>OU744290.1:15428738-16678738 GCA_916610205.1 Griposia aprilina | reverse complement strand
AATCATCATATTAAAATCCAAATCAGTCAAGTAAGTATGTCACAATGTATAGGAGATAGATATAACAACATCCTTTCATTATCAATTAGTATTAAACAATTATATTAAAAATTGTCAGATAAGAACTCGTCTGTTGTATAATATGTTTTATCTACCAGTAGTTTAAAAAGAGCCTTTTTGAAATTACTTATGTCGTCCAGTACTTTTATTGCTGTAGGCATCTTGTTATAGATCTTGGGTGCCATTCCCAAAAAACTTTTTGAGTAGAGTGCAGTGTTATGTGGACCAGCACATAATATCGTTGTTGCGTCGTTTGGATCTAAATGTTTGAAATAATTGAAGGTTACATTTGACAAATACTGCTGTCTCATATATGTACAAACATCAATGTGTATATAATTACATAGTTTGTGTACAATTGTACACTGCCTTTAATTGACATCCGAACTAATTGAAGATTAGCCACGTTAATCGGACAATGTTCTAGCTATAGTAATTATTGAATGCCTAGATTAGCGCTGTGTGCATAATGACATGCGGAAACTAACCTTGTTGAAATAAAGTGGCGACAAACCTATTTGAAAACCTGGATGTATTATTTTGAGGTTAGGACTTTAGGCGAACCGAGTTTTGAAAAGAATATCCCACCAAAAACATTAAATTTCATGTAAAGTAGGTTGCCAATGTAGAGCCAAGCCCCTAACTCTATAAGACCTAACTCTATAAAACTTACACCTTGGCCAAAATGTACGGCTTGGCCGTTTCGCAGCCGTCGCACAGTCACTCCTATGAGCGTATGGAATGAAATAAGTCACTGGTTACGTTGTGTCATGCAATAGGTTAATGGAACGGCCAAACCATACATTATGACCAAGAGTAAGTTTTGTAAGGTTTGTAGAGTTAGGTCTTTTAGAGACCTCTAAACCGCTTGGTTGGCTCTTCATTATAATAATTATCTTTCTTCATTATATTTTTTTCTTTCTTCTTTATTTTTTTTTTCTTTTTAATAGTGAAAACGTTATGTATGGGTTGGCAACCCACTTTACATGAAATGTTTTTGGTGGGATTTCATTTCATTTTATTTTAGCTGTGATATTGTACTGATATTACACATACACGTTAAAATCATAACCCTTACTTCTAGCATAGTCGGCTAAAAAAGGTGTTTCTTGCACGCCTGCAGTTACTTTCTTCATAGCCAACGAAAAGGAGTTTCCTCTTCGTTGTTTATGTACATACACATCTAGCTTTCATATTAAATGGAAGTAGGTATACCTACTATCCATAAGAAATACAGACTTGCACCTCCCTTTATGGGGATTGAAGGGTGAAAGTTAAACATGTTTGTTTTTTTTAAATTTGTTGCTCGTGGGCAAGTCCTAGCCTGCATATCAAATTTCAGCTTTCTAGGACTTCGGGAAGTTCCCTAGAGGTATTGATGATTGAGTGAGTGAGTCAGCCAGTCAGTCACTGATGAAATTGACATTATTTAGGTATTAATAAAATCCAAAGTATAAAAGCTAGACACATGAAACTTAAGTGTATTTTATAACACTACTAACTACATTATATCCTGAGAATTTGAGCTCTTTAGCATTATCCAGGCCGAAGCTATGAGGGTTTGAAAATACGACGAAATATTTGGAGAAAAGGTAGGTAGCGTCCCTGCTTTTTATTTTTCTCTCTTTGCGGATGAGGCTTTTCGTACGAATAATAATACCCACCTATTATTGTAACACTGCAGGGTACAGGCCTCTTCTCATAAAGAAAAGGTACTAGCGTTGATCATCACCACGTTTGCTCAAGACGTGCTGGCGATATCAGACTTAGTTTACATATCAATTGAAAAAGTCACATTGGTATTTGCCTGGATTGGGTCCTCGTGCATGAGAGGCGAGGCTTTAACCACTTGATCATCGCGATTCTTAGGAATAAGAAATGGTAGTTGTTGAAACTTTCAAGTGTTGAGAAACTCAATTTACCAATCCCTTTTTCAAGAACTCTGGCAAAATATGGCACCTCACAATATAACTGTCACACTGGGCAGGCAGTTTGATGATCACAACTCTCAGTTGATACGAATTTCATACTATGTCCTAACTCTCGTTGCGTCGCTCTCCAACATGGTTAAAATATTAGCGACATACCTCTTAAATACTTTACGCAAGTTATAAGTAAATATAACTATAATAATTATATACTAACCATAATATTTTAAATACTTATATGATATCGTAGATCACATATTTCCAATGAAATGTGTAATTTATTGGAACATGTTAGTTATCATCAGGAAACTCACCAAGTTAGGAAATCGAGTGCACAAATAATATGTTATCGAATATAATCTATGTATTTAATTGGTCTCCGGTCTGGCTTGGCTACTCCTTTTTTTTGCTGTATTATACGAGAGATCCAAACCTGATCATATCCCCTATTATATTAGCAGTTCTTACTTCTGCAAGTCTATTCGTCATCCCAACTTGATAAATATCAACATAAAAACCATTTTATGAATGACGTAACCGTATTTAATTGCAGTTTTCCCTGTAATAGTCTATCAAAATGTGTGGGTTTTGCAACAGCCTTATTAAATTGATTGCCTTCATCTTACTGCCACACAGCTAACGAACGAATATTAAAATTTATTTGGTTGAACATGGCGGCAATAATATTCGCTTTGTTGATTTTGATCTCTACAAAAAGTAAATGTCAAAATTGATATATTTGATATTTGTCAATTTTAATATTTACTTTTATTATACCTAATGTGCGCTTTTATTATTTCTAACGTGACTATAATACTATCGTGGACGACCACGTCCACGGCCATAAAATTTATGAAAATGCACGTTATTACGTTATCGTAGACCGAAAGTTATGAAAATGCACGTTATTACGTTATCGTAGACCGAAATTTATGAAAATGCACGTTATTACATTATCGTAGACCGAAACTTATGAAAATGCACGTTATTACGTTATCGTAGACGGAAATTTAAAAGTGTCTTCATATATTTCCATACATTTTACTTTCCTATGTTATTGTGATGCCGTGACGTGGACGTCCACGATAATATCGTCACGTTAGAAATTATAAAAGCGGCCATTAGATAACAATGAACTATTATCATGACTAAGAAACATCATCATACAGGCAGCAAAAATTAAACGTTAACGGGGCGACGTACTCCGGGTCTCTAGTTAAGATGGGCGTGCCTCAAGGTTCAATTCTTAGCCCTTTTCTATTTCTAGTTTAAATTAATGACCTTCCTTACATGATGGCTAACTTATCGGATATAATTTTATTCGCTGATGACACTTCTTGTATTTTTAAGATAGGTAGAATAGATACGGATGTCTTACATGTCAAAAATAGTCTGGTTGTCCTTTCGAAATGGTTTGCAGCTAATAAAATCTTTTACTTAATGCGAACAGAACTAAATGTCTTAAGTTCTCATTACCAAATGTATCCGAAGTGGGTCTTAATTTAAAACTTGATGGCAAGAAACTAGATGCTATTATGGAAACTGTATTTCTAGGAATTACTTTAGAGTCGAAATTGCAATGGGGCGCTCACATTAGAGCTCTTTCGGGTAGATCGGGTTTCACCGGTAAAATTCGTATTTTACTTACTTTTAGATTATGTAATCAAAGCACGATTATAGATTTTATTTCCAGAAAAAGCGAAGAATAAAAAAAACAGATTTTCAAAAAAAAAAAAAAAAAATATTCAAATTAACAGTTAAAACCTTTCCAGAATATTAATTTCATGTTACCCTAATAGGTCCAAAGAATAAACAAGGACATAAATAAGGATTTGATTATAATAGAATGGCGAAATGTGGTGAACTTTTAGGGGTAAAAATGGTTTCTCATGATTTGCTTTTTGTTTGTAGGAACAAACAGAAGTTAAAGCAAAAAGTTGTTGGCAATAAAAAGATTTACAACTTTTGTATTTAATATTTTTCCACATAACCTCAAATTTTCCTCCATGTTTCCGCAGAACCTCTTTTTTTTGCTCACATGTACCCTTGTAGGTCGTCGTCGACCCCTAGGGGTCGATATAGAACACCTTGGGTACCATTGTCTATCGTCATGTAGTAGAACCAAAAAGACGCTATCACTAACACAAAAAACTTTCTATTTTTGACAGAACTAAACTTAACTATACCTATAATATAATAAAAATATATAATTTATATTGCGAGTGTACCAGTTCAAGTACTTGGGGCATTATGTAACCGACGACCTTAATGACCAAGTAGATATTGAGAGGGGAACGTAGGGCGCTGGCAGTCCGATATAACATGTTGGCTCGTAGGTTTGCACGCTGTAGCAGGGCAGACAAAATAACGCTTTTTAAAGCTTATTGCCAAATGTTTTACACGTGCAGCATGTGGACCAACTATACTCAGCGGGCTATTAGCGCCCTACGGGTCCAACGCAATAATGAGTTCAGGATGTTGCTGGGGCTGCCCCGTTTCTGCAGTGCATCGGGTATGTTTGCACAAGCACACGTCGCTGGCTTCCACGCCATCATTAGACAGAAATCTGCCTCTTTGTTCTGCAGAGTGCGGAAAAGCTCCAACTCCATCCTGAAGACCATAGCGGGGAGGTACGATTCTCCTTTGTTAGGTGATGTTGTACAAAGATGCATTTTGAACAACAGCCTTGTTTCCAAATAGATAATAAGTTTACTAACATAGGTATAAGTTATCTTTTTGTTTACTAACCCATAGGGATGTTGCTTATCCGAAATAAAGATTATTTTATTTTATTTAAAATTATTATAGGAATAAGAATCGAATACAATACGGTTAAACAGGTGACAATTAATGAACCTATTAATGGAAGGACAATGTAGGCCTGTCAACTACTACCAGGTGCTTAATAAAATAGAAAATGGTCCGCCTACAATGTTCTGACATTCACAAAATATAAAAGAATCTATATAAAAGATAAATAAAATACTTAACAAAATATAAAACCCTATTTAAACCAAATGACATGATTAACATTGCAACCACTATTAAAGAGTTGAAATTAGAACTGTAAGTATCTATATATATAAAATGTCAAAGAAGTATATAAGAAATAACACAAACATCGTAATTTGGGAGCAGTTAACAGACATTTTCATATTATGCCGTTAATGAGGTAGCAGGGAAGCCACATGTGCAGAAAGAATAATTGCCTTGTCTTCAACGTAGTATTTAATCTTATAATATGCTTTTTTTAATAAGGACACGTATGACGTGGGTTTTAAACTTTCCATCGCTAAGTTCTGTAACCGACTTTGCCAACTTGTTATAAAAGCGGATAATATTTATAAGAAATGACTTGCTAATTTTAGTTAATCTAAATTTGGGTACTTATCACAACTTACTTCGTGTATTTTATATTATGGAAACCGCTTCTTATTTTGAGAAGTCCTAATTTTTGCGAACATACATTAATACTTTCTAAGATATAAAGAGAAGGTAGAGTTACTATATCAATTTCTTTGATTTTTTACTCGTTTATTTTAGACTCGCGAGGACCCGTTTTATAGAACGCACGGATTGCCCTCATTTTAACCGACTTCAAAAAAGGAGGAAGTTCTCAAGTCGGCTGTATCTTTTTTTATTTGTGTTAGCTCAGACCTTTTTTCTAGGTGAACCGATTTTGATAATTCTATTTTTATTTGTAAGCTGGTACTTCTCATGTGGTCCCATATAAATTTAATCAAGATCTGACTAGTAGTTTTTAGTTATCTTTAATAATCCGTGTTTTTTCCACAAATCATATATGGGTGGTGTTTTAATAACTTCGTGTCACTCTTATTTACATATCCAGTAGTGCTTTATAAACTTGTGTGGGGTATGTACCACAACTAAAAAGTGAAATTATTAATTTTTTACAAAAAAAACAACCGTTTTCCAAAAAAACAAACAGATTTTTTTTGCAAAAAAACAACCGACTTCAAAAAAAAAGTGAAAAATAACTTTAATTTCGGAAGTCGGTGGCAAATACGAAAATACAAAAAACCAAAGGCACCACGGCCCTTGCTTAGCTAATAGTGCAATTTTGAAAATTCATCAATTTCAAATCTGTTTTGACTGATGACTAACTGTAGTGACCTGTGTTTCCGGCCATACACCTAATTGCTTAGACCTTCTGCGGGCAACTGATCCGGACAGCCATTCAGTATCGGCCTCAGCCCCGCTGGGAACATCTGACCACTGTCTGTTGAAATCCATATCAACCTGCTCTCCTCCAGATGAGAGTCCTAGAGGCACGAGGCGAGTATGGCGTTACGGGTCAGCGGATTGGGATGAGATGCGGCACTTCTTTGCGTCTTATCCATGGCGGCAAGTGTGCTTCTCCTCGGGTGACCCCTCGTGCTGTGCTGACGCGGTTGCGGAAGTGATTCGGCAGGGGATGGAGTATTTTATTCCATTCTCAAGACACAGACACAAATCCCGGCCTTGGTATAATACAGAATGCGCCCACGCTGAGGCCCGAAAGGAGTCTGCCTATCAAGCCTGGGTCAAGGCCCGCGACCGCAAAGTAAGAGTGCGTAGGGTTCGCGCGAAGAAAAGAGCCTTTAATTCTGCCGCCAAGCTCTGCAAACGGGTTCTGCGTGGGGCACGTTTTGACCATGTTGGACGTATTGGGGCCAAGCTAGCAGCGCACCCTCCGCAACAGTTCTGGTCCCTGTCTAAAGCGGTTGAAACGAATTTCCTGATGGCTCGCTAGCTCACTCTGCAACTGAGAAAGCAAATCTTTTTGCATCTCTCTTTGCAAGCAATTCACGTCTGGACGCTGGCTCCAAGCTACCACCTACTGTACCTCAATGTGACTCCAGGATGTCGGAGATCGCAGTTCACATTAAAGAGGTCCGAAGAGTACTGTGCAGTCTAGACGTGAATTTAATTTAAGGCCAGCGGGCCTGACGGCATTCCAGCGAGAGTGTTGAGGCAGTGTGCGCCTGAACTGTCTCCTGTGTTGACACGCTTGTTCCGCCTCTCTCTTAAAAAGAAAACAGTGCCAAACTCCTAGAGGCTTGCGAATGTACAACCAGTGCCCAAAAAGGGCGACCGTGCAAACCCTGCCCATTACCGTCCAATCGCCATTACCTCCATTCTGTGCAAGGTTATCGAAAGGGTACTGAACAGTAAGTTGCTGGCCTACCTTGAAGACAATGATCTCCTCAGTGACCGTCAATATGTCTTTAGCCGGGGACGGTCAACTGGCGATCTTCTAGTGTATGTCACGCACTGCTGGGGCGAAGCCATCGAGAAACACGGCGAGGCACTTGCTATATCGCTTGATATCTCGAAGGCCTTTGACAGGGTCTGGCACGCTGGTTTACTCAGCAAGCTTCCTGCTTATGGCATCCCGGCTGATTTTTGTAGCTGGATATCAGACTTCCTTAGCGAACGGTCGATCAGAGTAGTCGTAGACGGCTGCTCCTCCGACCTTATGGCTATTGATGCCGGAGTTCCTCAAGGGTCTGTTCTCTCTGCAACTCTTTTCCTGCTGCACATCAATGACCTACTTCAGCCTGGTATTGTTGGGTACGCAGATGACAGTATTGTTTCAGAGAGATACTTGTCCAGTGCAAAAACCAGCGGAGCCGAAGTTTGTTCCTTGAGAGAGGCCATGGTAGAGCGGACAGATTTGACCTTAAGCCTTGTCTCCCAGTGGGGTGATGACAATCTGGTCTCTTTTAACGCCACCAAACCACAGGCATGTCTTTTTACCGCTAAAATGAGTCAAATCAACCAATCTTCTACTTTTCGGGGTACATCTGTTCCTGTAACTGATCGGCTCGAGCTCCTAGGCATGGAGTTGACATCTGGTCTCAACTTCGGCGCCACCATCGAGTATAAAGCCCAAACTGCGGCTAAGAAGCTGGGATCCTAAATAAGGTGAAGCGATACTTTACGCCTGGACAGCTTTTAACCCTGTACAAAGCGCAAGTCCGATCCTGCATGGAGTATTGCATCCACCTTTGGGATGGCTCAGCTAAATACCAACTTGCCGCGCTTGACTCGGTGGAACGCAGAGCTAAGAGACTCATTGGCGACATAAAACTGGTGGATGGCAAACTTCACAGCTTGGCTCATCGCCGTAAGGTTGCCTGCTTGTCGGTGTTCTACAGATTGTACTTCGGTGAGTGTGCCCAAGAACTCCACGACCTCATTCCACCGGCCCCCTTCTACCATCGGACATCTAGGCGCACTGCAAGTTACCATCCCTACCTAGTTGCTATTCCACCAATTCGCACTAAGCGCTTCCAAACATCTTTTATAATACGCACAGCAAAAGAGTGGATTTCTCTACCTGCGCCTGTGTTTCCGACCGCATACAACCCAAATCTCTTCAAAGTGAGAGTGAACAGGCTTCTTCTGGGTAAGCTCACTCCATCGTCGATTTTGTCTCTGTTATCTCTGGCCTAGACTAGAGTCAAGAGAAAACCCATTTAAAATAATAAAAATAAAAAAACCTGTAGAAATGGAAAACAATAAAAAACACAAATTTTTATACATTTATTGATGAAACCGAAATTAAAACTATTTTAAATAAATTTAAGTACCACGTAAAATCAATAAGTAAAAATAAACGCTTTTTAGTGGGAGGGATGAACCTGGTGCTTTGATAACAAATTTTCAATATTTGGCTTCAATTTAGTGAGGTTTAATCTTAAATCTCCTCGGTTAATGATGTCCAGTTTGTTACTTTTTTTTTTTGTTAGTAGATTGGCAACTGAATTGAAACCTTTTTCCACTAGATATGGAGACGGAAAAGCGATTAAAAACTTTCTCGCGATATTCCATAACGCGGGATAAATAACAGGTATATCTTTTTGAAGCCAGAATAGCTGATATCCGTTTCTAAACTGTACCTTAAGTTCTTCGTTGTACTTATTCCAATCAGTCCCTCTGGTAATGTGACATCTGTTTCTTCAATCCATATAGGATTGATTATCCATTGTGGTATTACCATATCCAAAACATCCTCAAACCTTTTTTCAAAATCTGCATAGAGGACATTTAAATGTTGAACGTAAGTTAAAACGTCATCTTCCTGACAGTTTGTCTGTGACAAATTGGGAAACTAGGCGATAGATGATGTTGAATTCAGCAAAGGGAAAACCTTTATTTTTAAGTTCATAAAATATTTTTTTGCTTTATTGATAAATAAGTAAGTTAAAAAGTTAAGTAGTGGTAGTTAGTAAGTCTAGTGGTCGCAAGCGCTACTGCTGAGCATGAGGTCCTTTTTTTTTTCTTTTTTTTTTTTGAGCATGAGGTCCTGGGTTCGATTCTTGGGTCGGGCAAAGTGTTATTGGGTTTTTCCATCTGGAATTTCTCGGTAGCAGCCCGAAATCTGGATTTGTGCCCGGCTGATGGCAATAGGCTCGCCCCCTATTACATGGGACTTAAACATAACTGGCGAAATGTGGATGTGCTATAGGTACACCTCTGCCTAACCCTTCGGAGAATACAGGCGTGATGTTATGTTATGTTAAGTAAGTTAAAACCGGCTCCGCTTCGGCTTTTCTCTACAAAAATTGACACCTCGCCGCTGCTGTCTATCCTGACAGCATCCTTAAAATATAAGGCATTTTAAATTAGTATTGTTAACATTAAGCTATGGCATTTTGATACTGGCTTTTACCCGCGGCTTCACCCATCTAGAGGTCGGAAATTATCCAACAAGAAGGCACTACTGGTAGTGCCGCGGTAGTTCAGCCGTTAAGGCGTGAAAAGTAACGAACCATCAGAGTTACTTTCGGATTTATAATATTATTATGGATTAGTCCAAAGACATTAAATAATTTACTCAACAATAGACGGGACATAGTGAACAAAATCGTAATCCGATACATTTGTCCTAGTAGGCAAAAGTCGCTCAGTCTAGCGTGGTACATGGCGTGGTACACCTTCATGCCGCCCTAATTTTGCTATATTATGCTAGATGGCGTCACTGAGACGTGGGATCACAGTTTTCTATGACATTTCTTCGCATAGCCTCTCTATAGTATCTTAAACCTCTTTGGATTAGTCATAAGATTGTATCTCCCTTGAAGATAAAATAAATCCAAACTAATGTAACGAGATAAAATACAAATCCAAAGATGATCCACCCTTCTTCTTAGCGCATCGATGGCAAAAATTTGGCTATCTATCTAATAAAATATTCCCAAATTCAGCTACGCGAACTCCGCGAAGATGATCCACTGATCACAAATATTTATTCATAAAATAGGCACGTATATTTGATCACGATATCGATTAGTGCGGAGGCTCAATAAGGAAAAATCAAGGCTCTGCTTCCATTAGTAGGTCGCCTGTTTGTTTATTCCAAACGAGCGCCCCCGGAAATAAGTCTGGATAGAGTTCCATTCGCTTTGATGAAATGATGAGAAAGATGAGATATTGCTCCGCGGATACGTTTTATGCCTAAAACCAGCTGATACGTACCGGAATCTAGTTTTGGTTTGACTGAAATTTTCGTTCGCAATGCCGCTTTGTGTGGTTATCGAAATTCGTTTTGTGACTCAATCTTGTTCAAACATACCTACAGGTCACACAATGACAGAAATGAAGCTATATAGCCGAACTTTTTCGAAGGCTACGCTTTTCCGCACAAAAATGCTTGAAACACTTACTTTTAAATCACCATACATAGATAGGTATGATCAGTATGATCACAGAATAGATAAAAGAGGTTAGAAAAGAAATAGTTCCTGATTTGTATTAGAACGTGTGTCGCCGCTTGACTACCACTTGTAATGTGGGTGTCATAGAAATTTGACTATGTTTGTATTTGTAAGTAGTCTAGTCTATGGTTTGCTAATAAAGACCAGTATTATACATCAATTCGTGTACTCAATTACATCTATGCCTTCGGGCAAGCCGCGTATAAGTAATGGTCGTGTCGCGTTACAATTGGGTTCATTTTTACTTGGTGCGAAATTATTCGGAATAACAAGATGTGTCAATCATACCAGACCAAAGAAGAGGTTTTTCAAGCTCAGAACGCAGCCGGTGCTGGCAATAGTGCGAATTTTCATGAAATTGGGACACGTTTGAGCATCCAGACTATTATGACCACAATAATTATCTGTGTGATAGGTGCAGTGCTTCTCTACTTGGGATATAAGGCATATAAAAAATGTCATACCCGTTGGATGCGCACCTATCCCTACACACTCTTTAACTCCACTACAAGCAAGAGACTAATACGTACGCGCATTACGCACACAAATACACCACACGCGCTTAGATCGCGAGTGTACTATTGGTTAGCACACTAACGCAAACACTGCGCTTAACATACACTCACACACCCGCTAAAGCAATTCATTTGTCATAAATGTTACGACGACCAAAAGGTCGATTATTTAAGTAGTTATATCGATAAAATTAATGTAATTTTGTTACTTTAAGTTTTGCAATATATTCGCATTAATTTCGGGAGGGGGGGGGGGGGGAGTGGCGAACAAATAGTGTGTACTTCCTAAATTAAGGGGGAACATCCGATATAGCCGCGAAATTCAAATTGTCTTTCGTTTTTTGCTAATCGCAGTTCTGTTTTACGCCATAACTATGTTGTTCTAAATGTTGTTTGCGCCCGTAACGATAATTATATTTGCTAAAAAGAAAAGAAATAGAAATCAATTATCGATTTATTACACACCATCATATTGCTATAAAAACATGTTTTTTTTCGGAAATAATCCTATTTTCGAGCATCGTAAATCTAGAAAAGCATACTAACGATAGATGAATATTGAATATATTGAGTTACCGTTACGGCCTTAAATCGTGTTTTGAATAACATAAAACGTAAAACAAAACTACAATTTGCAAAAAAACGAAGGAAAATGAGATAGAGATAGACCGTATCGCTATTTGTTCTGTGGTGACTAGGTTTATATTGTTGATAATTCTTGTTTTAAAATATAATGATGTTATCTAGTAACACAAATCCTTTAATTCTCCGCATACAAAAATACGAAATAAACCTATTCGTTTTTATTTCGGTTTCTTATTTCACCCATACACACCTACATTATCTACATAGTTTTCTTTTATTTTTCACGCACGTAATGTCATATGTCATTGGCATGGTATTCATAGAGTATGAAAACAATAAAACCTTCTTCACTTACGCAAAATAATTAAATTACGCATCTAATGATTGAATTTATATATTTGAATAATTAGTTATAACAACTTATTATTTTTTATAATATTCGTGTTTAAAGTCCGTAGGCAAATATTTCGGTTATACGAAAGGCAGAACGTAATCGAGGCCTTTGCCTATTTGCTTCATCATTTTATACTCTTTGAAAACAGAACAAACGCGAACCATAAGATTCTATGCGCGCTCTTCCCGAGCAGATTATGCTGGTGACCGTACGGCGTGGACGGTCGTGCTCTTTCTAGCATTCTCGTATATGCACGTCTCATTCGTTTTGTTTTAAGTCTTGTACATTCTCGAACGATATTGGTGCCGATTCTCTTGTACACCGAACTAAACTAACTAAACTATCACTAAAATTCCTTACTTTTGGCTATGAGAATCTTAGAGCTATTCTGCAATAAAATATCTCTAAATTTAAAAATCATTTTGACGCAACTAAAATTTAATTTGACAGTCGCGACTCCACATGGTACCTACTTGTTTACCCTACCACATGATTTTTTTTTAGAGCCGGAGGCTCGCATGGGTGGTAGCCTCGGCGTGTTTTATATGGAATTTTTCACTTTTTGTACGGAAAATATTAAAAAAAAAATACCTTCGTGTAGAGTTATATGGGTTTAAGGGTTTCATAAAGGGGGTCGAAATTTTCATTATTTTTGCGATAGGACACACCGTTTTCGAGATATAAGCAAAATTAAAAAAAAAATACAGTACTATTTTTGCCCCTGAAGTCGAGGTGTTGTGGTGAATCTTAGTTCATGACAACTAATTTTATTCCACACCTTTTTAATCGCGATTAAAAATAGCCAGATTTAGTTAAGACAACCAAAATTTTAGGTTAAAAACGTCAAATTCAGAATAGCAAAATTGCCATTTTCACTAAACTAATTATTCAGTACCATCTTAGTGCTGTCAAACTAAAATATAGTTAAGTTGTGTCACTTTAGTCTATTTCAGAATGAGAAATCGTCTTTTGACAGGACTAAACAAAATTTTAGTGATTTTTAGTCTAGTTTAGAGAATTTTGTGACAAGGGAATCGGCACCATTCACTTTTATTATTAATTTATTATTGTATAATAATTACCTCTTTTATCTGTTCTGTGGGTATGATGATTTAAAAGACAGGTATTTTTAGGATTCTTACCTTTTTATATTATAATCTGCCTATAATGTTCCCACTTCTGGGACACAGGCCTCCACTCTGTGAGTTGCAGCGGGTCGTAATCCACCACGCGGGAGTGCGGGGTGGTCACAATGCCTTCGAATTTTTGGATTTAAGACATGCCGGTTTCTTCAAAATGTTGTCTTTCACTGTTTTGATAACAGTGTTTATGAAGTAATTTACACAATGTTTTTTGGTACCTGCCTAGACGAAGAGGAACTCAAGAAATAGAATGTACATCAATAGAAGAAAAATACAACAAATTAGTAAATCAACTAAAAACTAACTAGAAAAACAAACACAAAAAGTAAGAACGAAGTCTCACTTAAAAACAAACAATTATTACTACAGGAACGTAAACAAATATTACAACAAAGGAAATGTAAATATAACCATCAAAGAATAATAGAAATAACCAAAATGATTAGCAAACAGCTTAGGAAAGAAAGAAAAGCAAAACGCTTAAATACGATGAAAAATTTTATAGAAAAAACAGGAGGATTCAAAAACTGAGTAAGGAACTGAGTTGAAGTTAGCTATTTATTCCGGCTAAAATAATGAATGTACTTAATATATGTCCGTCAGCTTCACCTTCTAACAACTGAAATTGTTAATTGATATTTTTGTATTTTTTGGTGCCTTAATTTATATTCACCAGTAACAATCTGTGTGCAACAAATTTAGGTAGGTACCTTTATTGGGCACATTCAATGTTCAACACATAAAAAGAAAATAATATTGATATTAAAAGTAGTTGCATAGGTACCTTAAACAGACAATGATGTGGAAATAGGTCTGTATGGTGTAGGTATGTTCATCGAAGTCCTTACATAATCTGTGGTGTTCACCACGTTATAGGAAGTATTCGGGTAGGTACATTAAACAACAATTCACTGTACAACAGCAAAGGTCGCACGTCCGCATCGTTCGGGCGCCAGCAAGCAACTGACCACTCTGCGGGTGTGCGCCGCTACGCTAGTTTATTATGTCGCTACGCTACATCTCTCCCTTTTTATCAAATTCAGATTTTAATACAGAACATAGATTAAAATAACTAATAGGTCTTATTACCTACTAAGCTTATAAGCAAGAACATTAAATTATTACATCTTATAAGTAAGCATTTTTGTTTTCTAACAATTCTCATTAGGCAGTATCTAATAATTAGGAATATTTTAGTTTGTTACAATCTTATTAGGTTTCCTTAAGAATCTAGTGTTTAACAGTAATACAAATCAATAGCATATGTAATTTAAAATAAAATATAAATGAGACAGTTTCTGCAATAATTGAATCTTAATAGCAAATGACAAGTACCGAATTGGTCACCTAATAAATGGGGAATAATTATTTTTGTGTTATTATTTTCGATCATTTACTATCCCCGCTATAGCGACCAATGTTGTCTAGTGTGATTTACTATTTTATAATTAGTTTAGTCCTAAAGGAACACTTACAACTACCTTTTACTTGACTATAATATTATTCTTTACATAAACTTCTTAAGCCTATCTTCGCATTCATATCGCCTCTACTTTTCCTTTTTTATAAAACTAAAATAACTGAAGTTTGGATATGAATGGGCTTTCAACATCAATTAGCTACTCAGATGCTACTTTATTAACACATAGTCAATAATATGAATACAGGGATTAATGGTATTATATAACATTGCGCCTCCTCTCCCCGAAGACCGTTAGTCGAGGCTAGTTAGGTTGAGGCGCAACCATAGCTCACCCACATACAGCCAGCCATGTCCGCTATAAAAATCACCACCTCACAGAGAGGAGGCCGGTCCCAGCAATTGGAACATTACAGGTTTATTATGCTGATGCTTATTTAAAAATAAATAAAATTGAGTCTTAAAACTCCCTCGCCTTGAATGAATGTAAGTACAGTAGTGCCTACAAGGTGTATAAAATGGTATGAATTATTTTATGATTAAACCAATTGTATAATTGTAAAGACATACACATAACACACATAACATCACGCCTGTATTCCCCGAAGGGTTAGGCAGAGGTGTACCTATAGCACACCCACATTTCACCAGTTATGTTTAAGTCCCATGTAATAGGGGGCGAGCCTATTGCCATCAACCGGGCACAAATCCAGACTCCGGGCTGCTATCGAGAAATTCCAGATGGAAAATCCCGATAACACTGCCCGACCCGGGAATCGAACCCAGGACCTCATGCTCAGCAGTAGCGTTTGCGACCACTAGACCAACGAGGCAGTCAAAACACAAGACATAATACTTAATTATTATTTAGATGCGGCTCTAAAATTGCCAATAATATTTTCAGGTGGTCATTATTTAGGTACTTCATTTATTACAGTATAATATACTCGTATTATGTTGATTAGTTAATTTTCATTATTTGGGTAAGCCCAGTTAGTACGTACCACAATAGTAATTTTATATTTGCATAAATTATAATCGGCTATAATACCACTATTCGCCATAACTCACTCAAAAATATATCTGCAGCAGAAATTTTATTGAGGACTGTTTACTTCTTATAAATGATTCCTTTACAAAATAAACATAGCAGCCTATGAATAAATAATAAGTCAGCAGCATATGAGTTGTTGCTAACTTGCAGGTACCAACTAATACAAATTAATAGTTTACCTCTCTAAATTACATTACCGACTACCCTCATTGTTAATTAAGCTATCAAAACATGAGATCTTTTGTTATATTCTTTTTGTTGCTTACTTTGTTTTGCTTTTTATACGGTCACGTTGTATTTACAAATAGATAGTCATTTAATCTCGGCTTTTGAGTTCAACAGAAATGAGCAAATAAAACGGCAGTAACAATAGGCACACTATGCGATCTCATTTTTTGTTTTGTTTACGCTGCAAATTACTAATATGCGTGAAAACACGTGTTTACTTTATCTTGTTTGCTGATCAGGCTATGTATGATATCTTTCTAAACACATGTATTCACCTTTTTTATCACTTCCTATTTTTCTGAATGAGTAATGTAACTCAAACACTTACCTTCATCCTGGCAGGGTCACCAATGTGGTGTTCACCACGTTATAGGACGTATTCAGGTAGGTACATTAACAATTCACTGTACAACAGCAGAGGTCGCACGTCCGCATCGTTCGCGCGCCAGCAAGCAACTGACCACTTAGCGGGTGTGCGCCGCTACGCTAGTTTATTATGTCTTTAGGCTACATAATCCATTGACGTAAACTGCTTCAAAGTGTGTTTTTAATGGTGAAAGACCAAGAAAAGCTCACTTCGAAGCAGTTTATGTATATTTCAACCATTTTGTAGGGAATGGAATGATCCAACACACGCGCTACCATCATTGAGACATTTAGTGAGCCTATCATACTTTCAACTGCCATGCTGTCAAGTCAACATACGTATTAATGACATAATAAACGAATCCATGGTACTAACATGGTAACAAAATTAAAACAATGCTTCTAAATTATACAAATCTATAGTTTGATAGGTATTTGAGAGATGAATAAAAATTTACTTCGAAAAAAAAAGATAATCATAAATATGTATTGAATTATTCAACAATTAAAACTCATTTAATAAAAAAATAATTAACATTAAGTTCATAATGTCAGCAAAAAAACTTTATTACAAAAAAAACAACCCACTTCCAAAAAAACAGTACAAAGTGAAAAATAACTTTAATTTCGAAAGTGCCGACTTTCGAAATTAAAGTTATTTTTCACTTTGTACTGTTTTTTTGGAAGTCGGTTATTTTTTTTGTAAACACGCTTTTTATTTTTCACTTTTTAGTGGGCCAGTTATTAATTTATCTAAGTAACAATAGCCTAATTTCAACTATAAATTACTTAACGGGCTGCATAATGAAAGAGCTTTGGCAGAAATGGAAAGATTGCGTGGGCTTATTTATCATCCTTGGTGTATTCTCAAACTCAATCAGCTGACCAATAAATATTTTATAGTATAAATCAAGCTTGAATACTATGTGCTACAACTAGCTTCCAGTCGCGAAAAAATAGCAACTACTGCTAACTTTGATAGAAAATGTGGGGTACCCTGATATACTGAATACATCTGCGTAACCCTTTCGAGTGTACAGGCGTGATGTTATGTTGTGTGATTGCGTAAACAAAGCATATTTATGCGATAGCAGCAATCGCGGTTGATTTGTTGTAATTTTTTGAAGAGTTCCGTTGTCTGTGTCCGAAACTCATGATTAGATCTATATAAAAATTGTATGGGACCATTTCGGAATAAACCCCTTTCAACAAAAAATAATTTCGCAAATCCGTCTATACATTAAAAAAAAACGAATTTATAACCTCCTGCTTTTAGAAGTCGGTTAAAAATAAAAGGGACGTATTTTTAGTGAGCCCAAATAGGTTTGGAGCAGGACTAGCATAAAGCGATAAATTTTTATCTACGATATATTATAATCATCCAATTTATAATATGTTTGTCTACATAGTGTTCGTTTAATGCATGTTTTAAATTACTTCTCGTTTATTTGAAGAATATTGAGTGGTATTTTATTAGAACATTTTACATAGTACCCCATAAAAGAAGTATGTACTTTAGACAACCTGAAACGTGGTTGATCTAATTTGTTCATATTTCTAGTGTGACCCATTAGCTTAATGTCTAATATTTACAAGATATTTTCAAAAATTATACTATCTCGAATTACCAATACCCTTGAAGAAAATCAGCCTAAAGAACAAGCCGGATTTCGTAGATTTTTTCAGCTATAGAGCACATCATTCACAATATAAACAATCAACAATAACAACAACAACAACAATACAACAATATTTAACAATATTTAAAAAATGTAACAAAACTTACTACCTATGGTTTGTTGATTTTGCCAAAGCATTTGAAACACTAGAACACGGACCTATCTGGGACGCACTAGAAACACAAGGTGTACAAACAAAATATATACGGATACTTAAAAATGTATACACTGAGAGTACTCTGCAAGTAAAGTAAGAATCTACAGGCGAAGAATTTCCTATTAAATAAAAGAGGTCTACGCCAAGGAGACCCTATCTTACCTAAATTATTTTTAGCCATCCTAGAAATGATATTCAGGTACCTGGAATCAATGAGCAAATATAATACATACATGAATACATATACTTAGGACAGCTAATATTTACTAAAGAATACATGCAAAAAGAAGTAGAAAGAAGAATAGCTAACTAAGCTACTTGGAAACGATTTTAGTCACTTAGTGAAGTCATGAAGAACAAAGATATGCCTATGAAAAAAAAAGGAAGGTATATAATAATTATGTGTATTCTACCATGTTTAATAGACGGGTTTGTCAAACCTGGGCATTGACTTAAAAATTAGCAAACAAAATAAAACATTGACAGAACGGAATGGAGAGAAGCACAATAAGAGTTAGAAGAAAGGACCTAGTAAAATTAAAAGACAAAAAGTAAAACAAAATTCAAGAATGCATACACAACTTACAAACAACGAAAGTGGAGATGGACAGGGCATAAGATAAGAGAGAAGAAAGAAAACTGGATATAACTATTAACTGAATGGTACCCACGAGACAGCAAAAAAAAAAACAGAGATAGACAGACTAACAGATGGTAGAATGACATCAGGAAATAAAACTTGAGAGGTGTCAAGGTGTCAAGGGACACCCGGACGGAACGAAGTTCCATTCAAAAAAAAAAAAAAACTGGCTTGCTTTCTATGAGAGAGAGAGAGAGAGACAGACAGAGAAACACGCGCACGCCGCACGGCTTACAACTATAAAAAAGTGTCGTTACAAAAAAAGTGTCGTTACAAAAAGTGTCGTTACAACTTTTGGTCTTAATTTTTTCCGTGTAGTCCCCTTTCGCAACGTGCGATAAGGAACTTCGTTCCAACAGCGGGTCCAATACGGACACGTACAGCAAAGGACAGGATAGAATGGAAATGTTTAGAGAAGGCCTTTGTCAGAAGACTAGCTGTATCAAATTAACGACCATTTGCCTATGTTTATTTCTTTATTCTTTAAAAGAATAATATAAGGCACATTTCATATCTTATAATTCTTACAGCATGTAAAAAAATAAGAATAGAATAGAATACTCTTTATTATGTACACCATAAAAATTACAGATATAAAAGTAGACATTTTAAGAACAGCAATGAAGCCTTTTTTTTATGCCTGGCTGGATTCAAACCTACGACCTACAACTCGTAAGTCGTGACCGATTCCACTGGGCCACCACTGCTCACCTTGTTATACCAACGCAATATTTCAAAACTTTTTAAACACCAAATAGGCACAAACCTTGTCTCCAATCATTCTGCACCTTTCAAAGTCTTTGAACCAAACCGCGTCGGCAAAGATTACTGTTTACTAAGCTTCTCAAACCCAAGATTAAGGCGAGAGACGTCAGTTAAATACATTAACTGAACCAATCAAATTTTTAATGTTGCCAACCGATTTACGTCAAATATAAAGGTTTTCATGGAAATAGCGTAAATATTTTTGATGAGATCTTTCTTTTTATGGTTTGAGGGCATTAATTTGGTACAGCAGTGTTGTCTATGGAATTCTTGTGAACATTATTTGAAGGGAATCTCAGGCTCTCAGGGGCCAAGTCTGCTATTTTCAATGACTTTGACTGGTCATTCTGACAACCATATCCTCAGTTATTGTTCTGAGACCATAACAAGGCAACGCTATTACCATTATATTTGCATTGCTTTTTTTATTACCTATTTAATTCAATACGGCGTGTAAAGTGGTCATAAGAAATGTCAGAATAATAGAAGATTATGACTTGTCAATTATACGAGATTACCAGTTTCAGAGAGTGTCAGTGGCACGCATGGAATTAGTATGTACTACACCATCGGAAAATCATAATTACAAGTAATGACGCCTTTAAATTAGGAGATTACCAAAACTGTCAAAATCTACAATCACGATGGCAATGATAAGATATTCCAACACAATTGCGTTAGTAGACTTGGCCGCCAGGTCATCATCATAATCGGCCCTGCGCTTTTTCCACCGTCGTGAGCTGAGTCTATGCATATTATTCAGCTTCATTACCGTCATAGCAAAGATTCATACGTTAAATTTGTGTGGTCCAATTCGTCCTTTCTTAGAAGAAACCTCACTGTTAAAGACAGTCTGTGAAATAAATCGTTAAGCAAATTGACATCCTATGTAAATTTGCCGTGTAAAATACAACTGTCAAGGTTTGACAGTTGTAATTTGATTATACGAACAATTTGAGTTGGTAGTACACACGGCTACATATCAAGCTATACATTTCCAGTATAAGCTGACCTCTCATTGTACGGAAATCCTATACAATGCGAGATCGGCTTATACTGGAAATGTATAGCTTGATATATGTATATATATATAATTTTATTTTATTTTATTTGTTTAAGTGGGTTTGCTCTTGACTCTACTCTAGGAGTGAGCTTACCCAGAAGAATCCTGTTCACTCTCACTTTGAAGAGATTTGGGTTGTATGCGGTCGGAAACACAGACGCAGCGCGGTATGTAGCCGTGCGTACCTGAACTTGACCTCACCTCGACGACCGCATTATCACTTACCTACCTGCGGGGAAGACATTGGTCAAAATCCATGGTGATAATCATGGTGACCTTTTGATGGACCCCATGGTGAACTGAATAGACTAATCAGCCTGACTTTCAATAGGGATACAACTAATTGAAATTCATAGCTTTTTAAAATTGATTCCGTTACCTACGTTATTCTTGCTGACAAAAACGCTTGTGAAAATAAAATAAAACCTTGTGAAAGTTGTGTTTTTCCTCATGAGTTATTTCAGCTAATATATCTAGTATTAAAGAATATTTTCTGGGCTTAAGTAGACACATTACTGCTTCGTTATCTATCATACGTATACGGCCTAGCCGCGTTAATCGAATCAAATTTGCTAACGCAGATGTTGGAGGCAACAGAAAGCAAAATAGACTCTGTTATTATTTTGTAATAATCATAGTCTTTATGTAAGGTTCAATTTTGCATTGAAACTTAATATTTTCGGTACATTTGTCCCTGGATGGACCGTAAGCATGTATATATTCTCAAGGGGAACTTCTCGCAGGCAAAACAAGGTCTTGCAATCGCAAACGTTAAAGAGACAGAATTATAAGTAGGTACCGTAAAACGGGGTGAATAGGAACGCAGGGGTGAATCGTAACGAAACTTTAAAAGGAATTTTAACATTTAAATAATATAATTTGTTGCCAACAGGGTCACGTAATCGGTTAATTATAATACAGTAAACACGTTAGAGTCCTTTTTGGCGACAGACTATAATATTTCAATGTTAAAATCCCTTTTAAAGTTTCGTTACGATTCACCCCTGCGTTCCTATTCACCCCGTTTTACTGGTACCTGTTGTCTATCAATCTGATATAGGTAATTACTATGATATTGACAGTACCTCGATAACTAACCTAGTGTATGGATTTAACTTAATTACCAAGCTGCCTAATCAACTTTAGCTGCAAACATAGTAAACGTTATACATTTGTAGAATTATTGCGATTAAATCCAGCTAAAAAACTTCAGCCTCTCGACGATATCCATCTTTTGAAGCACAAGTTACAAGACTACTACTACTTACAATATATGACCCAAAGTGCACTTTTATAATTTGGACTGGATTGGACGAATGTGGACGTCGACCTACACATCACGGCGCCGGCGCACAGTGGATCGTCCCCATACAAGAGGTCGGACATAGAATTAAAAATTGAAAAAGTATTTAATTGAAAAAAATGAAATATACAGTTGCATTACTCTATTATGGAACTACAAAAAATGGTACTACAATTTTTTTATTTGACCAGTACTTTATGAGCAATTCGATGAAAACTGTTATTTTTCTATGGAAATGGTCACAAAAATGTCTGTATCTCATGATTCCCTCTTTGTTTCGATTTGCGGTTTTCACTACTGTTATTTACCCATTTTATGCCACATTTTCTTCAAGGATACATGGTGCCCCCAGCGACCCCCTTCCGAGATATTTTGCTTTTAGTAACTATACTTTTTATTGTATAACTGATGAAATGGAGGTACATTAAGTATATATTCATTACTGAGAATAAGTCATCCCTAAGTAGTTCCTTAAATAACAGGTGCATTTGCGATTACTTTAATGACTTATGAACGCTTCTGTTGCCATACAACAAAAGCGTTAATGAGTCCTTAAGTAAAGATTACCAGTACTTGCTTAATCTAATTAGTTATTGTAATTACTATGTTAACAGCCCTTAATCTCTGCATTGTGATTGGATAATGTCATCATTAGCTTAGTAATGACTGAGTCGAATTTACAATAACACATCGAAAAGAAATAGAGTTTTATGATCAATAAGAAAATATGTAGGTATAAAAATATTTTTTATTTAAATAATATAACACTGTAAAAATAATTTAAAAATAAAACAACTATGTACCCTAAAACAAACTAAAAAATTAAACAACTACTAAGAACTAAATTATAATAGGAAATTAATTAATTAACACGACCATTTAGTTACTAACAACAATAGAAAAGAAAGAAAAAAAAAACATTTATTGGCCGATGGGTGGCATAACACAAAACAAAAAAAGAACAGAATAAAAAAAAAATACACAAAAACAAGAAATTAACAAAGAAACTGCTTTTTAATAATAATATTAGGTACTATAAGACTTAAACTATATTTTCTTCATCTTCATCAATAACGACATCATGATCATTATTATCGTCATCATCTTCTTCAACGTCACTACATGCAGCAAGTGTATCAGTTGAAACGTCAATGAACTCCAATTCACTCAGATCAACTATGAGTAAATCGTCTAGTTCACTAAATGAAGACTTTTTGGCTTTATTTGTCATCTTCGGTCGTAAGCTGGTGAGAAGAGGATCGGAAGATAATAGCAGATTATGAAGAATGTCTTCATTAGTGGCGATGCTACTATGCTTTCGTGTATGATATTCTCTAAATTTACGAAAATCCTTGTTTCTTGCTTCAGATGCTTCTTCAGACAAAAAACCTATAGGTACTACTGATAAGTGGTCCACTATCTGTGATCCATGAATCAGCAATTTGTGTAAACTTGCTGGCATGTTATACCATGGATATAATTCCACGAATAAATTTGCTGTTTCATCACAATATAATTTAAATTTTTGGACTTGAATTTTTTCGCCTGAGGAAATGCATTGCAAAATAACGGCGAGTCTTCTAATTAAATTAACGTCTAATTTAGTAATTTCCGCAGTCGTTTCAGGGTTTGCAAAAAACCTTCTTGCAGCATTTCCAGTGTTTGTATTGCCACTACCCTGCTTAACAACGTCTAGAAGTAAGCCTGTGCTTCTTCGGAAAGCTTCTTGAATGGCTTCTTTCTTATCTTTAACTTTTTTTTTATTTTCGTCACCTTTTGCTTGCCATGATTTTATGTCCATTCTGTAAGCAATATGTAATAAACACTCCATAGACCGAATCCAAGCATGCAATGAACTAAATCCATGCTTGTATAAACCTGTATTCACGGGTTTAGCTCTCACTTCTTCCAAGTTATTCATTTCGCTTGGGCGAGCTTTGCACAAATCACACACTGCTGCCGATGTACCAGATATGATTGAATGTACCTTACCATCAATCATGGTTAGCCATAGATTGTGAGTAACAGTAGCATTGCCGCAATCAGTCGGGTTCAGTTCACGAATCTCGGTCTCAAATATTTCCATTTCAGCCTTAACATTCGCTTCCGTTTCTTTCATAAATGTATATGAAATCGGGCGACAATATGTGGTTGACGATGGCCGATCATTCTGCCACACTATACTTCCACTAGAAGTCACTAACTTAAGCGGTACAAGACTTGCCATAAATACACTGGATAAGTCTTGTTCACTTGTTGTTGTCGTTTGATGGTAAATGCTTTGACTTGAAGCTCCATCAAAACCCCATTTACTGTGAAACAAAAGTGGTTCACCAGCATCAAAATTTGATTCAAGTGAATCGATCAGCCTCCTAACTGTGAGATCAAGGAGGGCTTGGATCCGTATCTTTGCGGAAGTTTCAGTCACAGTTATGTCTTCTTTTGCCGGGTAGCATTTTAGCTTTTCTTTAAGTAACAAGTAGTAGCTTGGGTATTTCGCATGACCTTTTAAACTAAAGTCCCGAAGTGTGATGTAACGCCACTTGGATAACTGCAAGTAAACGTAAAGAGCAAGTGCTTTGTGAGTAGGAACTTCACGAAGCGAAGGATTCTGCTTAGTTTCCAGGACATTTAAAACTGTTGAGACGTGTTCAGGATTTTCCAGCAAATTTTTCATTATTCTGGCCATATCATTTTTTCCGGCAGACTTAAGTATACTTTCAACAGTATGCAAAAGCTCATCCGGACGACTGCAACTAGCAACATTTTCATTAACACGTCTTCTTTTGTGTCTAGTCGATAAATCTTCAAAGCGTTTGCGAGGAGATGTATATATTGAAGTTGATGCATCTGATTTTGATGGACTAACTACCTCTTCTGCCTCATTTTCATTTGCTTCTTCAGTGTCAACAACATTTTCTTTAAAGCAATCTGGCCAAACGAAATCGGAATTTAACCACTCTCCGTTCTTGTTAATGAACCTGTCGACTGTCCTTCTTGATTGCACCCATTTGGTGTAAACCCTATAGCAAAATCGTCGACACCAGTTCTTGAGATCCGTCACATCACTTTCACTTAACTGGACGTTAGTACTCGACTTCAATGTGTTAAATAAATTGTCATAGTCACGAAGATCTTTATGATTACGAAGAGCAACGTAAAGATCTAGATAAGTAGAAAACCCACGGAAAGCCATAATGACAACACTTGATAGAAGTTATAATTACAACTGAATTACATTTGCTAAACACACTCAAATATATAGGGCAGCAAGTAGGCAACTAGCAATGAATTTGATAAGCTAATGATGACATTAGACAATCACAATGCAGAGATTAAGGGCTGTTAACATAGTAATTACAATAACTAATTAGATTAAGTAAGTACTGGTGATCTTTACTTAAGGACTCATTAACGCTTTTGTTGTATGGCAACAGAAGCGTTCATAAGTCATTAAAGTAATCGCAAATGCACCTGTTATTTAAGGAACTACTTAGGGATGACTTATTCTCAGTAATGAATATACTTAATGTACCTCCATTTCATCAGTTATACAATAAAAAGTATAGTTACTAAAAGCAAAATATCTCGGAAGGGGGTCGCTGGGGGCACCATGTGTCCTTGAAGAAAATGTGGCATAAAATGGGTAAATAACAGTAGTGAAAACCGCAAATCGAAACAAGGAGGGAATCATGAGATACAGACATTTTTGTGACCATTTCCATAGAAAAATAACAGTTTTCATCGAATTGCTCATAAAGTACTGGTCAAATAAAAAAATTGTAGTAACATTTTTTGTAGTTCCATAATAGAGTAATGCAACTGTATATTTCATTTTTTTCAATTAAATACTTTTTCAATTTTTAATTCTATGTCCGACCTCTTGTATGGGGACGATCCACTGTGCGGCGTCACGATAATACAGGGAAGTAAAATTTCAATTTCTATTTAATTTCATTTATTCGTGAACAATTTACATTGTGTTGAATATACATGCAATTTACATAATTATAAGAACTATGAATTATTAATAAACATTCCAAGAAATTCAAAATATAGTGCCTAACAGTTTCAAATATAATGTCGAAACAGTTTTAAAATTATAGACAGTTCAAAAATAATATAATTATGATGTCAAACAATTTTATAGTGCAATGTCAAATACAGTTTTAAAACAATATAATTAAAATGTCAATCTGTTTTAAAATAGAATGTCAAACAGTTTTAAAATACAATGTCAAAACAGTTTTAAATATAATCGCAAACAGTTTTTAAATATGATGTCAAAAGATTTTTGATTTTAAATGATGTCAAAAGTTTTCATTTATTTCAGACTGGCATCAGTTCCGATGTTATCTAATTGTAAAAATAAAATGTCAGAGATGAAAATAGTTATACCATATAATAATAACAGTCAACATATCATTTAAAATTAATTCCAATCTAAAACAATAATATTACGGTTGCCGCCTATCTTCTAGGTACTCATCGACGCTGTAATAGCTGTATAAAATGTATGGAAATATATGAAGACCCTCTTTTTCCGTCCACGATAACGTTATATAACGTGCATGTATTTCCATTCATTTTACGGACGTGGACATGATGATGATTTTATCGTGGACGTCCACCTCACGTTAGAATTTATAAAAGCGGCCATTTTCACAATAAACCACAAAAATGTGATATAAGTAATTTTCTGTTAGAACTATCCTCTTTGGATCTCTTATGAAACGACTTATGCATAGTATTTTATTGCCTTTGCCTCACAATCGTCTTTTCTTTGCGAGTCGAAGTGCAGCGAACATCACTCACTTTTCACCGCAGTCTTATTCTGACTGACGTGACGGATTGGAACTCGAAGACAATAGCGTATTACGTATTCTATGTTGGGAGGCACTTTCATTGTTTGATGTAGATGTGAGATATTGCGTAGTTTTTGTTGTGTTGTTAAACTAAATGGTATTGTGAATAAAGACAGAGCCTTTTGCGAAAATCAGCGTTTTATTGCTCTGGCCATTTGTGATGGAGTATAGTATTGTGCTGCCAAGTGATGGCCGGTTCTGTTACTTTTAATGTAGGTATTTTAAATGATGAATGCTTAGCGCTCCTGGCAATCATATACTCGTACACTCAATATGTTTAATGAGAACATTAATGAAAAAGTAAAAGGTGGATAGGTAACGTATCACGTTGTAAAACTTTATTAATTTTGACCTATAAAACATACGGATCAAATAAAAAAGTCCAGTTTGCGAAGTCGGTAAAAAATACTCAAACCTATAATTTCTCAATAAAAATCTTAAATTCACTGACACAACGCACAGTGGGAACCGTTGGGCCTACAAGCATAAAATTTTGTACAAGAGTTCCTTATATACTGAAGACGGAAGGATTTTTGAACATTGACCTCCTAATGGAGTTAAATAGGGGATGAACATTTCTATGGAAAGTCGTAATTTTAGCCGATGGGAAATCCCATAGGGCACACGGCTAGTTTACTTAATAATAATAAAAAAAACATTAATTCCCTACAGAGAACGCACAGCATAACCGCCGAGTCTAGAAGCATGGAATTGTGGATGAGCATTAGGGAAGGATTTTTGAAAATTCATCCCCTAAAGGGTTTGACATTTTGTATGGAAGTTCGCATTTTTTTTAAGTTAGAAACGTGGAAGTTTGTACATAGACATCGGTTTATAAGTAAAAGTTAGTTATTTCACAATTTTTACTAAACTCATCCCTTAAGGCTCCTGAGAAGTTGCCGAAGGGAAATCCCATAGGGCACACTGCTTGTAGAAAAATAAAATAGGTACTGGAATAAAAGAGAGAGAACAACGGAACGGCTGAAAAAATATAATTTTGATGGACACCCTTTACCACCGCAGTCCGTTCAAATACTGTTCCAAATACAAATTCGTTCACTATAAGAAAAATATCGTTCCCCAATCGAAAAGAGAACTGCGAATAAAAATCTCAAAAATTCAAAATAGACGAGCTCGCTGCAGCACTGTTATTTACTCAGCGTACTCGTAGAAGTATCGTATATGACTGAATTCTCTTTGAGCTCTCCGCGACTCAAGTAATGCTATTTTCCCAATCACTCTGTGAAAGGCATCGTTATTACATTCGTCCGTCCGAGTAGAGCTTAACTGCGTTTTTTTCCAACAAAACTTTGGACCTAGTTGAAAACGTTACGCTGGTTTTTCGGCGACTTTAAGCGCTTTCAAAGTTTATGCGGATGGCTTTTTACAGCGCTTTTGGTTATCTGTTATGAGGTCACAGGGTGCAGTCTACACTGTTGTTTGTGTAGTAAACTACAACCTGCTTTGAATATTCTGCACAAAGAATAGCGGAAATTTCTATATAAATAAGTAAAACAAAGACCGAAAGACTGAATGAAAAACATGGACTGCCAGGAATCGTCATTGTTGAGCAGATTGAAACTTACTACGTCATTTTGCCGTGTTATAGCCATATCTGATACGAAAGGGCGATTTGAATTTACAGTCAATTTATTGAAATTGCTCATCAATCATGTTCTTTGCCTTTACATTGTACATGGTAAATATTTTTTACCGTGTAGATGGATAGTCAAATTGACCAAGGAACAACCCGCAGTCTCTGTATCAAGCAATTAATCTGTGCAACGCATTTACGAAATGGTTGGCATCTTTTGTGGGAGAAATGAATGGCATTAAAGCGAGACCATTTCACCGCCCGAGTGGGGGATTGTTATTATGACATTAATAAATAGATGAAAACTTAGCTCCCCAACCTCCCCAACGCGGGAAGTGCATTTGCGAGGCAATTAATTCATTTTCTCTACTCTAACATAAATGTAGATGTTGTTCATGAAACTACTTGATAGCTCAAGTTATTTTTGAAGTGAATTATCTTTTGGAATTAGTTTCTGAGCAAAGAATATTTTAAGTATGTAAATTCAGTGAATTGATAAGCAAATTGTCTACCAACATATTGTCCGTATATTCAAAACACAACTGTCATTCTTTGACAATTGTAGGAAATGGCTATAACACGGCAAATTGACGTACTTTGCTTAACAATTAATTTCCCTGACTGTACACGTAAGTTACATAATTAAATCAGTCATTTATTTATTTAATTAAATGGTTTACAATCGATAATATTGTATTTTATTTACAGAATTTAAAAGGTTAGTCTTAAAATAATAATATGTACAAGTATACAAAAAGGGAGGGGAAAGAATCATAGGGCATCCAAAAATTCGTCCGCATCGTTATCAAAAGGAAAAGTACCCAAAAGGTTGGCAGGATTGCTTCGTTGTATGCCAATGCTGATTCTTTGGCCAAAAAATAGGCCAGCGCTCTGGTCACGAGAAGAGTCGACCAACCGCTTGGCAATGTCTCCAAAAACTAAGTGGGCACTCGGACTCCATGGCCCTAGAATTTCAACCTCAAATGGCTCGAACATATAAGTTCCAATAAGATTGGAATATTTGCGCCTTTTGAGGTTTTCCGCACCTTCAGCAGCCGCCCCAGCACAGTCCGCAAGTATAATTCTCTTAGATGGTTTCTAAGTGAAAAAAAAATTTTGGGTAAGAAACAATCGTACCAAGACTCTGGACTCTCTCTCAAACCTTATTTCCTGATAAGTTCATTCTAATGACAGTCGGCTAACAGCCAGTGAATGTTAATCATCGCATGATGAAAACAATGAAGCACTCGTGTAACAAAAAACAAAAAGAATGTAAATGATAACTCAACAAAAAAATACACAAAACATCCCACAGTTTTCACAGTCCTTATAACTTTTCACGTCTAAATCCCGCCGTCTGTGTCCCAGCTATCCAGAACTCTACACGAACACAATAAAAATAAAACAAGTTAGCACACAGGACAAGTTTCTGAATGCTTGAATACGCAATTGCACAGTCCTGGGATCCAAGCTTTGCCTGACTGTACTTCACTTTCCGCTCCACTTTTTATTTTTAATACAAATCCCATGTATTTTGTTGTGTTCATGTTTTATTCTTTACCTGTTTTTCTGTTTATAGTCTTCTTGGAAGAGTCTATGATTGAATTTGTATTGTTTATTGCCATATAGACAGCACAGCATTCAGAAGTGGTCTTTCCCAGTGGGGTAATTGCGTGACATACATAAAATGACAATTGATCGCATTATGTCAGTGCAGCCACTTTCATTGCATTATCTACGTTGTTGAGTAGACGAATATTTCAAACATTTAAGGAGCAAAGGATTAGGAATTTCATACAAAACCATTGTATTGTGATTGAAATGTGTTACGCAATTAGGCTGTGGTCTTTCAAAGTGCACGTGCTATTGCACGAAAGATCAGAAGAATAGATGAAGCATCGTCTTTGAAGTCGGCAATCTCGACAAAAAAACTAGCCATCCTTTTTATTTCTGTGGTGTCGTAATATTCACAAGATTACATTATGTCAAGAGAGTAGGGAGGCAGCAAGCACTTTAAGTGTTATAATTATAAGTGTTAAAAGACTCTAATTTAATTACTTTTCTAATTACGCCCTCTAAGTGGTTATGTAATTATGTAAAAACCATTATTAAATTAATTACTGACACATCTTTCATCATACTTCAGTTAAAGATTAAGTACAAAAAAAAGTGCTAGGTAAATTGGGTCTTACTTAATTTTCGTACACAAACAAAGTATTTTGTAGCAAAATAGCCTACATAGTTCTGACTTCATTAACGCCTTAGTTTAAAAGAACGTGAAGTATCCTTTGATACCTAAATAGAATTTTTCGCTTCGAAAGGTGCGATGAGCAATGGAAGACCTTTCACAAAGGATCCTATTTACGCAAATTCTTTACGGACCGAGTTTAAATCTTCTTGGATTTATTATCATTTGCAACATTGTAGAACTGACGGAACAACTTGTAGAACTGTCGAAAAAGATTTTCAATCTTTACTTCATCGTTTTTTGTGTTATTTGTCTGCGAAAGTGCGAATGGAATGCGTTTATCTTTTGTTTTACTTCGTGTTCCTTGTTCTTTTTCTGGAAATTGCAAGAACTGGCATGTTGGTGAAGTCATTCAGTCGTAGACTTCGTTCATTCGACTTTTGAATATTACAAGTATTAAAAACCTTCCTTATTTTTTTTTTTGCTCAATCATTGTCCTAAAGAACAAATGCATGTATTAAATAAAATTATGGAAAAATAATTCGAAGCGAAGGCAACAAAGTTCGATCATTATAACAGCCAATTTCTACGTAAATTAGAAGGTAATCGAATTATTTTGACAGTCCCTGCGAGGCGCGGATTAAATTCAATTAGGCAAGATATTGCGTTTACTTAGTCTCAGCCAATGTTGAATCTACATACTACGAGTACAACCAATATGGGGAATTTTGGGCTAATTAGATTTTCACACTACCTGCTCGATACTGATATATGTCATGCAAACCCAACCTAAAGTAAGACATTATAGCCCTGGGGTCTAGCCGGCCCATAATTGTATGCTTGATTTGCTGCATATGAAAACGTTTACAAAAAACCAACACGAAAATGGAATTGCTTGTTATTAGTTTACTACCTAGCAGAAGGTGTGAAAATTAGAGTATTCTCCTCAGGTATAAAGGTGTCTTCGTCGTGGGCGAACTTGAATTCCACGCTGCACTCAGAGTCTAGTCTTAAATCCTTCGCTCCGGTCAGGAGTTAACTCTGGACACGCTTCGCTCGGGAGCATTACAATACTTCGTTCTAGTCAGGATTCAAACCAGCGCCCGTGACATAAGAAACAGCTTGATTCCCTTAGTGATAATCTACTCTTTGTCTCACTAAAAGTTTCATAGAAAATTAAACAATGATCATTCAACAATGAAATAACCACGAAGTAATATTCACTTCGTTAAAATTACCTTTAGTTTACTGAAATTCAGACGTATTTTTTTTTTCGTTCATCATTATCAATTTTAATCTAATATTTGATCTCGTGACTATACCTTTACTACCGATAGCATACACTTTAGACGTGTCATCGTTATTTCTCGTACCAAACATAGATACAGCGATTATGCAGGCTCGGACAGGCGAGCGATAAGACGTGACTTCGATCCAAATCCGTTTAACAATTGACGTGAACCCACTCCTAGCACAAGTTTAATATAACTAAGCTTAGTAGCTGTCGTTAACAAAAATAACAGCAAAAAAATAAAAAAACAGATACGGTGAAAAATTATTACTATTCTCACTCTATGCCCTAAAAATAAACAATCGTATTGCTTTCTCTAAATATCACAGCTCGTCCCAAGTTCGTAGCCAATCTTCCAACGGCCCTAAGCACTATTGATTTCCTCGGGTTTGCTTGCACACTCCTACTAAGACGACTAAGCACCAAAATAGTATCAGGATAATTGGATTTGCGACAAATAATATTGGAGAAAAATATTACTGTCTGCTTTCCGTGTTTTGGCCAAATTATTGACAGATATTGGTGAGAGGAAATGGGAATCTATGAAATCATAATCATTGAGGTTATGCTAGAGGTCCAGTCAGCAATTAACTTTTTTGTAAAGATTTCAATCCGGATTTAACAACTAAGAACACGTTCAATTATTGCACGAAGCCATTATTTAATTTGATTTATATATAATCGACGCTAAAACATAACATAACATCACGCCTGTATTCCCCGAAGGGTTCGGCAGATAATAATCGACGATTAACTTACATATTAATAATATATCGTGCCACTATTAATTGGAAACTATTTAATGAGTAGGTATAAGAGCTTTGTACAGAAATATTGCCTGCAGTGGCAGAAGTGTACCTAAGTTGCGAACATAATATTAGAAAGGTTTTAAAATAACAAAGTGGATAGTTAGGAGATGCAGAAAGTTTAAAAATAACCAGCATTATGATAAGACAGTATCAGTTGGATGAGTTTGGCGAAAGATCAAGTAAGATCGAGTGCGATTCGAGAGGCCTATGTCCATCAATGGACGGCTAATAAAAATGATAGGGCTTAAGGCGGTACCCCGACCAAAACCTTGCCATGGTGCGTTATTCAGAGGCTAATAACTCATTCACTATGGGTAATAAAGTACATCTAAAAGCACATTATTAATGTTCGATATCCTATCATCACATTGCACGTTCTTATTTGTTTTTATGTGTTATAAATACATTTAAAATCACCTTGTAAAAAAAGGGACTGAAATTATTGATTGCATGCATCTTTTGCTAAAGGTGACGTTCTATTAATTTGACGATTACGCTAATGGATAGATAATTTAAAAATCTAATTAATTCACGTTTTATCTTACTTCAAAACATCGCTTGTCTTTTTTTATTAAAATAATTTCATTTTTTTTGTGAATTTTATGATAAATGAGCGTGCGCAGGGAGCGAGACAGAGCGAGTTCCGACGGGACAGAGAAGAACCGAACGCTCAAGGTCGTTTGGTTGGGGAAGCGCCTTAACCAAAGCGTATCATCGAGCTATAAGGATATTGCATCAGTCAGGCCCGGGGTGGCCCGCTAGAGGGCCATTATAATAGATAAATCAAATTGTGTCTCATTAGCGATGCTTGGCTAGTCAAACACGGCAAGCACACATGCTTTTCTATTCCATTTCTCCTTACAATATTTATTCTGCATAAACTATATTCTTAGAAACAGGGTCTTCATTACACATAACATAACATCACGACTGTAAATCCCGAAGGGCTAGGCAGTGGTGTATCTATATTACACCCACATTTCGCCAGTTATGTTTAAGTCGCATGTAACAGGGGGCGAGCCTATTGCCACCGACCGGGCACAAATCCAGACGCCGGACTGGACTGCTACTGAGAAATTACTGATGGTAAACCCCAATTACACTTTGCAGGACCCGGGAATCGAACCCAGGACCGCATGCTCAGTAGTAGTGCTTCCGACCACTAGACCAATTAGGCATTTATTATTTCCACTATACACATTATGTAGTAAACGGTTTCGATGATTACACACGTTTTCGGTCGCCGCCGATGGCTCAGTGTGATTTGTCAAAGCTCCTTATCTCGCAACCTATCGAGCATTTATTCTCAAAACAACAAAAGGAAAAAAATATTCTCTATCGTTGCGAAAAAACAGATCAGTGAGCACGAGGGAAATAAAGTAGGGAAAGGTGGCCATCTTCGTTGCTTTTATCTTGAATTGCTAGATGTTTTTGATAAGGTTCACGACTTCTCGTATATTTGATAGTTTTCTTTGTAACTGTTCAGGTTCAGGTGAACTAGAACAGTCTGGCTAAGAGGTAATTGTTTTCGCTACAATCGGTAAAATGTTCATCCTTGTTACTCAAACGCTTAAGTGGCGAATGAGAAAAAATAATATCCGTCTGACTCTAATCACTCATTCATATATAGATAGCTCATTTATCGAGGAAGGCTATAGGCTATATATCATCACGCTAAGACCAATAGGAGCGGAGAACCAATGAGGAATGTTTCAAGATCAGGGTATTTTTTTCCTTTTGAGAGCTTCCGCTGCGTGCGCTGCGTAAACGGCTAAAGTTTCGCAAAAATCATGTAACCCCTTTTAAATTTCTAAAAAAAAGTCCGGGACAGCATATGTCTATCAGTTAAGGTCGGCTCACTATAACCTTTTTATGCTAACCAAATTTGTTCTAAAATAATGCATTATTTGCGAAGGTATTTTTATAAACAGGATATTATTCCTTATCCAAATAAATACGTTATTCATCACAAGTATTTAATTTAAAACAAAACTGCCCCTACATCATTTGATTTCAATGCATATCTTAGAAGTGTAAGGCAACAGATGGCGCTCGAGTACCGTCATGAAGCTGACAACTGCGAAGGTGGCAACGAGCGGGCGGCGCGCCAAGCTGGCGTAATGCACCGGGGGTTTCGCTCTCTTGTCTGGTGGACACCGACGGCTTAACATCTACCTAATATTTTATTATACTACTCAAGTGTATTTTTAATTAAATATTTTATCTATCTTTTACCTTGTTTTTTTGAGCTCTTACAGGAGATATCACAGTTTTAAAATAACATCGCAGCAAAATAACGATCAAGTACTGCGCTAATTTTCATATGAAATATCAAAAATTCTTAGCTGGCACTTTCCAAAGTTTGACGATTGATATGAAATTGGAGATTATTCTTCAATAATTATATCGTTCCCACAGTCGAGAACCGGATTTTGATCAACATATGACGTGAAACAGAACTGCAATTTGCAAAAACCTAAAGAAAATTTGAATTTGGCGGGCTACAGCTGAGGATTCACCTTAAGGCGGAACTTTCAGGGTAGCCCGCGAAATTCAAATTTTGTTACGTTTTTTGCAATTTGCAGGTCAGTATCAGGTTGTATGGTGATCTAAATATGATTCGCGACCGTTACAGATATGGCTTTACAGAATTATAATCATTAAATTCAAATTCAAATTCAAATTCAAATTCAAATATTTATTGCAAAACACAGTACATATATGCATTTCCAGGTGTTAAGTGAATGCGCAGTCCACTGCATTTACCAATTCAGGCATGCAAAATTAAAAATAATAGTTAGACAATTTCATAAAATTCAATTAATCGGTTATATAATGTCATAAATTCGGCAGAATAGTTATACCCTGTGCAATAATATACATTCAAATTATAAGTAATGTCAGAATAAACAATGTCCAAATAATTAATGAACTTACCAATTTATAATTTAACATGCATTGTAATATTAAAATTATTATTGAAATTAAAAATACATACTAAATAAACATTCTAATTACATTATATAATTGCATTTAGATAGAATTAAGCTTAAATAACTCGGTCATTTGACATATCTAATTATTATTTATTTAACTTATCTGTTAAGAGTTCACCAATGGAATAGTACGCTTTTTTAACCATAAGGTCTGTTAACATTCTCTTGAACTTGTTAACATCCTTCTCAAGTCGTGGGTATCATATTATAAATTTTTGGAGCCATGCCCAGAAAACTTTTTGCATATAATGCTGTTTTATGAGGCACAGCGTGAATTTTGTCCTGGTGACGTTTACTAGTCAGGGCTTCAAATAAATACAAGTGTTTTTTAACGAACATTGCTACTTCAAACGCGTATAGGGCTGGAAAAGTCATTATTCTTAGGTCAATAAAGTGTGGTCTACAACTGTCAGTAATTTTTATTTGGCACACAGCTCTCAAACACTTTTTTTGTGCCTTAAACACTAGCTCCCTATCTGATGAATTTCCCCAGAATATTATGCCATAGCGTAATGTAGAAGACACGTATGCATGATATGCAGTCAGTACGATTTCGCGGCTTGCTACTTTACTGAGTTTATGCAAAGCGTACTGGAACTGATTTAGTCTTTTTATTAAATGTTCAATATGATTACTCCATTTCATATTCTCGTCTATATAGAGTCCCAGGAACTTTGTGTGCTTTGTTTCTTCTATCGTTTTGTTAGCGTATTTTATATTAAGTTTATCTTGATTTATTCTTTGTTTAAATGACATAATATGAGTTTTATCTAAATTTACATTAAGATTGTTATTATTTAACCATGTTATTAACCTGTTTAGATTTAGATTTATATCCATTTCATGACACTGTGCATCCCTATTTTGTGCTGTGAAAATAATTGTACTATCATCAGCGAACAAGGTCATTGGATGTTGAATAACTCTTGGCATATCGTTTATGTATACGAGGAACAATGGTGGGCCGAGGACGCTACCCTGAGGTACACCAAAGTTCGTTTTTCTTGGTTTTGAATGGTACGTTAGTTCTAATTTTGTCTTTTGGCAAATCTTTGTTGTACTCGTTACTTGATACCTATTTTTTAAATACGATTCAATTAATTTTAATACGTTGCCCCTTACTCCATATTTTTCTAATTTAGACAAAAGTATATTAAAATCTACAAAATCAAATGCCTTGGTCATATCCATGAACAAGGCAGTCGTCGGTGTCCGTCTGTCCATATTTGTTACCACTTTATTTACCAGGCTATATATTGCCATATTAATATTTTTGCATTTTCTAAAGCCGTACTGTTCTTCCGCAAATATTTGATGTTTTTCAAGAAAAGGATACAGGTTATTATAAATGACTTTTTCAAAAATTTTTGAGAAAATTGGAATTAACGCTACAGGTCTATAATTCTTAGGATTTTGTCTGTCATCTTTCTTATATAGTGGTTTTATTACAGATATCTTTAATTCTTTAGGGTATGTACCATTTTCTATGCATAAATTTATAATAAAACTGAGAACAGGAGATATTTCCACAGCTACACTTTTTATTACTTTAGTAATAATCTCGTCATAACCTGCACTATTGGTATTTTTTAGGGTTCCGATAATTTTGTGTATATCGATAGGTATTGTAGCAGGCATAAACATTGACTTAGCTGTGTTGGTAATAGATGATAAGTCAGGATTTTTACTATTACTTAGCGGTTGAACTAAATCAATATAATAATTATTGAACGTTTCTGCAATTTCTAATGGATCCGTTATCTCTTTGTTATTGATAATTATTTTAGAAATATATTCTTTTGGACCGTTTAATTTATTTTTATTTATGGTCTGCCAGGTTGCTTTCATTTTATTGTTGGAGTTATTTATGTAAAAGTTATTTCTTGATTTTTGTGTGAGATAGATGATTTTTTTGAGCCGATTAGTGTACGACTTTAGTTTTTCTTTATTTTCCGTAGTTTTATGTCTTCTTAATTGCCATAACATGTCTCGCTTGCGTTTACAACACAATTTGATACCTTTTGTCACCCAGTTAAGTTTCTTTCTAATAGAGATCCTAATTTTAATTATGGGGAAACATAAATCATAGAAAAGTTTAAATAAAATGTTAAATTCGTTAAAGGCTTCATCAGGGTCTAGACATTCATAAACGTTATTAAAGGTTAGGCTATGTATAGCATTTTTAAATTTGTTTATATTTTCCAAGCTATAATCTCGCTTTAGTGAGTACCAATGAGTAATTGTATATGTTTTATTTACTGGACATTTCACGATTTGTGCTGTATGATCAGATAAAGCCAGCTCTAAAACCTCACCTTTACTGCCCCTAATATTATGTATAACATTATCAATACATGTACCACTAATTATCCGAGTAGGTTGTTTAACACTCAATTTCAAATTATAGTTCAATAGTAGATTTTCGAATTGTGATGCAACACGTGTTTTTTTTAGAGTGTCTATGTTAAAATCACCACACAATTTTTTTATTGTTATTGGTGCAGACTTTTTGAAGCATACCTTCGAAATTATAGAAAAATGTGGTTAGAGCATCTATGCTATTCTTTGGTGATCTATAAATACATATAATATTTAGCCTGTGTTCTATTATTTCAATTCCACAGCATTCGATGTAATTAGGACAGCAGTATTCCTTTAAATCTATAGTTTTAAATTTATGTTTATGATTAATTAGAATACACGCCCCCCCATTTCGAGAATTTCTATTTGAGGAGGATGCAAGTCTAAAGTTAGGTATATGTAGGTGAACATCGTCACCATCCTTCATATTATTTTCTGTTATGCAAACCATGTCCAATGGCTTACCTTCATTAGAAAGTTCTTGTAAGTGATAGGCAAATAAATCCGATTTATTTATTAAACCATTAATATTCTGATGTAAAATAAATATATAGTTATACGAGAAAAAAATTAGAATTACTATCAATGTTAGAAGTCGTATTTTGTATAAAATCATCATTCATTAATGTTTGTTCAGGATTAGCATTATTGCACTTACATATTTTACTTAAATTAAAATTATAACCTTTGCATATTTTACAAGTGCCTTCAGTTTGGGTAAATAGGTCATATGTTTTTAGTCCTTGAATAAAGTTGTCAATATCTTTGAAAATTGTATGCATGCCAAAGTTATTAATCATTCCAGTGCGTTTTGAAAACATCGTATAATCATTTGACAGATTCTTATTTGAGTCCAGAAAGTATGCATGCTCATGTGTCAATGTGTCTAAATAAAGTAGGTTGTTAAATAATTCGATCCTCCAATTGTACATAGTTTTAAAGTGAGCAAATTTATATGTCGGAGCACAGAGTATAATATTAGTATGTGTGGTTTTTTGTAGGGCCATCCGAATATACAGTCCGAGCTCGAAATAGTCCTTTGTTGAGTTGAAATCTTCCTCCCCTATCAATATAATACAAAAATCATGACAGGTAAAATCTTTTAATTTGTTGTCAATGTCACTTAATAACTGTTCGGTTTGACAGTTCGGCATTACATAATGACATATGTTTTTAGAGTGTTTAGTAAGTGTCGTTTCTGCTATGTTTCTTACTTTGTTCTTGTTGTTCGTACTCAAGATGCATATCTGACAATCTGACGTTCCTAATTGTAATGTTTGTTTATGTTTAGGGTTTGTTATTGAAGTAATTGGTTTACTTTGCTTGTTGGGGGTAGTCGTTTTTGTTTTATTTTGCATGTCGAGGGTAGATGTTTTCGTTTGTGTCTGTAAACAATTCCGAGATTCTGCTTCAGAATGTACTGCTGATTCGTGATGTTGTGATATTTTGACAGGTGAAACTACATCATCAGTTTGTGTCGCCTGGTGGAATTTCTGCAAAGAATTGTTTTCTTTGCTTGGGGTAGACTTTCCAGCTTTACTCTTCTTATTCCGATTTGGTGTTAGATTTGTGTTATCTGTTAAACTAAGTTTTTTGTATGTTTCGACAACTTTCAAGCTCTTGTTGAGGTCAGACTTCAAGCGAAAGTTCTCAGTGTTTAGGTTCTCAATCTCATTGTTAGCACTCATCAGTTGGTTTGTGAGTTCAATTATTTTCTCATTTAATTCAATGACTGTTTGACTTTCGTTAAGTGACGTGTTCGGGAGGCTCATCATAGTGGTATCAAAAAGAGCAGACCCACTTCTTGAGAGGTCGTCAAGTGAGCTTGCTCGTTGGGGTTTGCTAGTGCGATATGTGATGTTCTGTTCAAGATCCATTGTGCGTTGTATGTAACGCCCTCGTTTACTCGTAGATGGGAACTACTGGTAATGGCTGTGCTGCCTTCTTTTAGGTGTGGAGACAATTAGCATGTATCGATTGAGTTATCATGCAATCGTGTTACCGCTATCGCACCATAGGGGTCACTACTGAAGCGGTTGTTTCAAATGATTTCCTTAATTCATTAGTCGAGTCTGCTGCTTCAAGGTTCAGCTATTTACTGATAGGTGCCACTGCCAGATATCTGCAAAGTCCCATACAAAGTGCTGCCATCTATTTGATAGCTTCGATTTATAGCTGCTGACTTGGATATTCAGCTATTCCCAGGTAGGTGTCAGTAATAGAGCTTATTGATTTTTGACAAAGAACGTGCTGCCATCTACAATCGATTTCGGGAACAATTCTTCGTAACGGTACGTAGTTCAAATCGTTGATTCCACTATTGCCCACTAGGTTTTATTTGTAGTTTTTAATTCACATTTTCCTTTTTATAGCAGTTAATTATAGATTTGTAAGTTATTACTCACGATGTATGTTCTTGCTTGTTGAAAATAACTATTAGAAGGAATCGCACACAGTCAGGTATGATCTTTAAGTCAGATGATCACAGCACTTAATAACTTCATTGTTTGTAAATACTATCACTAGATAACGATGTGGTTTGAGTATTGAAGTCCACTTTCACTAGTTAGCCACTTCAAAATACTTAACATGTACAGAAACTATTTTTAATTATTATTTAATACGGAGCTGTTGTTAACGAGGTGACAGTGGCGCCACCTCCCCGATCTCATCGATTAGAATCAGCAATAAGTTATAAGCAGTGATCGGAGTAGGTAGATTGAACTGGGGTCATTGATCCGAAACGTATATATTACTATGGACATTCCTCCGGAATTGGTGGATTATTAAAAAAAAACCGGAACTTATGTAGGAATTGTATTCTGCCAGAGTGGAAGGAGTCATTTGATGATTTGCCATCCTCAAAAAAAAGGTAGGAATTGTAATAAAATGAGCAATTTTATTCTTTATTATTCTTCCTATTTTTTTTTGTCACGATTTGACAAAACACAACGGTGGTACGTGGTACAATAACCGGTTATCAGAACAATGCGTACGCCCGCCGGAAATACTAAATCCGGAAATACCGGAATTACTTTCCGGAAAAATGGCTTATCCATGTTATTCTTTCTGTGTGCATTTATGATACAAGTACTAAAAATCAATCTACCTACTCCGATCACTGGTTATAAGTTATAAGTTCATATTACCCTATTGAATCACTATTTCATGAAGTCATGACATTTGAGGGCAATTCTAACATAAGGAGTTGTATTGCTGATTCTAATGATTATAATTCTGTAAAGTCATATTTGATACGGTCGCAAATCATATTTAGATCACCATACAACCTGATACTGACCTACAAATTGCAAAAAACGTAAGAAAATTTGAATTTCGCGGGCTACCTTAGCGCATCCCCCTTAATATTTAGGGATCGGTAGTTTGCTACAGCGTCGCTTTCTATGTCGAGACTGCCGGCCCAGCTGGCTTAGCACGAGCACCGTTTTGTCGACGGAAGAATAGACAAAAATGACGTTCTGTGAAGACAGTACGACGGCATTAAAGTAGAAAGAGTCAACTGCACTTTTTACGAAATTGAGTAGTTTATTCACGTATTTCTTTTATTTTGCTTATATCTCGAAAATAGTGTCTTATCGCAAAAATAATGAAAATTTCGACCCCCCATTATGGGATCCCTTAAACCCCTTAATGATAAATGATAAATGATTTTATTTCTGTAAGTAGGTTTATACAAACACTTTTACACGTCAATCATATTTTTAAAACTAGATGAGGTCGGCATTTCCTATCTGTCTACTCTGAGAAGAAAGGCCGAAACAAACTCAGAGGTCACAGTGTCTTTTAAAGTCCAGACATAATCTTGGTCAGATCATGTGAAGACCATGTAGATTTGTGTCTGAAATGGTCTTTTGAGGAAAAACCACACAGAATAAGTAGACCTGTCCAGTCAGTGGACGCATTTGTCACTAATCGTGGAACTTAAGGAGCTCAACCACTCGACGAACAGCGCCTTTGTGTCATGCTGTCGCGTCGCGCCAGTGTGCACGAGCCTTAAAAACGTAATGTAGGTACCTAAAACTGCTCCTTAGCGTACGTATTATTTTAAAATATTTTCACCTTCTACGTAAACGAAATCGCGGGTTAATGTTAGCGTTAGCCCAAAGTAACTATTCCACGCGGACGAAGTCGCGGGCAGAAGCTAGTATTATAATAGAATCGTAGTGAAGTCAAAACTGTACCTTGAATATTTTTTTAAGTCATTTTTGCTTGGTCTGGGTACGACACCAATGCCGTTTTTTTTTTTTTTAAAAATTGCCTGTTTGTCACAATGTATGTTCACGCACAAACTACCCTATAAGTCAGATCAGCCTGTAGGCGTGTGTATTATCACGCTATTTGCTATGGGGGACGAGCAATATTGCAATTTATTCGTATTCTTCTATAGTTAACCGAAAAATGTAAAAAACAACGAAACTAAAGATTAGAATATTGCAGATAATTACAGATTTAACCTTTTAAATGATTATCATTACGCTATACCTTTATGGAGTTAAGCAGACGATCATGACATGTACAGGGTGGATTTTTGAGATGAGGCAATAAGGGTTACCTACCCTTATTGCCTCATCTCAAAAATCCTTAATTGTTTTCGCTACAAGGAAACGGTATTTACATACTTTGAAAAAAAAATACAGACAGCAAAAAAATAGGCAAAATTCACTTTTTTTTAAATGCCTGTCGATCCTGTTTCCTATAAGAAACAAAAAACTCTATCGGGCCACTGAGGTTTGCGTCCTAGAAAAGTCAGAAATCGCAAAAAAACTTCCCATAAATTTCGTAGGAAATGAGATTGAGATGAGAGAGAACACAATATACCAGTGTATGACAACAGTCGAATTATTCTTTTACTTGACTGGGCTGAATAGGGAACGAATATAGTAGGTATTTACAGATTTACCTTTGACTCAGTGCATGATTCTGAACCTTCTGAAAAAAATTCAATGCAGGGGGCGTTGACTTTTCTATACATTTTGACCGCGTAGTTATTGCAACAACTAAACTACAACCTAACTACACTAACTATAGACCTATTTCTCTAGCGACCACAGTTGGTAAGGTGCTTGATACACAGCTAAACGAACGTCTCGTGCTGCACGACAATCAGTTCGAGTTTCCACCAGGACTTTCTACAGAAAGTGCAGTACTGGATCTCAATCAGGCCGTTAGGTACTACACAAAAATAAAAATACCTGTTTTCGCTTGCTTCCTCGATCTGTCTAGGGCTTTTGATCTGATTTCCTACGATATATTATGGAAGAAACTTGAAGCTATAAGCTTGCCTATCGAGCTTATAAGCATCTTCTAGTATTGGTATGGAAACCAGGTCAACAATGTTCGGTGGGCAGGTGTGCTTTCGGAGCCATATCATTGGAGTGCGGACAGTGGGGGTTGACCTCACCTGCCCTCTTCAATTTGTATATGAACACCCGATTGAGGCGCTTAGCAGTCATCATGTCGATTGTCATATTGACGGCGTCTGTGTCAACAATTTAAGTTACGTGGATGACATGGTGCTGCTGAACTTGGTAGGTACTTCAGTCGGCGGTATTAGGACATTATTGGCCACATGTGAACGCTACGCAACTGAATATGATTTATTGTATACCGTTTAGAAAAGTCAGTACATTAATTTTGAGACGCAGACCAAATACCATCTTGATGTGCCTCCCCTATAGCTAAAAGGTGTTCCTCTTGAGCGAGTGGAACTATTTAAAAACCTAGGTCACTTGGTCACCACTGACCTTAAAGACAATGCTGACATTGCAAGGGAACCGAAGGCTCTTTCCGTGCGTGCGAATATCAGAGCCCGCAGGTTTGCACGTTGTACTGCAGATGTGCAGGTGACGCTCTTTAGAGCATTTTACACCTTCTACACATGCAGCTTGTGGGAGAAATATTCGCAGGCGCCGTATGTATGAAGCCCTTCGTGTCCAGTTTAATATCGTGTTCAGAAAACTGTAGGGGTTGCCATGGCGTTGCAGTGCGTCAGGGTTTAGCGGTGGCGCGTGTAGTTTTTTTTTTACACAAGAATGCGCAAGCGCTCGACGGTGGCTCGAGTCATGGCCAGCCCTAACAGGGTTCTGAAAATGATTGCTGACAGAGTGGACTGTCCATATGTAATGTACTACAGCAGCTGTCAGTAACATGTGTCATCGTATCGTGTTGTTTACGAACACTTAGTTATGAGGACAATGTGACAAACCCTATATGAGTCTTCGCTCGAATTAAAGATTTTGAATTTGAATTACACTTTTCTAACCGAATAAAAATTTCTACGCTTGGAGGCCTAGAATCATGTGCTGGTAACAGTTCGTGCGTCGATGTCTTTGCCACCTTATATAAGAATGGCCATTTAAGTCAACTTTCAACAAAGCATATATTATATTATACAAAGTTGATACGACAGAGGGGCTTTCGGTAAAAATTTCGAAATACGTCGCCATTTTAAGGGGTTGTGAGTGGTTGGGGGGAGAGGGGGGGAGGGGTCGGATCCCCCCCTCACCATTGTCACCCGCCGGAAATACTTGGTTTCCTTAGAAAAAATAAAAAACAGATATTTGTACAATAATTGTTTATTCCACTTTATGTATATGTTTTGTCGCTTTTATTAATTCCATGAATGGATCTTTCCTGTATTTTACGTTATTTCGCCGCCACAAATATTCAAAAATAACATCTGCAAAATTTTCTGTGTTATTAAAATTGTCCTTCCTAAAACATCTTTTAACCGTCCTCCACTGGGACTCAATTCGTTGAGTATGAGTCCCATCTTCAGCTATGAATGTGTTGTCACGATCCGAGTGGTTGACTTTTTTGTGTATGTAGCCATGTTCTGACAAGCAATCAGATGCTCTCCAAAAATCAGTGTGGATGGTGGTGCCAACTTCCACATTCTTCAATATAAATGGCACCAAAACCTCAGCAGACCGAATATTGTCTGGGCACACTTCCAACCTCAGATCTTCAGATCCATCCTCAATCATACCGTGAACCCAATGGCCCTCAATATGACGACCTAAAACAAAAAGCAAAAAAAAACTGGCTTCAATTATTATGAGTCGACGGGGGTGGTTTAAAAAAAAATAACCACGATGGCTAAGGCGGGAGCGCAGCGCAGCGAAGCTCCCGCCTTAGGCATCTAACCTAACCCAATGAAGTCGGATTGTGCCAACTTTGAGTAAAACATTGCTATTCATTACCTAAGAATTATATCCTGTTCTTATACATTTCCTATAACACATAATATGTAAAATATAATTACCTCGATTGTATTTTCTTTTTCCAAATTTACGATACGAAAGAACACATTCACGTAAACTCGAAAGCAAAGGAATGACGCACTAATTTGACATTAGCTGTCAATATCATCCATCCAAGATGGCGGGTTGCGTTTCGTTTCACGTTTTTCACATAAAACCTAAAAATTACATTGGAAAAACTGTACTAAACCATAAAAAATACGTTCCGTTTTACATAATAGCAATAGTATTTAAGAATTTTTGGAAATTGTTTAAAAATATTGAGACGCAACTCCGGCAGCCAAAATTACTTTGGGGGGATTAAGACTAACTCCCTTAAGCCCCCTACACCACCAATACCCTCAAATTCAGGCGACTCGTTTTAAAATCCAACCCGGGCTTTCCTTTAAACTGCCTATACTAGGTACCATTTTGAAGCTCTGTACCAAAAATCAATTAAATAGGAGCAGTAGTTTAATCGCAAATGATTTTTGAAATTTTTGCCCCGTTTGAACACGATGTATCTTTCCTAACAGCTGATTATGTCTATACGCTTAGGTCATGCACCTTAAAACAATAAATCTGAGTATAACCTACGATGCGTTGTTTCCGCTGTGACGCAAGTCACAAGTACAACCAAATATTTTCGCTAAAAAGATGGCAATGCAAACAAGGAAACAATATATACACACACACTTGCACTTTCATTACGAGAGTGACAATCATAGCAAAACATCCCGCGCGAAAAAGAAATAGAAATAGGTCAGTAAGTTGCTATTGCATCCTAAATCCTTGCGACGGGTAAGTGGGGCTTCTAAAAAACTTGTTTTTTCAGTGCGCCGACGATATCCTTTCGGAACGTATTTATGTTACGTAACACGGAAGCTCCTGCACCGCTTTTGTTTTGTCGAACTCGCGCGCTGACAATTGTGATTTTGCTTTGTTATTGTGATATGACACTAAATAAGTTTAAGACAGTATTTCGTTTTTATTGTGACAGGACACGTAACTTGGGATTATTATTATTTAGTGTTAGTGTTTTTTTTTTGTGATTGACTGCTTTCATTGTGATACGACACGTAATTAAATTTTGGTTGTGTGTGTGTGTGTGTGTGTAATTAAAGTGGCCCCCACGATCTCCAGACCTCACTCCCATGGATTTCTTTTTGTGGGGGTACATTAAGGGTGAAGTGTATCCCTCAGAGGTAAATCAATTGTGGAACTAAAAAATAGATTTATTTTATCATTTCACAAATTAAAGTGCTTGGCGACGGACAGTGATTTAATTAGAAAAATAAATAACAATATTCTCCGTCGGTATAATTTGTGCATTAATGTGAATGGAGGACACATCGAGAATTAAAAAAAAGTGTTGTGCGCGTATTTCAAAACCTTACATAACATAAAAGCCAGCGCGAGCGGAGGCCTAAGCCGCCGCCCGCGATTTATTCGATTCCTACGTAGGTACCTACTATGCGGGAATATTTCCCTGTAAGTAGTTATCTACTTGTGACTACTTATTATTTTACTTTTACTATGACTGAGTTTAGAATGGGCCGATTTTGTGCGGATGTTATTTACAAGTTTAGTTTACTTCGTAAAAATGTTTTTGGAATGTTAATGGAAAAAACGTAAATAATTAGTTAAGTAGGATAAAAGTACGTATCCCTAGTTTAAAGTAGGCTTAGATACGTAGGTAAGTACTTTAAATATTTTGGTAAAACAAATAGTCGTAAAAAGAAAATTTAGAATATTGTTCAACCGAAGTTAATCAATATGTAGTTTAAATACTTAAGTAGGTACATAAAGAGACACTTGAGATAATATAATACTTAATTAGAATTACTTTTCTGTTAGGTACCTACCTCCCTAGTATATCATAAACTATCATAAATACATAAGTTAGTATCCAACTATGTATTTAGGTACATCTCTATCACTTTCACACCTAATAGACCGCACATAAAAACTTATTACGTAAGTACATATCTGAGTAGATGAAAGAAATATTCGGAAGTTTTCAAATCGTATTATACTAATTTTTTATGAATGAACGCCGAACGCGTAGTAATGTATAGTCATTATAACATTAACGCCATCTAGCGGGTAAAATTAAAAGCTGTAACTATCCAACTTCCGTCGGTAGTACTCGTCTGCGTGCGCTTTCTGCTGCTGCAGTGACCAAAGTTAGGAAGGAAGGAAGGAAGGAAGATGCGGGAGTGTGAATACACAATCATTAACGCGGAACATATGCAATTTGCCATGGTAATTGCGTCGCCATCTAGCGGTCAACAGTCGAACTCTACCAGATGATCCAATAAGTAGCCTACTTACCTCATACCTGATGTCGATCAGCGTGAAGTCACTAAGCAACTGTGGCACACCGCCTCGTAACTCACAGCGGTTCATTCTAACTATGCTAACATCGTACCCCCAGTGGAAAAAAGGCATAAGACGAAAATGGTGATTTTTCAGTATGGCGAAAAAATTGAATTTATGGGCATATTTACTTTATTTTCAAACGAAGAAGAATTATTCTTGTATCAAAAAAAGGAGAAAAAAAAGTTGCACTGCGTGTTGTATTTAAGTTAGTACTAATGTTTATAGTTTATTAGGAATTGTAAAAAAAAAATATTATGCTATTTTTCAAAATGTAATGAAATACAGGATTCTGAGTATCAAAATGTATGCCAGACTTTGCCAGAAAAGAAAAAATATTTCAAAAAGTATGTTGTATTAAAGCAGTAATGAACTTGTAAATACAAACATTTATGCTAGTATAAGTAAGATTACTACATTATTTCCTTTATTACAATTATGTTTGAAATGTATTAGCAATACTTACCCCATTTTTCAATTTAGGGGCTTGCTAAGGTAACTTAAATAAACAAAGATAATTACTTATTCCATTATTATGTTAAAGAAAAGTTAGCTGCATATTAACACATATTACTTAGAGTTAATATTTATGACTAAAGGGAAAAAAAGGAAATGCATTTTTTGTGTTCATTATTTTTTTATTTCAGGCAAATTATAATTATAGTTTTGGCTACAATTAAAGTTCGTACTATCAACAATAAAATTTGACAGTAATAATTCAGCAATGTGGAGTTTCGGTGAAGATTACTACCACTAATGACTTTTTTTTAAATGATTAACTAATCAGTAGATCATTTGTTAAGATTTGTAACAATTAACGAAATAACTTCTTTCTTGGCTCCGTACAACAAAATATTATGTTCTCTCAATAAAAATCTAAGATAACAAGCAAAAATTATTAACAAATCAAGGTACTTTACACATTGCCAGTACCTTTTGTTTTAAAATAATCAACAAATAAAAATACAAAAAAAAACCTTCTTTAAGCAATAAATCAAAAAATTCTTGTTCCCTTCTACGTTATCTTCGTTCTACGAATTCCTTCATTACCAAACATTCTAGGCTATAGAATGTTTGGTAATGAAGGGATATAAATGTAACAAAATATTATTATTTTCTCAATACAAATCTATGGTAACATGACATGCATAATTTGTTAACAAAATAAGACCTTTGATACTTTCACAGTACCTTTTGTTTTAAAATTATTAATAATCAATATGTTTATACGTATGAATATAAAAATTCAACAAAATTCAAATTAAAATAATAATGAGATCAAAAATACGGGAACTAGTAAAGTTATTCTTCTTCAGATGAATCAAATACCTCCAAATTTGGAGATTCAGTCGCTGGTAACAAATTTCTATAGAATGTTTGGTAATGTAGAGGTATAGCATTTGTATTACACAGGCTAATTAAGTCTTTGAACAACGCGTCAGAAATAGGTAACAATTGAGCATATATGCAAGTGGAAGTTCATTAACATCTACAGCATTGGCATTATTTGATTTGCGTGTGCGCGTCGTCGTCGTACGATTTGTAGTGTCTAGTACCAAATATTCACTTTCGAAATCATATTTAAATAATAATTTATTTGGTGCATCGGGACTTGTTTTGATTTCTTTAATTTTTGAGAAAAATACTTTATGCCCGTTTGTGTCTTGTGACCAATTCTTGCTTGTCGTGACTTGACTTTTTAGGTTGTAAAAGTCATTTTGATTCATTTCTTTAATTACAAACTTATTTTGTACTTTTGAATTCATGATTACTTCGTACAGTTGGTCAGGCGAGTACAATGTCTTATTTTTCATATTTTTCTCGATGCAGGCATGCATTGAGTCGCCTTCGTTCTGAGTGTGGCCAGTTTGTAAAAACCTGTGTGTAACTTCTACGTTCAATACACGTGATACATAAATATACATCGCGAATATGAACCGATTTCTGTTCTGGCCCGAACAATTATCTGAATACAGTGAAATTGACTTTATACCCCTGTTAACTTCAGATTTAATGAAGTGTAATAAGCAACTAGCGATTTCATTCGCACCCCTTTTTGCAATTTGTGCATGCCATAGATAACAAAACCCTTGACGGGATATTAAATTGTACACAGTGAAATTGTATGCGGGGTATTTCCTTTTATAATGGAAAATATTCACATTAGATTGCGGTAAACTAAGAACCTTTTCCAAGTCAAAAACAGCTACAGTTTTCACATTAGGATCTGCTGATTCTTTTTCACTATCCTTCATATTTCGTATGATGTTTTTATTTTTTATATGACTGTCATAATCCTCTTTCAGTTGTAATTTACCTTCTTCAGTTGAATTGTCGTATTTGCTACATAAATTGCACAAATCCTTCTTCGGCCGGAAAAAAGAAAGGTTAAAATGTGTATTAAATATTTGATTATATTGATATTCGCTTGCCACATTAGTATTACGAAAGTTTTCATTTTCTGATATCCAATCTTTGTACAAACGATGCATTTTTGAGATATTTAAGTCTTGTGACAAATATTGACGGCTGGAATTTTGTCTAAGATAGTGAGATTCGATACAAGGAAAGGACTGAATATGTTGAATTGCACTCTGTTCTGTTTCGCTGGCTGTTCTATGAGGTCTATTGGTATGTTTTCCTCGAAGGTCTGTTATTTGGTCCCCATTAGCATATTTATCAATAGCAGTGTAAACTGTTCTTTCTTTAATACCTAGCGTATTAAGAAACATAGTTTTGCACACTTTCAAATTAGTCACAAGGCATACATCGTTTTTTGACGGCAAATAATAAACCAGTGTACGATTTCGTTCACGCTTACGCTGAATTTTCATAACTTTAGGTTCTATAATCTCAGTGTTTTTCAAAATGAATTGCCATTGAGTTTCATGGTTACCACAAGCCCAAAATTGCTTAAATATTACCAACCTCCTGTCGCTGGGTATTTTTTCAAAGCATTTAAGCTTACACTTGCAAGGCTCTTGCATCTGTTTTTGAGGCTGTTGACCTGTATTTAATTTGATTTTTTTTTGTGTTTGAGACCATTTTTCGGGATTACGCTTTCTTTTTCTAGGATTTGTATTAGCTTCAGTTACTAACACTGGACGAGAATTCGTTGCTTCAGGTTCTGTGGTGGAATTATATCCAGCTGGTAGAGTTTCAACGTGGCAGGCTATGATTGGAGGGTCTGAGTGAGGAACTATAGCTGTGGCAATTGAAGAGACCGGTGGAGTTCTATCAGGGCTTGTAGATATAGGTTCTGTTTCAGGTTCTGTGAGAGTATTATGTCCAACTGGAAGAGTTTCGTCGTTATAACATGTTATGGATGTAGGTTCTGCTTCAGGTAGTATAGCCGGGGTATTTTCAAGAGTCTGTGGAGTTTTTGCAAGACTTGTAGATGTAAGTTCTTTTTCAGGTTCTGCGGCAGTATTATGTTCAACTAACGGAAATTCGTCGCGACATGCTATGGATGCAGGCTCTGCTTCACGAAGCATGACCGTAGTACTTTCAAGAGTCAGCAGAGTTCTTGTAGGGCTAGTAAATGTAGGTTCTGTTTCAGGTTCTGCGGCAGTTATGCTCTTTTCAGGAAGTGGTGCATTATACCAGAACGTGGATACGGGTTCAAGATCGGCATCATTCGGCAAAGGATAAACTCCTTCTATGTAATTTCCTGATGATACCGCTAAATTTTCATAACTGTCTTTGTTACCCATAGAAATTCATTTTTGAGGATTAGATATAAAAACGACAGTAGGTGACGCTATAAAAATTAAATTATTATGAGTGGTGGAAATTGGAGAAGAGAAAAGTGTAGAATTACCTAAGCAATCTCTCAAACTAAAATCGAAGTCATTCAATATTGAAGATGGTAAAGTATTGCCTAAGTCTGCTATCGGACTAGGACTCGAACTTGGTAAATATTCAGATACCGGTGGTGAAAATGGCTCTTCATTCGAAGACTCACTAATTCTGTAATTTACTGTAGATTGTCGTCTGCTACTTCGACTTGTTGACGGCGCGGTGTACATAATATCACCACGACTGACTTCATAATTTCCAGATGTTTGTTCTGCTTCTGTGTCGACGTCTGTAAATAAATTATTTTATTATAAAATGTAATATAAATAATATCATATTAAGTTGTTACTAAAGACGTCTTGCTCACAAAATAAGGTAAGTTAAGGTAAGACATTATTCTTTGTCTGACATCCTCGATGCCACAATTATTAGTGTCTATAGGACGAAAGGCTCCGGGTTCGATTCCCGGTCGGACAAACAAACAAACTTTACTAAACTGACTTGGGTCTGAGTGTACGTACCCCTTGCCAAATCCTTTACAGAATCCTTAGTTTAAGACCAGGTAATTAAAGTGATATGGCTGAGATTTTTAGATGTAAGTATATAAATATAACGCCTCGTTAGTTTAGTGGTATAAGTCCTGGGTTCAATTCCCGGGTTGAACAAACTTTGTGTCGGTTTTTTCGGACACAGATCGATTACTTTTATATAAATATACTAGCTTCCGCCCGCGGCTCCGCCCGCGTGGTACCTACTTACGGGGATAAAAAGTAGCTTATGTTACTCGTGGATAACGTAGCTTTCGAATGGTGAAAGAACTTTTAAAATCGGTCCTGTAGTTTCGGAGCCTATTTATTACAAACAAACAAACAAAAAAATATTACCTCTCTATAATATTAGTATAGATTAAACAATAATACCTAGTTAACGATTTTGAAAGTATCATGTACCTAATATAAATATTTACAAATACACATTTTGTTATAACATCTATGGTATGTCTTTACAAATTAGAAATAAAATTACACGTTAGTAACAGAAATTAATTTTATAATAATAGACAGCGAATCATTCATATAGGTTCCCCTAGTTTGAGACCAGACGATTGCTGTAATTGTCTAGCGCACTTACATACTACTTGAACCACTAGCTGGCGGTAAGATAAAACATCGTGAGGAAACTGCACCTTCATTCATTCAGAATGTGTAACCACGATATTGTTTTGGTTCCGGTTACAAAGGTCGGACGACAGTCGCTCAATGTTATTGATTATACAGTAAACACGTCATTGTGGAATAATTTATTTTTAGCTTTTATAAGAATTAAATCTAAATGTACTTACCTATTAACTTCAAAATTCTTCTCGCCCTACTGTGCTGTGTCCGGTTATACATTTTCAGGTCACTTTACTTTAAAATAAGAAGAAAAACCACTCAATTGTTGTTGTTTTGTTTTCGCAAATGCGTAAACGCAGCTATTACCTTGACCTAGAAACGGGCACTGACTGTCAAGCGCGTGGATACGCACCGCCCCCTCCCCCCTGCATCGACGTATTCACGCTTATGTTCCCGCTGTCTACTCCCGCGCCGCTGTATCAAATCTTACGTCCCGGTGCAATGAAAATATTCTAGTGGAAGAAAGAAGTAATAATTCTTATGTTACAGCCGTGCTGCAGTTTGTAGTCTTATGTTTCGACGTAAAGGAAAGTTTTTAGTGGAAAAAAGCAGTAATTGTTATTATTGTAATTTATTTTAAGTTCATAAGAAGTAAACAGTCATACTGCTGTTTTTATTTTTTAAGTTTATCTTTTTGGTTAAGTAAGCGCATTTAAGATAATTTCCTTACCTAGTTAATATAACGAATAAAAAGATAATCGTGTATACAAGACTAGCGATGTAAAAAAAGCAAACGCATTTAAATCATAATATTTGTTACTATTTATTTTCTACATTAAATTTTAGGTATAAACATATTATTAATTAATATGTCATATTTTTTAATTTATTATTTGCGTTATATCACATAATCTACTAATCCTTAAGAAAAAAAGTGATGGAATATAAATTCTCAAAACTATTTTCTTGAATTAATTCGTCAAATTAAACAAGAAAAATATGAAAAAAAAATTGCGTATGTATCTTTAAACGTACTTTTCAAATATGATAAAATCGATGATTCAATGTAAATTCACTTATGCCTATTTTCCACTGAGGGTACGACATGTACTTAGCTAGAATTTTCCTTGTAATTCTTCTCGGGGAATAATTCCGAATATTACTCAATACTACCGAATGTTTCGCGAATAATACGTCGGGAATACTTCGGACAGTGGCGTGCGCTTCATAAAGACAGAAAGACACTGCCTACCCTAGTTCTGACAATAGATCTAATAATAATTTATCAATAAACAAAACAACAGAAAAAAAAACATAAATCAGCTCCACCTATCGAGTGCCGGTGGTATCATTAAGATAGGCTTGTTCACATAATTTCGCATTGATCGATTCGCGCTGCACTAGCGCCGCCTCGCCTTTGCCACGGCAAATACACAAACTATTCGTCTCTGAATGTCTTATATGTGTGCTCTCGTAGTAAGTCGTAGTCATGCGGATTTAATGTGAGTGCGTTCCTATAGCTACGTGGGCTTTGCTGACACATAATGATAAAAATCACGCACACAACTGCATGATAAGCCAGTGTCTTTGTAGTTTTTCTATACAGCTAACACGAAAAATTACGACTCGTACCGAACATTTCCGAACGAAAGTTGCAATGCAAATATTTTAGGAAGTATCATTGTTTCATTGAATTTATATATTTAGATGACCATAATTTTTTGTCGTATTATGTTTCTCTTTTTTTTTACTAATTATTTTCAATGGTCAATAGTCGCCATATTGTTTGATATTTTCAATGGTCAATAGTCGCCATATTGTTTGATGTGTGTTGTGTTTTTGATTTATTTGAGGATATGGCTGAGAACGAAGACTCTTTGGATGGCGAGACATTAAGTCAAGTTTCGTATTTGTTACACAATTTAAAAGTCTTTCAATTCCAGGTTTTACTCCATGTCTTTAACGAAATATTCGCAGAAACTGATATGCTTTACGAAATTATGTAAAAAAAAAGTCAGATGTGACTTATTACATTAAAAAAAATTAAGGAGTTTGAATCGGTTTTAGAATCATTCAGATCTAGGTTTGAATTAATTTTTGAAAGCTTAAAAATAATCACAAGGTCGCCAAAACGAAAACGTAATGTTGTGGACGCAAAAATCAATACTAAGCGGATTTTTATTGAAATTATAGACAATATATCCAACGAATGTCGCGACCGGTATAAAAATCTGAAAGTGTTAAGAAATTTTTGACTACTGTCATGCGAAAATTTCAATAAATATAATGACAATTTTCCGGTTGAACTAGTATCGCTATGCGTAAATGTTTTTATATTATACGACTTTAACTTAGACCGCCTTATCAATGAGCTCAAATGTGTTTATAAATCTGCCGAATTCAAAAACCTTAGTATTTACAAAAATATAGATTTTTTTTACGAAAATAACCTAAATACAGTTTTTCCCGAAGTGCTGCGTTTGGCAAAATCAATTGTTACAGTTCCCGCGAGCAGTGCTTCAAACGAAAGGTCATTCTCGTCGCTAAAACGTATACACACCTACTTAAGAAATACACAAGGCCCGCAACGACAAGAAGAACAAGACGTCGATAAAGATAAAAATAATATAAAGTCACGTGTATTTCGCACGTGCACGTGCACGTTTCACGTGTGTGTCTAATTAACAGTTAGTATGTATTTAAGCGCATAGAGATTACTTTTTTTGTAATTTATAACTAACACTTAATCCTGTCTAACAGTTGATTTTAATTAAAAACCTCAAATATTTTTGCATAAATGGTTTATGATATAATTATAGCAGTTCTCATATAAACCAGATAACTATCATTAGGGTAGTCTATTTATATAATTATCTACGTCCTACTAATCCTATCCTATCCTACTATCCTACTAATATTATAAATTTGAAAGTTTGTGAGGATGGATCGATGGTTGGATGAATGGATGTTCGTTACTCTTTCACGCAAAAACTACTGAACGGATTTCGATGGAATTTGGAACACAGATAGTTTAAAACCTGGATTAACACGTAGGATACTTTTTATCCCGGTAGTACGTTCCCGTGGGATAATTTCCGACACGCGGGCAGAGCCGCTGGCAAAAGCTAATAATACTATAACTTCGAAAGTACCTCTGTTTGTATGTTACCGTTTCCCGCCTAAACCACAAAACGGATTTCAATAAATTTTGGCAAGGAGATAGATGGCATCCTGGGGAAGGACATAGACGACATCCACGCGGGCAAAGCCGCAGGCATAAACTAGAATTTCATAAAATTCAAAACTATTTTCCAAAAAAAAACGACTTCCCAAAAAAAACACTACAGAGTGAAAAATAACTTTAATTTCGGAAATCGGTGTCTTTGGTTTTGAATTTTTGTTTTTTGCCACCAACTTCCGAATTTGTTTTTTTCACATTGTAGTGTTTTTTTTATTTGAAAGCTGGTGCTTCTCATGTGATCTTATGTGATTTGATCAAGATCTGGCTAGTAGTTTTTGAGTTATCCTTAATAATGCGTATTTTTTTCCACTTAGTACAATATTGATGATGTTTTAATAACTTCCTGTCACTGTTATTTACATATCAAGTAGTGGTATACGAATTTGTGTGGGGTAGCTACCACAACAAAAAAGTGTAAAAAAAAATATTTTACAAAAAGAAACGACTTCCAAAAAAAAACACTACAATGTGAAAAAAACAAATTCGGAAGTTGGTGGCAAAAAACAAAAATGCCACCAACTTCCGAATTTGTTTTTTCACGTACGATTCACGAAAGATGACCACAAATGGCGACCGTCTGCGCACGTACACTCATGAAGAAAAGACTTAAGACAAAATAATATTTTAATGTTGGTTAAATAATTTGTGTAATGTTGTAAACGCTGGTTATGCAAATAAATCAAACGTAAGTAATTTTAAATGTTTATTAAAATAAATTGAACCAAAAATATTATAAATATGTGAAACACATTTAGTCGCTATCGCTATTCTCAAGTTCCATGATTCCCTCTATCATGGAACTTGAGGGAATCGTGGAACTTGAGGAACTGGGGCCGGGTTCCATATTAAAGTCTTCATCTTCCGATGATTCAGGAAAATCCACATCTGACGAATCTTCGCTCTCGTCAGATTCTCCCACACGTATAATTAATTCCTCCGTAAGCACATCCACGATGTGGTCACTTTTTATATAGCTTTCTTCTATAGATTTTACTTTGTCACATAGTTTTTTCCATTCCTCTGGTCCCATCAGATTCACTTTTTCTTTAATTAAATCTATAACGCAGCCAATATTCCACTTTACGTTTTTACTACTCACATAACCCTTTATAGAGGCCCAAGCCATTTCTATCGGATTTAAATCCGGATGGTACGGTGGGAGACGGAGAACATCGTGACCATTTTCCATCACAATTTTGTCAACGGAGTATTTCTTTAAACGAGGTTTGTTATTTTTTATTATATCGTACAATTGAGGTTTCAACATATTGGAATCAAAGCTGATTCCATTTTTGGTAAGCCACTCTTGCATGTCGGATTTTCGGGAATTAGATGTGGGAGCCATATCATATTCTTTATTGTGGTATGGGGCGTTGTCTACCACAACAACGGAGTTCGGTGGGAGATTGGGTACCAATTGAGTACGAATCCATTTCTGATAATTTTCAAAATTCATGTCGTCATGATAATCTCCTGATTTTGTGCCCGACTTGAAAGTTAATAATGCATTGGGCACAAATCCAGCCTCTGACCCGTATGAACGATTACGACTCGTTGGCCTTTTGAGATAGGCTTTTTCAGACCTGGTGTAGAACCGTCAGCCCAGCCCATGGGTTTTGCATGTGTAGCATGGACGTACGATTCGTCAGTATAAATGATTGGTCTATTTTGTCTTCGATATTCTTGGAGTTTTTTTAGGTAATTGATTCGTAACAACCGAATAGCTGATGTTTCTATTAAAATATTTCGGTTATTTTCTGTTTTTTTCCACTTAAATCCAATTCTTTTTATTAATCGACCCAAACTTGTTTTGGATCCTTTAAAGTTAATATCTTGATGTAATTTTGCTCGTAACTTCTCTAAAGTTGGCAATTCTTTTTCAGTTAAATGAAAGTTATGGATACATCTCTTAATTACCCCTTTGTCAAAGTCGTCAACGTCGGAGGCAGGGTTACGGCGCGGTCTCTTTTTACCAGGGGTTCTAAAAACCACAAAAAACGGTGAAGATTTACTTTCTTTTATAATTCTTTGTACTGTCGATACAGACGTCTTTGTTGCCGCGGCCGTTTTTTTGTAAGCTTCGAGTATTTTAAAATCTTGTGAAAAATATTGAAACACGTTGTACACCAAACTTCTCGACTGTCTATTCAAAGTATCGCCTTTTCCTCGCGGCATTGTGATGGCTTAAAATAGCAAATAAGTTCAACACAATAACAAATCTCAACAAAAAACTTAACAAACAACGAAAACTTAACAAATAAGAAACAATTTAAAACAAAGAAACACTTCTTTTCGACTGTACTCGAGAGCAGTGTGAGCGCGTCGACGCCGCGATAGACGAATAGCGACTGAGCAGCCTATCACGAGACGCGCGCGCACCAATGGCGTCGCTCCGGTCTTGACGCATTCCGCCCGCGCCTCACCTCGCACCTCCAAAGGGACCTAAAATATGCCTTCTGCGCCGTGGTCATCTTTCGTGAATCTTACTGTACTTGATATGTAAATAACAGTGACAGGAAGTTATTAAAACATCATCAATATTGTACTAAGTGGATAAAAATACGCATTATTAAGGATAACTCAAAAACTACTAGCCAGATCTTGATCAAATCACATAAGATCACATGAGAAGCACCAGCTTTCAATTAAAAAAATAATCATCAAAATCGGTTCACCTAGAAAAGAGTACTAAGGTAACACACATAAAAATAAATACAGTCTAATTGAAAACCTCCTCCTCCTTTTTTTTATCGGTTAAAAACAGTATGCATATCAAATGTATCTATCCATCTCAAAAACATATACATGATTCAATGCCTATCCTAAATTACGATTCATAAACCTCAAGAATGTCTAGTTATTAACTAGATATGATTTGATTTTTAATCGGTTAATAACAGTTTGCATATCAAATGTATTCATCTCTAAAACACTTACATGATTCAATGCATATCCTACATTACGATTTATAAACCACAAGAATGTCTAAGTAGTTATTAACTAGACATTCTAAGACAAGAGATTAATTTGTAGTTAATCTCTTTACTTGCCAAATAAATGGACATAAGCCGCTACACATCGGTGTTTACTCATTCAAAACAGCAATTAACAGGCTGTCGATCAAGTGTGGAAGACTGTCAACCCTTCCTTGCCTCATCATCAATATCCTTTACATCAAAGTCGATCTCATACGCATTAATCGAATCTGTCTCCCAACAAAAGCTAATCCGATAAATGGGTTCATAAAAATTACTCACCGTACATTTTATAAAGGAGACCGTAATCGAATTATTCGGTAAGGTAATTAGGTTATCAATTCTGGTCGTGCGAAGGGTTGCGCACTTGCGGTATAATTCGTTCGGATCAATCAAACGGATGTGGATGCGGGGTGGTAAGTGTCGGTCAGACCAATTATTTTTCCGATGCTTTTCCCAGACTGTGGCTACACAATTTTGTTCAGGTGTGTATACAAACCGTATAAACTGTCCAATCTGCATAGGACTAACGGGAAATTTTGGGAATCGTACCGCTTACAAAAAGGACGTTGTATGTGAGATTTTACGGTTCTAAAGAACGTTTTCTAAGCAAGGGTCGGTAAACTTTTTTGTTGGTTTGTGTGACGAAAAAGTTCCGATCCGTGCCGCTTAGAAGTTAACCAGTCATGTCGAGTAAATACTCGTAATACAAAGTAGATTCAGATTCAGATTTAGTGTTTCAGATTTTAATCTTTAAAATAAATAAAGCTTCCGTCACATTTGTACTTTTTTTTAATAACATTGCGTATTTGAGATTCTATTGTTACAACCTTCCGCTTAAACTATCTAAGCTGTAGTATTTCAGAGTACTGAAATATACACAACTGCTATAGACTATGATTAACCCCTTTGATTTCATTTACTAGCTTCCTTCGTAGTACCGACCGTTGTAGTGTAATCACGCAGTTTAGCTCATTTACCTCTGTAACTTCAGCATCTTCGTTCACGATCACATTCTTCACTCAACTTGGATATTCCTTAAATTTATGCCCTTTGTTTCTGGCACCAAAACGTATGAGAAAATAGCACCGATTATTGATGAACCGGCGTAGAACCAAAACACTCCAGCCAGACCAGCTGCATCCTTCAGTTTCTGATACCCTTTGCCTGATAGGAAGTTAAGGAACCCTCCCAAAACATTTTGGAGAGTCATAGCCAGTGATTTGACGTTAATGGGGAATATTTCTGCAATTATAACAATGACTAACGACTCGTAGCCTAGAATGGATAACATGCTACTGAAGATGATGCCAATAAAAAGGGATGTAACTGTAGTACGGAGTAGAAGTGGGTTGTATAAAAAAATAGGCTCGAACAACGATGAGGGTTACGCCAGTGCTGAGGCAGGACAAGACGAGCAGAGGACGACGTCCAACTTTGTCCACTATAGTTGATGAAACCTACAAAGAAATTGGGAGTTTAAATATTGATAGCTGCAAGAATATTATTTTGTTCAAAGATTGTATTAGAGTATTTTGATTTACTTATTACCTCTGATTAATAAATTTCGTCTTCTGTACAAAATTGTCAAAAATATTCTTAATTTCTTACCAACAAAGAATTTGACTGCTGAACAGGAACAGGCGTGACCAAACCCAACTATGTGTACTTCCCTGTAGGACTGCACTTATGCGCAAAAGTGTTTTTCATATGGGTCCAATTATTATATAATAATAAGTTGCCTAAAAGTTGGAAGGAGCTTAATAATGTACACTTGAAAAGTAAACTTATGACATATTTAGTAAATCAAGCATACTATAACATTAAGGAGTTCCTAGAGGACAGATTTGTATTGACATAGTTGCTTATTTGATTTGACATGATTATTGTTTACAGGTCTTATTAACTTATTTTTATTTTTTATATTGTTTTTTTTTTGTTATTTTAAATTTATTACAATATTATTATTATTCTTTAATTACCTACTAAATTTACTGTTATTTTAAGAGAATGTTTTAATCAATAATATTTCTTGACATTTGCACGTCACATCATGTGGCAAACGTGTCTGTACCTGATAACGTTGTTACCATCCTATAAGCATGTCTTTTCTTGTATGTATGACACATTTTTAAGCAAATAAATATTATCTTATCTTATCTTATCTTATCAGCACAGTGGAAACATTGACGTTTGCCTCGCTCTCTTGAACTATTCGTCCGAAATACTGTTGGATGGCTATTATTCCCGACATTATTTGAGTAATTTTCAAACCTGCTGAAAAATTTAGGTACCTACATATAGCTACATGAAACGAAGAATTTTTACTCATCTGTCTGATCATAATGGCAAAATTCATATTGGTAGTCGCGTTAGTGTGCTGTGCCTGTTTAAGGTAAACTCGTTTCTTACATAAAGGGTCATTCATACAATAGCTTTGATTAAATTGACCTTAAAGTTAGACTAGTCGAGTGGTTACAAGCGCTGTACAAATTTCGTTTCTGCCCTCATCATTAACCTTTTCCCAACTATTTTGGGGCCGGCTTCCGGACTGGCCGAGTTCAGGTGGGGGCCAGTGTTTGCATGGAGCGACTGCCTATCTGACCCCTCAACCCGGTTGCTGAGTGACGCGATGCCCCTTGGTAAAACTGGTTGTCGGACTTTTGGGCTTTTTACTATCCATGATGACTGTCAAGGATCTACGAGTGGCGGCCGGTACCGGTGGCTTAGCGTGCGTTCCGGGGCACGGGGGGTTACGATATTTAGTGGATGGTAACCCATGCACGAGCCGTCAGGGGCGGGCGTGGCCTGGCCTTCGATCGATTTAGTCATGCGTTCGTTTTTGCTCTAAGGCTTGAAGCAGTTAAAATCCAGTTCATTTGTTTGGCACGCCGAAACGAGTAATTGCTGATCGCGGGCGTTCGTAAGATAATAAAGATTGTAAGAGTTTTCTTGTAGTACCCCCGTCTTAGAAAGTGACCGAAACGAGTTCGAGACATATTAATGGGGCTAATAGGGTCTATAAATATTCTCACAAAAAAAAATTTGCGCGAAGTATCTCATGTTCTGGTACGAGTATATATCGTGGAAAATTATGCCACGCGAATACCATGCTTGGCAGCAATATAACTTTGGCAAATAGAGATACTCTAACCGTGAATAGTGATAATATATCTGCTGACTTACGTTTAACAACTACTAGTAAAAGTGTTAACCACCTTGGTTCAAATTTTGTCTCAACAGTCTTTTGATTCAATTACTATTGTTCCTAAAGCAGTCGTAACAATTAGCAAAAGAGGTGACCCTGTAGAGTCAGCAATAACTGGTCCTGGGAATAATAGTTTTGCAGAATCATTACTTGATAAATGGCTGAGCTAACAATAGAAAAGAGGATAAAAAAATATAAGACAAATTCTGAAAGCTCAATAACGAGCGGTCCAGAATTAGCAACTCTGAAGGGGTGAATCGGACCAGATTGCTAAATTTCTGAAGGCTCAACAACGAGTGGTCCAGAATTAAAAGCTTACTCTTGAAAGGTCGTCTATGACCGGACCAAGCAGTAATAATCCGGAAGGGTTAGTTATAACCGGACCAGGAGATTATAACTGAAGGGTCGTTAGACCGGACCAGGAGGTTGTGACTCTGGAGAATCATTGGACCGGACCAGAACATAAAATATGATTTTAATGTCAGGATGAACAAACTCTAAAATTGTACTTCTCTTTTTTCAGACACCTAGGTGTCTTTAAAGTACGCGTGCGAGGACGTACGCATGTCAGCATGGCCGTGACGGCGCACAGTGGGCCCATACTGAAAATTAGTGGACATAGGCAACAAAGTTCCAATATCGATTCTAATATCAATGTCACAACTACGAGCTGCCCCTAAGGAAAAAAAAAGGAGGGGATCATTCTTGTCGCAGGCTCGGCCCAGTGCAAATGTTGTAGCGCTTAGATACTAAATTGTATGCTGAGTTAAAATCACTAGGAATCTAATCTGAATTATTATTATAGTGAATTAATAACGTAAATTTATTGTGTGTGAACTACATTCGCTACAAGACAATACACAAAGCAATCTTCTCGCTTATACAATTCTCTTAACATGGAGATGGCTAAATTGTTGCCCTAAGCATGTATAGAAATTTCTCACTAGATCGTAACATTCAAATATTCATTCAATAATTATTACGTGTTTAATAATCTCCTAGAACTTTCATGAACTTATCAAAAAATTAAAAGTTTTTTACTTGTTCTTCCATGTTTTCTGTTTGACAACAAGAACATTTGATTCTGAAGTTTCGTTTTACGAAAAATATGGACAATAAACCTACTGTTAAAGATATTTACATAACCGGAAAAAAAGTTTTAATAGTTACATTATTTATTTTTGTACCTCAATACTTCTCAAAACGTTGATTTCTTGGATTACCTTCATTTGATTCCCTGGATTACCTTCATCTGATTTCTAGAAATGATTGCAATATTCAGAAAAGGAACGGCACGAGAACAGTGGTGGCACTAGAAACTGATAATCGATTCTTTTCAATTTCACTTGATTCGATTAGAACAAAATTAAAAATAGCTTTAAGCTTCGGAACAAGTATTAAACTTTTGTTTATTCTTTTCAAATGATCCAATAACCATCGCAATTTTTGTAACTATTTTATGTCGAAAAATGTTTGAAGAATAATGATCAACAAGAACAATTGAATTTTTTCTTCTGATCTTACCGATTACTTAATCGATTTTGTTACACTCCAAGTTCAATCCCATCCATCTCTATGAAAATAAAAAACAAACACTGATACGTCACCAACGTCATTGTTTTTTCATATCTCTTGTTTCCCGTATTTATTTATTTCCGTAAATCACTTATGTAAGTATAAATATCAAAACCTGTTGGAATAAATTCATAAATAAATTAACAAACAATAAACATCATTATAATGAAAGAACCAAACAAATATCCAAAAATCAAGAATGAAGGCTGGCAAATTCGGCCTCCCATGCAAATGAATTCTTGAAGATTATGAAAACCATGTTATGTTGACGAGATAGCAGCTCGCCGTGCACGCCTACCACCTCCGGACTCGTCGCTCAGCTCCGTCCCACCGCCGGCGCCGCCGCCGCCGCCCCGGAATCCAGTGCCATCGAGAGTGCTGTGCTGTGTCACCGGCTGTGGCAACTGCGTCGAGCTCGAGCGACGAATATTTTGCCCCTGCCGACGTCGCCAACACCCGTACGTCAGTCAGCAGGGCAGAAGGCGGCTACTGAGGAGCTTGGGACTTAGGGGCTAGAGCCGGGTGCCCGCTGCTGGTGGTTGTGTGCAGTGCTTTCATTATAAAATATAAGGTGCAGTGCATGGGATGCACTCAGTCTATGAACGAGAACGTCATGCGCGCATATTACGGGACTACACAGGGGGGAACTAACCGCAGTTACAAATACATACAAACATATACATCACGTCTGTTTCCCAAAGGTGTATGCAGTGTGGATCTCAATTTACTACATATCACTTTGGCTTCATAATAAATAATGCATGTACCATAATACATAAATAAACCTCGTTATTGTTGTTTTATTTCAATATTTTATGTGTCTTTGTTTAATCAGTGCGAATAATATGTACCTATGTGTAGGGGGTGATTTTCCTTGCCAAATCTTTGTTTTACCTTGTTGAGCTTTGTATACCCATTGACGTACCTAGTAGTTTACTTATACGATTTTATTTTCAGGATTGTAACGATATGATAAGCTCCTGATACTTTTTCATACGAAATATTGATATTCAGCTATTCAGCATTCCTTACATATTACTAGGTACAATGCATACATGTACATGCATGCATGCATGTAGTTGCTAGGGCAGTCGCACATACTTTATTTAAAATCAAAGTTTAGAAAAGTACTGAGGTACAAAAATAAATAATTATATTACAATAATGAATACTGTTTATGTCAGCTTACGCAAATATCTTAAAAAGTAGGTTAACTGACCACATTTTTCGTAAAACGAAACGTCAAAGTCATGTTCTCCTTGTCAAACAAAAAACATGATAAAACGAATAAATAACTTTTAATTATTTGATTAGTTCACAAAAGTTCTAGGAGAATAATAAACACGTAATAATTATTGAATGAATATTTGAATGTTACGAGCTATTGAGAAATCACTATACATGCTTGGGGCAATCGCTCAAGCTTCATTTAGCCGTGTCTTTTTCACCATATACCCTATGACATACCGCGACTGCAAAAAGACGCTCATTGAATGGTTAAAGAAAAAAAGGTACGAAGAAATCGAGGCTATGCTCCATACAATCACATAATTCCCAAAATACATATCATCTATAGATACAATTTGTCGCTGACAAATCACACCTCCTACACCAACATTCACACCCCTACGACACACACGCCGCCATCTCACACATACTCCCCACACACACACACTTAACACTGTGCGCATTCCTTATTGAATTTTTTTGTTATTTTATTTTTTGTATTGTTAAAAACCTTTGGCATGCTTTCAAAATTATCTATGATTTATTCTCTCAAAAATATGTATAGTCAATATAAACTGGAAGTGCGGAACCACCTAATACAAGCAAATCTATGCTTAAAAGGTTACTCCAAATTTAACTATGTAATTTACATAAGTTGATGAAATAAACTTTTTTTTATTTTTTTTAAATTAATAACTATTAATCTGTGGTCATAAAAGTTCATTTCTGCTATATTCCTACTTTCATTTAAGATGTCGGACCCTCTGCCGTCAAATACATTTCGAGTGACATTTCACAAAATAATTGCACAAAGGTTTACCAACAGCGCCCCTGTCAACATCATTGCTGGGCCAAAATATAGAATAGAATACTCTTTATTATGTACACCATAAAAATTACAGATATAAATGTAGAAATTTTACAGAGGACAATATCCTTGTACTAAAGTGATTATTTATTTAGACTTGATTTGAAGTTACTGATTCATCAGTTCACTCTTTAAAGGTTGACAATTTATATGATTTTGAGAGTGCACGGTGTTGAAAACGCATCACATACTGGTATTTACGCAATTACTTACAGTTGGCATCATGCTGGTATCAACGCCCCATAAGACCCGCGTTAAGTAAAGCCACCATGCTGTCGCAGTGCGTAAAACAGTTATCTGGAAACAATCATATCATGAAATTAGATATAATAAATCGTTTTTCTTAATAGACCGATTATGGAAGTTCACATCAAAATTACTTCGAACCTCACTTATGTGAGTGACGGGACCAGTCATTTGCTTTTAAAGAAATCAACGCAATTTCACACCCCAACACCGTTATTATTATTATTAGCCTTTTGTGTCTGCAGTGGGCAGGGAAAAGGCCTTTCCTTCCTCTTTTATATTCTCCCATCAATTGCTGTATGTGGCCAATCTTAAAGAAAAGGGTCGAGTTCGTCCCGCCATCTCCTACTAGGCCTGCCGCATCACCATTTGCTACTCTTCGACACCATTAGAATGTCGAAATTTTGAAAATTACACCAATCGTCATCGACTGTTGTATTCCCAAAAAACCAGGTCCGAATCAAGTATACCTATTTAAAAACTTACCGTTCCAATGACGACGGGCAAAGCACTGCTCAAGATAACGACTCATCTCCCGAATGTATCGGAAATGAACCTCGTCACCAGGCTGCCAGTCATGAAGCCATGATAATGCAACCATCCATGATATTTCTTTCTGAAATAATTCTTACTGTTATATGACCCGGCCCTGCTTCGCACAATTTGAACGACTTGATAAAACATCGAGATTACTTTATTTTAAGTATTTTTAATATTAATGTTTATATGACATAAACCTTTTGGAAAGAATTCTCCAAATGATGGCGAAAACCGCATTAAAATCCGTTGCGCAGCTTAGAAGACCAACGCTTTCACACAGACTTGTGAAAAGTGACTTCAATGTATAGGTATAATGAATAAATATAAATATTAGGTCCTTACATATGAAATAGATGTTTTATATGGAAAAAGCAAAACTATTTTTTTTTTACTTTTTTTTAATTTAATCAATCAAAGTAGGTACCATTTTATAGGGAGTTCATTGATTCCTTTGATGAAAAAATTGCGGGAGCGAGAATCAACAAAATACTTGAAGGTCTTTTGGACTGCCTCATCTGAATTGTTTTTTTTTTCCAATTAAGAAAACATCCAAATTCCGAAAAAAGTGGTAATCGTTTGGAGCAAGGTCCGGGGAGTATGGTGGGTGAAGGAGACATTCCAATCCTAGCTCCTCTAGTTTCGCCACCATCTGTTGTGCAGTGTGTGGTCTAGCGTTGTCCTGAAGCAGCAGTGGGCTAGAGCGGTTGACCAATCTCGGTTGTTTAACGGCTAGCTTTTCCATCATGGCTTCCAATTGTCGGTAATACACATCTGCCGTAATCGTCTGACCAGATCTTAGGAAGCTGTAGCGCATGACACCAACGCTGGTCCACCAGACACTAACCAGTACCCTTTTTTGAGTCAACTTTCGCTTGGGGCAGGATTTAGCCGGTTCTCCTGGATTTAACCACTGTGATGAGCGTTTCCGATTATCGTATAGGATCCATTTTTCATCACAAGTAATGATACGATTCAAAATCCCCTCGTTATTGTGACGGTTGAGTAACGTGACACAGCAGCAGTCGACTCGTGTGTGTTGGTTTGCTTCACTTAGTTCATGCTGTACGCATTTTTCAAGCTTTTTCACTTTTCCAATTTGTTTCAAATGGTTCAAAATGGTTTTATCACTCACACCGAAGCCTGCAGCTAACTCTGGCGTGGTTTGAGATGGATCCGCTTCCACGATCATTTTCAATCCCTCATTGACAACTAGGGTCTACAGCCGCCCACGAGGTTTGTTCTGGAGAACAAAATTTCCAGAACGAAAGCGTTGGAACCAAAAACGTACTGTGTTTTCTTTTACAATGGCTTCTCCATACACATTATTAATCCTCCGAGCTATTTTTGCAGCGCTAGTGCCACGATGGAATTCGTATTCGAAAATAATGCGATATTTTATGTTTGCCATATTGAGCACAGAACGATGTCAAAGCAAAATTAAATGGCGCGAAAACAAATGAATTATTACATTCGAAACACAAATAGACACGCTTTAGATTGAAATAAATTTGAATTTGGAATTCTTAATCAAACGCCGGCTTTTTGAGATCAAAGTGGCCAGTTCTATAAAACATCAATTTCATATGTAAGGACCTAATAGTTTCCATTTGTTTCGCCTATGATGATCTAAGGCCTCACCGCATAGTAGCATATCATGATTTTACACAACTTCTGCTATCGTATCTCCTTTAGCCTCCTCTTTACATTGTCTTTCCTAACTAAGCCTACTCAGTGCCGCGGCCGTCTGTCCGTCTGGCTTCTGTCCGTCATGAGCTCAATGAATTTTCACAGTAATAAATAATTGAAGGTAGGTAAACTGTAACACTTTTCACGGAATGGACCCTTAGTGCGGGAGCCCGACGCGTTTGGCCGGTTCTTTGTTTTTAGTCTATTTTGATACAGTCCTATCTTATTGACAAATACTGTTTTTTTTATTTAAAACTGAAGAAGATCGTCATGAATAAAGAAAATCAAAGCTGTATGTAAATACTTCTCATAAATAACCTCACATCTATAATTTTGATGGTTGTCTCATTGTTATGAAACTTCGGTATCACAGGGGTGCTCCACGCAAGTGCGAATCCTGTAAACATAGCGGCCAGCGATACTGGAAAGGTAGATACTAGTATCAACACTATCATTTCATAGAAAGACATCCACTTTTGGACATAAGCCTCTCCCAAAGATCGCCACTACGACCGCTCTAGCGCTGGCCGCATCCAGTGGGTTCCCGTGACCTTTACGTACTCAATATATTTATTTTATTCCACAATCTGAGCTTAGGTGGGTATACTTAAGTAGTCGTCAGTCCACTTTCTGAGAAGCCAGACCACGGTGTCACACAAAAACACCTTCGAATATTTATCGACCATTCCGCAATGTGATAAGTAGGTTATGATTTATCAATGATGAGTAAGAAAAAAACACTCATTTTTACTTATAGAAATATTACTATTTATACAATAAACTCACCAGCAACTGCCACTAAATATTGGGCTTGTCTCCCTTCCGCCATCTCACAATATAACGTGCACTCAAATTATATAAACAACCGCTTCTTATGAAAACCTGGCTAAGCCTGGCATCTAAATGAACCAGACATTATAATGTACATGTTAGTGTGGTCGTAATATTACCAAAAAATCCAATACTTTATATTTAATCTAATTCATAAAAGTTACGTCATAATATTTAAAAAAATATATATAAAGATGCACTCTTGCATTCTCTTCCGCGTTTCAGATGTTAGTGGATCATGTTATCAAACGTTTATGTGACAAAAAATGCAAACGTTTGCTGTCGAATTAATAACATAAAAAGTTCATTAACCATCGGATCAAATGATTTATTAGTTTGCATACCTGGGTTATGATTTCATAGATGTTTTTATTAAAATAATGTCTTGTATCTGTCGTCATTCAGCGGTCGATGTCGGTAAATTAAAAGAATCGGCCATTAATTCAACAGCATAGTTGCCACCATGTAAATGCTTAATAAGCAAAGGCTTGATCTCATTAATTTAGCAAGCAGATAGATCACCATTCACCTCGTAAGAAGATGCTATTCCTAGTTCATAATCTATTAAATGCCCTTTTATATCTTTTTCGGTCAGAAGAAAGATCCATGAAAAAAAAAGGTGCTTTTCAACCATTCATTTTCTTCGCTAGGAAATCAATGAGGTAGTGTTGATATCGTGTAGGGTTTTGTTTTATCAACATCTTCTTCTTCTTCTTCCCTTGTCCCTTGTTTCGTGGAGTCGGCGCAAAACGTTTTTCTCTTCCATTCACACCTCCTGTCTATGTCACGCTGCCTAATAGAAAGGGAATGTGCTAACGCTCCCTTTCCAAAGCATGCGTTTCATCCTTCCTCAACAGTTTTAGTAGTGGAGTTTTATCCCTTTTTTATCGTGGGGAAATCCTCATGGATGTCCTCCACCCTGGGGTGGGTCGAGGGTCTGTCAGACTCTTACTGACTAAAATCACACGGTGTTCTTCTGCTACATTTAGCCGGATACTGGAGTGCTTGTGCATTTCGTTCGCTCCCCCGGCCAGGTGTTGGCCCGCATGAATTCATGCAGTCCACGACACCCTCAGCGACCGCATACGGTCGCAATTCCTCTAGAGAGAGGCGTGCGCGGAACAAGGCGCGCCGCCGTCTCCGGCCCTTCACTGTTCAGGCAACAAACTCCCCAAGTCTGTTGCCTGCAGGCCTCACCCTAAGGTGGCTGGAGATCTTTCCATGGCCTCCGGTGCCTGGTGCGTCTGCTATGGATTGGAATACAGGTTGTATCCTCTCTCTCCTTTTCCGCCGCCTCCTTCGCAACCATCACATCCTCACAGAATGAGGCGACGGCATCCCACGCGCTCTCTCTTCCGACCATGGACGGGACCACTCCGGAAGCGAGAGAGTATCCACAGCACAAACCGCCGCGAAGGTCACGGCGCTGCACTGCTCAAGCAGGGCATTCCTCAAGGGTGTGCTGAATCGTGTCGTCGAGACAGTGGCAATGGTGGCAACCAGGTGTCGGTTCATGGCCTATGCGGCACAGGTACTTTCCAAAGCACCCATATCCGGACAATACCTGTGTCAGCCGGAAAATAAAGGCACCATGCCATCTCTCCAGCAACTCCCTCATAAAGGGTCTTACCGCTGCTATAGTGGCGTGTCCTGCGCTGCGTGGCGCAAGTCACTGCTCCCACTCCACTAGGGTCTACCACTAGGGTCTGGTGGAGCTCAGCCCTGTACACCTCGAAATGACGAGGAATCAGGTGCTCGCACCGCTCCAGCGCGTCCCGGCGCCCCCGATATAGTGACGCTAACAGTTGTTGGAGCATGCTTCAAAGGTATGCTTTATCGTATTCATTTGTTTAGGCCTAAGCATAATGTTCATAAGTCTATAAATCTATGGAGCCCTTACATTCATTCACCTGGTTTCATAAAAGATGAAAACAAATGTAAAGATTTGAATTGAGATATTTACATTTGGAGAGGTGAGATCAGATAACAAATATACGCACATCAAAAGTGTCAAGGGACCAAGGTATTAAAAAAAAATCACGACCTGCTCGAAAACGTCAAATTATATGTATGTCATGCAATCCTAACCTAAAGTAAGTCATCAAAGCCCCAGGGCTTTCAGTAAAATGCATATTAATGCCCTGTTAGACCCCAGGTTCTAGCCGGGCATTAATATTGTACTGAATTTTATCATGACCCGCTGGTCATTAATGTGATTGGAATAAGGAACATTGGAACCTCATCAAAAATTGCACACAAACATTTTCCATACTACATACTAATCCCATGCATTTACCATTGCCATTGACCCCTCCACTAAAATACAAATTGTTCGGCAATCGAAGTGGCCAACGTGAGCAGAATACAAATAAAAAAAAATAGGACACAAAAAAAAAAGAGTGAATAATGTAAATCGCTTTGCTGGTAAACATTATATTAAACTACAAATTCTCACAAAAATGCCGAGTGACGATAGTTATTTGACTCCGGAGTACATTAAATCCGAAGCCATTGGCAATGCCAACAATCTACTCCCAGAAAAGTTCAAGGAATCGTACATGAAAGCCTACGACAATTTTTACAAATAGAAAACTATAAAAGGGGTCATGTCTGTATCTGAATCAGTGCTTTTAGTCTATTTCACACATTTATAATGTACAAAGAAATCAAGTAGCTATGGTGCATCTATTCGATACAAAGGTCAACAATAATACATTGAACATAATATTCAAATTAATACATACACCAAATTGCTGGAATTTTATAACAGGAAATCGAAAGAACATTGTGCTAAGGAATCAAAAGTTTTCACAACTTAAAATGTGGAAATATTTCTAAATGAAGCCCCTGACTACAGCTTTCTTGCTATAAAAATAAGTACCTACCTAATGATTGATTTTTAGGCAACTAAAATAGCTACATACTTATACTTACTAGCGACCCGCTCATGTATCGATCGCTTGTGTGCGATCTACTAAAGAGTTGCGTAATGTTTCGACAAGCCAAAACGTCGAGATTTCAGCGCTCTATGCAACTTAAATATTATTGTAAACCTTCGTTAGGTTTATCTGTCTATTAGTACAACTATAAGTGTCAATGAAATCTAAGAAAGTGTACTAAGTGTATAAGGGTGTGAGGCTGTGTGTGTGAATAATGTATAAGTCAGCTTTAAGTAAAATAAACTAAATAACTTGTAATACATAAGAATTAATATATATTAAAGTACATAACTTACCTTCCTACTTTCTAACCTACCTGTCTACTTTTGTTACAGGAGGCCTTGATTTTTAGAGTGAATGGCGCTTGTCGTGGAAATTAACTCTTAAACATTAAAATCGAAGATATCGAAAAACATTCAAATTTGTTGCTGGTAAATTTCCCAGATACAAAATCAAAGAAAGAACGGCCATTCGTAGTCCGTGAAGAATACGTAAGAATTGTCGAAAAGTACGAAGCTCTATGCCCCTCTAATATAAACAGTAACAGATTTTTCGTAGCTTATAATAATGGCAAGTTCACCAGACAAGTCACTGGCAAAAATAAGATCAGCACCATGCCGAAAAAATTGCGAAGTACCTGAAGTTGAAAAATACCGAGCTCTACACGGGCCATTGTTTCAGGAGAGTATTGGCTACTCTATTGGCGGATTCAGGAGTAGACATGACCCAGATTAAAAGACACGGTCGATGGAAATCTGATGTAGTAGTGGAAACCTACATTGAAAATACTATACAGAATAAGGATAAAATAAGCTGCCTCATTGGTGACAACATCAAACTAAAAACACCTCGATAACTGATCCTTGAACACGTTTTTCACCGCAACCATCCACAACAAAACACTATTCATCTAGCCCGCTGCCTCAAGCACCACCTTCACCAACTATCACAATGCAGAATTATCCTCAGCAGACCCAAGTTTCTGAAACTTTACTCAACAAAAATACGCTAATAAACTCTACCTCCACTTCAATAAATAAATAAATAAAATAAAAATAAAAAGCCTTATTCTAGTAATAAATCTTATTCTAGTAGGTATATTATTTGGTTAGATTAACTTAGACTAATTGTTAGTTTTATTAATTTCTATCTAATATCTGTTCTATATTTAGAAATCTATATATATGCAAGAACCCCAGTTTGGGTAAAGGCTTCCTCCAAGGATCAATGGATCCCAAGGATGAAAGGATGCCCATTCATCTCTGTCTTGAGCGACTTGTCTCCAGTTTGGGCCTGCTGTTTTTGTGATCTCGTCTTCCATCTTGTCAGTGGTCTCCCTCTGCCTCTTTTGCCTAGTGGGCCTTTCCATCTGGTTACTTTTACGGTCCATCTCTGGTCTGTGAGCCTTGCTATGTGACCTGCCCACTTACGTGACCTCGACTTCAATAAGTGTATCGAATAAAAACATAACATTGTCTTTCCACAACTGGTCTAATTTATTAAACATTACCTGTAACTTCTAATTGTTTTAAATAGGTCTACTAACTATAATTGTAATTTGAATAAATACTTCAATTCTAGTACCTGCTATTGCTTTCTATCTCGTAGATGGTGTGAAAAGTAGAGTATCTTCCTCGGGGATAAACGTGCCTTCGTCTTAGGTGAGCTTGAATCCCTCGCTGCACTCAGGATTCCTGCGAGAACTCAAAACTCCCGCGCTCCCCTCCGTTACGCTCGGAATTCAATACGGCGCCCGCGACATAAGACCTCTAGCCCCTTTGGTGCATAATCTACTATTATTGCCCTATTGAAATTAAATAAAAATGTCAAACCCGTTGCAGGATTGTATAGGAATACGACTTTACGGAAGAATTTCATATTTTGAACGCAATTCAAAAACTATTCCCTTTTCAAATGACAAAATAAATTACTAAAAATATATCCATAGGAGTTCCAAAAAACATAATTAAAAACCAGATTTTTTGTAACTAGCAAAAACATCCTTGTTGAGACCGCTCCTCTCAACATCGCCGCGCACAGGCGGCAGTGAACGAGGGGCGCGGGGACAGCGGGGAGTCAGCCCGCCGACGACGGCCGAGCGCGGCCTCCGCACCGCACCAAACGAGTCAGCCACAGAGTACATTCTAATATACTGGAGTCAGCTGTTGCACGCGTCTACGGACGGCTGCGATTGCGTGTTTTTATTAACGTCTTGTCATTTTAAATCAACTTTTTATATCATTGTATTCATCTTAATATACTTACACATGTTATACAGTCCACTGCCATTTCATTTTGCTCCACCACGATCTATCGTCGCGATCAATGCTTGATCCCTAGACACACCTGGGCGCTTACTCTTGATTTCAATTCCGATCGATCGACATTGGAATTTTGACGTTTCGTACTCTTGACTTCGACGCTAGCGCCATATTGGTTTTAAATTGCGTGGCCATTTTGAGGAACTAAGTGGAATCGGGATCTGGCTTGGCGTGCGGTAAACGCTATTCTTGAGTTTATTTTGACGCTGTGTATTGCGCTAATATTGCGTTGGGATTGTTTGTTGATTAAGATTTTTCCAATAACAAAAGTGTGACTTTTTAGAAATTGTTTTGCGTTTTAAGTGGTTTTCAGTAAGTGTTAAGTGTATATTATGCCACGATTACCTAATAATAGTGTTTTATCTAATTCTCATAAAATACAATTAAAACAAAGACGAAATGAGCGTCGGATGATGCGTTATACGGACAAAGCGTTTTCTATGATCTAAGACGAATTTAAAGGAAATTATAGAGTGAGCAAGGATTTGTTGGAAAAAAATTAAACTAATTGGGCGTAAATAGAACGATTTGTTATTATGTACAAACAATCTGCCTGCCTTTTCCCCACTATGTTGGGGTCGGATTCCAGTCTAACCGGAATTATTTAGCCACGAGGTTTTTATTAAGTACAACATAATATAGTTATACGAGTATAAAACACAGACCAAGAAAATAACATACATGTATTTACAAAACAAAAATATTTCACTACTTACTAAAAAGATTAATAAAATAAATCATTACTTTAAATAATAAAGTAAGTATGATTGTATAATTACCTACCAATATCTATAAAACTTAAATATTAATTATTTCTTACTAAAAAGGAACCAAACACGAACTTTATCTTTATGTTCTAAACAATCTTGCATTTCGAATTCACTTCTACAACCACTTGACTTTATTTATGAAATTTGAGAACTACTACGCCGGCTTTTTTTTGCAGTGTAGGCAACGATCCTACCGCATGCAGCCTAAGACTTGGTTAATTTTATGTTTTTAATCATTTTCTTACGTCAAAATGAATATAATACGATATAATTAATCTATAGAGGTATGAGGAACAGGGTGTAAAGTTCACTCATACTCTATGGAAAAGGGAGGATCCTCCGACCAGACGGGTGTTGTGTCTGGTGGGCAACTGCCCGACGGTTGATGTCGGGACGTTGTATATATGCTAGTCGCGCGGTAAACTCTGATTGCGCGATGCAGGATTTGCGTGACGTCAGTATGACGTGTAGCTCGCATGTGGCGATGTTGATACCGCTACAAATCAATTAAAGAACTAGTTATATCATATTTATTTATTAGTCTTGTTATTTGAAGGATAAAGCATTTTAAAGCCCTATTACTGGTTTATCGTAATGCGTTGAATATTGCTATTGCGGCCCGTAACGTAGCTAACTTCACGTGTAACAAAATAATCGCGGGGCAATCCCAATTTCAATCCAATGTGGACAATATTGTTTTCAAGAGTACCGAATCACGTGACTGCAAAATTAACATTGGAATCGGATTGTGTTTAGATTGGAATTAAAATTAGTTTGAAGAGTAAGCGCCCTGATGTGTGTATAAGCTGCTCAGTCTTCCGCATCACATGTCCATTACGTTACCAACGTTTATGTTACCAGCGCTCCTTTTGAACCTGAAAAATCAGGTTATATATAATGTTTCATCCGATAGACAACATAATTGATACAAAGATTTATACCTTATATAAAGTAGTCACTTACATACTTAGATGATAACGGAATCTAGCAAAATTGTATGTGCATTACATTACTAGCAAATAAACGTGTTTTGCAGGTTGTCCTTGTTTATTATAGATAACGTGTTTAGAATAAACTAAAGTCATAAACGCAATGTGCGGACAAAAAGAACATTCGAGTATGATCAAGAATGTTTTTTTTATGAATCAAAGTGTTGCTAAGTTTTTATGAATCAAAGTGTTGCTAAGTGAAGTGTTTCATAAATAATTGTGGGTCGTTTATTTTACCATAACCGTAATCATTCATTATCTACAATATTATTATTATTATTATTATTTATATTACAAGTCAGTATAAACAAAATGGGCCAGAATAATAGGATGCAGTATTTAGCAGCGTTCGCCGGTAAGTTAATTAGATACATCTATTCTGTAGTTACAGGTGTAACTACAGAATAGATGTTTATATTACATCAAACGAGTCCTTATCAAAAAAGCATAATTATAAGATTGTAAAAGCCAATTATTATTAAAAGAGTAACCGTGGAGTTTCTTGCCGGCTCTTCTCCATAGGAAACGACTAAATTGATTTCGAAATAAATAAATAAATCTGAAAATTGAATTGTAGCTTTTTTAACTAAAATAAAAAATTGTAGTTTTATACATTTGCAGTTGGTTGGTTGGTCATATCAATGTATGGGAGAAACAGCTCGATTTTTAGAGCTCTAAGGGACTGTAGACCTTTGTATTTGATATTAATTTCAACTTGATACCTTCATGCGTTCCTGAGAAAAATGATTTAGACAAACAGACAGACGGACGAACGGACGGACAACGAAGTGATCCTATAAAGGTTCCGCTTTTTCCTTTTGAGGTACGGAACCAATGCTAATGATAGGTAAGTATTAATGGTGTTGATTGTTAGGTATGTACCTAACAATCAACACTAGTAAAAAAAATGCAAAAATAAGAAGACAATAAATGTATTAAATAAACATCATTCCCTTTTTCCACTCAAGTCGATCCTGAGTAGCGTTGCCGGAGCGAAATATTCCGAAGTATTCCCGTCGAATTATTCGCGAAACATTCGGAAGTATTGAGTAGTATTCGGAATTATTCCCCGAGAAGAAATATCTAGCTAAGTACATGTTTGGCCACGCATAGAGTAGGTAGTTGTGTAGGTAGTTACTGGTAATGAACCTGCTGCGAGTCGCGGGGCGGGGTGGCACTGCCACGTGCAAGTGTTCGAATATTGATCGCTAGATGGCGACGCAATTACCATTGCAAATTACATATGTTCCGCGTTAGTGATTGTGTATTCATACCCACGAATCTTCCTTTCTTCCTACCTTCCTAACCTTGGTCACTGCAGCAGCAGAAAGCATACGCAGGCGAGCACTACTGATGGAAGTTGTACAGTTACAGCTTTTACGTTTACCCGTTAGAGGGCGTTAATGCCAGTGGCTATAAATATATTACGCGTTCATTAATAAAAATGAGTATAATACGATTTGAAAACTTCCGAATATTTCCTTTCATCTACTTAGATATGTACTTACGTAATAAGTTTTTTTATGCGGTTTAGGTGTGCAAGTGATGTTTTGCGAGAATACTATTTACATAATGGTAAATAAGTAGGTAGGTACTAAGATGAGTTTATATTATATATTATTATTTACCGAGATAAATAGTAAAACGGTACCTATTACCTATATTATTTCAATTGTTTCTTTATGTATGTACTTTAGTAAGATTTCGGTTGAACACTACCTATTCTAAAAAGAAGGAGATAATCTTTTTGGTAAAACATCGTCGTAAAAAAGTTCGTAGGTAACCCTAACTTCTTATTTTTTTTTTTAAACCATTAGTTAGATAAAGTACTTAAAAACATTTTTACGCTTTTACATAACATCCGCACAGAATCGACACAGTTTAAACTCATCCATACTAAAATAAAATAATAAGTACCTAGTCATATGTAGATAACTACTTACAGGGAATTATTCCCGCATAGTAGGTACGTAGGCATCGAATAATACTTCGTTGATTATTGAATGAAGCGCTGGCGTCGCCGTGCGACTAACGAGGGAAGTTCTCCATTTACAGTTTTACTCTTGCTCGCTAGATGGCGTTAATTCACGTAACGCACCGACGAAATATCTAATACACGGCGAGTCTCCTCAAGCTACCTACGCATACATTCGTAACTACTGGGAATAATTTAACTCTTAATAAGTAATAAAACGTCGGTCATCTACTTCATCCTTACAATATTTATTTTACTCTGCATTCTTGCTGCGGTAGTATTCCTTCCAATCGAAGTATTCTTTTGAATGTTTCCGAATTATTCCGAATACTTCCGAAGTTTTGCAACGCTAATCCTGAGCCAATATGGACCAATACCTCATAACAACCGTCAAGTTCATCCCGCCACTAAATAAAAATTAACTGTTAAAAATAGAAATTTGGTTATTGTTAAAGTATTAACGTAGCGTATCGTAACGTAGTAACGTTGTATTAATGGCCAAATAATAAAAAATAGGTTTATTCGCCAAAAACAGTGAAATATATTTCCTTTTCATCTACATTAATAGCTAGGATTACATTTAAAATAAAAAACGCAAAGACGCAAAGGAAGCATATAAGATATTATTTTTCTTTTTTTATCAAAACATGCCATGAAAGTATAACCAGGGCCAGCAGTCTCGACATAGATAGCGACGCTGTCGCAAACTACCGATCGCTAAATATTAAGGTGAATACTCAGTTGTAGCCCGCCAAATTCAAATTTTCTTTGAAATTGACGATTGATATGAAATTGATGATTATTATTCGATAAATATATAATTCCCACAGTCGAGAATCCTAATTTGTTCAACATACGAAGTAAAACAGAGCTGCAATTTGGAAAAAAAACGAAAGAAAAATTTGAATCTTGCGGGCTACAACTGAGGATTCACCTTAATATTTAGCGATCGGTAGTTTGCGACAGCGTCGCTATCTAGTCCAGACTGCCGGCCCTGAAGTCATTGAATTTTACGAGTATTGAATCTATTGCAGTATCCTTAGCGACGATGACGACAAGCACTTGCTACTTCTGGACAGCTCCCATCTTGCCGAAGTTTCATAATAACGAGACCAGAATCAGTATTACAAATGTAAGTATCATTAAAAGAGTGATAGGAGAAAGAAACCATCTCTATTTAGTTTTGCTGAATACTTTTAGACACCGTGTGTGAATAGATGTACAGTGGCCCTAACGTTCGTGGTAACAAAATCAGCATAATTAAGCTGAACTCGTTATGTTAATCGTATTGAAACTTCGTACAACGGTAGGCCAGCTCAAGGTGAAAATGTTACCACCGACGTGCGTGTTACTGTACTTAAATGATAAATGATTTTATTTCTGTATATAGGTTTGTACAAACACTTTTACACGTCAATCATATTTTAAAACTAGATGAGGTCGGCGTTTCCTATCTGACTACTCTGAGAAGAAAGGCCGAAACAAACTCAGAGGTCACAGTCTCTTTTAAAGTCCTGGCATAATCTTGGTCAGATCATGTGAAGACCATGTAGATTTGTCTGAAATGGTCTTTTGAGGAAAAACCACACAGATTGAGTGGACCTGTCCAGTCAGTGCACGCATATGTCAGTAATCGTGCAGCTCAACTCAGAACTTAAGGAGCTCAACGATTCAACGAACAATACCAAAGAAAGGACATTTGGGTAGGCCACAAAATTACTCAGACTGCCAGACTAAGATTAAAACTACCTGAAAGGAAAAAAAAAAGCAACAATGACCCACATAGTCTTCACATTCACAATATTAAAATGAATATCATGTATTTCATCTAGCCTGCATGCTACTCACATTCACAGACAGGTTTCTCTTTAAATGTCATCAATAAATCATAATATGTTATGTCATGTAATTCAATTAAATTACATTATTAATTCTAAAACACATAATCACAGTATAAAATGGATTGTTGCTTGGGGGTACATTGAAGTAGCTTAATTAATCCCAAGCCTTTTTGTCATCCAAGTAATCTTTAACTTTATAGAAACTTTTTTGACAGAGTTTCTGTTTAACAAATGATTTAAATTTATTGAGGCTCTTTACGTTCGTTACGTTCTTTCTTTTTAAAGGCAATTTGTGAAAGAACTCGTTCGAAGAAGCATCTATTTCTTTAGCATAATCAGCCTATAATGTTCCCACTGCTGGGCCACAGGCCTCCGCTCTTCGAGAGGGGGTGGGCTATAATCTAACACGCGAGCCAAGTGCGGGATAGTAGGTGTCACATGTCTTCAAAATGTATGGTTCTAGGACATGCCGGTTTATTCACGATGTTTTCCTTCACCGTTTTGAGAGCAGTGGTGATGAAACGATTTACACAAAATAAAGCGCCTGCCTGGATTCGAGCCCACGACCTGCAGCTCGTAAGTCGGGGCCGTTACCACTGGGCCACCACTAATCCCAGTGAGAAGGGCTAACTCCACCTATTTGACTACCACCATACTAATTTCTACCGCCAAAGTGTGGCAGTGTTGTGCAATGAAGGGTATCGGTGCTAGTACAAACTGTCACCGGGAAGACATTTCAACTTTGTCTCAACGACGACAACGCAACGCCCCTGCAATTGCCTGGCACATGTACAGGACAACTATTTTCTTAATGTCCCTCCGGAATCATCGCATTTCCGAATACAAATGAATGTTAATTTCCATGTTCATCAATTACTAGATTTATCGTGTATAATAATTTGAATTGTTGTACAACAGTAAAGTACTTGGAAATGCGATGATTCCCGAGGGAACTTAAGAAAATAGTTGTAGGTACTGTACATAAAAAAAAAAGGATTGTGTGGTTTTATGAAACCACGGTAAAAGTGAAACTTTTTTTCGCATTATAGACATTTAACTACAAACCTCCTTCCTTTCACTTTATCCCTACTCCGCGGCCGACCGTCACGCGACATGCAACACACAGACGAAAAAATTTGAGACGATGTAGTAAAAGTTTCACATTAAAAAGAAAAAATGGCTCCTGCCACTTAACACAAAACGATGTCCCCACCTAATAAAATGGTAAAATCATTTTACTGTAAAATATTTTACTGCTTATTCGTAATTTTCAGACTTGATTACGTGTGCTAGAGTCATTATTTAAATCAAAGTTATTCAAAAAATACATTTTATTCGATGGGTACACATTTTTGGAACTAAGTTCCTTATACTCCGCACACTTGGCGAAAAACAAATGTGTCGTGACGGTCAACATGATTTCTTTTCCGTCTTGCTCTCATTCACCAAGTGTGCAAAACTGGAAGGAACTACGTTCCAACCGAGTGTCACACGACACCTCTCGACTGATTTTTGTACACGATCAATCCTGTCTTAGCTCATTACCGACTAGCAATTACTTCAACCATTCAGTAATAATTATGTGAATAAATGCGACAACTACGTTGTTTTTAGCACAGTAAGTGTTATAAAAGATGTTTCCATTACGTAAAATCTGAAACTAATCTGTTCCTGTCGTCAACAAACTAAAGAATAACAAAAAAAAATACGAGATAATTTGGTGTAGGACCTATTACCCAATTTGTTTTAATAAGTAGGTATGCGAAATATTGCAAAAAATAAACAAAGTTTTTTAGTTTTCCTGTCATTATGGATTACCATTTTATTCAAAATCAAAATATTTTATTTCACATAAACCAACATGGGCACTTATGAAACGTCAGAAGCTAGGTGCACGGTTCCAATTGGTTGTTTCCTATTGAGAAGAGCCGGCAAGAAACTCCACGGTTAAACTCCTCTTTTAAAAATAAGGGGCTTTTACAATGTTTCAAATTACAGTGTTGATAGATATGGGAGGACAGTGTAGGCCTATCAACAAGTAACAGGTACTCAACAAAATATAAAAAAGTCTACAAATCTACAGTCTACAAGTTAGGCCAACAACGTCCTCACATTCACAAAATATAGAAGAATCTATATAAAAATAAAAGCCTATTTAAACCAAATGACATGATTGCCATTACAACTGTGTAGCGATATCAACATCGCCACATGCGAGCCACACGTCATATTGACGTCACGCAAATCCTGCATCGCACAAGCAGAGTTTACCGCGCGACTAGCATATATACAACGTCCCGACATCAATCGTCAGGCAGTTGCCCACCAGACCTGGTCGGAAGGTCCTCCCTTTTCCATAGAGTATGAGTGAACTTTACACCCTGTTCCTCATACCTCTATAACAGTAACAAATCTGAATTAAGATACTGTCTACAAAAGCCCTAAAGAGTTGAAATAATAATTTGAGGTATATAATGTCAAATAATGAGAAGATCATGGACCAAAGAAGAAAGTTAAAAAAAAACTTTTTTTTTAAATGAACTTCGTAATTTGACGGGGACACGTCTAAAATTATGTTTCAACATCAGGCATAGCTGTCATACAACGTGTACATTATAAACAGTAGTAATCGCGTTATCGTGGAATTATCTAGATTTTTTATTACCTACTATTATATATAAAACTGATATTGACAGTCTGTGCTAGCGGTCAATGAATTTATCAAGCAAGATACGAGAAAAAGTAGGTTATCAGGACTACAGACGGGCATATACAAATACGTGCCAGTTGCATGCACAGTAAGAACTGGCAAGTAAGTTGGTTGGTCACATCAACTCGAACAAAACGTGGGTGGAGCAGTTCTAGTCCAGTAACGGCCCCGACTCTCGCTCTCTCACTCTGACTTTACTTTTGTGTAATTTATTTAATCACCACTGCCCACAAAACGTGAAGAAAAACATCGTAAGGAAACTGGCGTGTCCTAGAAAAAAAAATTTTTAGACATGTGACTTCTATTATCCGTAATGGGCCCGCGTGGTTGATTACGGCTCGCACCTTCTCACAGGGAGGTAGCTGGTGTCCCATCAGTGGGAACTTTATATGCTGATTAACGTTATATGCTATGCTTATGCGTGAGTGGGGTGTTGCACCACGGAGGACCTCAATCAAGCCACTGATAACGCAATAACGCCTACGGCGCTATCAGTGTCGTGGTTCTTCACATATCAGCATTACCAATATAAGAATACATACATTTGCGCCAGTCAGCCAGCAAACAGTCCCAGGTCAGCTTAACGAATATTTAAGCCATGTATTTAATAAGAGATAAATGTCCCAAGACACCTTGTTTCCAAGGAAATCGTGTGATGTGGTGTGCCGGGTGTCGCAGAACACATTTGTCCTCTAGTGAAAACATGGCCGTATTTGTTTATTTATTAAACCAGAATGATATAAAGCCATATACACGGATGACATAAATAATAATTTATTTATTTATTTATCACAAACACTGCTATCATTACAGGAAAAATCCTAATGCGGTAGCGTGGCCTTAATTAGTCTATCTTAAATAAGTATCTTACATAACATAACACATACAATATTACTTATGTGAATTCGTTCAGAGAGCAGGAAAATAGATCGATCCTGTCAGCCGTGTCACTCAATGCGTGCAAGGCGCGCGTCAGTGGCGCTTTGCTGAGCAAGTTGGTTCGCGCGTGCACTGCTAGTAATCGTGACTTCCGGCGCCGCGATACGTAATTATCGGGCCCATTCAGACAAATTTCCTTCAAAACACCGGAATTATAGGTCTTACCACGTAATAGTTTTAATACATAATTATGTGGTCATAGCTAAGTCCCTCCTTGTCTCCAGTTTGTTGTACCCGACCACACCGATAGCGAATAAGGTTGGGTACATCAACGGATAGAAGGGATAGACACCGTAAAGTTTCATGTACAAAAATCTGGTGAACTTGTTTGTGTTTGTTTGTTGGTAAATGACACATAACATTAAAGGACACAATATTAGTAACATAATAATTAAATTAAATTATTATTAACCCTTTATTGGAATCGCTACTGGTGCAGACTTGGCTGGCTCCAGGGCTGGCTTGAATGGCTAACCTAATTTAACAACATACCATCGACACGACAAGAAAACGTTCATCACGGCTATATATCAAGCTATACATTTCCAGTTTTAGTTGAGCTCGCATTGTATAGGTCTTTCGTACAATGAGAAGTCGGCTTATATTGGATTGTTATATTGGTCGTCGTGCGTAAATAATTATATTTGACGAGTTCCTGTAAGCGTGGCTTAACTTATGTTATTTTCTGTTTTCAGAGTGAAATCTCGTGGGTGGTGGCGATAATATCACCAGGCATGGTCACTGGCAGCCTGGTCGCTAGCTTTGTCTCTGACAAGTTCGGCAGGCGAGTCACTCTCCTAACCAGTGCTGTTCCTTTCGTTATTGGCACGGTAAGTAATAAACTGATCCCCAGAGCATGGTGGAAAAAAATACATTTTGATACAAATAAAAAGGCCACGTTTTATTGTAAACTTATTACTAGTATCTTTTTTTTTGTTCAACTCTTTTTGAAGTATTATTTTTATTTTTAGAGAACTTACTTTTTTGGATAAAACTCCATGCGGTTCTTGTGTGTTCTAAAAGAAAGAAAGAACATGTTTCTTTTTTTGTTTTTTTTTATGTTTATATTTAAACTTATGTTTCTATAGATATTCAATATTCTGGTTAAGTATTATGGCCAAGTAGCACTTACAAATAGAAAATAAATAAATAAATATGATTAGTGTGTCTGTGTGAGCTAGCGTTGACCGATCGATAAACGATAATCCTCTTCCCATGAAGCTACTAATCCTGAATTATGTTACTTTTAGGTGTTCGTGCTATTCGCAACAAAGGCGTGGGTGCTATACATAGGCAGGTTCTTGTGGGGTGTTGGCTCTGGCATGATTACAACGGTTAGTATTTTACTATTCACACACACTTCTAGCACTATACGACAGACCTATATGTATTCTATGATTCGAACTTGAGCGAAGTCGATATACAGTTCTTTGCACTGGCTTGTTTTCGCACCACAGAGCATTTTTCGAACTTGGCACGGAACAAGTGCAGTCTGTGAAGTGAACAAACCTAGATGCTTTTTAACCTTTGTCAACCTCTAAGGTTCTCCCCATTGTACTTGACCTAAAATGATGCAATTTATTCAGAAGGTAGTTCTATCATTGCAAATTCTTTAGATCATCCATTAATGATAGATGTGGCATTTAGCGTAGCATTTATTTTTTTTGTTTTTCAGGTATCTAGCATTTATTTATCAGAGATAGCTGATAAAGAAATAAGAGGAACCTTGACAGCTGGTACCAGATTCATGTTTAGCTTCGGGTCTTTACTAGTGCTGGCCATAGGTTCCTTCGTTACTTATCAAGTGTTGAGCTGTTTGTTGATAGCACTGCCAATGTGCTACTTCTTAGCCTGCTGGAGAATCCCCGAAACCCCCTACTATTTGCTCAAAGAAGGAAAGGTGGACGCCGCAAGGAAAGTGCTGTTGAGTCTTTACGGAAGAAAGAATGAAAAGGTGTGTTTTGTTTTTTTAACTCTAATTTAACATAGATTTATGAGTATTATACATCTTCACATAACTTTCTAATTACATCTTGCAGATGGTCGAAGAGAAGTTAACATCAATGAGGTCAGACGTCAGGAAGGAAATGCTCCGATCTAGTTCAGCCAAAGAGTTATTAACTGGCAAACAGTATAGGAAAGCAGTTATTATAACTACAGGTTGGTTTCATTTGGAAAATATTTAAAACTCACTAAAGTTAGAGCAAAATTATCACTGCAAGCTTTTGCTTGGTCCGCGTAAAGATCTGAAAAAAACTTAATGTATATGTGCCCGCTTTTATGGAGATCGGTCGAAAGGTGTCGAAGTGTATTAATCTGAAATAGAAATACAGGGTGTACCAGAAAGGCGTGGTCAAATTTAAGGGTGTGGTACAGACCATCAAACTGAACATCTCTCTCCATGGGACCATCATTGTAATCGCAAAAAAATAATCAGCCGTCCCATAAATTTGGGTCGAGTAGGTATTAAAGTTTCATATGGGACAGTTGATATTTTTTTCGATATTACGATGTTGGTCCCATGGAGAAAGTTATTCAGTTTGATGGTCTGTTAACACCCTTAAATTTGACCACAATTTTCTGGCACACCTTGTATAGGAACACTGACAATGTGGCCCTGCTCCGCACGGTTTTTACGACTTAACAAAACATTGAGATTTCTTTAATACACCTATGTAACTTTAATATTATTATATTGTACACCTAACCTATGTATGAACTTGTGTACTTATTTTATTTATAATTCATCATGATATATTTTTAATAGTTGTTTTATCATTGTTCCTCTCAACCAGAGCACCTGATATCTAATCTCTTCACAATCTAATCTTCTTCTAATCTTTCTCTTCTTCTCTTCTTTTTTTCTTTTGTATAGTAAATTTATTCTAGGTGCATCGTCTTCACATATAATTATATAATTAATGTATACATAATATTGTAAAACATTTTTAAAAGAGTAACAGTGGAGTTTCTTGCCCATTCTTCTACATACCAAACTACCTTTTGGAAGGGGCAACTACATTTTTTTTTTTTTTTTTTTGAAAATTGTGATGTTCACAAGTGCCTTTTATGTGCCTATTTGAAATAAATGATTTGACTTTGACACCCTTGGTTGACTGGTAGAGAATGCCTAAGGCATTAAGTCCTCCTTTGTACCTTTTTTGTGTACGAAAAGTTTAAATGAATACATAAACCTTGCGGAATGAATTTTATAAATAACAAGCTGACAGACGTTGTCCTGTCTTAACTATGAATGTCATATGTCGTTTAGTTTTAGTTTTGACTATTGACTAAAACTAACACTATCGACTCATTTATCAACCGATCCATCAGTGTTAAACGATATTTGCAGCGCGCATTCTGTCAATCGCTGACAGTTATTTCAAACAACTGTCAGTTATGTAAAATTAATATTGGCGTTAAGTTTTCTTAAATTTTGTAACGTTCCGATCGACTTCCTTATTTTTTTATTTCATAAGATTCTTCTACTGACAATAATGAACACAACAAAAAAAAATGAGTGAAATTGGTCCAGCCGTTCACACGTGATGGCGTGACCAAGGGAAATAGGGATTCATTCATTTTAGAACAACAACGCGATCACACAGTCAGATACGAAAAGCGACTTTAATTTCTAACATGGATTTACTTACATCCATTTTTAATTTCAATTTCAGGACTTCGAGTGACTCAGATATTTGCCGGCAGTATACCTATTCAGCAGTATATAGGACGTATCATCCAACAGAGCAACTGCGGCTTGCAAGTTTCCACAGCTCTCATTGTTTTTGGAGCAGTACGATTTGCAGTTGGTAAGTACAAACTTTCTACTGATCAAGTATACAAGTTACTGGAGCTACGGTGCGTTAGCTAACTCCTTCAGCTTTAGCTACCGTCTCATTGTTGAATTTAAGTTAAATTCATGAATGCAATTAAGATTACAATAGTTTTGAATTAGAGCTTATGCCAAAATTTAATTTATTTTCAGGTTTGGTATCACCGGCTATAGTTGGCAGGGTGGGCCGCCGTCCACTGCTCATATACTCCTACTTAGGCTCATCTGTGATGCTGAACACTGTCGCAGCATATTTCTTCGTCCAAAGAGTTCTTGGAATCGACGATGAATCCTCAAATCCTTTTCGTTTCGTTGTAATCATTGGAATTATTTGCTCTATAGTCATATCAAGCGTAGGCTTTGATACTTTAATCTTTATAATTCCTTCAGAAATTTTCCCTTTGAATGTCAGATCTGTTGCCATGACTGTGCTAAATATTTTCACAGCGTGTATAACTTTTATAGTAGTGAAGGGATATCAGCTGATGGAGGATTGGACGGGACTGTACGGAATTTTCTGGTTTTATGCCAGTATGGCTTTTAGTGGAGCAGTATTCACATATTTTGTTGTGCCTGAAACTAAAGGGAAAAGTTTGAGGGAAATACAAATTGAATTGCGAGGTAATATCTACGATGATGCTGATGATAAACAAGATGAAGAAGAAAATGATGATGATGAAGATGCAACTACTGATAATGATAAAGAAAATACAGAACTTAAAGAATTAACGTGAGACTCGTCAGTTTTTTTTATCATTGATAGATAAATAGATAGATAGATAAACCATTTATTCAGTGCACCCAAAAGACATAGCACAACACATTGAGTTAAACTGTACGAAAACATAAGGTGCCTCGTTATATGGATACAGTTAGATTAAAATTAAAATATCTCAATTTGATATGTAAATATTCTTTTTATACCTGTAAGTTATTTTCGCCATACCTAAGTACGTAACGTCAGGAAAATTTACTGTTAAGCTAATTGACTACCAACGTACATTGTCTATATATTAAAATCACAACTGTAATAATAATAATATTCCGTAATAATAATCGGTCGGTGCCTCATTTCAATAAAAGGGTCTAACGGGCCAATGCGAGTAGAGTTTGGCCCTCGTAAACCTTCCAAATGCCAAAGTCAAAGCCTTTACTTCATATAGGCATTAAAAGGGACTTTTTAACGTCAAAATTTTCAAGAAAATATAATAGATTCAAGTCGCCCCTTTCAAAAGGTAGTATCGTATGTAGATGAATGGGCAAGAAACTCCACAGTTACTGTTTTAAAATGCTTTACAATATTTTGTATACATCCTACTTTTCACAGAGAGGAGGACTGTGTCCCAGCAGTGGGAACATGTTAGGCGATTATGCATGCATGCAATGACACATAAATTATTTATGTGATAGATACATGTGTAATAATAATAATAATAACGGTCCTTCGCTACCCAGCATGTCGAAATACCCAGAGGAATAGCGAGTCGATAAGGATCGAGCGAGGCATATTTCAGGGTGATAGTTTGAGTCCGCTTTGGTTCTGCTTAGCCTTGAATCCTCTAAGCACACTCTTGGAGGATTCAGGTCTAGGCTATCGGCTGAGGAGAGGTGGTCAGGTTATATCTCACCACCTTTACATGGATGACCTAAAACTTTTTGCACCCAACAATTCGCAACTGATGGATCTACTGAAAGTAACTGAAACTTTCAGTAGCGCCATCAGGATGGAATTTGGTGTGGACAAATGTGCGGTCATGCATGTAAAGCGAGGGGAGATTGTGGAATCCGTCGGAACCCAACTCTCGGATTCCATAAACCTTAGAGCCCTCTCCGCATCCGAAACCTATAAGTATTTGGGTATGTCGGAAGCGTTGGGCATCAATGGTACTGACATGAAGCAGTCGTTAAAGGATCGCTTCTTTGGCCGCCTGAAAAAAGTATTTAATAGTCTTTTATCAGGCGGAAACAAGGTGCGCGCCTTTAAAGGTTGGGTCATGCCGGTTTTGATGTACTCTTTCGGCATACTCAAATGGACTCAGACCGAACTCGACGCCCTGGATAGGAAGGTCCGTACACTGCTGACTGCAAATCGAATGCATCACCCACGATCATCGGTAATGAGGCTGTATATCCCGCGAAAGTGTGGAGGTCGAGGCTTTTTAAATGCTAAGACCCTCCAGAATCGCGAGATATGCAGTCTCAGGGAATATTACTTAGAAGCCGACGTGGGGATGCAGTGAGATGTGGTCACAGTGGACAAGGGCCTCACCCCGCTCTCCTTAGCTAAAGAGAACTGGCGCAAACCAGTAGTGCTTGACACTAATGATCGCATGGAAGTATGGCATAGTAAGGAGCTTCACGGACGCTTTTTTCGGGCTCTACTTGGGCCCGATGTAGACCAACTAGCGTCCGTAGCCTGGCTGCGTTTCGGTGACCTCTTTGGAGAAACCGAAGGTTTTGTCTGTGCAATTATGGACGAAGTTATGATGACAAACAATTACCGGAGATTTATTGTGAAAGACGGCACGGTTGACATCTGTCGGGCATACCACCGTCCGGGTGAATCAATCAGACATATTATCTCCGGATGTTCTCGTCTAGCTAACGAAGAGTACTTGCATAGACACAACCTTGTAGCCAGGAGCATCAGCAACTTGCTCTGAAATACAGCCTTGTAGAATCGGAAGTGCCGTACTACAGGTATGTGCCCGACCCAGTTCTCGAAAATGGACATATCACATTGTACTGGGATCGATCCATCATCACTGACAGGACTATTGTTGCCAATAAGCCTGATATAGTGATGGTGGATCGATTAGAGCGGCGCGCAATGATTGTTGAAATAACGGTCCCGCATGACGGGAACCTCGTGAAAGCCGAGAAAGATAAACAAATCAAGTATCTAGACTTGGCTCGCGAGGTTGTCGACATGTGGGATGTGGACTCGGCGATCATTGTGCCGATAGTCGTGACAGCCAATGGCTTAATAGCCAAGAGCCTCGACCAACACCTGAGGAGGCTCTCGTTGGGCAGCTGGATCAAGGGCTTGATTCAGAAAGCGGTACTTCTGGACACGGCTCGCATTGTTAGGAGGTTCCTCTCTCTGGAGCCCTGACCGCCGGTAGCTTGGACCCTGTTCCCGATACCGGGGAGGCTACTATTTTTTATATTTTTATTTTTTTTATATTTTTTATATTCTAATATTTAAAAATGTAATTTATATATAAATAATGAAATAAAGGAAATAATAATAAATTTAATTTCTCAAAAAACATAATAATATTTTACAGAAAATAGTTTGGCAGTATTTGTTTCTAATAAAATGGATGTAGTCACTGCAACCGAACTAGGCAATGCCTGTATTTCGGTTTTCAGTGCCTTTTCCCTACAATATTTTAAGATTAAAATGCCAACAAAGCAAATATGTTTGGTTGTTCTATTAATTAATTTTGAAAGACTAGTAATAACGAACTTAAGTGTTACATTACATTGTGTGTGCTTACATATTTACAAACATTGTTAAATTAATGAACTGTTTGCTAGGTTTAATAAATGAAACGACGTGTTCACGGTACAACGTATAATCTTTGACTGACCCACAGATATTTAATTATGCCGATACCGACATTACAATTAAGTACCTATACGATTTTCCTAAAATTTTAACAAGTAATAAGTCAGTGTGTGAGTTAAAGTAATCACACAATATAAACCAAAGGTGCGGCATCCCAGGTTCTGAGATATGTCAAAGGCATGAACAAAAAAAAAAAAAAATTTGGACACAAGTACCTACATAAAAAATCCCAAAAACATCGATATTAGTAGTTACCAATTACATACAATGTACCAACATAGGGAAGACACGCCATACAGATTATTAAAGTAAAGTGTTTTGTATTCAGCGTAGTTATTATAACATTTTAAAAGTAGGTAAAACGATATTAACTATAATAAATAATAATTAAATATGTTTTGTGTTTGTGGTTTTCCATATTTTTTCCTGGGTGATCGTCGTCATTTCCCAAGAGTAACAGCATCTTGTACGGTGTGATCAATATGTGTGTTATAATTTGATGCAAGTGTAGATCCAGGGGGCACGGGCTACCCCCAAACGGTTTAAGTAAAATAAAATCGGATCGTGTGAATGTACTAGCCTGAATGCATATCCCTCAAGACATTGCTTCAATGAGGAACGCTGAAGAAGTGCCTGTGTGTGTAGTGTATTAAGGTTCAAAGTGGTGCTGTCAGTTCGTACTCGGGCACAGAGGTCTGCTATCCCAACATTGCACTGGCCTAGAGTTTACGGCCGGCTAGTAGACAATATAATATAATGCTAAAAAGAAGCGCGGTATGAGGGGCCTCGCGCGTTCAAAATTTATACAGCGTTCCTCAACTCATGTTTTTTTTTTGCTAATACTATGAATGGTCAAAAGAAAAACTAATCAAACCAATTCGAGGTAGGGAGCTAAATTTATTGAACTCGCTTCGCTTGCTCTTGCAACCAAGGTTCTCTAAATTCTTAAACTTTACTACCTATATTGACAAAGTAACTTTTATTTCTGTATCTATAGCCAAAAGAAAATCTATCCTATCCGAGGCGGGGTGGTAAACCTGCATTTTGAAACGAAGATTTATAACGCCTTTTGCAGTAGGAGTAAATTCTAACACTGAGGAATACAGTGTACTCAACTCGATGTATTTAAAATGGCGAGAACACTCAGCATACAGAAAAGATGTGACTAGCACAGGCCTCTCGTTTCGAGAGATAAATGTGAACAAAATTTCAATGTCAATAATCGAATCGATACCCAATGAAAATGTTACGGTGCTGCAATCACTAGTTCCATCTGTCAAAAACCGAATAATCTAGTGGACAAAGTATAATCGTCTATTCTGGTTTGCTCAGTGCACGATAGGATCTGCTTTATCTTTAACTTCCTTATTTTTTTATTTCTTATGATCTGACAATGACGAAAACAACAAAAAAAAAATAAGTGAAATCGGTCCAGCCGTTCACGCGTGATGGCGTGACCAAGGGAAATAGGGATTAATTTTTATATATATAGATAGATTAATAATAATAAATAGCTTTCTATGCACTAGTCTGCTCAATGCCGTAGCTTCGGAAGATATTATCTATCATGACTTGATAAAAGATAAAATTTAAATAACGAAGGTTTTGGAAACTTGACTGTACTCCTTTTTTAACCTCAAACGTGACGTGCTTTTGAGCTTAAAATATGTAGTAAGCTTAGATAAATGATTGGTCTCGCTGCGTCGAGCCCAGCGAGACCAATCATTTATCTATGGTAGTAAGCAAATGTGACTATCGTCAATAAATCACGGACTGATGACGACAATAAAAGACATTTAAATATTGACTGAGAATTACCAACTATTAAATGATAAATGATATTTTTTCTGTAAGTAGGTTTGTTGTACAAAGACTTTTACACGTCAATCATATTTTTTAAACTAGATGAGGTCATTGTTTCCCATCTGACTACTCTGTTAAGAAAGACCGAAACAAACTCAGAGGTCACAATGTCTTTTAAGTCCAGACATAACCTTGGTCATATCATGTGAAGACCATGTATATTAGTGTCTGAAATGGTATTTTGAGGAAAGAACCACAAGTGGTCCAGTTAGTGCACGCATTTATCAGTAACCGTGCAGCTCCACTCAGAACTTAAGGAGCTCAACGATTCGACGAACATTTGGGTAGGCCGCAAAACTACTTAAACTGCCAGAACCTGATTTAAACTGAAACAATGACCTACATAGTCCTCACATTAACAATAATTAAAATAATTTAATACTTTTTACAGTAAATATTCATGTCTAAAATAATTAGCAAAATAAAATAAAAAATCAACATTGACTGTAAATTTATTGGAATAGCTCAATCCCATGCCATTTTGTCCTCAACATAGTCTTTCATAGTATGATAGGTTTACTAGCATAGATTCCGCTTTATAAAAGATTTGAATTTATTAAGGCTTAGATCTTGAATGTGGCTAGGAAGTTTATTATAAATTTGTATACATTGGCATCTGAACGAGCCACCTATTTTCTTGAGCCTGGTTGTAGGAACAACAAATTTGTGTTTGTTCCTAGTGTTTATATTATGGATATCACTGTATTTTTTAAACAGATTAATATTTGAATGTACATACAAAAGATTTTCATAAATATACTGAGAATGGACAGTCATTATATTAAGTCCCTGAGGGTGTGTCTGGGACTTAATTTATAAATTGAACGAATTGCCCTTTGTAAAACAAAAATGTCTGAATATCGGAGGCATTTCTCCACAACAGAATACCATACGCCATCACACTATGAAAATAACTAAAGTATACTAAACAGGCTGTCTCTAAATCGGTTAAATCACGATTTTTTCTAACGCGGTATATTGCTGAGCTAAGCTTATTTGACAATCTATATGGGGGCCTCATTGAAGCTTGGCATCCAAAGTTATGTCTAAGAATACTATGGTATCTTCGGGTTGCAACACTTCATCCTATATGAGAACACTAGTTTCTACTTGTCTAACATGAGATATCGTAAACTTAATACATTTTTTTTATTTTATCGTTAAGAAGTAGGTTATTAACATTAAACCAGTTAACTACTTTTGCGATAGCGCTATTTACATTGTCAGTAACCAACTGCTTTTTTTTTATTTTTTATTTGGGTGGGAAATCATCAAATGACCTCTCCCGCTCTGGGTGGAGCGGAAGGGCGTGTCAGACTCTTACTGACTAAAACCCACCCGTGTTCCTTCAGTTGCCTGTGCGCCAGGGCCACGGTAACTCTTTCGAACAATCCGCGACCCCGGCAGGCATCGGCCCTATCGGAACCCTTCAATGATGCTGACATCTCTTTGAGGCGCGCGTGGAACACGACGCGCCGTCGACCCGGGCCTGGTCCTTACCGGATGGCGAGCTGCCCATTGCTCGCCATCCGCAAGCCCACGCCTACGGTGGCCGGGAGTCGGCAATTGACTCCCGACGCCCAGGGTGTCTCCTCCTGCGGCGATTAGGGGCGTGAGGGCGCAACGATTGCCGCACCCTCACGCGCTCTGCCTCCTCCTTCGTGAGCATTACTGCTTCGCAGAAGGAGGTGACGGCTTTCCATTCCCTCTCGCTCCGTACCATGGCCTGTACCAGGGCCAGACGCGAGAGATCGCCGCCCCCGATCGCCGCCACGAGGACACGGTGGTGCTCCACCCAAGCTGGGCAGACCTCCACCGTATGCTCCACCGTGTTCTCCGGTCGATCCACACAATGCCAACACCTGGGCGTTTCCTCCCGCCTTATCCGAAACAGGAACCTCCCGAAACAGCCATGTCCGGTGAGGACCTGCGTCAGGCGGAAGGTGGGGACGCCGTGGCGCCTCTCAAGCCACTCCTCAAAGAGGGGACTTACCGCCGCAATTGTGGCATGCCCAGCGCTGGGTTGCGACAGTCGCAGTCTCCATGCGGCCATGAGATCCCGCCGGAGCTCTGTCCGCTGTGCCGCGATCTCTCGCGGCAGCGGAGTTACGCCCGGCGTTTCGCCTCCTCGCGCCACTCCCAAATGTGGGCGAGGACTTTTGCCTCCAGATCCCATGGCGGCAATCCGGCAAGGAGGCTCGCCGCCTCGCAGGAGACCGTGCGGTATCCTCGAACCAGCCGGATGGCCATGACCCTTTGGGACGCGTTTAACCGGCGTGCTGGTCGGAGCCTCAATGAACGCGCCCACACCGGTGCCCCGTAAAGGGCCATGGACTGCACGACCCCCGTGTAGAGCCTCCGGCAGGAGGCATTTGGACCCCCTAGATTGGGCAGGAGCCGCTTCAAGGCAGCCCCGGCCCGGTCCAGTCTGGGAGCCAAACGACGGAAATGTTCAACGAAGTTCCACCGGCTGTCGAGGACGAGTCCCAGGTACCTCTTCGTCGACTCGACGCCGATGTGAAACCCTCCCGCCATTAATTGGGAACCCGATAGTGGCGCGTTCCGAGGACCATGAAAACACATGGCCTCGGACTTGTGCAGGGCCACCTCGAGTCCCAATTGCCGGATCCTCTCAATGACTGTCGCAACCCCGCGTGTCATTAATTCGGCCGCCGCCTGGTGCGACCTCCCCTGCGCCAGGACCAGCGTGTCGTCAGCGTAACAAACGACGTTGACGCCGCTAGGGAGGTCGGCGCGCAGCACCCAGTCGTACCCGATGTCCCACAGATGCGGCCCCAGAACCGATCCCTGTGGGACACCGCACGACATCTCTCGCCGGTTCCATTCTCCCTGGTGACCGGGGTAGATGACGGCCCTGTCCGTCAGATAGGCCTCGACTATGCGACAGAGGTAGGCCGGCATCCGGTGATACTGGAGTGCCTCCCTGATGCAACTCCAGGGCAGGGTATTGAAGGCATTGGCGTTGTCTAGAGACACCGGCAAGACGACCCCACCCCGGGCCACAGAATCCCCTGTCGTGAGGGCTCACACGCGCATGATGGCGTCCACCGTAGAGCGCCCTCTGCGGAAACCAAACTGGCTGTCTGCCAAATCCGGCCCCACCCGCACCAGCCGCCCGACGAGGCGGTCTGCGATGACTCTTTCAAAGAGCTTGCCCACCTCGTCGAGCAGCACGATGGGCCGGTAAGCGGACGGAGAGTCCGCAGGGCCCCCCGTCTTCTTAATGAGGACCAGTTTCCCCGTCTTCCAACGAATTGGAAACTGGCCCCCCTCCAAGCATGCGCTTAGGAGCCCTCTAAGCCGAGACCCGAGAGCCTCCATGGCCAGGACCCAAGCTTTTCCAGGTAGCCCGTCGGGTCCTGGGGCGGTATTTTTGGCACTCAGCCTACGTACCGCCACTCTCAACTCTACCTCGGTCACCTCAGGAGCATCGTCGTTGTCGTCGGTTATGTGGTCCACAGTGGGCACCGCAGGAGGCGGAGCCATGGGCGGGGGAGTGTGAGCCCTTCGCGAAGGGAACAGAGTGCTCACCACACCCTCCACGAACTGAGGCCGGAGACTCTGCGTCAGCGGGGGCGCCCATGGGCGGAGTTTCTCCCGCACCATTTTGTATGGGCGTCCCCAAGGGTCCCTGTTCAGAGTCCCCAGCAACTCCTCACGGGCCAGTCCCCTGGCCCGCAGTATCTCCGCTCGGAGGGCGGTCTTCGCCGCTCTGTAACCCTCGTACAGCTCCGCCTGAATGGCTTCCGTATCCGGAGGGCGGATACGGAGCCTGCGGTGCCTGGTGTACAGGCGTCGCGCAGCAACACACGCCTCGCGCAGAGACGTTAGCTCCGGCGACCACCAGTACACCTGGCGTCAGGCGCGTCCAGGCTGGACCCGGGGCATTGCCACGTCACATACTTCGGACATGGCCTCCCGGAACCACTCCGCGTCGTCGTTAATATCAGCAGGCCTGTCCGGTGATGACACCCAGGCCTGCACGATTGAGGCTTCCAGGTGGAGCTCCCGGTCCAGCCGCTTCAGCGCCCACCGCGGACCACTCGGGGCCTGTCGGACCAGCGCGCTCGAGGTCTGGGCGGAGACGTCAAACCGGATGTACCGGTGGTCGGAATACGTCTCCACCCCCTCCATGACGCGCCAGTCAATGACACGCGGCGACAGAGCGGGGCTGGCGAACGAGATGTCCACCCCGACCCACCCCGCATCCGCACACACGTGGGGACAGAACTCCGGTTTAGGACGACCAGGCCTGTCTCCAGAGCCCAGTCCTCCACCATCCTGCCCCGCGCTTCCGTATACCGGGAACCCCAAGCCGTGTTCTTGGCATTGAAGTCCCCGAGCACGAACACGGGGAGGGAATGGTACCCGACGACGACGACTCTCAACTCTGCAAGGGAGTTGTGGAACTCGGCGAGAGTTCGGTTCGGGGAGAAGTATACCCCTACGACAACAATCTCCCCGAACCGTGCTGCCACGCACCCCGGTCCCCTCTTGACTGCCTCGAGCGACGGGGTACCGGCGGCGGCCGACGAAATTAGGGTCACTGAGCCGCTCAGGTCCTCCACCCAGTCATCCCTGGGCGGGACAAAGTACGGCTCAGCGACCACGGCGATATTAATCGACCACTGTGCCATGCTCTGGAGCAACAGATCCTGAGCGGCGACGCAGTGGTTGATGTACGCCTGGAGAAGGCGTAATGGAGCCATTATTGGCACTCCATTTCAGCCCCCTCCCGAGGCCCTTGTGAGGGCCCTGCCGTGGTTTCAGCGGCGACGACGACGGTGGAGGCAGCAGCGGCGGTGGCAGTGGCGGCGGGTGCGGCTGTGACGGCGGTTGCGGATGGCTTACCCTTGCCTCTGGCTTTGGCGGGCGGGGCGCAGGTCTTACTTCCAGCCCGGTGATCGGCTGGCTTGCCAGCTGCCGCACATAAAAAGCAGTGCGGCGTGGCATTGCACGAGCTGGCCTTGTGCCCGGGCTGACCGCAGCGGAAGCAGTGATCGCTGCGGTCCACCTCCGAGGTGCATTGTACTCCCACGTGGTTGCCCACCTGGCAGCGGAAGCACCTCAAAGGTCTAGGTTCCAGACGTTTCACCCGCGCGGAAACCCAGCCCACCAGGAGCCTTCGGCCCTCCCCGGCAACTTTCCTGGCCGCCGACACGGGGCAGCTCACCGTAACGGCTCGCATCCCCGTGTGGTCAGGACGAATGGTGCCCGCCCTCACCTGCTCGGCAGAGCACGCCCCAGTCCTGACGACGGCGGCCACTACCTCAGCCTCCGTCACACAGTCGTCCAGGCCCAGGATGCGCATGTCAATGCACTTGGTGGGCCTGGAGACTCGGACCTCGTCCGCATTTAGGGACACCCTAAGCCCTTCGGCCAGAGCGTCAGCGGTCGGGCCGCTGGCCGCACCAGGAACCTCCAGCATCCGGGCCCCAGTCGCAGTGACCCTCATCCGGATGCCATTGGCGACGCCTAACACCTCTAGGTTCACAGCCGCCCTAGCCTTGGCGAGCACGTCGCGGTAGGACATGCCCTTTTTCTCTGCTTCAGGCTGTAGTGTGATCACTACAGCTGCGGACTTCGGGGCGCGGAGCCTAGCCACGACGCTTCGCTCCTTGCGCCGCTGCCGCCTCTCTTTACGTTTGGCCGCCCTTGCTGCCTTACCCGCCTTCTTCCTCTCCCCAGCCACATGCCATTCGGCGTCGGCCGGAGGAGAATTAGGAGGTGGGGGGTTAGCTGACTCACCGCCAGGGCTGGGGCCCTCGCCGCCTGTGCAGCCATCCCGCCCTTCTTGGTCTTAGGCGGCGCCGACTTCGCCGGGTGCGGTCCAACGGGTTTCGGCACGGACCCGCCTTTAGTCCGCTCTGCTGATCCTGGCTTGGCCGCAGCGGCGGCAAAAGAGACCTGCCGACTCGCCGCTAGCGGGGGGCGCAGGACAATGGCCTCCAAAGCCGAAAATGGGCTCTGAAAGGCAGCAAGCTCACGCCGCACTAGTGTCAGAACCCGGTCCTCGGCAGGCACCGGCAGGCCTTGCCCATGTTGCACCCCCTCCTGTGGCACTTCCCGGGGGCCGGCTGTCCGAAGGCCGGCCAGGTCCGCTCGGAGCTCCACGTTCTCCTTTTGGAGAAGCTCCATGGCGGCTGTCAAACGGCTGACCTCCGCCCGCATCTCAGATATCCCGTCCAATGTAGGCCGGAATTGAATTGCCTCCACTGCCTCCATAATGGAAGCCGCAGCAGCGGGTATGGCCTTGTCTTTAGAGGACTGAATCCTCTTCAAGGCCACACCCTTTAGTGCAGCTACCACGGCCACCTCCAGCCTGGCCATGTGCTCCGACTTGGAGCCGCCAGCGGCGTCCGGCTCACAGCCTGACGACTCCGAGTGGGCCGCCCTGCCACTGGTCGCTCCGGGATGGTGCCCCTCCGTAGCGAGCCCCTCGGCGGTCTGAGATGGCTCAGCCTGGCTGGCTTGGCTCGGCTCGCTGGCCTCCTTAGTGGTGAGGACTCTGCTCGCACCCCTATCCCAAACTCCACTCTGCCGACTGGTCTTCCCTATTTTTCGGGCAGAGCTCCTCCCACCATCAGAGGATGACCCCTGGCCATCCCCTGGTTTGGGGCGCTTCTGGAAACGCCTTCGGTTCTTTGCAGAAGCCCCCACCACTACGCACTCCGGGCTCTTAAAAGAGCCCTTCGCGCCAGATGCGGAGTCGGACTCCGACCCCGCATCACTCCCCTCCTCTTCGCTGTTTTTGTTTTTGTTTAAATTGTTTTCCATGTTGTTCCCACGAGTGTGGGGGATCTAAAATGTCCCTCCTAGGTTCACCCCCTGTCCCTAGGCAAGTGTGCATTTGTAACCCAAGTAACCAACTGCTGACGTTTGAGTTTAAATAAAAGTGAAGTATCGTCTGCAAACAACACTATATCATATTTATCCTTAATGAGGTAAGGCAAGTCATTTATATAAATAAGAAATAAAAATGGAACAAGAATTGAGCCCTCCGGGTGATCTTTTTCCGTTAACAGCAACTCTCTGAATCCTATCCCTTAAGTAAGAAGTAAAAAGATCCAGAGAGGCGTTCCGGATTCCGTAGTGGTGCAATTTCCTGATTAATGTTTCATGAAGAACACAATCGAATGCCTTGGACTAATCGCAAAAGATGCCCAAAGGGTCGCATTTTTCCTCCCATGCTTTATAAACATGTCCTAAAAGTTCAAACATCTGTAGTCAAACGACACCTTCTAAAACCGAACTGTTTGCTATGCAGTAATCTGGGGGTACGGTAGTGCCCCCGCCAAGACGAGCCAAGCGAAGCGCAAGGGCACTACCTACCTTTTCTCGAAGTGTTTCGTCGTTTTTTTGAACCCTCATAGAGTTGGTTTCCGATGTACCAGATAGTTCATATTCTCAGGATATGATGTCAATAATAGACTTATTAAACATACAAAGTCTCAATTGAATAGCTTTAATACTTTAGATTTTATTGATATCTAAAATACACCGATTTCGTCACTGACACACTCACTGATACACTGACACACTGATGATCATCAAAATGTTTGGCTACTTCCTGAAGTGCTAGAAAGCCGAAATTTGGTATGTAAACAAAGTTCAGTATACAAAAGAACACTACCGTGCCCCCACAAAAAAAAAAGAAGAAAAAAATAAACACTAAAAAGACTGCCTAGCAACTTACAAAAAGAACTGAAATCCCACCAAAAACATTTCATGTAAAATGTTGCCACATAAGGTTTGCCCTGTGAAAAAGATATCAGATCTCATGTAGAGCCAAGCTTCTGAATCTACACGGCCTAACTCTACCGATCCTAAATTTACAAATTCTACATATCAGTAAAAATGTATGGCTTGGCTGTTTCGTTACTTAAATCAGAAACTAAATATTCGCATCACTACTTAGACGGTAATAGTAATCTTTGCATTTGATTTAAAATAAGTTTTTCAAAAATTTTACGAAAGGTAGGAAATAGGCACTGAAATAGGTATATCATTACTAGGGTCTGATGTACAGCCTGATTTAAACAACGGTATTATTTTGCTGTTTTTTATAAGATCAGAAACCTCACCACGGTCAATTCAATCATAAAATTATAAGTCGCAAATACCTACGTATTGACCTGATAGTCAGGAGCCACGAACAGGAAGATTTTAAAAGTTTCTGGAAACAAACTGGTAGTATGAATCCTAGACCGGGCCTACCCTCGAGTGTTGATGGTGAGACGGGTGTGGGATGCATACCAGCTTTTTTAAAGAATACTTTGTTGTGTCTGCCTCATTGATAGAAACCCGGTGTCAGCATGAAGCTAGAGTGTCGGCTGTGTTTCCTCTTGGGTGTAAGCACTGCTAAGGAGGTGAAGGAAGTGGTAGGAAAGTTTATCGAGAGGGAAGTCGCCGGGTCACGATGGGCTTGGTGTCGAGCATCTGTTACATGCGGGACCTTTCATTTATCGGGCCCTAGCAATGTTGTATTCGTTTTGTATCAGTCTTACCTATTTACCAAATGAGCTAAACCAACTAAAGGCTTATCTCTTTGGCCGCTATAATTGGAAAGGTATTTGATGGCCTGCTTGACCGCCCGCCAGCTTGGTGAGTATTTAAAGTTGAGTGATGCTCAGTTTGGTTTTAGGAAGAAGCTGTCCACTGAGACCGCTATAATGGCGCTTAAGTAGACGGTCAGGTATTACACAGATAGGGAAACGCCAGTATATGTTGGTTTTCTCGACCTCTCCAAGGTTTTTGACTTGGTTTGTTACGACAAGCTTTGGTCGAAGCTTAAACTTCTAGAGGTACCCGAGGAGCTTATATTATGCCACCACTTGGGCGGCTTTTGCGGGTGAAGTATCCATATGTTTTAGAAAAAATACTTTTTCAGACGTCCCAAAGTCACACACAGTATACAGAACACGGAACAAAAAGTTTTAAGATAAGCGTTAATTTTTAGTTTTCAAAGGTGAAATGTACTCCAACTCTAAACGCACGTTTGTCTCAAAACCGTGAATCATTTCATTTATAGGATAAACAAATGAAATTCTAATTTTGAATTTTGAATTTTCGCTTATCACTGTAATGGCCAAACTGACAGCTATACAATCATGTGATTTTTTTCATGGAATGAAAACTCTTCTGTGTTTCGATTTTTCTGATGGGAAGTGTATATTAAGTAAGTAGTAACAGCAAGTAACAGCTGAAGTAGATGCTACAATGTTTATAATCGACTTAGCAACATCCACAGAATTACACCATAGAACTGCGGTCTTTTTAAAATTTAACGTGTGAAAGGTTTTAATTATATCTTTACAGGTGACATATGGGAAATTAAATTCCTAATCACAAACAGAAAAGTTTTCTTTAAGTAAAGACTCTGCAGCAGTGGGTGATGAGTTTAGAGATTTAGTAGTCGATACGGATATATAAATACTTCTAGTTTAATTTTTGAACTCAAATAACGTGACTTGGCCATACTAAAAACTTTTGTAAATAATTTTGAATAATTCTTAACATATTAATTAAATTCAGTAGTGTTTATACAAGTCCGTTCAACATATAATTTATAAAGTCGTTTTTTACTTTTATGTATACCAGTGGTGGCCCAGGGAAGGAAACGTCATTCAACCACCAATTCAATTCACCGAGAATGTCTTTGAAATGAATGTGTTACCAAATTGTATGCCTAAAGATTTTTTTAATATGTACTATATTAAAAAAATCTTTATATTGTTTATTATGGTCATCATTAGTCGACAAATTTACTCTAAAGTTTAGTTTTAAATGTTTCCATGCGATTTGTTGTTTTGGGATTAACAGTGATATATTTTTAGTAACTTTTTTTGTTTAGATTTGGAATAGTAATCAATTGTCCGTAATGATCTGTGTCTATTAAATTAATAATATCTTTGTGGCTTGGTGGTTTAGAACATCTTTATAAAGGTTATCTAGGCATGTGACACAAGTGGGAGTTATTCTAGTGGGCTCCAAAAATTGGCTAGCAAGATTGTATGACTGAAACAAACTTATAATTTTAGTACTTAACCCAGAATTTTCTGACAAATTAACATGAAACTCACCACAAGTGATGATAGACTTGTTTGAATTACAGATTTTGTGCAACACTTCATCATCACTTTACATCCATAACTTTTTCAAAACAATCATAGGTAACATTCGGAAGGAGGTATGTACGCATGAACAGCTCCAATTCTATACAGGCTATTTCAATTTTCCACTCCACAGAGAGGCTCACAATATCCTTGCGGTCTTTAAATTTAAGCTGGTTATTTACAATAATTAATGAGCCACCATGTATAGCATTTACTCTGCTGAAAAAATCTACCAACTTGGTGATTACTAAAATTGAACAAGAACTAGTGGCTTATAAGCCAATGTTCTGTCATACAAAGAATATCTATCTATATTGCTATAATTCAGGAATAATTCTACTTCTAATTCTTAGTTCGAAAATCCTTGAATGTTTTGATACCATTTTTTTTACACTTTCATTTGATTTATTATTTACCTTAATTACATTTTTGCAAGAGGTTGCCTCTATTGTCTTAATTTTTTATTTAAATGATGATCAATGTCAATGATTTTGACCAATAATTATTAGCAGAATAGTTTAAAAAGTCATTGCATTGCTCAAAAGAAGCAATTTGTTTAGCCAAATTTTTAGCTTTAAAAGAAAAAAAATATGATAGCGATAAAGCTATCTGTCTTTTGTGATAGTTAGAAGGACAGTACATAACAATATTATACCTATCTTTTTTTTCAAATATAAAAATAATTTTGCGATAGCACACTATTGCCTTTTCTTATCTCTTTATGACTTGATAACATAGTTCACTAGCGTCTGAAACACGGAAAAGGAGACATTTTTTTAAAATTAGAAGACATAATTATTATGCTGTTGCTGAAATAAAATTAAAAAGGTGTTCTTGATAATATCACGACTGCAACATACTATTATTATGACTGAATCAACTAGGTTTCCATATAGAGTTAACTGTTATTAATGGTAGTTTTAAGAATTTGAGTGCACGATAAATTGTATGATGGCGAAAGGGAGACAAGCTCAATATTTAGTGGCATGTGCTGGTGAGTTCATTTTTTTTTTTTTTTAATAAATGTTGAGAAGCTTTTCACTTAGTATTTTTTATCAACAAGTAATAACATAACATCACGCCTGTATTCCCTGAAGGGTTAGGCAGAGGTCCACATATAGTACGCACACATTTTATCAGTTATGTTTAAATCCCATGTAACAGGGGGTGAGTCTATTGCCATCAACCGGGCACCAATGCAGACTGCACTGAAAAGTAATCGAAATCATCATGATGTTCAGTATTTAGTGCCTGATAATTCCATAAGAGGGTCACAGGTGCGCCCCCTTGTGGCCCACTTAAACTGTCGCGTTCAGTCATCATATCATCGTCATGTCTAGTAGAAGTCACTGAATTCAGCAAAAAGCGCTGGACTGACCGTTGTGGCGGATGCCACGCTGATGATGATGATGGCGAAGCCTGTATCCAGTAGTGCACGTCTTTCAACTGACAAATTATGATAATATTTCTACCGTTTCAGTGTCCCTATCCTCTGTGGTTGCGGGTGTCGTCTATGGATGGGCCACTCCAGTGATACCCAAGTTCCACAACAATGAGACCGGCGTAAATATTACAGACGTAAGGTTAATGCTTAAAAATCATGCATGGCTGTCTTCTTCAGGTTTAAAAGCAAAAAGACAGAAAACTCACCATGTGACGTGTTTCTGATTCTGGACAAATTTGTTAAAAAAATAGGTTTTTATGCAGAAGAATCCCTTAGAATATTTAGACAAACAGAGAGGCCATAAAGGAGGTCCAACGGCAGTTGCTACGCATAATTGTGACAAGCGGCTCTCTGGTAAAACTCCATACCAAATCCCAGAGGGAAAACGCATCAGAATAATCTCACATTCTTTTCAGAAAGAAATATCATGGATGAATGCCCTTTCGTCCCCTGGCTTTATGACTGGCAGCCTGGTGACGAGGTTCATTTCCGATAGTTTCGGGAGACGAGCCGTTATCTTAAGCAGTGCTTTGCCTCTCATCATTGGAACAGTAAGTGACGACTTGATTCAAGTCGCCGATTAATCTTAAAATTATGTCGCGTTTTTTTCTGAATCTGAAAGCGTTGTTCATTTAAAAAGGTATGTATTTAATCGAACCTCTAATAATTCCCATTTTGCACTCCTAAAATTATTATTGAACACTCTAAAATAATGATGGCGCCGCTTTTTGTAAACCACAAATAATTCCTATTTTGGTGTCCTAAAAATACTAAATGGCCAAGTACCTGCGACCAACTTGGATGTAGCGCTCGACGGCTGCTGCCGCGGCATTGCTCGCTACGCTCGCTCGGCTTGCGCGCGTTTGGTCACAGTTCCAACCTAACCTAACCCGTTTGGTCGGAGTACCCTAGCTTAGTTACTGCGACCTACTGTGAGAAAGCCCTAAAATTTTAAAAAGGCACTATTATTAAAAAAAAGTGTACATCATAAGAAGCGCAAAAAGTTTTTAGAGATTCATTAATTTGAAAAGGTCTCTATGTTAGAAGGTCAGTAAGTTTTTAGAGAATCAGTTAAATATTTCCCTTTTATAAATATCCTCATCGAAACTAAATCGATCAATTGTTTTCTAAACAAGAAAAACGAGTTAACTAAAAAAAAAATTTTTGCGTCGAATTTAATTAATGTATTTTTCCAGATAATCGATATAAGCACTGCGACAGCGTGGTGGCTTTACGTGACGCGGTTCTTATGGGGAGTTGGCGCTGGCATGCTAGGAACTGTAAGTAATTGCATAAGTTCCAGGTGATATGTTTTTAAAGTCTCGTATTTGTAAAACATCAAAGTTTTAAACTGTAACCCTAAAGATCACACACATATTTATTAGCACTGCACCGGATCGCCGGATCTGCTTCGCCTCAACTCAAGCCGGTCAGTATTCTTTCTATGAAACTCCATACTGTTGAGGTGGGTCGGAGTTGCTGAGCCGATCAGGTTACTTGCTTACATTGGGTTGAAACCTCGTTGACAACGAGCTGATGAAGTGAGGTGATGACGATCCGTTGCAGTGCTTATAAGTGTGTGGGGACCCAATGAGCATACTGCTGATCTTGTTACTACAAATCGAGTTCGTGCGAAAAAGTTAATAAGTATAAAATAGCGTCAAATTCTCAACTCAAGTGCTGAACACTTGAGTAGAGAATTTGACGCTATTTTATACTTATTATGGTAGACACAGTGAAGAGTATTCTGTCCATCAGCTTATTAGGTCAGATATACATTCTTCTTAAATCATAATTAAGTCTCGTTTCAGGTATCAGCCACGTACATAGCAGAGGTATCAGACAAGGAGGTCAGAGGTAAACTCATATCAACCATTCGGTACATGCGAAGTTTTGGAAGTTTTCTCATCATGTCCATCGGCCCCTTCGTTTCGTACCATGCCATCAGCTACATGTTACTGGTCCTGCCGATTTGTTACTTCATCGCCTGCTGCTTAATACCAGAATCTCCGTATTACCTCTTGAAAGAAGGAAAGGTTAAAGCAGCGAGAGCTTCCCTCATTAAGTTAAGCGGGAATAAAGATCAGGAGGTGAGAGAATGCCTGATTATTATTAGATATTATACAATTATTATATTTTTATCCTTGGTGCTAAAAGGATAGTTTTAAGTGAGAAAAACTGTAGAATAAGTTCACTCCACAATGCACGGTGGTACTGCCTTAGGTCATAAATGCAAAAATTTCATCATCAATTACCCCCACTTTAATTACTTATAACGATTTACCGGTAAACAAGCTACCCAAAAATATAAAATAAATATGTCACCCATTTTACCTAATTATCACTTATTTTTTCACATCATTACGTTGCGCTCGCCATATCAGTAACTTATTAGCATATATTGTTTGTGTAACGGTGAATTCTCAGAATGGCATTGTTTTTGAGTGGTGTTTGTGACATGGATTTCCAAGATCAAGGTATGTTCTTACTATTTAATTATATTTTTTAAATTTTATTTGACTTATAATGATGTGTTTTTACGTGCTACGCCACACAGGATTCTACCAAATATTTAACTTATTGTTGACTTCACATAGACTTACAACTAATTTCAACCATAGTCGAATACTCTCACACATCTTAAATTAAAGATTGAACTGTCTATTTTGAAAATATAAATAGTTATTTGCGTCATTTTGCGACTTTAGTTGCTATGATTATAGCCTCTACTCTATTACTGCATAGGCTCAGGCGTAGCACGGTCTACGAAATATACGTAAAACATTTTTTTTTTCAAGTACTTTGATTAAATGTACTTTCTCAAGGATGCATTTCTTTGAGATTTGGTCTGCCGTAACTGGAAGTGGTCCTCAGAAACATCAACACCTATTGGAAACTATTCTATATCTTCACTGGATGAGGTGGATGGAGAATCTAGACATTAGGAACGTAGATAGTAAGATACTCAGTTTATGTAAAAGTCTTGATAGATTTTGGAAAATTGTCTCTAAAAATTTTTTTTTTTTTGCATTAGTACTCAGATTGGTTAAATGAAATTGAATGCGTCGAATTAGTAAGAAGTAATGAGCAGCGCATTCAAGAAAACGCGAACCAGCCCGGGCCATCTTGCGAACGCGGACGCTATTTACGGGCTTAAATAAAGATTTGATTGATCGTTGTTCCACAATTTTACAAGTCTTGTCCTCGGGTTTTAATATTGATTCGGATCAATTTAATGAATATGCTTTTGAAACCGCGTGACTTCTAATTCAAGAATATCCGTGGTATAATCTCCCAGCTTCCGTTCACAAAGTCCTCATCCACGGTGCTGAAGTGGCACAGTATGCTCTATTATCTATCGGGGAATTATCCAAAGAGGCAGCAGAATCTAACAACAAAAATTGGCTTCAGGTGGAATCACACGAGAAAAATGTCGCGAGTACTTACGAATCCAGAATTACTTAACAGACTTTTAGTCAGCTCAGACCCATTCGTTACTAGTCTTCGGAAACTTACCCCGTAAGAAAAAGAGCGTTATGTCGAGGCAGGTTTTAGATTTATTACGAATTTAGTTTAAATTGTAATTAGGTTGGTTTTTGTGGTTATTTTAACTTAGTTGTGGTTATGATTACGTTTGTAAATAAATTGTAGGTTCAATTTTCTTGCTTTTTGTTGTATAAAATAAGTATAATATATAAAATAATACATATTTAATTATATCCCCTTCATGAATAGAATTAATATGATATTCAGATGTATTTCCGAACGAGGGATAATAAACCTCAAATATTAACTATTTAAATTTATATATAAACAGTACATATTGTAAAGTTTATTGTATATTATGTAAATAAAGCATTAATGTACAGTTATGAAGTATTTCTTATTATTTACTCTTCAGAAAAATCTCATTTAATAACGTAAGGTATTTATGACCGCGCTTGTAGGGCGCTTGGACAACCGTGCAATGGTGCAAAAATTATTTCATAAGAATTTAAGACTACACTATAGTTCCTCAACCAGCTTTTGTACCAGGGGAACGTGTATGTTTAGTTAGTAATATGAAACATCACTAGTAGATAGGAGAGGATGGATGGACGACACTAGTCGAGGGAACGATGATGGCGCCAGAGAGAGCGATGACTGAGAAATTGTAAGCGAGCTCAATATATTCACATGTGCAGTATTGTTACATTGTTTTATTCAATTAAACATGATACAGGAACGAATACCTGTAACTGTGTTTGTGATGCGTGCCGCAGTTTTACAAACACTTAACATAATTGTTGCAGGTAATAGAGAATCGGTTATCAGCGATGAGGTTGGACGTGAGAAAGGAAACGCTTCGCTCCGGTTCTCTTAAAGAGCTGTTTACTGGGAAGCGATACCGCAAGGCACTGATCATTGCTATAGGTTAGTACCTACCTACTGATGAGTATTACTGGCAAAATGTACGTTAAAGGGGGAAAAAAATCGGCATTTTATAAATTTTGATAAAGACTAGATAACAATTCTTTAACAGGCTTGAAAATTACTCTCATACTGTCTGGAACTATTGCCATACAACAATATTTCGGCGCAATTGTTCAAGAGAGCAAGGTGAACGTCAATATATCCACCATGTTGATAACATTTGGAGCAGTCAAATTCATTGTTGGTAAGAAATTTTATTACGAAGATGTATTTAAGAAGTTAGTTGACAATATGCTACATTACAGATGATGAAATATCATCTTTGAACATCATTTATGATAGGACGTTATAAGCATCTATCAATATTAAAACTCCAAACTTTGCAGGTATATTTTCATCAGCAATAATGGACAAGGTTGGATGTCGTCCCCTGCTCGTCTTCTCCTACCTCGGCTCTGGCATAGCCCTCATCGTTGTTGGAACCTATTTCTTGATACCACCCACCTCTTCCCCATACTATAACTTTATTCCCGTCATTGGCATTATCCTCTCTAGCATGTTATCCATTCTAGGCTACGAGTCTCTAGTACTTATTGTCATTGCAGAAATATTCCCTCTTAACGTCAAATCAGTGGCTATGACCTGCAACAATATTTTGGGAGGTTTCCTAAACTTCCTATCAGTCAAAGGGTATCAAGAAGTTAAAGATACAGCAGGTTTGGCTGGAGTGTTCTGGTTCTACGGTAGTTTAGCAATAATCGGTGCTATTTTCTCATACTTCATGGTGCCAGAAACAAATGGCAAAAGTTTAAGGGAGATCCAGGTTGAGTTGCAAGGTGCTATGTATGATGAAGATGATGATAAATTGAAGACTTTATCTGGGAATGAAGATGCGGAGCTTAAAGGGTTAAAAAGTGATTATACCTACTTGAGGTCCCAAACAACGGTCGGTGTTATAAAGGAATCTGATAAATGAAATGAAATTGGTGAACTGTATTCCAGAGCAACAATCGTCGATTTACATAACATGCCATCATGCCTGTTTTCCCCAAAAGGTTAGGCAGAAGCGTATCTACATAGTACACCTAAATTTCACCAGTTATTTTTAACAATAAGAATAATGTATTTGTAAAACATAGGTAATAACATACAAAGATATTAAAAATAAGCTAGAGGCTATCTTTTGCCAATATATGCATAACAATGATTAATATGATTAAAACGATTAAATGAGTACTATTAAATTTCAGTGATAAAATTACAATATAATTATAAGTATTTGAATACCTAATTGTATTAACGCATGTATGTAAAATTAACTTTATTACAATTCAGAATCAATTTTATTTCAAAATTTAAAATCAATTTAATACAAAAGATTTGTATTAATGTAAAGTATTAAAATGTATGTCAGCATTATATAATTATAGAGATTTGTCATTAAGAAACTCATCTAGAGTATAATAACATCTTTCTAGCAGTAACCCGTTAAGTGTTTATTTAACATTCTGCAATGGCATACGTTTTATTTCATCGGGTATTTTATTATATTATATTTGTGGAGCAACACCAAAGAAGCTTTTCTTCATTTGAGGTCTTTTACATTTTACAAGGTATTCCTTGTAAAATGTAAAACCACCGATACCGGCTCAATATATTTATGAATTATTATTCATAAATATATTGAGCCGGTATCGGTGGTTTTTTAATAAATGTGGATTGTTTTTTTACTAATAATGCATTTTCAAAAAGAAGCTTTTTTTTATTAGAGGTATTTTACATTTCTCAAGGAATAATTCATAAATATATTGAGCCGGTATCGGTGGTTTTTGAATAAATGTGGATTGTTTATTACTAATAATGCATTTTCAAAAAGAAGCTTTTCTTTATTAGAGGTCTTTTACATTTCACAAGGAATAATTCATAAATATATTGAAACGGTATCGGTGGTTTTTGAATAAATGTGGATTGTTTTTTACTAATAATGCATTTTCAAGGATGTGTAAAGCTGGTAGAGGTAATATTTTTAAATTTTGAAAATATGGAATGCAACTTACTGTTGCTTTTAAACCACACATTGGACGTATACATCTTTTCTGCATCCTGAAAACCAGTTCCCTATTGGTTGACTATACCCAAAAAATAACACCATACCGTAGAACTGAAGCGACTTGTACATGATAGGCTGTTAACAGTGTTTCTACTTTTTTTGAAAGTTGAGATAGAAAATATGCTGATTTACCTAACCGCTTGCAAACCTCCAAAAGCGGTTTCCAAGTTAGTTTATCATTTATACCTAAGAACTTTGCATTACTAGCTTCTTCTATTTCAGAATCAGCATAAGCAACATTAACTAGTGGAGTCTCAAGCCGTTGGTGAAATGCAATACTTTGGTTTTATTTTGTTATTAATTACAAGATTATTGTCACTAAGCCAATTTATTATTTTATATAGAGAATTATTAATGTAATTTTGATAATTATTTGGATTATAAGATTCTATAATAGCCGTGCTATGGTCTGAAAGAATACCATTTTTTTGTCCCGTGACTTTTGGGAGGTCATTTATATATGACGGAGAAGGTACGTCTCTCTCGTTATGACCAGCCATATTTTAACTACTGTGGGCGTAGTATGAGAAGTCTAGATTATTGCGCAATAGAAAAACCGTTTGCAATTCAAACCAAATTATAATTTACGAACAAATTAATCACACTAGCTAATCACACACTGTTGGTACACGACACAACTACACGGAACGCGCGACAGTTTCTTAACGTGCGTTTTTCGCATCTATGCCTACTTGATCGCAGTTAATGAACACATACGTATAATATGTCCTCGCCTTCTAAGCAGCCATTCCATTCCAACTTTTCTCTCGATATATTTCTATTGTATACATACCATTATCGCGTAAATGTTCGCTAGTATATGAACGTGCAAGTTTCAACTGATAAGAACCAACGGAAATAAGAACTAAATGATCATTAGTTAATACCGGAAAGTTTTGCAAATGAGGAAGATAAGCATAATTATATCCTTTCAAAGGCAAGTTGTTGTCTGTTAAGATTTCTTAATGAAATGTTATATTCGGCAAACCAATTATCTATGGCTACTCTATAGAACGCATATTAATTAGGGCAGCTCCAATTCTGAAATCTGTAAACAAATGCGGCAACGCTCTATTAAAATAATTTTGGCGAAGCAATTTAAATCCATTTTTTAATTTGCCATTGACAGCTTCCACCAATTATTGTTACTAATCTAGATTTATTTTCCTGCTCTGTCGTTAATTGGATTTCATTTCTATTATACTATATATTTCTATGATGGCTATAAATATTATAATATTCTTCTGAAAAAGATAGTTACTACTTTTTTCGATGCATATGTAGGTTCCATCGCAGAATCGCGCATTATTATTGCTTTTGTATTGTCGTCATATTGGCATAAATACCCCTTACCTACTAACATATTTTCTCTAGATATGTTGTCAATGCCAAAATGAATATTTACAAAACCCCTGTCAGATGTTCTCTGGCCACTGCCAGTCTCCTTTCCAGAGTTCTACGTGTCATATTAAATAGGCTTGACAACCGTTCGTTAGACTCGCCTGTACGAAGTTTTGCCAAATAAATACCAAGTACAGTACGAGGACGATCAGCCACTTGCGTCAGTGAAGGAGTTCCTTATACAACGACACCAAATTGGTCAATACTAAGTCCAGTCCAAAAATTTATGTCACTCTCACTTAGCGATCCTAAAAGTTCAAAATTCATCCTAGTTCCTTGGTTAAGAGCCGATATTAACTAATATTAGACATGTCTTTAAAGAAATTGATGTCAAAGTTGTGCGACACGTTAAAGTGGTCAAGTAACGTATGCGACATGTTGCCTTCCAGAGGCTCTTGACATACCCTTGCATTATTAGGAATGATCGTTCAATGTTTGTCACAGTTGTTAAATATGCAATGATTTGCTGTGTTTGGGGCCCTTACGTGTTCGGGAGCATAAAAATACTGCCAATCGGGAATGTTTTCAACCGCAGGTTCTTGGACGTTGTGTATTTCTTGGATGCTACGTTCTTCTTCGGCGTTCTGTGTAGCAAGCAGCATCGATCCTTTGCCAGCAACAATGACAAATATTTTGTGTGTTATCTTATCAAACACAACATTCAAATACATAATATTTCATCGTAATGATACCAAACTTCTCACGATTCGAGAAATTCAGAATGTACGTGGACAACTCGCGGTTGAAAAATGTTCATAATATATTATGACAGAACTATGCACTGTTTTTAAAGGCAACTAATTACATATTCTATTTTACACAGTTACTTACTTAAAGACGTATTAATAGTAAAATATATTTTTATTTATAACCATGAAAGTAACCAGTGTCGGATTACGCAAAAATCGTTTTTTTTTAGAATATATTTTACGCTTACTGTTAATTAACGAAAGGTGTTCCCGTTAACCCGCAATAGTGTAGCGTTCATACATATTTATATAAGGTAAGTAAATAAATAAGTACATACTACATTAACGACCAACGTGAACCAATGTGTTATAACCAAGGTATTTTGCCGAATATATTCTGCAAACTAGGGTCGATTTTGAGGAATATCTGCTTTCAAGACATGACGTCTCGCGTACCGCGCGCAAGCGCAAAAACATTATGCAGGGATTTGCTGCCATTCTAATTTTAATTCTATTCTCCTTTCCGTATTTTATAGATATTTGACATTTTTGACCTACCCTTGTAAGCATTGTATTTCTTCAAATTGTTGCTAGGTAAAATCTTTATGCTAAAATAATAAAGTTTCAAGAAATCCTCTAGAATTCCTTAAGAAGACATCAAGAAGTCCTCAAGAAATATTTTGTTTACTATGAATTTTATTTTATGGTTTCTCAGTACCGCGGGTTACTTTAGCTACTTTTTTCATCTTTGTTTAGAAGTTATTTGATAGTAGGGATTATGGTGGATTTCTTAGCATTTTAATGGATTTGATTCATAGACCGTGTGGATAGTAGCTAATAAGTAACAATGTTAATTTCCCCATAATGTATGTGTAATATATATATATTTTTTTAATTTTGAGCCAGTTTTGTTCTTTGAAGAGGGTTAGTTTGTCCTGCAGATTTTATTGACCCAAAAACGATATTTATGACAGCATTGAGCCAATCTAACCCGTATACAATGATAGACAATAGAAATACCAATGTTGTACCAAAAAATTCTGAGTAAAATTTTCAGTTTTTTTTTTTTTTTGGAATGTAACTAAATGTTAACAAAAATTAAAAAAATGCTTCAATATAATATTAAGAATTAACGTAGGATAATCAAAAGTCTAAAATTAATCATAACAGTCTTAAAATTGAGAATCATTGTTTTCTTATTTTGCTACGAATATTATAAAGTTATTATTATATTTTAAAGAAACGTGCAGTGAGCAGCACGAATCTTGAACGCTGACTTTCATGCACATCCCATTCGCCTGTGCAGGTGAGTGGAGTGTAATAATAAAACATAAGAGTAACATTATACAAATTGTACTGCCAGGTAACGATAGGAACTTTCTTAGACCACAATGAAGACACCTTGTTCTTCTTGGAACTCAACCATCTAATTCAGGAACAGAAAAACATCCTTTCTTTTCATATTTGGGAATATTTATCTTGCAAATAATATCCTTCCAACTATAGAGTTGTTCGTCCTTAATAACTGGCCACCGCCAGAATAATTTGCCTCGTTTCATACAGCTCACAAGGGCTTCCTCTTCGCTTACGAGTGCAGTAATCTGGCCAGGATATTTTTGTGAGTTCCATTTAACCAGAACATGGTCTCCTTTCATAAGATTGAGCTTAATCTTGTCTTGGATATCTTTAGCTATCAATGGGTACTTCGATGGCACTTCAAGCTGAATGGGATCAGCAAAGTCTCGAACTTGAAGGGAAAGCCAGTCTTGAGAAGATGCAGCGTTTTTCAGCTTAATGTATTGTTCAATCTGAATAGAAGGTGAGCCTCGGCCATCTGTAGCATCGCTCAGCATGGGCAATTCTTGAAACTGAATAACAGGTGATTTCCGTAAGTTTACTGAATGAAGACCACTTGTGGTAACAACATTTTGTGATGTCGACGGTTCTTCATCAACATTATTGTTGCAAGTGGAACGTCATCTTCTTCATCGTCCCATGGCATCACGTGACCTTCGGTGGAAGATGCAAGACTTATCCTTGAATCACTGCAACTTGTTGAGGAATCTGAGCGCTGTCGTGGTCGTCTACTTTTTTTATTTTTTATTTTGGTTTGTTGCTGACCAAATGAGCCTGCTTCCGCAAGGTCAGTAACAGAGATTTACTTTCCGGATGCAACATTCAGTTTATTCTTTTTTACAGTTTTCTTTTCTGGACATATATCAGCTCGATGTTGTATTAACTTTTGCATAAATGAGTCAGCGTTAAGTTCTGCATGAACAATCCGGGTTACTTTGGCTCATGAGCCAAAGTTACCCAAAAGAATGAGACAAAGTAAAGCCACACTTTATATTTAAGATTTTGGTACTTAGGCTCGTAAAAAAAGTATAATTTTTACAGTGACTTTACTTGCAAACACATTTCTGACACAAACAATTTCATATAATAAAGGAAACTTACCGAAACTCACGGTAACACTACAAAGTTTGCAGCCGTAAAATATGCACGTTTTTAAGCAGGTAGTTCCGAATGCAACTGACAGGTTGAAACTTGCTTGAAGTTTGCTTGACCAATCAGAAATGCTGTCATTTTACTGACAGGCGGGAAGTTCAAACTTTTTTCCGTTTTGAGCCAAAGTTCCCCCCCAGAGCTAAAGTAACCCGCGTTTACGGTATTGGAAATGTTGCAAAATACCATGTTCGCGCTCGATTTCGACTTGGCTGCCATAGTATGAATTAAATGATACCCCAAAAGCTTTTACATGACATAGGTAAGTTTCATCACTGTAGAAAGTTTGGTTCAAAATGACTCATGGTCCTTTGTTTATTTAAATCATTAAATTTGTCAAATGGGTTTGTAGAACCAACCCAAATAACTACGACTGCTGCTACATGTATAGATAATGTTTTTTTTGCTGCGACTATTTGGATAAAACCGGGCTTTGAACCTGCGTGGCATATCCGACCCACCGCCATTTTGTTATTTTTTTCAAAGCTTCCGCTCAAGATGAATCTAGTAGGTAAGGACATTTCTGCAATTACTGCATTTTTAATGATTTTTATAGTTCTCATATGGCGATATTTACCTCCAAATATGTATATTGGAAACGTGACACTTTAGGGTACCGTATTACTAGAATATTTTTGTTTGTATAACTGTCCCCTACCCATCATTATATACTACTAACATCGTGTACGGAAAGTTTGAAAAATAATCTAAATGGCGGTGGGTAGATATGTCAGCTTCTGTAGGAAGTTGTCCGAACCCCAGCATTTTAATTTGTAAGTTAAGAGGCTTATAAGAGCTAAAGCGCGGTCACTGTCGGATTGCATAGAAAAGAAAGATACGCGCGATGATACTGCCGCTGGTAATTTATTGCAAAATATGAAGCAATTTTGGATTTACAAAAAGTCTATTCACTGGACTAAAAAATTAAAACACTATTATGTTAGTATGTTACTTGTAGAATAAGCTGATAAAAAATCTGAATGTTTGCATGTATATTAGTATGGTTTTTAATCGTTAAAATATTTTTTTAGAGGTATCTTCGTGATTTTTTTCTATCATATCAAGTTAATTGTATTATGTTTTCAACACACTATCTAACTAGCATATATCCAGAAGAATATCATATATTTTTCTGATTTTGGTTACTGCAGTAGATCATATATTTTTAGGCATTATAAATTTGCGTTTAGGTCATGTAGGCCCCTTAAGGGATCAGGACCTTACTATGAACAATGTTAATATTTTGTACAGAATTATTTTCGGTAGTCCAAACCGAGTTTTAATATTATTTTAAGAAGAACACAAAAACTCATTTTTTATTATTGACTGGGCAACTAAAGGACTCAGGAAAAGTAGGGAAAGACTTTTCGACCTTTAAGTATGGCCTTACAACTTTTAATAAGTATGTTCCCACTTACTCTAGAGTCTAGAACTTTAAGAAAAATTGTAAAGAATAAAATTTGCTCTAGTCCCATTACCTAGGGAGATTACAGAGGAATACTTTTGTATGGAATAACCGCGTTTCCTCGTTTGAGTAGGTACTACAACAATAATAAAGAATATGTACAATAATGCAGTTTAGTTTCATAATAAAGATTCTTATTTGAGGACAAATTCTAATATATGGAGATGTTTACCAAAGAATATTTCGGCGCTGTGACACTTTAGAACATCATATCATTCCTGTTTTTTTTTCAATCCTTTTTCCATCCATCCTATATTCAGTAACATTGTGCGCCGCAACATAAAAAAATCAAAAATACGGACATCACTATGTCGCTGATGCCACTAAACCTGTGTCCTGACCGAAGATGACTGTCGCGCGAATACGCGATCGTTAACATGAATTGTGACGTCTGATTGATCGCGCGAGTGCATCATACTTGTATAAACGACTGGTTAAAATGTTTTATTACCCGTGTCTATGTTTTTACGGACCTTTGGGGTAAATGTTGATGGTCTATCACCACAATTTAGCGGAGAAAAAGAAAAACGCAAAATCAGATCAATTATTTCACATTTAATAGTTACAAAACAGTAAAAAAGCTAAAGGGGGTGATTTTTGATCAGTATTGACTTCTCAATGATAATCGAGCAGAAGGCCAGAAGAAGCTAGAAATAATCAACCAATAGGATTACTTTAATTTTTATGCAATCTTTGCCCAGCACAGATTTTATACCTAGACTTAATGTTTGAAAGAAAATACGTTTATTTGCGGTAAAACATGACGCAAAAAATGAACACAAAAAGAACAACCAACGTATAAAGACGAACGTTTGGTTTTTCCAGCTTCTTTGCACAACTTCATTCACAAATAACCAGCCTTTAATTAACAGACCGATTAAGTCTAAATCTGATTTCACCGTCAGCTCTGCTTAGTATTCAATTCATATCAAATTCTTAAGATAAATGAATACCTACCACGAAAAATACGGCAACGTTTACATCGAGAACTAATAAGATTGATTGTACATGATTTATCAAAAATCTCTTAATTACTAATAAACATTATTTAATTTGTGAGAACAATAACATCAGTTTAATAATGGTTTAACCATATATTTTTCAGATAGGTACTAGCTTATCATAACTTTTTTAAACTTATGTATTATTTATAAGGGTTTAAAGCAAGGCTTTTTCTATTCTATCGAAAGAAAAGATTAAGGTAGGTTTAAAAAATAGAAATTAAAGCCTCTAGCTTAAAATAACACCATACATTACAACGCCATCTAGCGGTTGTGGTAGCAAACATCTATGTAAGCTTGTAGCTTATAGCTTAAACCTACTACAATTTCTTTGGGAATAATAATATATGGCAGCAGAGAATGATAAATAGTTTTTTTTTTTTATAAATATCTTATAATATTATATTCTAACACCTTAGCACAAAATATTATCACATTTTGTAATCAAAAGTAAATTAGTATAAAGTTTTCCGTAAAAATGCTTTGTAAGGTCAAAAATCAGCTAGCGAAACTCCGCAAACGTGATGAAAACAAAGAAAAAATATTTGATGTTTTTTTCTGGGGTCAATGACCACTGGTTACGTGCAGTAGTTGAGAAAATCTGTTTTGATTTTATTTTATCGTGTTTAGATATCCATACCCATCACTTCTGCGGAGTTTCGCTAGCTAATTTCATTTGATCCTGTTTAGGTCCATTGACCTTAGTGCTAATGCTAGCTATAAAAACTCTTTGGAAACTTAACATTTTGTTATGACGGGTTTCTTTTTTTCATAAAATGTATTTTTTTTTCATTCAAATTCTTTTTTTTTCATAAACCTACATATTATATTTATGGTTTCATATATTTTTAAGACCTATTAAGGAGTTAAGTAGTTTCATAAAACGCTACCTGTTCATTGACCGGTATGTTAGACCTAAAAACACTAAAGGCCGCTCTACACTCGCGACGCGAACGCCCGCGAAAGCAGTAAAACACGAGTGTAGATGGTTTCGCGCCTTCGCGCCGTTCCCCTATGGGTGTCGGTTATTTGTCCCGCGACAAAGGGTTCGTGCTTGGTTCACGGCGTGCAAACGAGAACGCATCTATACTCGCAGCTCTTCGCAGTAGCGTACGAAAGTACGTAGTCGGAAGTAGACATGCGTATTTTTTATTATTAAGATTTTTGAAAAAATGGGTCGTTATCCACCATCTCGTTTTTATTTCTTTGTTCTTTTTAATATAAAAATATTTGTAGTAGGTACGCTACAACACAAAGCGTCTCAGCAGCAGCTACAGCCAAATCGTCATCCATTACCACGAAGATCGCGAACGAAACTGCGAAACGTTGCGAGTGTAGACGGACAAGTTTTCACGCAAAGTTCGCGGCGCGAACCGCCGCGTGATTTCACAGCAAGATTCGCGGGGCGAGTGTAGAAAAGTGTTATCTCCACGGGCGAGAAAATCGCGGCGATAGTGACGCCCCATACCTTCTAATACTCGCCGCGACGGTATCCCCGTGTGGAGATTGCATCATACAGTTTCTATAGAATTTGATGTCACGGCGTGACTATCGCCGCGATTCTCTCGCCCGTGAAAGTGGCGCCATAATTTGATGTCGTTGTTTTATTTGCAGCAAAATATGGGTGCCGATTCTCTTGTACACCGAACTAAACTATCACTAAAATTCCTTATTTTCGGCTATGAGAATCTTAATGCTATTCTGCAAAAAGTATCTTTATTAAAAAGAATTTTCACGCAACTAAAATTTAATTTGACAATCGCGACTCCACGTGATACTTGTTTGCCCTATACCCCATGATTTTTTCACTTTTTGTATGGAAAATATGAAAAATTATTACCTACATGTAGAGTTTTAGGTGTTTTAGCGTTTTGTAAAGGGGGTTGAAATCATTATTTTTGCGATAGGACACACCATTTTCGAGATGTAAGCAAAATTAAATCAAAAACAAGATACAGTACTGTTTTTGCACCTGAAGTCGAGGTGTTCTGGTGAATTTTAGTTCATGACAATTAATTTTAATAGCGATTAAAAATAGCCAGATTTAGTTAGACAACCAAAATTTTAGGTGATAAACGTCCAATTCAGAATAGCAAAATTGCCATTTTCACTAAACTAATAACTCAGTGTTATCACAGTGCTGTCAAACTAAAATATAGTTAAGTTGTGTAATTTTAGTCTATTTCAGAATGAGAAATCGTCGTTTGACTGGAATAAACTAAATTTTAGTGATTTTAAGTCTAGTTTAGAGAATTTTGTGACAAGAGAATCGGCACCATTGTAAACAATTTTATTAAAGATCAAGCTTAAGTTATACTTAAAACCACACTTAAAACGAATGAAGAAAAAACTACCATACTTTAAGTTTTTATCCACGTTTGGTAAGTACTATTACAATAAAAGGTACGTATACGTAAAACTGTGTGTAGATATATAATAAACTTCAAAATGTTCAAAGTTATACGACTATGAACTTTATATTCATTCGCTCACAGCATACAATAGCAGACAACAGGAGTGACGGACAGAAAATGAATAGAACGCATACGATCGATACGACCATACGATCCATACGACCTTAACACGAAGGTATAGAATCATTTAAAAAAATCGTCGGTAGTAGGCTTCGGGTAATCCAAACAGACAATTGGGTACAAAATGTTCATACAATATTATTAAATGCATACCGATATTTCTTGGTTTGAGATTGTGACAGTCTTGGTTATTAATATTCTTATTAATTTATATTTTGCAAAAGCAAACTCGAGAAACTTGAAATAAAAAGTGATGAACTTCAGGATAGTATCTCACTGAGATGACATAACAAGCAACTTACATTTAGGTATACAACTACTGCTACTTACGGAGATTCCAGTTAATCTACTCAGCGATTAAAGATGTCTCTTTACGTATACGAGATTACAAATAAAAATATTTTGTGGTATAAGCTTTACTACAAATTATCTGTCTTTTTAAGTTCCTCCATTTCAGTGCCTTCTTTATTTTCATTGTTACTTGCCACAACATGTTCTAACTCGCCATCAACAGCAACAGCTTCATACTCGTCACCTTGTAATTCTACCTGAATGTCTCTCAGATCTTTCCCTTTCGTTTCTGTGACCCAGAAGTAACAAAATGCACTACCACTAAATGCGAAACCAGCAAAAATCCAAAATACAGTCGTCAAACCACACAAATCTTTGACCCATTGGTACGCATAAGATGTAATGACGGCTAAAACACAGCCAAAGATGCCTAGGCAGGTCATAGCAATCGCTTTCACGTTCATAGGAAATATTTCAGCGGGTATGATTGGAATGAGAGAACTGAAACCCAACGTAGAGATGACGTTGGCGAGAATGATGCCGACTAACGGTATGAAGCTGAGGCTGGTTAAGGTGTCAGTGCTGAGGTTGATGATCTCTTGGAGGAAGAAGTAAAAGCCGACGGCGCCGAGGGAAGCGGCGGTCCCCATGTATGAGTACACGAGGAGAGGCCGGCGACCCACTCGGTCTACTAACACTGAAGACACCATACCTGTAAATCAAATATCGATCTTAAAACAATTATAGAAAAAGTAGGTTTTTTGGAGACATCAAATTGTGCAAGTTCATGGAAGAAAACACAAATCTGTAGAGGAACACAATCACAAAACCCACCGCTTGCCGCTTAAACACAAGATAAATCAAATATTTTAATTCCTTGGTTACTTACTAACAGCGAAGATAACTGCACCATAAATGATGGGCACTAGGGATCTGTCCATTTGCAACTTGGTCTCATTAATGATCAATCCCAAATACTGCTTTATCACCACTGCTCCAGTCATCATCTGCGTTAGTTTCAGTCCTGGAATCACGAAGGATTATTTCTTGTTATTCTGTTTCATGAGTCGCAATTTAATCCGGATAATTTGGAAGGCAAATTTGTTTCATTAGACTCTGCAGTAAGCCCCCGCAAGATAATTATGTAGGTTATTCAAGATACAACGTGTGCGATGTGTGGTAGTTTTAACTATGAAATCAATACATACAATAAAATAGTAACGAAGAATTTTTGTCTGTTTGTCTGGATGTATGTTCGGGTTTAGTGCAAAAACATATGGAAGGTTTGGGACAAAATTTGGCACACAGATAGTTTATAACTTGGATTAACACATAGGGTAATTTTAATCCCTATAGTGCGTTGACGAGGGTTATCATCCGACATCCTCGCGGGCGAAAACGCAGGCAAAAGGTAGTATTTAATCATTTCGTGATAAGAAAAAAAAAATATGAATCGAGGTTTGATTTTTTTTAAATCACACAACCAGTTACGACTATGGCTATTTGATACCAACAGTTTTTGAAAGGCTCCTATTTGTAACGTCTCTAAAAGTGAATATCGACTTACCAGCAGCTATAACAATAGCTTTCCTGTACTGCACTCCGACGAACAATTCCTTTACTGAACTGGAGTGTCTCATTTCACTTTCGACATTCGCCTGCAAAGCCAGCAGTTCATCCTCCAAAACCTGTAAACGACGCAGACATATGATTATAGTCAGACAACGGGTATCCTCGGGAATACTGTCATACCCTCCGGCTTATTTACGTTTTGAGAAACATATAACCCGATTTTGAGGTACACGAATAGCTTATTTGAGCTAATTCCAGTAGAGGAGCTACTATGTGGCTTTGTGGTCAGTAAATTCAATTAATGGTTTATCTTAGCTACTTCAACCATATTATACGTAGCGTTTTCAGAGCTGTTTATTGTATTTATAATTATAAGCAAAGTAAATCTGTAGTCAAATTTAGGTAGACCATCTTCCCCCACAAAGATAAATTACCTTCTCATCCTTATATTCCCTCAATATCCGAAGCGATCGTCGAGCCCCTTCTACATTGCCATTTTTGAGGCAAAAATATGGAGTCTCCGGTATCCAACAGCAGGTCAAGAAGAACAGCAAAGGTAGGGCGAGCATGATTAAGTTCAAGGTCTCGTAAGACAGGAAGGGCCCCGCGGACATGACCAGAAGGGTGCCCAATTTGAACATAAATCCGGTGATGAGTGACAGTGTACCCCTCACATCTTTGTCTGCTATTTCTGACAAATAGTAGTTTATGACCTGAGAACAAACATAGATATTATAAAAGATGCATCTGATACTTGAATTCTGAGAAATTGGAAACTATGTATGTTCATACTGTCCCTTGTCCAAATACGAATCGAATTTCTACATTTATATATATAATTCATATGGGATAGGATTTTGATTCCGATGTGTTTCAGTAGTAATGGCAATCATGTCATTTAGTCTAAATAGGCTTTTATTTTTATATAGATTCTTTTATATTTTGTGAATGTGAGAGCTTTGTACTTAGACCTAACTTGTAGACTAGATTTGTGGACCTCTTTATATTTTGTTGAATACATGTTACTTCTTGACAGGCCTACACTGTCCTTCCATATATCTATCAACACTGTAATTGGAAACATTGTAAAAGCCCCTTATTTTTAGGCTCTTCTCCATAGGAAACAACCAATTGGAACCGTGCACCTAGCTTCTGATATTTCATAATTGCCCATGTTGCTTTATGTGAAATAAAATATTTTGATTTTGGTGTACATAATAAAAAGTATTCTACACCTAACATAACATAACATCACGCCTGTATTCCCCGAAGGGTTAGGCAGAGGTGTACCTATAGCACACCCACATTTCGCCAGTTATTCTATTCTATCGATATCAACTCATAAATAGATCAGTCAGTTGACAGTGACCTGTTTAGTATTCGGGGAAGTTTTAAGTAGGTGCAGATCCCAGGGGTCCCTTGGGACATGCACCTACTCCTGGTCACTGTACCTGAAACTCCCCGAAATCATCGCCATCCTCCTCCAATTTTTTGAAGTCGGCGTAGCTTCAAACATCTCTATCAGACACCATCCCAGTCCCTTCCTAGCCATATCTTCTTTAACTCATTCCATCCATCGTTTGGCCTTCCCCTGCTCTTAAATGCATCCATTCATACGAAATCTCCCTAAATCTGTGTAAATGAAATCAGTCTTCTGATAAGATCAACTTTTTAATTTTAGAACCAGAACAAATAAAATGAAGAACACGTACCGTGCTGACCATGCCTGTACCGCAATTCCAGAAAAATGGCGTTATACACACTTGCCATGTTTTTAGAGCAAACGCTATAATAAGCTGAAAAAGATACAAATTATTTAATACTTAAAAAAAATGTAAAGACAGACATTATAACGGAATAGTTAATGCAATCAGCGATCATTTACAAAGTGACTCAGGACTTCATAATTGATAGTTAAGGGGAAGCGTCAGAAAAGCCCGCAAAATTCTAATTTTCTTACGTTTTTTGTAATTTGCAGGTCAGTGTTAGGTTGTACATGAATGATATAACATATTTTTTGTAACAAAATTTTGATTTAAAAGAGTGTCGGTGGAGTTTCATGCCCGCTCTTATCCATAGGTACCTATTACGCTTTGCAATGGGCAACTAGGTTCATCTTTCTGACTGACCGACCCCTTGACAATTCAATAGTGGCTGTAATTGCTTTATTTGAAATAAATTCTGAGTTTGTACGTTGGACTAAATATGTTTCGCGAGCTTAACAAGTAGATATGTATTTACAGAATTATAATAATCAAAATCATCAATACAACCCTCTAAGTTCATATAATCCCATTGAATGGCTTTTTCATAAAATAGTAAGTAGGTTGCTCACGGACAAAACTATTAGTAGGAACGAGGCCTAATAATATGCAAAAATTTAATCGGATGCTCCTTAAGGCCTCTGCACTTTATTTATTTTTGGCGTTATGTGTAGGTAGTCCGTCTGACAGAAGTTCGGTCATGGCGGCCAATCACGGCGGGACCTTCCGTATTTTATAGACCATTGTGTCAATTGGACAATGCAGCAGACAATTGACTGTATCAATGACTCAACAAGCCGATAGTTTACTTAAATCATTCCAAGAAGTAACCTTTATCGTAGTAGGTACGTAGTACTAAGAATTTAAACATCACGTAGGTACTACTCTACTACTAAACTAATAGACAGCGTTATACGGCATTCATAGATAGATGAAATATCTCCAGAGGATGCTGTAGCAACATCTTCTGCCCTTGTAAAGAGTCCAACCATAACAGTAGGTATTGCGAAAATAGTATGTAATACAACATTTTTATTTTACTGTTATGTATTAAATTGTTGTTGTAATTTTTGTTCGCGAAATAGACTCATAATCCTACCTATGGATAAATCAGGGGAGTTGGACTGGAATTACCAAGGCAACGAAGGACTTATTGCTAAACTGTTGACTATAATACTATCCCTTCACTTTTTACAATCGGAAACGAGAAGAAGTAAGGAAGATTCAGTAGATTAGATTGCTTTGTTGATCTAATGGTCGCAAGTGCGGTCTACACTTCTGCTAACCTACATCCCCCGACGACTCTTAGTATGTATACATACGAGTGACATGCGTCAACGGCAGAGGCAACTGCAGCCGTCGACGAGTATCGATGGCAACCGTCGATGAGTATCGATGGCATCCGTCGACAACGTTTCGCTCGTGTATTTGAGTACGGTGCTGAAATACACGAGCGGCATGTTGTCGATGGCTGCAGTTGCCTCCGCCTTTGACGCGTGTCGCTGGTATGTATGAGTACTTAGCTTTACTTACCGATCCAAGAGCGATAGGCAATGCGCTCGCCAGTATAGTGTTTCGCCTCCCGAACTTGTCTGCAATGTAGCCGGTAGAGAGTGAGCCCACTGCAAACCCAACCGGCATTAGAGCCAGCATCGTCTGCGTCTCGTGCTGTAAAATAAATGAAGAGAGTTTATAGTTATATGATAAATTACTTTATTTGTGTTAGTAAGTTTGTACAAACACTTTTACACGACAATAATATTTTTTTCAACTAGATGAGGTCGATGTTTCTTATCTGACTACTCTAAGAAGAAACACCCAAAGCAACTCAGGGGTCCGGTCTCTTTTAAAGTCCAGACATAATCTTGATCAGATCATATGAGGACCATGTAGATGAGTGTCTGAAATGGTCTTTTGAGGAAAGAACCATACAGATTTGGGTGAACCTGTTCAGTCAGTGAACTTCATGTGGATGAAGTGCTTGTCAGCAGTTACATGCGCAAGTCCAGGCAACAGCGCAAATTATGGGCTTATTCCATTTGGCTGATCGGAGTCGTATTTTTAGGAAGAGATGGGGGCTATTTTTAAAGTTTCTGTAGATTAACGTGCGCCAGAAATAGGACCGTGGAGAAGAAATATCAGGACCTTCCATCTTTCTAATTAGGGTACTTTTTAGGAGGCTAACATGCGGAACGACATTATACTTGTCTGAATTAAGTAATTTTTCCGTTTAGACGGCGACTTATTTAGCTAAGTCGAATAAGCTCTTAAGGCTGTACACAGACATGAGTAGGTAAAGACTTTCTTTATCCAGACTATCTCTTTCTGAAAACAAACTAGTGGTGTGGTGCATATTTAGTTCGACGCATTTAAGACAGTTACAGTGATAAAACTCGAATCCAAATCAATTACACCTTTGCCTAAACCGCGCAAGCAGAGTAGCCAGCTTATTTAGCCAGTATCTTCCCAAGATACTACGTCTACATAGAGTTACCTACTACGAATACCTAATTCCTACTAAATACATATTTAATTATTTTTAACACCATATTTTTGTACCTACATTCACATCAAATAAATTATTTCATTTCATTTCATAACTCCTATTTCCATAAGAATATTCAATAGAAACCTAACCGAGAATATCGAGACGAGTTGCAAAAAAATTCGAGCTCGCCTCGCTCGCTCTTGCATCCTATATTCTTGCTTTTCGTAAATAACCTACTGAGGAGATGAAAACGTAACTCCCTGAAAAAATAAAACCTACCGGTTGCGAGGCCCATGGCGGCGCGCGGCGTAGGAAGAGTCTAATAAAATTTCGCACCAACGAACGTGCATAAGTTACTTGTTTTTTTTGTCATTATATTTTTTTGTAAAATGTTAGTAGAAATAATTATGTACCTAAATAAACTGAGAAGACCGGGGGCCCTTATTTTGTTTTGCCACCCGGGCCTGCAACAAGCTTAGTCCGCCACTGATTGGAGCCTGTCCTGATTGGACCCCGACTAAGTATCTGACCCCCTCCCCCCCCCAACTCAAGCTGGATCCGCCCTTGAACTCTACGCATGTATAGTGTAGGTATACTAGCTTTTGCACGCGGCAATATTAGTATAGGATTGTTTTCCAGGATAGAATGATTCATCGCTTACCCACACATGATAATACTGACTAGTGATAATAGCAACAACAATGCTTCCTATTGTAATTCAGTACATGTATCTTTGCACCGCTGCTGTCACGTATTATCGTCATCCGTTTACAAGGAAATGCTGCTTCTGGTCTTTACGACCTACGAATTAATGTTACCCTCTTAAAGTTATAATCCATTTTAAAGTCCATAACAAAAAAATGGGTGCAGCGTAATATCGACAAAATTATTTCTACGCGACCAATTCTTAATTCAGCACAGGACGGGTCATTTATATGTATAAGTCATTTATATAAATGACTTGCCTTATCCCAATAAAGGATAAACATGATATAGTGTTGCTTGCAGACGACACTTCACTTTTATTTAAACTCAAACGTCAGCAACTGGTTAGACAATGTAAATAGCGCCCCCGCATTAGTCTACTTCTTAACGAGAAAAAAACTAAATGTACTCGTATTAAGTTTGCGATACCTCATGTTAGACAAGTAGAAACTACTGTTCTCATTAAGGATGAAGTGTTGAAACCCGAAGATACCACAGTATTCTTATGCATTACTTTGGATACTAAGCTTCAATGGGGCCCCCTATATAGATAAATTGACAAAAATGATAAGCTCTGCAGCATACGCCGTTACAAAAATTCGTGATGTATCTGATTTAGAAACAGCCAGTTTAGTATACTTTCGTTATTTTCATAGGTGATGTTGTACGGTATTCTGTTGTGGGGAAATAACGCCGCTATTCAGACAGTTTTTGTTTTACAGAAAAGACTCCCTCAGAGATAAAAAAGAGATTATTATAATTACTGTGCCTTCTCAGTGTATTTATTAAAATCTTTGTATGCATCATCCATCAATTTAAGAAGTTTATGCGGCCTACCCAAAATTCGTTTTTTTGCGTGCACTGACTGGACAGGTCCATCCAATCTGTGTGGTTCTTTCCACAAAAGACCATTTCAGATACCAATCTACATGGTCTTCACATGATCTGACCAAGATTATGTCTGGACTTTAAAAGAGACTGTGACCTCTGAGTTTGTTTCGGCCTTTCTTCTTATAGTAGTCAGATAGGAAACGCCGACCTCATCTAATTTAAAAAATATGACTGACGTGTAAAAGTGTTTGTACAAACCTACTTACAGAAATAAAATCATTTATCATTTATGGTTTTTGCACACACACATAAACTTACGCCTTCCCATACTGCTGTTCTGGTCTTCTTCTCTTATCCCTTATTTGTTAATATTCTACTGATCGCTCCTAATTGAACAGCAGTGGTGGCCAAGTGGTAATGGCCGCGACTTGCAAGTTGTAGGTCGTAGGTCCGAACCCAGATAAGCGCTTTACATTGTGTAAATTATTTCATCGCCACTGCTCCCAAAACAGTGAAGAAAAACATCGTCATAAAACCGGGGGATGTCCAAGAACCAAACATTCGAAGACATGTGACATCTACCAACCCCCACGGAGCTCCCGTGGTGGATAACGGCCCACTCCCTCTCACAAAGAGGAGTCCTGTGTTTCAGTAGTGGGAACATTATAGGCTGATTATGTCTGCTCCTGATTACTTTGTTGAAAGTAAATGTTGATGACTGTTAATTTAAACTTATTTATAGGTCTGTACCTAAATATTATTCATTTAGATATCTACTTTACTTTATTATTACCAACTAGGTACTTTATAATAAATGTTTGGTTTGCTTATGCAGTTGCTAAAGCAATATGAACAGGAAAATGTTGACTTATTATTTGAACGACGTCACAGCTTAATATTGTAATTATATCTTTACAGGTGACATATTGGAAATGAGTTTCAGTATCACAAACAGGAACGTTTTCTTTAAGTAAAGACTCTGCAGCAGTGGGTGATGAGCTTAGAGATTTAATAGTCGATACGGGAATTTCTGCAAAGAATTGTTCAAAGGCCACGGCGAATTGTGAATCTGATTTAATTATATTGTCATCAATATCAAGGCTGTAATTACTACATCGGTTGCATATACTTCCTGTTTCACTATTAATGATACTCCAAGTCATTTTAATTACTACTATTTTTAATTTTCGAACTCAAATAACGTGACTTGGCCATACTACAAACTTTTTTAAATAATTTTGAATAATTCTTAACGTATAAATTAAATTCAGCAGTGTTTATACAAGTCCGTTCATCATATAATTCATAAAGTCGTTTTCTACTTTTATGTTACATACCAATGGAGGCCGAGTCACTGAAGGAAGCGTTACTATTCACCGAGAAAGTCGTTGGAATGAATGTGTTATCAAATTGTGCGCAAAACATTAAAAAAAAAAACATTATATTGTTCATTAGGGTCATCATTAGTTGACAAATATGGTAATTTACTCAAAAGTTTATTTTTAAATGTTTCCAAGCGATTTGTAGTTCTGGATTAACAGTGATATATTTTTAGTAACTTTTTTGTTTAAATTTGGAATAGTGATCAATTGTCCGCAATGATCTGAGGGTTGGTATAACATCTGTATATATGTTATCTAGGCATGTGGCACTAGTGGGAGTTATTCTAGTGGGCTCCAAAAATTGGCTAGCAAGATTGTATGACTGAAACAAACTTATAATTTTAGTACTTAACCCAGAGTTTTCTAAGAAATTAACATTAAAATTACCGCAAGTGATGATAGACTTGTTTTAATTACAAATTTTGTGCAACACTTCATCCATAACCTTTTCAAAACAATCATACAATCCTGAAGGAGGTCTGTACACACTTAATATAATGAACTGCTCCAATTCTATACAGGCTATTTCAATCGTCCGCTCAACAGAGAGGCTCACAATATTCTTGCGGTCTTTAAATTTAAGCAGGTTATTTACTATTATTAATGAGCCACCTTGTATAGCATTTCCTCTGCTGAAAGAACTACCAACCTGGTGAGTACTAAAATATGACGGAGATCTCATACCGTATTGGTTTGTATGGTATTCATATGGTGTACCTAATTAATAAAGAGTATTTTATTATGTTCTATTCTATTCTATACCCATACATTTAATTACAAGATAATTAATTAAATTTTAATGCTGTTCGGCGATGTTCATCGGGCGGGGTATTAAGTAATGGGATATTCTTTAAAATAGAGTAATAAGTATTTTGTCGAGGGATCACAATATTAGTATTTTATTAGTTTGATATCAAAATACCACTTATATTAATAGTACTTACAAAAATAAGTAAGCCGTATGATTCACATCCGGTACGCTTATTACTTACTATTAACAAAAATAAAACTTACCGTTAGTTTTTAAATCACTGTTGACTGTTTTCAAAAGATAGATAAGTTTACACTGCGATGTGTGTAGGTTTATTACTCGTACAATTTTCATCGTGGCAGGTGGCAGGGACATCGACGAGCAAACTGTAACCATTAATTCAGCACATAGTTCTAGACCCCCCTACCGTCTTATTTAAAAACCCGATCTAACTTTAGCCCGAGCCAAAACCCTTGAGCCAGTTTTTGTATTTCGAAGTTTATGCCGACTTCAGTAAAGTTCTTAATACAAAATTGACAACCTAAGATCGGTCTTAGTTGTCAGTTTTGTAAAAGGAACTGTATTTCGATTCCTGTTAGTTCTTATTTAAAAAACAGGCTCGTCGGTTTTACTAAAGAAAAACTTTGTTTTGTAATAAGACAGACCGCTAGCGTTTAAATTTTTCGTCGGTTATCAAAAAAATTAAACTGCTGTTTCATAGAAAACTGCAATACCTACGCGGTCAAAATGTATGGAACAGCTGATTTCTGTTTTAATAATCGACGAAAAATTTCAACGTAGGATGGTTCAGGATTATGTAATGAATCCAGGGTAACAGATTGCCTGCCGGGGTTGCGAATTGTTCGAAAGAGTTACCGTGGCCCATTTTTTTTTTTTTTGGGTGGGAAATCATCAAATGACCTCTCCCGCTCTGGGCGGAGCGGAAGGGCGTGTCAGACTCTTACTGACTAAAACCCACCCGTGTTCCTTCAGTTGCCTATGCGCCAGGGCCACGGTAACTCTTTCGAACAATCCGCGACCCCGGCAGGCGTCGGCCCTGTCGGACCCCGTCAATTATGCTGACAACTCTTTGAGGCGCGCGTGGAACACAACGCGCCGTCGACCCGGGCTTGGTCCTTACCGGACGGCGAGCTGCCCATTGCTCGCCGTCCGCAGGCCCGCGCCTACGGTGGCCGGGAGTCGGCTATGGACTCCCGACGCCCAGGGTGTCTCCTCCTGCGGCGACTAGGGGCGTGAGGGCGCAATGATTGCCTCTCCCTCACGCGCTCTGCCTCCTCCTTCGCGAGCATTACTGCTTCGCAGAAGGAGGTGACTGCTTCCCATTCTCTCTCGCTCCGTACTATGGCCTGAACCAGGGCCGGACGCGAGAGATCGCCGCCGCCGATCGCCGCCACGAGGACACGGCGGTGCTCCGCCCAAGCCGGGCAGACCTCCACCGTATGCTCCACCGTGTCCTCCGGTCGATCCACACAATGCCAACACCCGGGCGTTTCCTCCCGCCTTATCCGAAACAGGAACCTCCCGAAACAGCCATATCCGGTGAGGACCTGCGTCAGGCGGAAGGTGAGGACGCCGTGGCGCCTCTCAAGCCACTCCTCAAAGAGGGGACTTACCGCCGCAATTGTGGCGTGCCCAGCGCTGGGTTGCGACAGTCGCATTCTCCATGCCGCCATGAGATCCCGCCGGAGCTCTGTCCGCTGTGCCGCGATTTCTCGCGGCAGCGGAGTAACGCCCCGGCGTTTCGCCTCCTCGCGCCACTCCCAAATGTGCGCGAGGACTTTTGCCTCCAGATCCCATGGCGGCAATCCCGCAAGGAGGCTCGCCGCCTCGCAGGAGCCCGCCCAGAGCGGGAGAGGTCATTTGATGCTTTACCGCCAAAAAAAAAAGAAAAGGTTAACGGATTGCGCGTCGATATCCCTGCCACCCTGTAAAGGTGTCTACGTTATAATCAGCAGCCCGGAGTCTTACCCGGTTGATGGCAATAGGCTCGCCCTATACCTGCCTATAAGACAAGTGTACCTACTTCTGTCTTATAAATGGCACTTAAACATAATTAACTGACGAAATGTGGGTGTAACTGTACACATAGATACACCCCAGCCAAACCCTTCGGGAAATACAGGCGTGATGTTTTGTTTCATAATCTTGGAACCTTTTTTTTTTTTTTTGTTTTCGGGGGAAATCTTCAAAAGGCGGGCGACCTCTGGGTACGGAGGTCGGGGAGTGTGGGATTTTTACCTCACTAAAACCACCCCGGTGATCACCATCAGCACATAGGGGGGGGGTCCCGGTTCCTCTTAAAAAACCAATTCCGGAACCCCCCCTGTGCAACGCCTGTAAGGCACATCCCTGGGGATCTTGATACTTGGTAATAATCTTGGTACCTGCCTATGACTTACTATAGTAATGGTTAGAATGGGGAAGGTCGGGCAAAGCTAATTGTAGAATGCGTGATCATAGCTAGGTCCCTACGGCCTACAATAAAGACATTTCGTTCATTCTTTCCATTTCGTGTTCAATCATGTATTTGGTTTTATTTAATTATTTCGTTATTTTCGGTGATTTCAATCTTATAAATCAAGTATTTGGAAAGTGTCTGAATTTTAAACTTTAAATATTTCCTCGTAATCACAGAGAAAAAAAAATTAAGAAAAAACTTTTTTACAAAAAAAACAACCGACTTCAAAAAAAACACTACATAGTGCAAAATAACTTTAATTTCGGAAGTCGGTGTCTTTGTATCTGTATTTTGTTTTTTGCCACCGACTTCCGAAATTAAAGTTATTTTGCACTATGTAGTATTTTTTTTGTAAAAAAGTTTTTATTTTTCACTTTCTAGTGAGTCAGTTATTAATAATAATAAATCTAAGTTACAATAGCCTAATGTCAAATGCACATCATCTTTTACAAAATATTCCTTTTCCCAACGCAGGGACGTTAACTGTTGAGGAGTTCTCCTGTTAAGAACCAAAACCACTGGATGGTGAAGCCCCAATCAGCTCCATTTCAGCATATGCATTGTGATGAGCATAAATTGCTTAGCAACCATATTAAAATCGAATCGCAACCCGTGAAATACTTATTATTGAGAGGTTCCGGTGGCCACCTCTGGTCCTAATCATCAGTTCCACTTTACCGAATGGTGCTTTCCAAGAGCAAATGCACGAGTTACTATAAAAAATACCCAAATCGCTATACGTGTGCTTATAAAATTTGAGGATTTCCCTCGATTTCCATGGGATCCGCTCATCAGATTCTGACTTGGTGACAATCGGACCACCCTTTCAAACAAAAAAAAATTTTCAAAATCGGTCCACAATTGTCGGAGAAATCGGTGAACATAAATAATAATAAAAAAACATACATACAGTCGAACATATAACCTCCTCCTGATATCTCTAATTTTAGGATCTTTCGGGAAAAGGTGGACTCCTATTGCGGAGTACTTCGGTACACAACAACGAGTCATGTCCGCAAAAATAAAATAAAATCACCTCACGCCTTATATTATTAGCTTGTGTTGAGAACTAGCTACGATAGCGCCATTTTGACAGTTGCCTTCCCCATTTCGCCCATTCGATTGCCAGAAACCCGAAATTCTGAACACTTTCGACGATTGGTGAAGTGAAGAAATTGACACGTGTGGAGGTCAGACACACTGATAGGATGTAGGGAAGTAGTGCCACATGTAAAGAAACTAGCTGTGGCCCGCGATTTCCCTCGCAACCTAGAAAATGAACTATATTTACCCGGATAAAGAGTAATCTCTGCCAAATATCATCCAAATCCGATCAGCTATTACCTATAGCGAGATTGAGTACCACACAAAATTTTCACATTGAATATTGATTAGTTACGAAGTACCTAGTCGTCAGGAAAGTTTTGAGGATGAATATGGATGGCTAAACGAGTAGAGGAGTATAGTGCGATTCAAACTTAATGGCGGCTGTGAAGTACGCTATTCGCTGCGCAGTACCTCACCCCCTCACCCCCGCTGACACGTGAATTGGTTACTGCACAGCGACTAGACTCATGTTCCGAGCCACCATTAAGTTTGAATCGTACGTTCAAGGGTGGATCCAGGATTTATTTCTGAGATGGGCACATGGGCCAGACAGTTAAGAAGTGTCTCCCACATCTTGTATTGCACTATGTTGTTTTTGGGATTTATCCTTTTTCAATAACGTTTAAGAATAACTACAAAAAATAATGCAATTTCAGCACCACGCCTGGGATAGGATTGATTTTCTTTTGACCATAGATACAGAAATAAGAGTAACTTTGTCGAAATAGGTAGTAAATTTTAAGAATTATGAGACCCTGGAGTGCAAGAGCGAGCGAAGCGAGCTCAATTATTATAGCACCCCACCTCGAATTGGTTTGGTTGTTTGTCTTTTGACCATTCACAGTATTAGCTAAATATATTTCATGAGTTGAGGAAAGCTGTATAATCTTTGGCACGCATGAGGCCCCTTAGACCGCGCATATTTTTAGCATTATATGTTATCCTAAAATCCTCTCGTCGACTCTAGGCCGGTGCATTGTTGGCATAGCAGACCTCAGGGCCTGCGTACGAGCTGACTGCACCACTTTACTTAAGCCAAAGCTGCTAAAGATATAGTAGGTAATTCTTCAGTGTTTATCATTGAAGCAATGTCATGATGGATATGCATTCAGGCCAGTCCATCCAAACGATTCGATTATATTTCACTTAAACCGTTTGGGGGGGACATGCCCCTGTGCCCCTCCCCCCCCCTCCCGTGCAACCGCCCTTGCGTACGTTACCAAAGGAAAGATGGATGGACTGTGTGAAAGATATTTTGGATAGAAAGGGAGTAAATACCGTCACTACCGAGATGACCACTAATAAGAAGTAGGGAAGAAAAAGTCATGTTGCACGGACGACAAATAAATTTGAATGAGGGCAGGAGAATAATGAATGATGATGATAGTTCGGAAGTACAGTCACGAGCACTAATACGTCAACACTTGACAACTTACAATAGCGATTTTTTGTGAAATAATGAATGCAACGTTGAAACACGACATATTCCACATAAACCTCCTATGGGTTCGAAAATACTATGTTCGTAACAACATAACATTTCTTTCAAAAATTAAGGAGAAAAGCGCTTTTGTTTTTAGCCAAATGTATACATATTTATGCTCGTAGTAGCAAAGTACGGAATATTGACTTTGACTTACCTCGCCAACGGCGACATAGGTCTCATTGTTCTTAAACTTGGGCAGCACCACTGTGACCCAGCCAGATATCACACCCAGCGTCACCATTGACATCGACACTGCAAGCAAGATTACCATAATATCAAAAACCCAATAACACTATGCCCCATAATTATGGGAATCGAACCCAGGGCAAGGGTTGCCTTGGGTTCGGCAAGCTCAGCAGTGTTGCGCTTGCGACCACTACACTTTACCTTTCGGGAAATACAGGCGTGATGTTATGTTTATGTAATTATGATATAAAACGTTTATTTTCTCTACACAAGCTATGTATGTACTTACAGCTAATATTCGACAATAGTGCACGAACAAGGATCGAACGTGCAATTGGCTTTATGTTACTCTTTCAGTTTAAAGTAAGTTATGACCAGGCGCGGTCACAGCCTGAGATTGGGGGGGGGGGGGGTCATCATAGGTGACGAGGAATATTTTTAGGGAGGTACATCCCTTATGACATGGGACTTAACGTGACTGGCGAAATGTGGGTGTACTATATTATTATGTAGGTACACATCTTGTTGGGCGGATTTTTGGTAGGGGAAATTCATTTAAGTTTTCTTTGCACTTCTGGGCCCTAATTCACTATGACCATTTAACGATTCCTTACTTCGAAACCACGTCAATTCCTTATCTAACCACGACATCTGCTAATAATACGTATTCTCTGTGATACAATGAACGAAACCGTTTCTATAAGACATGATATTGACGTGGTTTGCACGTGGTAAGATTACGCGGGGAATAATAATTACCATACCTCCAGAATTGGGGCCCTTAAGGCAGTCCTCATGACTGGGGGTCTCTGTGGCTCAATTTCAGTTTTAAGTTAGTAAGACAAGTAAATCATTCAGGCTCTCAACAGCTTGAATGATTTTGGGGAGGGTCACGACTAGCGTTGCAAAACTTCGGAAGTATTCGGAATAATTCGGAAACATTCGAAAGAATACTTCGATTGGAAGGAATACTACCGCAGCAAAAAAGCAGCGTAAAATAAATATTGTAAGTATGAAGTAGGTAACCTACGTTTTATTACTTAAGAATTAAATTATTCTCAGTAGTTACGAATGTACTCGTGTGCTTTTGTAGCTTGAGGAGACTCGCCGTTACGTTTAGCAGATATTTCGCTATGCCGCTACTTGAATTAACACCATCTAGCGGGCAAGAGTAGACTATAAATGGAGAACATCCCTTGTTAATCGTTCGGCGACGCCAGCGCTCGCCTGCACGTAACAATAGCACACCCACCGAGCCCCGCAGCCGTTGTTCATTCATTAATTCAACGAAGTATTATTCGATTCCTACGTACCTACAATGCGGGAATATTTCCCTGTAAGTAGTTATCTACTTGTGACTACTCATTATTTTATTTTTACTATGATTGAGTTTAGAATGGGCCGATTTTGTCCGGATGTTATTTACAAGTTTAGTTAACTTCGTAAAAATGTTTTTGCTTTACGATTTAATGGAAAAAACGTAAATAATTAGTTAAGTAAGATAAAAGTAAGTACGTATACGTTGTACGTAGTTTAAAGTACGTATCTAGGGCCTAGATACGTAAGTACTTTAAATGTTTTGGTAAAACCCTAACCTAGAATAGTGTTCAACCGAAATTAATCAATAAAGAGACATTTGAAATAATATACAATACTTAATAATTAGATTATCCTTTCTGTTAGGTACCTCCCTATTATAACATAAATTACTATCTTATAAACTTATTTTAGTATCTAACTATGTATTTACCTCTCCATCACTTTCACACCTAATAGACCGCATACAAAAACTTATTACGTAAGTACATAACTAAGTAGATGAAAGAAATATTCGGAAGTTTTCAAATCGTATTATACTCATTTTTATTAATGAACGCGTATTAATAAGGCATTAACGCCGTCTAGCGGGTAAAAGTAAAAGCTGTAACTGTACAACTTCCGTCGGTAGTGCTCGCCTGCGTGCGCTTTCTGCTGCTGCGTTGACCAAGGTTAGGAAGGAAGGAAGGAAGATTCGTGAGTATGAATACACAATCACTAACGCGGAACATATGTAATTTGCAATGGTAATTGCGCCGCCATCTCGCGGTCAATAGTCGAACTCTACCAGGTGATCCAATAAGTAGCCTACTTACCCGATGTCGGTCAGCGTGATTATATTATGGCAACTGTGGCATACCGCCTCGTGACTCAGCGGCGTTCATTCTAACAATTCTAATATGTACTTAGCTAAATATTTTCCTTGTAATTCTTCTCGGGGAATAATTCCGAATACTACTCAATACTTCCGAATGTTTCGCGAATAATTCGACGGGAATACTTCGGAATAATTCTCTCCGGCAACGCTAGTCACAACCCCCATGACCCCCCCCCCCCCCCCCCCTCCCTCGGACCGCGCCTGTTTATGCCTGTCGATGGCATGTTATGATGAAATGTCATAGCAGCGCTTACCGGATAGTGTCACCAAATAGAGGTTTCTTCTACTTCCGTTCTTCATTGTCTGAGAAAAAACAAAAATACTTATAAATAAATTAAGTACTTATGTAAAAATGTTTGTAGTCTAATCAAAACGGTATCTTAGAAAACATACCAATGATAACTAAAAATATGTTTTTTTGATGTTTAAACATCTTAGCGCTCGGTCTACGGTAGGGGCTAACTGGGACTTCGAGCGTCAGACGCGTAAGCGTAAAACTTCGAGCGTCAGATGACGTCAGCGTAAGACCCGTGTATGTGAGCGCGTGAACCAAACTGATGCGAGCTCAAATGTTTACACATCAATTTTCGTAAGTGCCAAACCAACTCACACCGATTTTTTTTTATTGACTAATGGTTGAAAAAGTCGCGAGTTTTGTGTATGTACCTATGTGTAGCTGTAGCTACACAGCAACAGCAGCAGCCGCAGTTTCTGTGTACAGAAACTCATGCCTGGCCTTAATTCTGTTAACTTTTGATAATCGACAAAATATTGCTGTGCTAAACATAGCTGTTAACTTAAAAAATGTGCGGATTTTTGACGAAATAATCCTAAAAATAATTTAGTAAGATCTCTTAAATGATGATTTTGAATCCTCGCGCGCTCAAATCGCATTTGGCTAGAAGCTAACTACTGGAACGCGCCGTTCATACTTTTATTTGTGTTTTGAGACCAAAAACATCCAGCTTACAACAAAGCACATAAAACGAATGCACAATCACATAAATAAAGAACTTTAATAATATAATCTAGTAGAAACACTGGGAACAGCTCAGTTAATAGATCATCTTATTATTTTTGGTTTCATGAGAAAGTGAGATCGATAATAGGGATGGAACGCGAAAGTAGGTACCTAAGTTGTTTTGATACTTTTGATACTTTGGGCTTGCCCCTTAGTGATGGCGTTTGAGGGTTCACTCACTGTGCTCAAGGATGATTCTGAATTCAAATATGACAGAAGATTAATTCTATTCTGACTTCTGTGAACATATTTAATTTTCTCTAGATACCTAGTGTTTTGTTTATCAATTGTTACATTCTGCTAACAGGAATGTAGAGACAAATGTTATAGGTTATATTGTTTGAAATTGATTTCTGTAAATATTTGTGACCGAAATTGAAGGGTCAAACTATAACCCCTTTGTGTAAATAAATACATTTTTAGTTTAGTACCTTTAATTAAATTTCCAATTATTTTATTTATGGTTTTTCATCGCTTGTTACGAATTTAGGATTTCCTGTTAGCTAGAGCTTTTATCCGCCTATCATTATTGTTACTAAATAACAAGTCACCACTTACGTTCGGCTTATCAATAAATTCGTCAAAATAAACCCATCAACACACTATTTACAAAATACTTTTTTTATTATAATTAAGTAGACTCTCACTTATTTCACAGGCACTTAGTTAATCACGGCATTTTTTTATAAATATAGGTACTTATGAGTGTATTGTATCATTAATTCACATAAAATTTATGTGTAGGTATATTTATTCGTAAAATTATGTTACTACGTATTTAATTTCGCACGACCGTACACGCCAATCGTGCGTTTCCTACTGAATGAATTCGAGTTGGTGGCTTGGTGCTGTTTGGTGGCAAAATCTAGACTGATTATGACATACGGTCCGGCTAGCAGACAAACTGTGAACAAAGAAGAGCTCTTACAGATTGAGCGGTATGTCGTCAATGAAATGTTTATTTTATCCACTCATACATAATATTATTACTCATTCATCATAAAGGCTCGTGCACACTGGCGCGACGCGACAGCGTGACACAAAGGCACCGCGTGCCGCGCGACGAGCGGTGCCTTTGTGTCGAGCTGTCGCGTCGCGCCTGTTTGCGGGAGCCTTTAGACACTAGCTCGGAGAGCGTTTGACTGATCTCTTCTACACTTGAAATTTTCTTTATTCCGATCTCGGACTAAAAAAATATATTTTAATGATCTGGAGTTTCTCATTTCCCATTGACGTGACGCTCGCGATCAGACCGTCTTTTTAGGGTTGCGTAGTCAAATGGCAAAAACGGAACCCTTATAATTTCGTCAGGTCCGTCTGTCCGTCCGTCTAGAATAAAGTAATTTTACTCGGAGACTATTATCTAGCAGTTAGCACTGTATCGATGAAAATTGGAAAGAAGGTATACCTATTTTGTGCACTGCTAAACAATCACATAATGACTTATGCGTGTGGGGAAATCCCATAATTAAAAAGAGTAGGATGATGTTTCTAAGTGATTTTGCTATTTATGTCAATAGTTTTTGAGATATTATGGTATAGTTGCGGTTACAACCGTAGAAATAAATTTATTTTTCATTTTTTTTTTAGAAATACCTATCTACTATGAAATCAAACTTATTTTTGCGGCCGGTAAAATCAATACTGCATGCATAAATATTCTCCAGGATTGCATAATCAGATCGTGACCTGATGACAATAGGACCACTGGGGAAGTATACCACTTATATTTTGTAACCATCTTTGATTTAAAGTGTCAGTGGAGTTTCTTGCCTGTTCTTCTCCATAGGTGCCTACTACGCTTTGGAATGGGCAACTAGCTTCATCTTTCTGACCGACCGACCCCTTGACAAATCAAAAGTGCCTGTAATTGGCTTGTTTGAAATAAATGATTTGAGTTTGAGCTTTCAAACAAAAAAAGAATTTTCCATATCGGTACAGCCGTCTTCGAGTAATTGGGGAACATTTACCAAGATATAAAAAAAAAACAAGTCGACCAAGTGCTTCATCTGAACCGGCAGACGAAGCACTTGGTCGCCATGTTTCCTTCAATTGTTTTTGGCTCTTCTATACACAAAAGCAGTACCTATGTAGGTAACTTCCAATAAGGCCCGCTTGCACCTAGCTAAACATATTGAACACATCATCCTGTCTCTGTCATCTTTAAACGATTGTCAGAAAAAGAACGATATTATAAATTAGTCTAGCGCTAAACACATTAAATCATTTTTTGTGGTGCAAAATTATTTGCTTCTTGATTTAAATCCGGCCAGCGGCAAACGGGTTGAAAACACGGAAGAACGCAGTGTATGAACAAAATTTATTGAGTTTCCGTAAAACGTGACAGTCCATTGATCTACTAAGCATTCAATTAAACCTAGTTGTTATAATAGGTACGTGTATGATGGACATAAATGAAATTTTCATAACTTGTTCTTGGTTTTAACGCATTCTTTGTAATTACATATTTTTATACTTAGCTACTCTTTAGCGTATAGGTAAGTAGGTACCCACCTGTTCTACTTATCCACTGGTGTTGAGTAAGTGAAAAAATATTAAACAGATGGATAGACAAACTATTCTCAATGTCGTACCTATACAAGCCCCATGCTGCTTGTAATTGAAAAATCGAACCCTTTGCAAAAAAACAGTTGCACACCATTGCACTGAACCTGCTACAATTTACACAGAAATCATACACACACATGACACAACCGCCACTGCGCCACTTGATAGACGATAACTTTCATAAAACAACACACTGTTAAAAAGTATTTTATCACTTACCTAAAATTCCGAGCTCAAATCACACTCTAACAAAAAAATAAGTACCTACCTTGATTACGTCCTTAGCTGCTACCACTTCAAAGGGCTCCACTACACTAGTCCGAGTGGCCGTACAGATGCAGTTTTATTCGTGTCGTAAAATACCATCGGTATGGCGGGACTTTTTTTTATTTTATGGTAGAGAAAGACCCTCGAAAAGTCCCTAGTTACTTCGGATACAGAGTTACTGAAGTTGCGGGGACTACCGCCGTCTTGTGCAATAGCGATGATGACCCATGATATGCAATCTTAAGTTAGATAAAATAAAATAATAATAATAAGTTGTGTAAATAAAATAATAAGAAATAATTTAGAAAAAAATGTTGATACTAATTACGCTGGTGTCATGCGAATAGATAAATGACAAATTACTTATGTATAAGAGGAAGTCTGAAAGTGGCATCGCACCTGTGCAGGTGACTGAAAAGTTGTGTGGAAGTCGGTATGTGAGGATCTGGAGGAATGAGGAAAATGTCGTGAGGAAACTTTTGAGTATGAATGTGGATGGTTATAAGAGTAGGAGAAGACCAAAGAAAAGATGGATGGACTATGTGAAAGATGATATGGCTAGAAAGGGGTTGACTACCGAGATGACGACTAATAGAGAAGTAGGTACCTACTTATGACAGAAAAAGAGATATTGCGCTAGCCCCCAATAAATTGGGATTTAAAGACAATAGAATGATGAAATTTATATAACTAATACTAAATCTTATTCTCAACAAAAACAAAAATTTACCGGATGCCTGTTTAGAGAGGGACCAAAAGTTGAACGGTTATTATAGGATACCAAATGCGTGATAAGTACTTATTACACTATTACCTACTTACAATAACTTAATATACCTATATAACATCACGCCTATAACTCCCGGAAGGTTAGGCAGAAGCACACCTCTGCCTAATTAGTGCCTAATTACAATAATTGTGTTTTTCTAATATTTTTGCTCTACATACCTAGGCACATTGATAGGAAATGAAAATAATGACCATGGCCAAACAACCGTTGGCTTTTCATAGTATCAGGTAAGAAAACCATAGATATGGCAAGTGTACCTATTTATGAATGATTTTATGTTATAGGAGCAACGTTTATGTTTTGGCTATCGTAGAGCAGATAAGATTAATTTATTCATTCTTAGAAGGAATACCAATAATATACGTGCTCGAGATTTTCCTTGGGAAAAAAATAAAATTTAAAAATGTATAAACCCCCGACTCAAAAACCTATAAAAAGTAAAAAATAAATTTTCTATTAACTTTAATATTTAAATACTTAATTAGTAATATTTTGTGATTCAAGCGTCGTCGAGTCGGGGGACCGCATACGGTGACTAAGTGCGCCGATCCGAATGGGATAGATACAAATAAAATCAAATCAAAATATTTTATTTCACATAAACCAACATGGGCACTTATGAAACGTCAGAAGCTAGGTGCACGTTTCCAATTGCTTGTTTCCTATGAAGAAGAGCCGGCAAGAAACTCCACGGTTACTCTTTTAAAAATAAGGGGCTTTTACAATGTTTCCAATTACAGTGTTGATAGGTATGGGAGGACAGTGTAGGCTTGTCAAGAAGTAACATGTACTCAACAAAATATAAAAAGGTCCACAAATCTAGTCTACAAGTTAGGTCTACAAAGTTCTCACATTCACAAAATATAAAAGAATCTATATAAAAATAAAAGCCTATTTAGACTAAATGACATGATTGCCATTACTACTGAAACACATCGGAATCAAAATCCTACCCACAAAAGCCATAAATAAGGAGTTGAAATAAGAATCCGAAGTATATAATGTCAAATAATGAGATTATGTCAAAGAAGTAAGTAAAAAGAAACAAAAAACTTGTAATTTGGGAACAGTTAATATACATTTACTTAGTGATGCCGTTAATGTGGTACCAGGGAAGCCACATGTGCAGAAGGAATTATTGCCAAACTTCCTTGTCTTCAACGTAGTCTTTAATGTTATATAATGCTTTTTTGATAAATATACGTTTGATGTGGGTTTTGAACTTTCCATCGCTAAGTTCTGTAACTGACTTTGGCAACTTATTATAAAAGCGGACACTGTTTAGGAGAAATGACTTGCTTGTTTTAGTTAATCTAAATTTGGGTAGGTATTAAAATTTCATTTTTGCTAAGTGTATTTATATTATGGAAATCGCTTCTTATTTTGAAAAGTCCTAAGTTTTTGCGAACATACAAAATACTTTCTAAGATATAAAGAGAAGGCAGAGTTAGTATATCAATTTCTTTGAATTTTTTCTAAGAGACTCGCGAGGACCCATTTTATAGATCGCGCGGATTGCCCTCTTTTTAACCGACTTCACAAAAAGGAGGAGGTTCTCAATTCGTCTGTATGTTTTTTTTTTTTTTTTTTTTTTTTTTTTTTTTTATGTGTGTTAGCTCATAACTTTTTTCTGGGTGAACCGATTTGGATGATTCTTTTTTTATTTGATAGGTGGTGCTTCACATGTGGTCCCATTTAAATTTGATCAAGGTCTGACCAGTAGTTTTTGAGTTATCCTTAATACTGCAGATTTTTTCCACTTAGTTTATATGGATGATGTGTTAATAATTTCCTGTCACTGTTATTTACACACCAAGTAGTGGTATACGAATTTGTCTGGGGTAGGTACCGCAACTAAAAAGTGAAAAATAAAAACTTTTTTACAAAAAAACAACCGACTTCCAAAAAAAACACTAAAAGACGTGAAAAATAACTTTAATTTCGGAAGTCGGTGGCCAAACACGAAAATACAAAACCAAAGGCACCGACTTCCGAAATTAAAGTTATTTTTCACGTCTTTTAGTGTTTTTTTTGGAAGTCGGTTGTTTTTTTGTAAAATGAAAATTGAATCTACGTCAGCTGCCGATCCCCACAGCAGAACACCATAAGACATAATACTGTGGAAATAAGCAAAGTATACTAACCTAGCACTGGCTATATCAGTCAACTGCCTTATTTTTCTTACTGCATACGCAGCTAAACTTAATCTACCTGAAAGAGCTCTAATGTGGGCACCCCATTGCAATTTTGAATCTAAAGTAATTCCTAGAAATACAGTTTCCGTAATAACATCTAGTTCCTTGCCATTAAGTTTCGAATTCAGACCCACTTGGGGTACTTGGGATTGATCCCATATTTGGGATTGATGATTTATCCCATTCGTATCGGAGCACTTCGGATGATAATGATGATCCCACGGGCTGGGTCGGGGGAACAAGAATTTACGCAGCCGAAGTCGCGGGCAGAAGCTAGTATTCATACAAAAGAGTTTTGGTTAGGACACAGCCGAAGAAATATTTATAATTACCAAATGTTTCTATTGTGGTTTTAGGCACGGTCAGCAATAAAAGTCGATTAACAGTTTTTCAAATCTTAATTATTGAGCAAAATACTACGAATAATAAAATAAAAGTCTAAGCTGATATAAAGAGTAGCATCTTTTAGCTATTACCGACATGAAATGCTGTAAAGCAATGTACCGAATCATTTTATATGTATTTAAATTATTAAATTATACTAAATCTAAATTCATATAAAATGATTCAGTACATTGCTTTTGTAGAAGTCGCTAGTGGTCGCAAGCACTACTGCTGAGCCTGGGGTCCAGGGTTCGTTTCCAGGGTCGGGCAAAGTGTTATAGGGTTTATTTATCTGGAATTTCTCTCTGGCTTGCTCCCTATTATTTGATACTTAAACATAACTGGCAAAATGTGGGTTGTACTATAGGTACACCTCTGCCTACCTCTTTGGGGAATACAGGCGTGAAGTTATGATATGTTAGAAGTAACCGGAAGTAACCGTGTTTATCGGCTTTTGTTGCTGACTGTATCTAAAATAAAATGCATAGGTAGTACAGAAATGAATGAATGAATGAATTACATTGCAGTGTTGCCGTTCCTAGAACGCCTTATGTTGTTTACCTACTTTGTAGCATGGTCTAAAAATTATTATACCATGCTTTGTAGATAGTAGCTGTAGGTCCATTGTTCAATGTGGTAGTATAATAAGAACACTGTGTGTCCCAAATTCGTATAAGGTAAATCCCCCATATAAGTAGTATGAATTATGAATGAACAATGGCACTGTAATATCAACTTTTTAGGTTGGTACTATACTACCCAGATCCCTAAACAAATACTACCAAACAATGCTTATTATTATAATCGTAACATCCAAGAGCATTGATAAAGTCTCGTCGTTTTCGTATGGGCTCGAATGGTGTCCGTATACATTTTATATTTTTGCACCATAGCCAAAACATTTGTTTTTTTTTTTGCATTTGATTCCTCTAAGCCTTTTCATTTTTCAAATTGTTAGATTGCAATACTCCTAATTATTGGAATGTAGGTGAACGTTAAATCAAAATCACATAAAATATACAATGAAATAAAATAATATAATAAAATATACCTATATTAATATCACGGAAAGTACTTTTTTCAGAAATCTGTAGCATTGCGCATAGCCCGAAATCCGTTTCAAATAATAAAAATATTTTGATATAGAAATAGACCCCCCCGCGAAACTTTGATGTTTTTCACCGTTACGATAACTAATATTATTACAGCCGTATTGCTATGATATATGGTTTGCTCGTTGGCTCTGTATTTATACATGAGCACAAGTTAAGTTCTTATGGTCCTAATGGGTACGACACAAATTACATATTAATAGCAAGCAGCAAGCTAGTATGGAACCTTAAAAGACAAATCCATACGCCCTAAGTAATGGCTAATATGGGTGACAATATCTATGGCACAAGTAGATACAACACAAGGACATAATTATCCCAATCGCAAGGCCCATTCAACATCAAGTATATTTTCTGAAATAGCAACATTATGATTTGAGGGAGCTAAAAGAGGTAAAAGACTCGTACCTATTTCGCGTCATCTATTGTCATCTAAATTTAAAAAAAAATCTTTTTGAAAGTGTCGTGTGGCATTGGTGTATCTTCATGTGGAATTATCGCTAAAATAAAGAATTCTGTTGAATTGTTACAATGTCGGAGCATGTGCTACCGGCCGAGGAGCCGATACGATTTGTAGCTCCAATTATACAAGATAATCCAACAGGATGGGGCCCAGCCGAAATGCCGGAGCAGTTTCGGGACATGCCTTACCAACCTTTCAGTAAAGGCGATCGCTTGGGGAAAATTAGTGATTGGACTGTCGTACAGGACAAGAAATATCAAAGTAAGATTATTCTCCCAACCTGCTATAATTACTAGTCACAAATTATTTCTCTCAACATTACGTTTCTTTGAGGTTATGATGACGTTTTTTGCACCAGCTTATTTCCCAATGTTGCACTAGCACTGTACCTTATTGCATAGAAGGGTACAGCGAGTTAATTTGAACAGATATTTCCTTTTATTGTATTGTAAAGACCCAAAACAAACTTTATAAACACTGTTTCTTAAGACTTCACAAGTGTTATTCATGTTTTTGCCAAAATATTTTGCTCAAACGCTTCTCAGATAATTCAATTCTTTTCCAGACAAGTATGCGTCCCAATTCGGCGCTGGTTCGTCGTACGCGTACTTCCATGACGAAGACGAGAGCACTTTCCACCTGGTGGACACTACGAGGGTTCAGAAGCCCCCGTACCAGCGCGGTCGTGCTCGCGGACAGAGGGGCCGCGGTCAGAGGGGCGCCCGCACGCCAGGCGGCATGACTACCCTTAATAAGGGCAACTACATGAGAAATGTAACTTATATACTTACAGAAAAGCAGTTTATTTTGAAAAGAAACAATAGGATCCCATAATATGCTCATTATCAATCTTTTCATACAATCTTTTAACTCATTAAATATTTACAAGCATTTTCAAATGCTTGCAAATCATAGATTACTTGTGATTTCCATGCAATGAAAAACTTCTTTTAATTCTTGCTAGAAAGCATCATATAATTTGTCCATCTGGTACTTCTTTTCAGCAACGGGATCGTAAGCTTGGCAAGAGATGGGGCCAAAGAGGTGCTCCGATGAAAATCCGTGATGCATCCGTCACTGTGAGACCCACATGGGTCACTATTGAGGATATGGACTTCCCTCGCCTTGCTAAGCTGTCTCTGCCTGGTATTAAAGAAGGTATGTATGTGTTACTGACTCCTTTCAGAATATAGGTAATAAGTTTGGCAGTACAGCAATCAATGTTGATGGTGTAACAATATTTAATTCAGTAAGTTAACAAAATAAAGATGAGACAATTGAAATTCAAAACTATTATTTACATGACTACCCAAAATAAGTATAAATGTCATTACGCTCATCTATACAGGATGGCAGGGACATCGACCACAACCTGATACCATGGATTCAGTACATTATTCTGAAGCCCCCACATTTAAATTTTTCGTTGCTCTGCCATAAATGTTGACCGCGTAGGTATTGCACTTTTCTATGAAACAGCAGACTATTTTTTTGATAACCGATGAAAAGTTTCTACGCTAGGGGATCTAAAATCATGTGTTGAATTCATGGTTTCAGTTTGCACGTAGATGTCCCTGGCACCCTGTGTAATATAACAAACTTGTGCTCAGCAGTACAACCCCAAGCAATTGTGATATTGATAGACACTTAATTGGTATCTATCCCAGCATGAATCCTATTAGAGTAAATTTTTCAAAAAAAGTGTTTTGTTTTCACGGTTCATGTACATATATGTGTGTCACTTTTTCCTATATCTTAATACTTTTGCTTGTACATGAAACATTAAAATTCCATTAACCACTGAGTGTTGATTTATAAACCAATTTTTTTGTTACAACAGGTGAAGACATTGTGTGCTGTGGCACACTGGAGTACTATGACAAAGCCTATGACCGTGTCAACGTGAAACATGAGAAATCGCTGCAGCGTATTGACCGTATCTTCCATACGGTAAGTTATTTTACTTTCAGTCTTTATTTTAATGATGTCTGTAATGTCAGCCATAAACATAAAAATAAAATTTAGGTTGATTTTTGAGTACATTAATGATTCCGCATGCTATTATTATTATTCTGTCATGCCAATAATGTTTAATGATATCTCCACTAGGCCTAGTGCAAAGCAACCTTGAACTTGCTGATTTCTTTATATTGCAAAATAACATTCCTTTGATTCTTCAGTATACCGCTTTCATACCCTTTCACCAAGATATCAAGATATCAAGTCCCATGTTAGTTGAAACAGGACTGAAATTTTGTTTTATCATACTAATTGGGACAGCCAGACCCAAACTGTACTGGAACCTAAAAAAAGATATTGTTTTTATTTTATAATTATTGTAAAACTAAGTTAATGATTTACGGTGCAGTAGGACATGTCCAATTACTGCACTCTCATCATCATCAACAGCCTAACTTCACCCATTGCTCCATAGGCCTCTCTTTTCTTGTGCCTATGTTCTATGGTTTGATTTTCGCACTTAGTGCTTCAGGCAGACCATTGTGCGTGGCCCATGGCGGCCGTCGGTGGTTATTCCAACCAGCCCACCTCCCTCCAGTAGTTGATTCCATCTCCTGGTCTGTGTAAGATCTGGATGCCCTGAGGGTTTCTGTTCTAATCTGGGTGACGCCTGTACGTTCAAAGAGCACATGCGCAACGGTTTCCTCAGCCTCCATGCAAGCCCTGCACAGAGGACTGTCCGTTATAGCCGGCCAGGGTCGCCTCCTCCCGCACGATGGGTGTAGAGGTGGTAGTCCAAGCATTGCCTGTAGGGCAGCAGTGGATGTAATTCTCATACAGCTAGTGATTGGTACAAAGAGAACTGCTGCAGTTTTTCTAAATCTCTTTGGGCTGTGCTGAGGCCTGTAAAGTGGTAACGGGTACCCGACTTACGAGTTGCAGGTCGTGAGGGTTCGACCCCAGCTAGGCGCTTTACTTTGTGTAAATAATTTCATCACCACTGCTCTCAAAACGGTGAAGGAAAACATCGTGAGGAAATCGGCATGACGTAAAACCAAAAACTCGAAGACATGGGACATCTACCAACGCACACTGGGGGCGCGTGGTGGATTACGGCCCATTCCTTCTCGAAGAGAAGAGGCCTGTGTCCCAGCATTGGGAAAATTATGGGCTGATTATGCTATTCGCTTGCACTGCCACAGGGATAGGCTGGCTTTTGTAGTGATAAGATAAGATATTTATTTTGCAAATATGGGTACAGAACACTGTGACGTAAAAAATGTAATAAGCAATAGCCATATTTAACCAGAAGGCCTGCAAAAGTACAAAAATACACTAGAGATGCTACGTATATAATAAATAAAGATAAACAATGTCAATATAAAGATTGATTAACTATAATTACAATTTCATTATGAAGTACTTCAATAGTTATGTATATTACTAGCTATTGCGTGGGGCTTCGCCCGCGTGGATTTCGGAAATTATCCCACGGGAACGTACTACCGCGATAAAAAGTATTCTACGTGTTAAATCCAGGTTATAAACTATGTGTTCCAAATCCGTTCAGTAGTTTTTGCGTGAAAGAGTAACAAACATCCATCCATCCATCCTCACAAACTTTCACATTTATAATATTAGTAGGATACACAATTATTCTGCAGTCAACTTATTTCGTATTGGAATCAAGTTACAATTTAATAAAACCAAAATTAAATGTATTATTTTTCTTTACATAAATTAATCCAGAAAATCCATTCTCCATTAAAAAAATCCGTCACACTTTGTCTACAAAAAAAAATCGAAGTTTTTTTTTTTACAACTTCATGTTTGATTCTGTCCAACTCCTCGGTAATTTATTATAAATGACTGGCGCCCTGTAGCAGACACTTTTGCGCATTAAACTCATTCTCGCACTAGGGAGACATAGCCTACTATAATCATAATCACGCATATTCCATAGAAATACGGCAGCTATGCGGACAAAACGATCAGGGTTCAACTTTACAAACACTGCCATTTCTAAAATATATATGCATGGTAAAGTTAATATTATATTTTGATTAAACACGGTTTTTGTTTATGGCACGTAGCTATCAGTAGTTTGCAGTTTAAAAAAAGACCGTATGCATCTTTTCTGTGCTTTGAATGCAATTTCTGTTTCGGTAGAGTTGCCCCAAAATATAACGCCGTATCGTAGGTGCCATTCGACTAAACCATGGTATGCAGTGAGGAGGTAAACCACGGTATGTGCATACTATAAAGCTACCATTTACTGGGTACGTCTTCTATTGACTTGAATGTGCCCTGGCGGCTGAAAGTATGTCATACTCACTCTAATGTCTCGCTGATAGTGGCGCATGTGTTGGATCATATCATTTAGTGCCCTTCAAAATGGTTGAGCTGAATGGTGCTAATCCATGCGTCATGTTCGTGAACAGACCCTGTCAGTAGGGACTAGTCATCTCTTAGCCGCCGCGGCTTATTTTAATTTAATTGAATATTTGTTTTTTTTTTGTATTTTTCATTATGGATGCTTTTAACGTTTTGCATCGTTCTCACATGAATGATGTAACCAATATTTTGTAACCATATTTTGATTTAAAAGAGTGTCCGTGGAGTTTCTTGCCCGTTCTTCTCCCTACCTCCCTACTACGCTTTGGAACTAGCTTCATCTTTCTGACTGACCGACCCCTTGACAAATCAAAAGTGCCTGTAATTCGTTTATTTGAAATAAATGCTGTGACTTTTAGGAGTGCGTTAGATTTAAAATAGACGACACGTATGTAAAGCGTAAGCGGATGGTGTAGCTGGTATGTTTTGCCCAATTCAGCTGTTGGTCCAAAAAGATGCCCAGGTATTTGGTTTCGGTTGATACGCTTAGTTCCATAGAATCGTAGTAGTTGTAGTGTCGTCAGTTTCCTCTTTTTTTGTGAAGTGAATCAGTTCGGTTTTTGTAGGGTTCACTGATAGTTGGTGTTTATTACACCAATCCTCTACTATTTTCAAGGCTTGGCGCTTAAAGTTGCATGGTATTTTCGTGGGCGCCATTTATTATTATGGTTATGTCATCGTCGTAGCCCACGGTGAAGTAACCTTTGTCTTTGAGTAGTTTGATGAGGTTGTATACAACCAGGGTCCATAGAAGCGGCGAGAGGACGCCCCCTTGCGGGCACGCTCGCCAAGACGGCCCTTGTAGTGTCGTTCATTGTGACTTGTACAGCTCGTAGTTTTAGCTTATTAGTGATCCAGCCACTTAAGAGTCGAGTCTATGCTCTCTGTCGAGTGCCGTGTTGGTGCTATTGAACATGATTTTGTCAAAGGCGCCCTCGATGTCAATGAAGGCGGCCAGTGCTAAGCATTCGTGTTTCACTGGGTATTCAATTTTGGATACCATGCTGTGTAGCGAGGATTCTGTGGATCTGCCTGTGGAGTACGCATGCTGTTGTTTGTGGTTTTAACCGAAGAGGTCCGTCTCAAATGTTTCTATCACAGAGTCTCTCGAGGGTTTTCAGTAGAAAGGATGTGAGGGTTAATAAGCCTGTTGTGTTGTGTATAGTCGGTTTTAGTAGGTTTGAGTTTTTTCTTGTGCCAATCCCCACGCTCTTTTGCCAGCCTAATCCAGGTTTTGCCCGCGATAGCAATAATGTCGTCTGCCCAGCTCGCTTGCCGAGTGTTTTTAATTTACTCACACCATATTAAAACGGTCGATTTTGACATCAAATCCAACCAACCAATATAACAAATACATTTACACCTGCAGTCCTGGTATCGCCTCTTTTTCCGGTTTTAAAGAATTAAGGGTAAATCTTAGTACTAATTCCGATGCCATTTCTCAGGTGACTACCACTGACGACCCTGTGATCCGACGGCTGAGTAAGACGGTGGGCACGGTGTACGCCACCGACGCCATCTTGGCGACCATCATGTGCTGCACCCGCTCCAACTACTCCTGGGATATTGTGATTGAGAAGATTGGTATGTATAATTATATTACTAGCTTATGCCTATGGCTTCGCCCGCGTTGAGGTCGGAAACTATCCCACGAGAACGTATTACAAGGATAAACAGTATCCTATGTCCTAACTCCGGTCACGGACTATGCGCGTGTCAAATTTGTGTAAAAAACCTACAAAAATTATAATGTCTCAACTATGTTGTAAAGGTGATAAGCTGTTCTTCGACAAGCGAGACAACACTGAGTTCGACTTGCTGACTGTGAACGAGACGTCTGTGGAGCCGCCCACAGATGATGGCAACTCCATCAACTCGCCGCGCAACCTTGCGCTCGAAGCCACCTTCATCAACCATAACTTCAGCCAGCAGGTTAGTTAACATATTATCTAAACAGTATGCGGACGCGCATAAAGAACATCGAGTATTTTTAAAGGGCAGGTTTGTAGAGTATTGAGTACGTCACTCATACATGTCGGAAAGTCTCTAAAACTCTATGATGTGTGTCCCTATGAAGAATTGAGTTGGAAATAGATGAACTACTCATTCATATCATTAGACTAAACTACATAACCCGTAAAACGGCTAGAAGTGCCGCTACCGGCAATACAACTGCAGGGGTAGACTGCTCCAACCATCCTTAGCTAAAAGATAATAATGAAAATAAAGGGGAGAGCAATCTACGACTTGGGGTTAGTGTTTATTAATCCGTATTTGATCGGTTTTTATTCTCTGACCGAATTCTGTGACTAGCGTTATTGAAGCAACTCAATTTGAATAGGTATTTATTACTAGCTGCGCCCCCCGTTTTTATCCGCATAAGTCTCGATTCCGTGGGAATATCGGGATAAAAAGTATCCTATGTTCTTCTTCATGCCTATTCCATCCAAATCCGTTCAGACGATTTAGCGTGAAAGCGTAAAAAACGCATACTTAGTTTCGCTTATATAATATTAGTTAGGATTCGAAACACGCTCCAAGAGTCGACCTAAACGACGTCTCTGCTACGATTTCGTGTCACCAATTTTTTTTGGCTCTGTGATTATTGAGTAGAAAGCTTTTACGTCAGAGATTACCTACAACGTTCCACATAAAATGGGATATACTTTATAAAGTAACTAGCTGTTGCCCGCGACTTCATCTGCAATCCAGGATGAAACGTAAGCCTATGTCCTTAACCAGGTCATGGTCTATCACAAGGAATGCATTGTTTTTAATTAGATATAGATGTTAGTATCGATTAAATTAGTATAGGCGCATTTATTGCATTGGGTTATCGTTTAATGTTAAATTTAAGTTGATAAATATGTAGCAGTATCAACATCGCCACATGCGAGCTACACGTCATACTGACGTCACGCAAATCCTGCATCGCGCAAGCAGAGTTTACCGCGCGACTAGCATATATACAACGTCCCGACATCAACCAGACAAAACACCCGTCTGGTCGGAGGATCCTCCCTTTTCCATAGATTATGAGTGAGCTTTACACCCTGTTCCTCATACCTCTATAAATAAATGAATAAAACATTGAGTGTTAATCTAACAAGTCATGGCCCGACATGCAACTAGGGCCATAAAATTCCCTAAATAATAAATATGTAGCTGAGTACTTGTAAATACGAAATTCCGAATATTTCATTACAAAAAAAATATCCGATTTTAACAAAAAACATCTAACCCTATTTTTTTTCTAATAACACAGGTATTGAAGAACGCCTCCAACGAAACCAAGTACAAGTTCCCCGAACAGAATCCGTTCGTATCTGAAGAGGAAGAGGGCGAGGTCGCCTCCGTGGGCTACCGCTACCGCAAGTGGAACCTCAACAATGGTGTGGTGAGTTATACACTTTTTTCATGAGTTAATCTTAATGCAAAAACCCGTCAATATTTTTACTTAGTAAACATCTTAAATTCATTCATTCACTGTTTGGAAATCGTCATATAACTTCTTCCGCTCTGGGCGGAGCGGGAGGGCGTGTCAGAGTTTTACTGACTAAAACCCACCCGTGTTCCTTCAGTTGCCTGTGCCAGGGGCGACGGTAACCCTTTCGGACAAACCAGCTACCCTCGCAGGAGACAGCGCACATGGCTTGTACTTATGATGAACATCCATTGTCATTAATTAATATAAGGCTGAAATCAATGCTTCATAAAGTCAAAAGATAGCCTACAAACAGTTCACCCTTCACCTTTTTCCTATTGCTAGGAAGACAATGTATAAAGTATGGAATTATCAGTCCATCAAGGCTTTTCACTTAATCCTAACCATTTAACAATCTGCTTACACTTGGAACCGGAACCAATAACAAAGATTTATAAGTTATTAAAAAAAACATTGAACACCGTACCCACTTTATGGACACCGTGCTCTCTCCGTGTCGCTCTTTATTAATAGATAGTCCTTTAAGCAAATATCAAACGTGGATATCGTCGTCATTTTAGTTTCATTCCACGTACAAAACGACACCATTTTTTTTTTTTTTTAATTATTCTTCATTTGCTCCTTTAATGTATTTTTTTAATTATTCGGGAGGCGAGTGATTGGTTCACTAACTAATTCATTTTGCACTTTTCTTTTTTCATTTTGTGTTCGAAGTTTTACTTGAAAACTAGTGAAACGTCTGATATCGGCTTTAGCTAAACTGTCACGAATTTGAAACTTAAACTAGGTATAATCTTTGTTCCCAGACGCTGGTCGCCCGATGCGAGCATGACGCCGTAATGCAAGGCCCTCAGAACGAGACCCAGTTCCTGAGCATCAAGGCGCTGAACGAGTGGGACTCGAAGGTGGCCAACGGTGTCGAATGGCGTCAGAAGCTGGACACGCAGCGCGGTGCTGTACTCGCCAATGAACTCAGAAACAACTCCTGCAAACTTGCTAAGTGGACAGTTCAGGTATGTTTTGCGGCCTCTATGTTTTTTTCTAACTTAGAGACCGGGTTAAGAATACAAAAATCCATTCCATCACAAATATAACCGATGTCACTCGGAAAGCTGCCACGCTTAAATGGAATTGGGCTGGACACTTCTGCTGCATGTCAAACAAACAATGGGCCAAACTCATGATCCAATAGATCTCTCTAATTGGCAAGCGACATCGCGATAGGCCCAGAAAGAGATGGCGGGATCAGCATCAGAGTTCCCTGTCTGTTGATAAGAGTAAGAGAGGGGGGGGGGGGGGTAGAGTAAGAGTATTCTATTCTAAGGCCTGATCTTTAGTAGCCCTAGACAGAGTGAAATGGAAGGAAAATAGGGAGGCCGTTGTCCTGCAGAGGGACATTACAGGCTTGTAAAAATAATCTGTTATTTTTTTGTTAAAGGTGAATACTTTTTAATTATTCTAGAGTGCTTGTGGAAATAGGTTTTTAATATTATACCGTAACCTCTGTACCATATTTTGAGAGCTGGTTTAGTATTTCGCAGCATTCGACAGCCACGTGTATAGATAAACATTCTTCAACTTCAACTTTCATATTGAGACACGAAGCAACAAAATACGATCTAAAGAAAAACGGCCACATTCCTCTAGATCGTATTCTGTTGCTTCGTGTCTCAATATGAAAGTTTATAAAAGGTATTAGAAAACTCTAGACACACTTCCTGAGGGTGCTTATTGAGCCGTTATTCAAAATTCCTTCTCAATCACGAGATAATATTTTTTAAAGGAGTGGCGCAAGTGGACCCGTGTGCGCCCTCTTAAAATTAAGTAAAATATTATGTGCGAAACTTGTGTATTTCATTTAAAAAAAATCTAATTTACGTTAAGTTTACTCTGGCGTGCTAGGCCCACTAATGTTATTACTATCCCTCAGTAAGACCTTAATCTTTATAAAAGACAGACATCATTTTACTTCCTTACACATTCCACACATTTAGTTTCCTAGCTCTTGTTTCATGTTTATTATTGTATATTTTATATGTAGATAAGTATATGTTTTATGTATGTATGTATTTGTTGTATATGTAAATGGTACACCACTGACTACCTGCATTATTGTCTCTCCTTCTCCCTTGAATCCATCCAAAAGTTGTCTGTAAAAGATCGCTTTTAGCGATAAGACCGCCCATTGTGTCACCCTATGTAAAATTTCTACATTTATATCTGTAATTTTTATGGTGTACATAATAAAGAGTATTCTATTCTATTCTATCATTTTACAGCTACTATAACCACCGTTTCAATCCCCAGGCCCTGCTAGCCGGCTCCGACCAGGTCAAGTTCGGCTACGTATCTCGTACCCAAGTCCGCGACAACTCGCGCCACGTCATCCTAGGCACGCAGCAGTTCAAGCCGCACGAGTTTGCTGCGCAAATCAACTTGTCTATGGACAACGCGTGGGGTATTCTACGGTGCATCATCGATATCTGCATGAAGCAAAAGGATGGTGAGTACTCAATCATATAATGATACAAAAGTAGTAGAACTGTTTCTTAAAACGTTCTTGACCTTTGGACTAACATGTCCATAGCAACCTCTGGAATGGGGCTCTTTCTATACACGCCCAAGCTACCGCAAGCATCAAGGGTGGACGTACACTGCAGCTATGTCGCGTTCTTGTACGGAGACGACACATAATCAATGAATGCAATTAGGTTACTTGAACGATAGCAGCTAGGTAGCCTAAGAACGAGGGCCTGGACAAACGGCATTCGCTTCGGAGCGATTCTATTTCTACAATCGCTTTCGCTAATGTTTCCATCATACGAATCGAAAACTAGCGATAACACTTGTCAAAAACTGCCACTTGGCTACGCATCTTTAAGGAAGTAATCGTTCGACGCTGTCGATTCGTTTCATAGAATCGAATGATGTTAACATTGTCTAGGTAATTTCTATTCGTAGACCTATGATCACGTGACATTTCGATAGCTTATGTCAACCCCATACATTTTTTGGCTTTTCTACTAGCGTCATCGCTAATCGAATGTTACTTTGTCTAGGCCCTCTGTTCAGATAAGGCGTTTTACACTCGTTATAATACGTTCAAAAAAGTTAACGCAACATGACGCTAGAATATAAGCACGTAAAACATATTTGAAGATTCGCGTTCAAAACAGTACCTAAACGAAACTCCTCATTTTCCAGGTAAATACCTAATCATGAAGGACCCCAACAAGCCTTTGATCCGCCTCTACGACATCCCCGACAACACGTTCGAATCGGACGCGTCAGAGGAAAGCGGCGACGAGCAAGCCGACACTCCATTCGCACCACTCTATTCCTACGGGAACACCAAGAGGATTTAGATAAAATACAACACATACGTTGTACTTTTAAGACATTACTTGTACTCCAAGGTTGCCTCTTGTACCTGAAGGTCATCTCTTGTACTCCCAAGGTCATACTTATTATTGTATAGCTGGTATTCTACAGTAGCCTCTTACATCTTCCAATTGCGTGGCAATCTGTATAAGGTTGCCATAATAATATAAGGTTTCAGGTAATCAGTATGTATTTCATATTTTTATTCAGCCGAATACAATTTTATAGTCACATTTTGGTTTTTGTTTTAGCCTTATTTGTTTGGTAACAGTCTTTTAGGATTAAAATAGTCTAAACTAAGCTCACCCTGACTATAAATTTTGAAAACTTGATTAAGTAATCTAGCTAAATACATTTTTTTTTACCCTAATATTTCATGAAGCATCTCATGTACCGTAAAAATAATTTTGTACTATCGGCTTACACAACTAATACCAACATGTAAAAAATTTCAAAAATAATATGCTTATAAATGCTAACTTTATAGTATGACCTAATATTTACGAAATGCCACTTCGAATGTAAACTTTTTGAAATACCAAAATGACTATGCTTTTTACTCTATGCTTTTTCCGCTTTACCGGTGTTTAGCGCCAGTTCCTCAGGCCGTTGGTCTTGAATATTATCCTGTACTTCTTCTAAAGTCTTGCCTTTCGTTTCCGGGACACAGAAGTATATAAAGAATAGTCCCACGTAACCAACCACCGCGAAAGACCAGAAGACCATGTGGTGGCCGCAGGCATCCTTCACTTGTTGGTAACATTTTGTTACTAAGAAACTTAAAATACATGCGAGCATAGTGGCTGTACTTGAAGCTACTCCTTTCACATTTACTGGGAACAATTCCGCTTGAAGAACATAAGGTAGGTTCCCTACACCAACGGCATATAGCACATTAAAACTCAAGATGCCAACTAGAGGAATCCATGAGATAGCTTGCGAAACTTCGGCGCTAACTTGGATAGTATCTTGTAGGAAGAAATACAAGCCAACTAGGGTCATTGCCAGCGATACTCCAAGGCAGGATATGAACAGGAGAATTCTTCGACCGAACCATCTCGATAGGAATGTTGCACCAATTCCTGGAAATTACATTATTGTCTTTTATAAGTCTATCCAAACTTTTGTACTGGATATGGATTGGGATTAAAGCTGGCGCAGGCCTGATGGAGCGCAGCGCAACAGTCAGAGGCATTTTAAAGTATATTCCAACGTGCGTATTGATATTTGTTTAGCATTGAAAGCGGCGTTTCAGCAGGTCTGCGTGAACCTCAAAACAAATAATATTTCTTGGGTTACCTGCTCCTAACTGCACGAATCCGTACACGATGCTAGCGATCGGGCCCGATACAAAGTTGCTTTGTCTGAATATCGGCTCCAAGTACGACTGTATGACCAGAATTCCAGTCATGTACTGCAACAGTTTCAACCCTGAAAACAAAACATTGGGTTGGATAAAAAAAAACGGGGCAGTCTTTGGGGACTGCCGATAGAAGTGAAAACTAAGTAACTTGTAAACCCCCTCATGGGAAGCGTGCGGTGACGATGACGCGAGTTTCACGATTTTTGTTCACCCAAAAAGTACACATATATAGACAGTATACATATAGCTCAAGGAAAGCGTTCGGTGCAATGACGCGAGTTTCATGATTTTTGTTCACCCAAAAAGTGCTTAACGCGCCTAAAGAAGTTTTCACTTCAAAAATTACAATCATTTGTTTTTTGTTCCCAATGAACCTGTATATATTGGGTAGTTACAGTCCCTTTAGTTATTTTACCTCAATTTTGCATCGCAGTCAAAATCACAGTGGTCTTTATTGCCGTTGCAAATAAGGTTGCTGTTGGGTTACTGCCATTGACAAGTCTGTCAAATTCACAATGATCTTTATAGTCGTTACAATAAGGTTGCTATTGGGTTGCTGCTGTCAGAGGTAGAATAACTCATATTCATATTCATATTCATATCTTTATTTGCATTCCATAATGTAGGTATAAGGTGTTATAAAGGCTTAAAGCTAAGGTACAATTACGGACCCTGACATAGGGCACAGCAAAAATTATAAAATTAGTTCATAAAATCAAATAAAATAAAATTAAAAATCAAATAAAATCGAATAAAATTAAATTAGAGATAAAATTAAAATAACAAATTAAAGTAACAAACAAAAAATTTTAAGTATGTTCTTATCATTAATTGAGATCCGTTAATAATAATTGTTTGATAAGGTCAATAAAATTAAACATAATGTCATATTATAATATTTATCTATGTCTATGAATGTGAATGGACTGTACTGTATTTTATGCATTGTTTTTGGAATTCGAACATTACGCTGACACTGGCTGCAAAGTAACTATTTATGAACAGTCTGGGAATGTGAAAGGATAAAAACTTGAATAGCAGCAGTTTCACACTACCTGATAACAGTATCTATCAGTTTTTGTGAGTAGACTTTACCTTCATTATTGAGATAAAACTGATAAAATTCTATTGTGGTTTGGATCTGAAACTGTGCCCGAGTCAACACAGATAAGTTAGGTAAGTACAAAGACAAGGTTGGGAGTTTGCATTGACAACGTAAAATAGGTAATTAATTATACAACACATACAACTAAATTTATTATACGCTTGTCCTGTCTAAGATGTGCAAAATGTACTTATAATCAGGTGATGCAAACAGAATGTAATAAGCAATAATTCCACTCTGTAAGAAAAATACTGTCGAATTTGGAACCTGCTTTTTAAATCCAATAAATGAAATAAGAACAAAGGAAAATCTATAAGTCGTAAAGTAATAGGTAAATAAAATAAGCACGACAAAACGCTTCATTGCCTATCGCACTATCGAGAAATACATCAATATTATGGATTATCCACTCCTGTATGGATGCTGATCTCATCTGTACCTACCTACCTATCGAACAGGTGATTAGGTTATCAGTTATCACCCGGTGCAAGACAGTGCGGGTCAATAAAAAGGCTAATTATTTATTATGCCTGTCCCACCTAATGTAATTTGGCCCTCATTTTACTTGATCCGATAGGTGGGTGAGAGTATTATATTCTATTCTATGTGCTATTATAAAATTGCAATGTATTTTTTAACGTAATCGGAACAGCTGCATACTAATAAAATTACTTATTGGCTGATATAAGTTTATTTTTCAAAGAATACCTGCTTTGGCTGAAGTCTGAACGGAGTTTGAGAACAAGGATGTGCACACATTGTGGAGGTCAGGAATAGAAAGTGACATTTACGCATCCGGCTCGATTGATTTCTTTTTTATTCAGACTCAAAACCTTGAATTTTATCAATGTGTGAACAGATTTGGTTCAATTAGTGATTTATTTCACGAGAAAATGGCATTTAAAAGGAGTATTCTGTACAAAAAGTAACATTTTAGATTCCACCGTGCATACCCGAATTACATTTTCTTCGGTTCCTGAGAAAAAAGAAAAAGTGTAAATGTCACTTTTTGTTCCTAACCTCCTCAATTGAAAAGCACTTTCGAGCGTTGTGGCTTAGCGATTGTGTGTAGCGAGCGTTACGTATCTCAGCTTCGATTCGCAGACGATTTTTTTTTTTCACTTACCTACCTACTTGTGTTCTTTGAGTATTTGTGCCAGCGCCTGATGTTAATGTTTTTCACGAGCACAACACAGAGTAAACATATATTTAATCAACGGGCAACATTGGAATGGAATTTCAGGTATCCTACGATGTTTGTAACATGTTCCAAGACAATGACCTTTACGTATTTGATAAGATTCTACGTACATGCTAAACTTACTACTTCCTATTTGTATCCTTTTCCTACAATCGAGGTTTGTACAAGGCCTTAAGGTAACAACCTATCGAAACGAATGTACCAACTTAGATGGGTAATAATATTATCCGATTAATTATTGTTCACCTCGACGAACAGTATAGGTATACAGGATGCCAGGGACAACTACGCGCAAACTGTAACCATGGATTCAGCACGTGATTCTAGACTCCCTAGCGTAGGACTTTTTCTTGTTATCAAAAAAAGTACCGTAGGCGTGTTCTTGAGTGGAGACCGCGAATCGGCAAACGTAAGGTAGGATGCCCTCAGGCTAGGTGGAGCGACGATCTTCGCTAGGGAATGAGAGTTGCCGAGAATCGAGCTAAATGGCGTGCAATTGGAGAGGCCTATGTCGAGCAGTGGACTACTGTAAGCTGATGATGATATCAAAAAAAAAAAACTGCAATACCTAGGTCAAAATGCATAGAACAGCATATTTTTTTTCTAATAACATACGAAAAATTTCAACGGTAGGGGTTCAGAATCAATATACTAAATCCATGGTAACACGCAGCGCTTGGATGACCCTGGCAACCTGTATGTTACTCAGTACCTGAAATAACGATACTTAATTACATCAAATGTTTAGCTTTTGTAACTTCAAATGTTGACGTAAAAAAGTGCTGATTCTCAGCCTAATTTAAATTAAGCCATTTGGAATTTTATGGTGCAAGTCTTTCTGTCTTCAAAAAAGCTTAGGGGAGAATATTGGAGTCTAGTAACTAACTTGAAATTTTTATTTATGCTTTATTAAATGGACAGCCTACCTAAGAACAGCAAGAAGGTGAAGATAGGCAAGAAGTTTGACCCTCAACATCACGAAGAGATCAAAGACAAAGACTCAATGTAAGTAGTTGTGTACTTAATGGGTACTTACATATTTACCTGTCACTATGTATACAGCTTTCCTATATCTCATGTTCGTTAGCAGTTCTTTGAGAGTCGTCTTGTTTTCCATACTTTCTCTTACGTGAGCTCGCATTATCCTTATCTGATCTTCTATCACCTGAAATATAGAATGATTATAATATAAAATGTAGGATGATTACAAAATTAATCTGCCTCATTGGTCTTGTGGTCGCAAGCACTTCTGTTGAGCATGAGGTTCTGGGATCGATTCCCTTGTCGGGCAAAGTGTTCGTGGGTTTTCAATCTAGAATTTCTCAGTAGCAGCCCAGAGTCTGGATCTGTGCCCGGTTGTTGGCAATAGGCTCGCCCTAGACATGGGACCTAAACATAACTGGTGAAATGTGGATGTACCATATGTACACCTCTGCACAAACCCAACCCCCCCCCCCCCCCCTGAATACCTACATGCGTGACGTTGTTATGTTGCAATATAAAACTGACCATGAAAAGTAATTTCGCCCGCTTTGTGGATTTGTGGGTAGCTTCAACAGCAGTTGATTCTCTCATACGGATTGCGCTAGCTAATAACTGAATGATCGTGCCATGATATTAAAAAGGTTACTCAAATCTTCCTAATTTGCGTTGCGTAACATACTATCAATCACAATCTGAATCATTTTGAAGCCTATTGCTAATGCATTTCTTCATAATGTTCGCAGAATTTGTCTGCTCAACAACGTAAATAACGCAATGAATGTTGTTGGACTGTCAAAATGAAATCCATTCCTACTGGTGTGCTACGCAATTACCCCGCTAGTGATTACTCCTGCTGATGGCTTATAGATACAGAGTGCGCAGATTTTGATCTTCTGGAATGACCTTCTCCTTTTGTAGAAGGAGCTTTGACATCATCCTATTCAATACTCACTCTTTCATCCTGATTACCCTGAAGTCTCTTGAACTCTTTCTTCGCAGCCTCGACTCTTTCATCTTTGAGATGATAATAAGGAGACTCCGGGATCCACATACATAGCAGTACGTAACATATAGGTATGATCATTATGATGCAGTTCAGGATTCTGTAGGACACGAACGGCCCAATGCCGTAGACCGTCAGACTGCCGAGGTTATTCATGACTTGAACTGTCATCCCTAACGCGCCTCGGATCTCCTTGTCGGCTATTTCTGTTATGTATATCATGGTTACCTGAAAGAAAAAGATGGTTGAATACCTTACCCACAAAGCATTTTTTAGGTCTCCGTACCCTAATTTGTCCGTGCCGTACCCAAACCGTGCCAACGGGACCCTATTACTAAGCCTCCGCTGTCCGTCCGTCCGGCGTCCGTCCATCTCTCTGTCTGTCAGCGGGCTGTATCTCATGAAACGCAATAGGTATTCAGTTGAAATTTTCACTGAGTGTGTAGGTATTTCTATTGCTGCTATAACAACAAATAATAAAAATAAATAAAGCTAAAAATTAACGGGGGGGGCCATACAAGAAACGAGTTTTTTTTTTTCATATTGTATGGTGGTACTAAACCCTTTGTGTGCGAGTCCGACTCGAACTTGGCCGGTTTTTTTTTAAATAGTCATACTTTTAAATAGATAAGGCTTTACAAGTGTTGTTTTATGATAATAGAAGGTCAAATTAAATTAGCTAGTTCAAAACTCCGCAGATGTGATGGGTCTCGATATTTGATGACGATAAAACAACAAAAAACTCATTTATTTCCAGTAATTACACTACCCGCGGCTGTTGACTCCGTATTTAGTTGTATTTACCTACTTGAAATTTAGACCTTAGAACAGCTAGTAAAAATGACGCCTTGAAGAAATAGTATACAATCATCTCACCACCGCTATGATACCAGTTGCTAGCCCCATCAGAAACCTGGCCACATACATCAGTTCAGGTAAGCTCGTATTCAGAAGGATGACCTGGAAAATTTGATCACGATTAGACGATGTTACCTGCCTACTACATGAAGATGTTCATCAGTTCAAGGTAACCAATATTAATTATTTCAGTAGGTACTAATAGAGGAATTATTACTTATATGTACCTAAGTACAATCATTAACAATAGGCCAAAAAACTGATTTTAGACAAAATACTGACCTACACTTCCTTTTTTTTTATTTTTTCGGAAATCTCTATAGTTACTATGGTTTTGCTTGACCTTTGCATAATGGGGCCTTAACAAAGAATAACGTACCTACCGCACCTAAGAGCGCCGGCACGGCTGAGCCGAAGAACGTGCGCCGACGTCCAGCCTTCTCGTTCAACACCTGTCCGAAGTAGCACCCGAGGAGCGCCCCTGCGGAGTGGAGGGACACCACCCACGAGGTCTGCGTCTGTTCATAAACAGCTACTTAACCCCCAATTTTATGGTGAACAAAAGTTACGAAACATCTTCATGGGATAATAAAAATGTTGTGCTACTTTTGTTTTGTTTCCAATTAATACAGTAAAAGCCAGTGGTTCCCAACCTGGGGTGCGGGAAATCTCCCGAGACTACTTGCACATAATATAATAATATACTTCGCCGTAGTCTGTAGTGTTCGTATACGAAAAGGTACCTACTATACAAGAGATAATTAAGGCAGGGACACATTACTGTGTCGTGTTGTGTCGTGCCGTGAGATACACCAATCAAAATAATCTATTCAGGACTACGTCAAATCACATCAAGTCTTGATCGGTTACCACTGCGTCAGGTGTCACAACACAGTAATATAAATCCGGCTTTAACGATTATCTCTCGTCTCTCGAGTGTGATAGGTGCCTACCTAGAACTCAGTTGTTGGATTGGACACATAACACAGAAAAACAAAGAGTGGCTAGGTAACTTATACAGATATGGAAAATATATGTTAATATAATTTCGATATCGAAGAAGTACCTAGGTATTTCGGTTAATTATAGGTATGTCAGTATCGTGTATTAAGGTATAGGGTACATTAACCTTAACTATAAATATTTATATTCCATTGAGAGATATGGTACCAAATCGTCGAATTAAATAGTTTAACGATGAAGGGCATTATGAAAAAAAAAAAGTTCCCCTATGATGATCCTCTGACCATAAATGTATATTGTAAGACTGAGTGATTGATGTTCGACTATTGCCGAAGGATTAATAATTTATAGTTTCATTTCTTTAAGTCTTATTAATTACAACGGAAAACCATTGACTGTCGTCCTACTTTCTAACCATTGTTCAGTTAAAAACTAAGCTGCAATAAAACGAATTGACATTGAAGCATACCGCTACATTACATTACTCCGCCATTTTTTTACCTTAATGCTATATAATATATCCGTTCGATTGCTAATAATTACTTACATCAGTGATAACAACATTCGCCTCTCCATTTTTGAACTTTGGAATTGCCGGCGACGACCATGCTAGTGTTGCACCAGTGAATGTAAACGCGAACGCAGCTGAAGTTTAAAAAAACATTTTAGAACTGTTTAGAACACATGTTTAATTTCAAAATTTCGCGCTATAAATATTGTTTACTCACCGCTTACACCCGCCAAATATTGCACTTTTCTGTCTGGTTTTTCGGGCATTTCGTATTTTTTAGGATCTTGGAAATGCTTAACTAAAAATTGGTTATTTCAATATGCTGCTAGTGCGAAACAAGTAAAACAATTTCTTATCTGAATTAAATACGAAGCACTACAACGACCGCCTATCTCAACAATCAACTGTCAGGGTTGCGCCGACGACGCGGCGACTGCCGGTACGGTAGATAGTAAATATGACATGAGTGTGCGAGTAGGCGGGAATGCTGTTTAGCCGAGACTGAAATATTGAATCACAAACAAAGTAGATTATATATCGCGCTCGATCTAGCACTAATAATGTATATTGACACAACTTTTTATTCCCATATCGCGAGAGGGAAAACAGAAAACTACATCATCGTATCTAAATTAATCCGTCAAAATAAGGTGGGAATCTATTTCTGCATTACTTTTTTAGAAATACCTATCTACTGCTATACGCAGCTACCTCTTTTTATTCTAGTATGGTCTCCCAGTCTTATAACGTGTTTCTGCTTACGCCACTTCCGTGATGTTACCTGAACGATAAAGAATGTGTGAAAAGTATTACTTCAAGTTTTGACATGTACTTAGATAACATGTTGACATGTAACCCTGTAAATTTAAATATCAAAGACGTTGAAATTGTCTTAATGACACTTAAACAAACAAACCTTGTAGTTTTATGACTTTTATGATGTGCAAGTGACATACAACCTTAGGGTGATAGAGCAATTAAGAGGTCGGCTATACCATCTTTTTAGGGTTCCGTACTCAAAGGGTGCTAACGGGACCCTATTACTAAGGATCCGCTGTCCATCCGTCTGTCACACGGCTGTATGCTATATCTTTAGAATCGTAATAGGTACACTTGGAATTTTCACAGTGTGCCATGTATATAGTTGTAAAACAGCGGTAGCCAACGGATCTTTATCCAAAGTAGCCGAACAAAAACAACGGGTGACTACCAGACGTTTATCCGACTACAAACTAAAAAGATTGGTTCTGAAAAAAAAAAAGAGAAAGAGTATTCTATTCTATTCTGTTTTTGAGCCTTAATAATTATTTTTTTATAACTTAAAAATGGTTTTTCACTACAATTATTAAATGTTGTTTGTTGCCTACGAAGAATCGTTAATTTTTTTACTGAATTCTAAATCACGAATTTGGATAGGTACTTACGTAAATTGTTAGTAATAAACTAAATTAATTGAACCTTGAAAACCTGTTTAAAGTTTTGTTCTATTCACCCGTGGGAGTCTATTTACCCAGTTTTCCCCAGTAGGTACCTACCTTCCTAAGTTAATAATACAAAATACGTAAATAAATAGGTACAAACTCTTGCGCGCGTGTCGTCGAGTGACCGTGAGCGACGATTTCGTGTCGTGCATCGTGCTTCCGATGCCGCCGCTCCGCTAGCGCCAACCGGCCCCCTAAATTAGCGACGTCTTGCTCAAGCGACGACCGCGACGTTCATTCCAGTTCAATAGCGTTTCCGCGAGTAAGAAGCGATACCTAACGTGTCAATCGTCTATTGGAATCAACTGTGTAATCTTGAATTTTTAACGGTCGCTGATCGCCCTTATCCCACTGCTACCCGGTTGTCCGTACCGCACGATGTGGCAACGTCGCGTTACCGCGTCGTGCCCTTCAACTTCCAAGCTTGAGATAGGTACCTAGCTATACTACCTACATAATTACTCAATTCGGAAGTAATCATATCAAAATAGAGGTACCTACGCTAAAAGAAATCCTACTAATATTATAAATCCTACTATATTATTATAAATGTGAAAGTATGCGAGGATGGATGGCCGAAAGATGGATGGATGGATGTTTGTTATTCTTTCACGTAAAAACTACTTGATGGATTTAGTTGGAATTTGGAAAACAGATAGTCATGTAGGATACTTTTATCCCGGTAGTACGTTCCCGTGGGATAAATTCCGACCTCCACGCGGGCGAAGCCGTGGGCAAAAGCTAGTCTCTCATAAAAGTTACTTTTCATGAAAATAAAGAATCTATAATATATTTTTTTAAACAATCGATTACCTATTTATTCTATCTATTACTTATGAGAAACCAGATTCCTTTAAAAAAAAACAGGTTTTTATCCATTTCAAGTCGTCGAAAAAGGTAGACAATACTTGTTATCAAAACATGCCTGTTATCTACCGCTCGGTAGACAAACGTAGTCAAACGGCTACGCAATATATGTACATAAATGGCCAAGTGCGACTCGGACTCTCACAAGAATGGTTCGGTACCACTACGTGTCAAGACACGTATGACAAGACACGTAGTACAAGAAACGTGATTTTTTCGACGTTTTTTGCCTTGTGGTACCGAACCATTCTTGTGAGAGTTCGACTCGCACTTGGCCATTTTTTTTAATAAATGTATGTTGATCGTAGGTACAATACAAATTTAAACTACGATAGAAAGGTTCTCGGATGTTCAATGCGAATGTCGCGCCAAGCAAACAAACAAAGAAATTAACTATCATTAAAATTCCTTACTTTTGGCTACGAGAATCTTAGCAATTCTGCAAAAAAAAAACAAGTTTAAAAATAATTTAGACGCAACAAAAAAAATTGACAATCGTCACTCCACGTGGTACTTGTTTGCCCTACCCCGTGAAGTTTTGTCTACAGGCTACAGGAGAGGCGCGCATGTGGGCAGCCTCGACGTGTTATTTATGACATTTTGTTTGGAAAATATTAAAAATTATTACCTACATGTAGTTTTAGGGGTTTATGTTTTAAAAAGGGGGTCGAAATTTTCATTATTTTTGCGATAGGACACACCATTTTCGAAATATAAAAAAGGTACAGTACTGTTTTAAGCTACAAAATCAAATAATAAAAACCACAATAAAACAAAAACAAACTTATACACTATAATTACTTTAATGCTATTAAACTAATACATTTATTTTGGTTCAAAATCTTCTGGCATTTTTTCTATGACATTCTTTATCTGCATAGCAACTATAGGATTATCTGTACTTATATCTGAAATCTTGTATGGCTGCAATAAAGTAACATTCCCTATTACAATTTTATCATCTAATTCTATTACTGGCAGCAAGTTTGTTTTCAACCATGATATAAGTTTTGTTTTTCTTTTGAATATGTCTTGTTTTGACTCCGTTTGAGTTTCTTTCTTTTGAGGTGGTATTAAATTCACAGGTCTTTCTTCAAATGAAATGTCGACTATTGTGTGACCAGGGATAATGACTGTTTTATAACCATCTTCATGAGGTACTGACAGGATAATACTGTAACAGAGAAAATTCAATAAATAGTTATACCGTATCTGAAATACAAATGAAAATCAAGAAAACAAAATGCTGCATCATGCATGCAGCATTAATTTTTATTTTTGTCAATGTAGATTATAAAGCTGGGAAGATTTATAAATGCGCATTTCTCTTATTATAGGTCTGAATAATTTTCAAAGTTATTGTATAGAACTGTTTTTAAAGTAATCTGGCAGTTTTGGCAGGTGGCTTTGTACCTACAGAAGGACATGTACTTAATTCTGCGCTGCAAATCTATAATCAAGCAAGGAAACTTTAAGTTTAATAAATATGTTATTTTACCTGATAGTAACTGGGTCAACCGAGTGCATAAACCCAACATAGGAACAATTCTTAATGAGGTCAACTTTAACATAATTATGAATAGTAACATTTTCTAGTACGGTTGCCAAGCTATTTTTCATGTGCGCTAAAGTTAATTTATTATTTTCGGCTTCGCCCATCTTTAAATTGTTATTTCAAAGAAAATTAGACAGCAAGGTGAAACTTGAAATTCAATGCAATGATGAAATTTGATAAAATGCTTGTAACAGCTTCCAGTACAAAAACAAACTTTGCTTAACAAATTGTGGACCTCGCTTTGTGAGTTTCTGTGTTTATTATGTTCCTTGTTATTAGTGAGAATCTGAGAATCTAAAGACTGGTCTGTCAAGTGTCAGAAATCAGATCTGTATAAATGTCACTGATAACCACAGACTAATAATTGTTTAAGGAGTAGTATATTATTTGATTATTCTTACCATAAAAAAAAATTGAATAGATAAAAACCAGCAAAGTGCGTGTCGGATCACGCACAATGAAGGGTTCCGTAGTTGGGATGAATTTTATCCAAAGAACAAACTTAACATTGTAGTTGAAAAACATGTTTTCCCATACGTTCCAACTGCAAATGTAAGTTGGTTGACTATTACTCGTAAACTTGTGAAGCCTACGTAGCTGTGAGTTTTCCTTTTAATTTCAATATATACTACTGCCGTGAATTTTTTCACATATCCAAAAGCAACCATTTAGCTGGCAGGGGGACACTTGACTTTAACAAAAAATTGCAATTTAAAGCTTAATCTAAGTTCTGTTGCCATTTATCTTAATGATAAATTTAAATCAAGCGACGAAACGAAAGAACTCGTGCAAAAAATCATACGGCTCGAGAAAATGAAGCTGCACGTTCGTGGTGTCCGGAAAACGAAAAATGGAGGCTTAATTGTCAGTACCGAGACGAAACATGACGCTTATAAGCACGCAGTCCAGCGGGGTAATTGCGTAACACACTAACAGTAAGAATAGTTTTTATTTTGATAGTTCGACAACATTCATTTCGTTATTTACGTTGTTGTCCAGATAATTTTTTCGAACATATGAAGCAATAGATTAGCAATAGGCTTCAAAATGATTCAGATTGTGATAGATAGTGTGTTACACAATTAGGGTGCTGCTCTCTACATCTGGACTTACCGCCGATGAACCCAGCAAGCTCAAACCTCGGATCGTGGTTGTAGGAGTGCCAACTTCCTTGGCTGAAAATGAGGTGTTCAAGTGCATTTTCGAACAAAACGTAGCCGACAAGTTACCAGCGATGTCCTTGGAATCCTTTTTGACCTTGATAAAATTAAGCCACAAATCGGGGAAGAGAGATGCTACGACCTGTAACTACTTTGTTGAAGTTTCAGCTGAAATACGTAAAGCCGTAATCCCTCAATCAAGGCTTTTTATAAATTGGACATCCTGTCCAGTCAGGGACTTTACATTAGTACCTGATCACTGAGCTGTCCTACTTACCATCGATTTGCTGCTGTCTAAGCACGTTAGCCGACCGCTTCAAAAATCTAATCTAGCCTTGAAGGTTATACAACGTTTGTTTTAACCTATCTCTCAATCATATTCATGTAACTAAGTGCTAACAACTATTTTCCGTAAATATTATAGAAAATATCTACATGTCTAAGACCTTAATTATTAGTCTTTAAAACTGTTGTTAAATATTGTTAAGAAATCAGTTGTCCTAATAGTAATTCTAAGACCTCATGCCGCCTGTGATACAGTTTTATCCTAGTACAGGCATCATACTTTGTAATACATATTATTTCTAAGATTTATACTGTATTTTACCATTTTTATTTTTGATTAAATATTTATTTATTTTTATTTCACGCAAATGGGTCCCGGAATCAAAAAATAGTAATCACAGACCCATAATATTTTTGAATGGCCTATTCAGCGATACACCACACTATGGAATAGGCGAGAAAAATAAAATGTATATCCATGCAAAATTATCTAGCATTCTAGTACTATGAGTCTCTGTGCTAAGCTGCGGACGGACGGACAGACGGACATGGCGAAACTATAAGGGTTCCTTGTTGACAACGTAACCCTAAAAACAGAATGAAAAGAAAAATGTGGTGCCAGTGGAATTTTCCTTGCCAGAGTTGATGCATTCTTCGGATAGAGGTCGTGGCTGTGGCGGATTTCTGTCAGTTGACACGTTGACAGTGCCCACGGCTACATAACAAGCTATACATTTCCAGTATTAGCTGACCTCTCATTGTACGGAAATCCTAAACAATGCGATATCCGCTAATACTGGAAATGTATAGCTTGATATGTACAACGTGTGTACATTAGAGGTGCGCGCAAAATAAGTCTGCACACGGCCGAAATCGCAAATAATAGTTAGGCGCCATCTCGACGTTTATATCAGGTGTCAAGAGTGTGCTGTGTTCAGTGTTTTCCAAAGTAAATAATCGCCATCATTATGCCGAAAGTAATTAAATGTGCTGGCAGCAGGGATATAGTCTTGAAGGTCAAACACGCTCGCAGACTTATCTTGCACGCAGTTTAACTATTGCCTGTCAACGGTACAGATACACTGTAGACCAGGCCCTCTTACCTCAGACTGATCACATTCACACCACAATGTGGTAAAAATATTGGTATGCTACGTATTTTACCGGAACCCTCTAGAGCTACGAGAATAAAGGTCATTATTGTGCTAGGTACACACGCAGAGACTTTAGTTGCCGGCGACTGACTGGCGATTTCATAATCTCACTTCTCACACAGATTTGTCGCTAGCGATTTCTAAATGTGTGTGGACGTGAGATTTTGAAATTGCCAGCGACTAAAGTCATTGCGTGTGTTTCTCGCATAATGCAAAAGCAGAGGTAAAATAAAAGAACTGAAGAAGAGAACTTACGACCCCATATTGATTTTTCAATACATTTCGCCAAATAATATGCACAAATATTAACCAACAGCGCCCCCCTGTCAACATCATTCGAGTGCTAAAAGATCCTTGTAGTAATGTAGAATAACTGTCAACAGACAATCTGCTCCCTAAGAGTAAATATGTTCTGTGGTAATCTGCCACCACAGCGCGCTATCACCACTGCCTCTCAGCCGTCTGAACAACGCATAAATCTCAGAAACTTATCGCACTTTCACAGAGCATCATTAATATTGCCCCGAGCATATAGGCCGAGTGCAACTCAGCGTTCTAAGCCGTCATTTGTTAAATGTCATTCGTTCAGTACGATTGTGCCAGCATAATAAATAAAACGTCCCAATGATCAACTAAGGGCCCGTTGTTTGATCAGTGGTCAAACATACTAATAGTTAAAATGCGTTTGTTAAACTAACAATTTGTTAAAAATGATTAAGTATGTTGTTTGACAAATGGTTAAGCTAACTATAGTTAAAATATTGTAAATTTACTATGAAAGTTAACCATGCGCAGATAGAGTAGTTAAACTTTAACTATAATATTGTCAAGTGACTAATTGTTATCTTGACTATTGGTTATTTTTAACTATGTATAACGGGCCTTAAGACAATTTAACGAGTCATTATATTATTTCAAAACAGTAGGTACTTTATTGTTTGTTACGTCAAAAGAAAACAACAATAAAGTACTTAGTATACTTATTCTGTATATTATGGAGTGTGGCCAAAATCGGAAGTAGTAATCTTCGTTTTTTGAATACAATTTATTTGTCAATTTTACAAATGGTACCAACAACGCCCAGACAATATCATTCGGGCGCCAAAAAATTCTTGTATCAGTCTATTTACAGACTGAGATAGCTATACAACTCCTTAAGTTAGATTTGGCCTCAAATGTCATGCCTTCATGAAATAGTCGTTCAATAAATTCAATTTAATTAATCATTATTTTATTAAATTGTTCTATTTAATAAAACTAATACATGGGACTTAGATTTCAAAATCTCACGTCCACACACTGATTTTGATTGCAGATTTGTTACTATCGATTTTAAAATCTGTGTGTGGATGTGTGATTTTGAAGTCGCCAGTGGGTCGCTGGCGAGTTGGCGACCTAGGTCGGTGCCTGTGTTACACCTGGCTGAGTTTACCATAGACCAAATAGTCTATGGAATTATCTTCTACTATGATTTTTTTACATGGCAACATCGCGCATCAATTTTTAGGATTACCCGATATTTTGATTTTGCTTTATTAGAAATCATCTTTAGCTACTAGATAATAAGGTCTAAAGTCATAAGCATAAACTTTGATTACAATATTCGTCGACGGAATGTGTATGTGACTCTCCACGTCACCGAGTGCATTTATAAACTGCGGTCGAATGTGGGAGACGCTTATTTATTTTATTGTGATCCCGTCAGGGTATATATGTTCTGTGATTGTGATCGGCCATTGCATCGAGCACAACCTCTTTGACCGCGCTTCTCTGCGGATTGAGCGGATTCCAGCTATTTTCCCACACAAAATCAATATAAGGTAAGACTTTAATCCTATCATTGAATAGATAATTACCTACTTGTAAGTCATATTATTTTAGAGAAAACTCTTGCCGGCCATTTTACTGTGTAATGTATTTTGGTAAAATATATTGCATGCCGGTTTGATCATCTTAATTTTTATTGTCCTTCAAAATTGTTTTAAAAATATGGCTTTCACCTACACGCCATGCATCCGTTTTTATCAACCAAATGAACCGAAAGCACCTTTGGTGTCAAGATAAATAATTACTTGAGTACTTAGTACTTTTGCTGCCATTTTATCCTTTTATTATAGGTTGTGAATTACGTCAGATAGTCTTACATTTTTATTAATCTCTCCAAATATGACTTATTCCAATCGTTATCAGTTATTGACTCGAAACCAAACTCAACTTATTGTTGGTTGAAAGAGATAATGAACAATGCAAAATGGCGATCAATTGCGATACCGATACGGAAGCGTCCCACTTCAATGTAAAAATAAAGCCCAATGTTTTTGTTTTTGTTTTTGTGAATGGCATCTTGTAGTTGTGACCCTGAGAAAACTTGGCTACTTAACCGGACTATCCTGTGACTGCCTTAAGCTAACTCAAAGCCTCCAGTCAGGGGCGAATTTCTTAAAATACTAAGTGACCGCACGCTAAGGGCACACCCTGTGGGGTGCGGACCTCGGCTTAGGGTGTCACTGAGGGGAGGACAGCAAGGTGGGACAGGCTGGATCGAATTTTGAACATTACTATTCGGGGAATTTAAAGCTACAGGCTCAGCTGCGGCGTGAGCTGGCGCTAAGTCGAGCAAGGGTTGGGGGGACAGCCCAATGAAGTTTACACAAGCATTTATACCCTACCTGGTTTTAAAACACAGGTTCAGATTTTGTTTGATCTGAGACTCAATTCTATGTTAGGTAAAAGGAGAAACTGACTGACTGACGACCGACATAATTATTATCAACGCACAGCCGAAATTTTGTACACGGCTTCCTTTTTGTAGGGGAGCACTAAGAAGGGGTTTTTGGAAATTCGACCTTTAACTGGGTAAAAAGGGGATATTTTTTTTGTATGAAGAACCTTATTCCTTGAGTTAATCAAGTTGAAAGTTGCCACCTATTTTTTTTAAATTTAGGGGCTTAGGGGTTGTTTAAGTTGTATGGAAGAATTTCAACGCGTGGTCTGATAAACTCGAAACTCGGTATAATATAAAGAATAACTTAAGTATATCACAGTTTTTTCGTAAATCTGCCCCAAACAGAATGGGGTAGTAAAATGTTAAGAGGGGGGATTTTATTGCGTGGCTTAATTAACTCAGAAATTGGTACAAATAACCTATGTTAAATAATAGAAACGTCACAAACAATTTTTCAAAACAACCTATTTCGGGGTAGAAAGAGGGGGATACAGTTTATATGAAAAATAAATTTCCACTGATGAATCAACTTGAAAATTGACCTGAGTACTTTTAGATAAGTAAGAAGATTTATTTATGTATCCTCCTACTGGAAAGCAATACAGCAATAACACCATTGCATAAACATATATTTTCAAAAATTAAAGGGATTGGGTAAATTTAATGGGGGAAAATTTGAAATCTTAACTATTATTTTTGTAGCACTAATACAGATTTTTTTTTCGAATTAAGTAACAGCAAAAATATCACAGATCTATTAAAATTATTTAATGTTTACCAGCTTAACCGCAGTAAAATTAATACTGCACAATACTTTTTTTATTTTTATATTTGTAACTAAAGTGCAGTGTTAACACTTCACGTGCAAAATATAATAAAACAATTAGGTTCCATGATGCCTGAAAATAGGTTGTTATTTTGGAAAAATCTCTATATTTCCCAAATTGGTAAAACAATATTAAAGGTAATTTTATTTTACTATATGTGTAGAGCTAGTGTTTTGTTCTAAAAACAGATTAAATAGCAGTATTTTCACAATATTACTGCACTTTATAAAAAGATTTTCCAATAAAAAATGTGCTAAAAAATAAAAATGGCCATAATTAAAAAAAAAATTAAAAGAAAAACTAACATAACAATGTTTAGTGTTTTAGTTTTGTACACTTTCACCTTGCATTCAAAGTTTTATCGAAAAGTCTCTTGGATATATTTTTATGGATTCTAGATTCTAACTTCAGGCGCGCTTTTCTCGAATTCGTGTTTTTGCTGTTAATGCACTTTAGGTTCGGGAGGGCAGTATTATTCTAGAAAATGGGCGTAAAAGCTTAAGCAAAATGTTCTGGCCACTGTCAACAGCTACCTAGTTTTGTTTAAAATACCACCTTTTGAAACCACAGTAAATATTAATTTAAAAAAAATGCAACTTTCAGTTTTTTCTTTGTGGTGTTCCAGACCATTAGTAATTTATTTTACACGAAATGTACCAAATACCTGAGGTTCAAACTATAGGTATTTATGGGGTTTTTCTGTAATGTGGGAAGTTAACCGAGTAGGTATAACAACTTACTGGTAGGATTATAAAGTAAACCGCCAACACCAAAATAGCTTGACAGCTTTAGGTAGGTAACTTTACCTACACAGTAGGGTAATTATCATAATAATATTTTTCTGACTTTCTGAGAAGTAACTCAATGTTTACAAACAATTAAAGTACATTTCTACTACTGTCCTTACAGTTTGTTATCGTAAGGATTACTTTGTACCTTGGACCAGGTACTCTTAAGTAGGTAAGTACATAGTTTCTCATTTTTAGGTTTCCGTACCCAAAGTGTAAAACGGGACCCTATTACTAAGACTCCGCTGTCCATCCGTCGTCCGTCTGTCACCAGGCTGTATCTCATGAACCGTGATAGTTAGACAGTTGAAATTTTCACAGATGATGTATTTCTGTTGCCGCTATAACAACAAATACTAAAAAACAGAATAAAATAAATATTTATGGGGGCTCCCATACAACAGACGTGATTTTTTTGCCGTTTTTATAGATAATGGTACGGAACCCTTCGTGCGCAAGTCCGCCTCGCACTTGCCCGGTTTTTATCATTAGTCTCGCTTCTTTGTAAGCTATCTGACTTAAGCAGTTAAAATGATTTCGATGGACGATTTGGTACTATTTATTATATAATAAAAGATGTGTTTTATGTATACATACTATTGTGTTTTACAATTTAATTATACACGTGGGTCAACCATCTTAGATTAATTGCGAGATGACGATAATGGGGAAAATGGACGGGGATATCTCGAGCTGCCATAATTAAATCACTATACCTACTTAATTCAGGAGCCATTATAATAATTGTTAGAAGTGGCTGTGGCACATACTGGTGATGTCAGCAAACTGGTCTTCATGCAAAATCCAATAATTTGATAGTTACCTATTACTCATGGACGAACAAAAAAAGTCGGACGGAACTCTGATACGACAAATTGTTGAGTCCCATTGGTCCCGACTCCCGTTTGCTGAGTGTTGCTCTTTGCGCGCGTAATGGCCGACCGTCGTCGGCCGACTAATGTGTGAATGTGTGCGTACTTCTACGTACAGCGGCCTGTACGTAGTCGCCGGCAGGTCAAGCTACACGAAACTGTCAAATTTCTCCAAACGATTTTAAACCTTAACATGTTGATGGTTAAATTCAAAATCGAATGAGAAAATCTGACTGTTTGTGGTAACTTGATGTGCTGGCGACTGTACAACGAGCTGGCCGACTTGAATGACACAGTTTTTTGTTAGCAAGAATCTGTCAGACTTTTTGTTCATCCGTACTATTATAAATACATAGGTACCTACCTACCTACTTATTATCTGCTAATATCAAAGGCAAAGAATCAATAATTGAAGTAGATAACCAGGAATACGATGAATGTCACTGAATGTGACACTATATTAATTTGTAGTACCTACCTACTTAATTACACAAAGACTCGAAGTTAGGTAGGTACGTACCAACCGCATTGTTCATTTTATCATGCAGTTGGTGGGCACATAACAGAACAAAGGAGCCTATTCTTGTTAATAATCAAAACACTAATGACAGTACCTAATGACATTAATATCAAGTAGGTACTTGAAAGATAATTAACGGTTGTTAACCGTTATGACTATGAGTTTGTCGACTTTTACAAGTACACTTCGATAGAAAAGAACTCAGAATTGAATACCTACCTAGTCTAGCAGACTGGCTAACTTCATATTTTGCTACTTATGTAAGATTTATCCCATAACAGATTTGCAAGGGCCTAGGGTACTTGACGTGGACGCATCGTAATCACAATCGAAATTCAATTCTAAAATATCCTCGTAGGTAAATCGTTAATTTACCGAACATTTACGTACTTAGGTTAGGTATTATAACTTTGCAACATTGAACAAAGAGAAAACAATAGGTAAGTCCATGAATCGCATGTTATTCGGTATTACGACCACAAAACATTTACGTATGTACTGTGATTATGATTACGACAGTACTGTAGCTACATTATAAAAATTTATATAATATGCTTATCAATGGCAAGTAGGTACCTACATGTAACTTACCTACCTACACACGTAAATAGGTAGGACTTTATTGCTTTAAGGAAATGTAAAATTATGTTAACAAAAATGTTTCTTTTTTTTTTACAGGATTATACCGGTAACCAAAAATGGCGACGGCAAAGGCGAATAAAAAGTGAGTTCCTACCGTTAGCAGGGACGTAAAAATAACGCGGCGGGATTTTTTCGCACATTGGATTTTTAACGCTCGCTCTGCTTAGCGCCGAGAGTTGAAAATCCAAGTGTTTTTTCGCCCCGCTGGGAAGCACTCTGTTATATTCACAACGCACGGCTCAACACCGAGAGTTGTTTCAATGCGCGATAAAATCCCGCCACTATATTTTTAACCGACTTCACAAAAAGGAGGAGCTTCTCAATTCGTCTGTTTTTTTTTTTTTTTAATGTTTGTTAGCTCATAACTTTTTTCTGGGAGAACCGATTTGGATGATTCTTTTTTTATTTGATAGGTGGTGCTTCACATGTGGTCCCATTTAAATTTGATCAAGGTCTGACCAGTAGTTTTTGAGTTATCCTTAATACTGCAGATTTTTTCCACTTAGTTTATATGGATGATGTGTTAATAATTTCCTGTCACTGTTATTTACACACCAAGTAGTGGTATACGAATTTGTGTGGGGTAGGTACCGCAACTAAAAAGTGAAAAATAATTTTTTTTTCACAAAAAAAACAACCGACTTCCAAAAAAACACTAAAAGACGTGAAAAATAACTTTAATTTCGGAAGTCGGTGGCCAAAATCGAAAATCTAACACCAAAGACACCGACTTCCGAAATTAAAGTTATTTTTCACGTCTTTTTTGGAAGTCGGTTGTTTTTTACGTCCGTGCGAACGTGCGCTTAGATATAAATATTTGTGAAAATTATCGGGGAGCATTGAGCTTATCGCTACAAGCAAACTTTTATCGCGGGGAGCTCCATTTCGATGTACTAATCATCATCTTTTTTTATGTATCCTGTTCTTTTATTTACTGGTTTCAACTAGAAGATGTTTGTTAACAGGGCCGCAGCAGTGGCGATTGACCTACCAGAATGTCCAGTCTGTATGGAGACTATGAGCGCACCGATATTCCAGTGCCAGTCAGGTCACAGTCTGTGCAACACATGCACGCAGAACCTGCTGCCACCGATATGCCCCATCTGCCGTCAGAACCTCACGCAAATGAGGAACTGGCAGTTGGAAGAAATTGTTGCTAAGGTAATGCAGCTACAAATACTGTTGCCTACAGCTCCCTTCAGCTGCAGGGCCTGGAAGCAACGCGACGGCTAGCCTGTTACAGGGGACTTTAAACTTCATCTGGCGGAATGTGGGTGTAGGACTGTAGGTACTCTGTGCAGTTCTGTATGGTAAGCACAGGCCTAGGTAACTGCAAGCCTGTGCCTTACATCTTCGGGGAATAATAAGGCATAATGTTATCATCGGTATTCCAAAGTTTTTAAATAGGAATGTTTAATGTGCGGAATGTGCCTTTCCTTTGTGGACCTCGCGAAGGACGGAAGAGTTTCATTTCACAAGTAATTATATAGAAGCAAAATATTTAACGAGTAGCCATTGAAACTTGAATAGGTACTTAATTATTTCAACTTGATGATAAATATGATTCATTATTGTACTCGTGTACCTATACACTGTAACTTTACAGAACATCAGTAGGTTATTGAGTATAATAAGTAGATAACTACATAGTTGAGTTTGAGAGTATTAGATTAGTACTCTGTAGTGACTCAACGTACAGCCTAATTCAAACTTTATGGCGGCTGAGAACATGAGGCGACTCGTTGCGCAGTAACAAATTCACCTGTCAGCGGGGGTGAGGAGTGAGGTACTGCGCAGCGAGTAGCGCACTTCAGAGCTGCCATAAAGTTTGAATCGGGCTGTACCTACACATACAAAGTAGTACGTAAATGATACTGATTACTACGGCCAGTTTATACGGACCTAGTTAAGTTTTTGAAGGCCATATAGCGAGTCGGTCAGTGATACCAAATGTCATCATTATATTCTATAACCTCAGCTCTGCTTCTCTATTTATTTTGTATCTCAATCTTTTCCAGGCAAAAGTGCCGTGTCCCAATAAATCTGCGGGATGTGTCTACACCATGGTGTCTGTGGACTTGGAGGAACATCTCAAGGAATGCATTTTCCGAGCAATGGACTGCCCGCTCGGTGTTGTGTTCGGGAAATGTTCCTGGACAGGTAATTATAATAACATTTTGGGAAATTACATCATGAGAATCATCAATGATCCACAGTCCATAGTGGTAACGGACGAGTAAAGAATCAAAATTATTGAAACTTCACTTTCATTTAAGTATCATTCCGTTTACAGGCCAACTTAAGGACATGATGGAACACTTCAAGGACCGTCATGCGTCTCATTGCAACGTCAGTACTGATGAAGAAGTGGAAATTACCAACGTTGATACCAAAACCGATGAGCGTCACTTTTACTTGGTGGCCCAGACCAAGTTCCTGTTCATCATCACTGTGAAGATCGACACTCTTCAAAATATGGTGTACTGGACTGTTCAGCATATTGGCAGCAAGAAAGCAGCACACGACCACATTTATGAGATACACATAATGAGCAAGCAGAATCCTAGACGGAAAGTTGTGTTCACGGAACATTGCTTTAATGATGCCATTAAGCCTGAAGAGATCTTCCGTCAAGGGAAATGTGCCGTTCTGCCTTTGGAAGTGTTGGTGCACTATATCAAAGACAAGAAATTATCGTTCAGATTCTTCATCAAGAGGATTCCGCCAGCTCCTCCCAAGAACAAAAATGACAAGGGTGATGGCAAAAATGATAACAAGCCAAATCAGGGACCGGGCCCCAAAGGCCCTGGGCCTAAGGGACCTAAAAATGCAGAAGGTAAAAATAAGCAAAATGGAGCAGGGCCTGGGCCCCATCCTAAGGCAAAAAATAAAGCGCAGTCGTAATTTCAACAAGCTGCGTAGCTTTTCCATTAATTCGCTTATATCGTCGAAAAATGGAATAGCTTCTTGCATTTTGGATTTTGTGTAGGTAACTAGATTGACTTGTTATAATGAGGAGGTCAACATTGGAGTTCAATTCTCGTGATTACGTGCACCACATAAGGCTTCATAATATGCTACATTATTTTAAGTGCGTAATGTGTGTTTTAAAAGGCTGCCTATAATATCTGTTCTACAAGAGATTGTAATACTGGAGTAGGTAGACGCGACTGGTGGGTGTAACCACACACGGCCTCGCGTGCTTCTTACTTTTCTGGGATAGTAATTAAATATTCAGCGTTAATAAGCATTTAAGAGACGAGCAATACATTCTGCAGTGAATCAGTACCAGAAAAGTATGGTAGTAGGTGTAATTATATAACACTGGGAATTGCAGTGCCTTTCATTGTGACATTTCGACAACATTCATTGCATTATTTACGTTGTCGACCAGAGGGGATTTTGAAACATATAAAGCAATGGATTGAAAATTTCTTTCAAAATCCTTCAAATTGTGAAAAAAAGTATGTTATGCAATCAGGGTGCAGATCGCCAAGGTAACATTCAAAAGTTAGTAAAACGTCAGTTATATTTATCATCAAGAACAAGCTCACGATTAAGTTTCCAACCGCAGGCCAGGCGCACTCCGCATTTTAGGTAGTTATGAAGCTACAAGTACGCGGCGAGCTCGACTTGTCGAACCAATTCAGTGGGGCTGCCGCGCGCTGGCCGCTCGTTATTTTGATACTCGCTTACGCGCCGCGTCTCGTCGTCCGTTAGTTCGATACTCACTCACGCGCCGCGTCGCTTCCTCCGTTAGTTCGATACTTGCTCACGAGCCGCGTTGCGTCGTTCGTTAGTTCGATACTCACTCACGCGTCGCGTCGCTTCCTCCGTTAGTTCGATACTCACCATGCGCCGCGTCGCGTCGTCCGTTCGTCACGTAACGACATTAACTAAAATTAAGGCAAAAGCATATTGCATCGCATTCGGCTGCTTAATGATAACAAGGATCCGAACCTCACTTGTTTCACACTTCCAAAGGACATCGAAAGCTATAGAAATGTACGTCTAAGTAATTAGGTAGTTTACCTATCTACCATTTTGTAGGTTATTAATTATTATTATTGTATAGTTAGGTATGTACTTACTCACAAGTTCTGTTTACAAGATCAGGTTTAGCTTTGATAAGTATAGGTAGGAAAGTACCTAACATTGACTAACTATAACTCAATATTATGTAGTAAGATTTTGATTATGTAAACAACAGGGTACTTGTACATACCTTTTTAATTGTCCGATTACGAAGGTACTTAATAATAAATAATGGAGACTAATCAAATTAAAGTACCTACCTATTTATATTATAATAGACCAAGACCTGATGCAATATTTTTTTATGCTTTTTTTTGACCGTAGTAGGTACAATCGGCTAAATATTCAGATAAATAATTATTCTTTAAAAGAAGACAACCCTAACGTAGACAGAAGAGATAAGAGTTACGCGATAGAAAGAGAGGCAACATTGTGTGCAACGCTGTGCAACCAGAATTGCACTTTATTGTGTCATAGCAAGAGTCGCTATTTATTTAAAATTATTTTGCAGAGTGAATCTTCTGTACCTATTTGTACTAATAAGTATTCTGTGCCAACGGTTAAAAACTTGATTTACTTTTTAATTAAGGCAATTTGTATGTATGCAACTTAGTCCCAAGCAACGTCTCGAGTGGCACGTTATGGAACACTGAATATTTTAAAAACCAGTCAATCGATTCAGAGAACGGCGGTAGGCAGCCGTGATCACGTCGGGCATAAAATACAGAGAACCTTTATTTTATGTCAGAACGTGACATCCGATTGAGTATGTCAGCCAAATGAGATACTCATAAACACATATGTATTTGACTAATGTAATACCTAACTCTATTATGAAGACACTGTGGCACGCGAAAAATTAGTGTTGAGCTCTTATCAAGACTTTTATCACTAACGATCATTGTAGTTACTCAAACATGCAAGTTTTAATTGAATTAGTCTGTAGGCACCATACGTAACATTTTCATATTCATTTATTATTTAGTAGTAGTTAAGGTATATGATTGTAACTTGTTAAAATTGTCTGTGTTGCAAGGAGGCCCAAATTATTGTATCCCATAGTGGACGCGATTCGATGTCCTGACTGATGACATCATTCCCTTTTATGGAACCCTATAGAAAGCCCTTAATTGGTTAGTGCTTCTGGACACTTAAAATTCGTGATCCTGAAGCCAAAATTCAATTTCAGCTTGTTGCACACGGTAGGTATAGGTCCGCTTTGGATCGCTTATTATGTATACGTCGGTGTGCGGGAACCGGGAATCCTTATTCGGAAATCAAATAAAAATGATTATTGGGCCGTGTTAAAATAAAAATTAAGCGTAAGTGATGTGTTGATTGGTAGGACCAAAAAATTGGGAATCTAAAGCTTATGATTATGTTAAATGAATGTATCACAATTTTATTATTATTTAGGGGATTTAGTTTTTAGCACATATAAAATTATATTAAGTTTATAATTAATATTATTTCAGTATATAAATAAAAATTATACGCAAATTAACCTGTTTTACTTGTAGCTGTTATGGTAATACTGTCCTTTAACCACAAAAAAGGAAATATATATCTATTTAATATTTTCTTTCTATTGTCATTGAAACAAAGAAATAATAACGGACAGATGCTTGTCAACTTTCTTTAAGTTGAGATCTAAGTTATGACATGACTTTAATGAGTGCACCTACACCTATAAAGTTAGATAAGAGGAAGGGTTTGGCGCAGAATGTGCACTTCTCAAAATGAGTGTGCATTTTATCACAATAGTCAAAATAAAATAAAAACCATTTGCTTACATTTTTTTTATTTAATCTTAACACACCAACAGGGACGTAAAAAACTTCTAAAATAACAACACGTAAATTAATCATAGTACACATATAACACCACTGTTCCAATTAAATGTACTTTTTATATTAGCAACTCAACATTTTTACTTGAAAGTGAAAAAATTTCAAACTACCTAACAGTATTGCGAGTAACTTATCGAAAAAATAGTACTGGTGTTGTGTTGGTTCGGTTGTGTTGTGGTAGTGTTTTATGGTTGTTAAATACATAAATGAGAAAGGCTGGAGTACATAAATTTTGTGTATAGCTGACATGTAATGAAAATACATAATCAAACATTTCCTGAACGTGATTTCTTTTTAAAAAGAAACTACTGTTACTGCACAATAATAATAAAAAAAATTGTAAGCAAACAATTTTTATTTTAACCCATTGTGATAAAATTCACTCATTTTGAGAAGTGCACATTTTGCGTCAAGTGCAAATTCTGCATCAAACTCAAGAGGAATACAAAGATATTGTATTACAATCAAAACTACTATTCTTCTATCAACATAAGTCGATAAAGAGCATGATAAGGCATGGCTTTCCACAAGAGCTGTGCGAGGAAGCAGTGGTGAGTAATGAAAAAGCAACCAATAGAATTGCTTTTTAAAAAGCGAATCTCATATATTTTTTTGTTATATTCTACACTCACTGTTTCTCTTCCTTGTAGAGCTCTAGTGGAAAGCCAGCCATGTGATGTTTAATTGGTGTATAGAGGTTTTGATACAAATTCAAACTACTGAATAAGTTTTTAAGTTTTTATTGTCCTTACAGCTAGATGTTCATTTCTTGGCCTTGGCCTCCCGTATGGCTTTCCTTTCTGCGGCGCGGGCTAGCTGCTTTGCAGGTTTCAGGTTACCTTTTTTGCAGAACCTTTGGTTCGTTAGGAACTTGGGGTCCATCTGAAAAGAAAAGATAATTTTACAATATATTCATTTGGGTTATTTTATACCTCAGCATGATAGTCAACTGTTTGCAAGTTTACAGGCCAAGGGCTTGAATGGTTTTAGGTATTATGGCAATTGCTACTATTATTATCCTTTTCGAAAATTATGGGATTCTAAGAAGAAGAACTATCTAAGAAGAACTATCTAAGAAGTAATTAAACTAAGGGATTATTGATATAATCCCTAAATAAAGAAAAGCTACCTAATGGTAGCTTTTAGCAAGCACAGAATATTAATCACATCTCAGCAAACACATTAATGATGAGGTAAGTATTAACATAAGATGGGAAATCAATAAATCACCTCAGAATAATCAGGATTTGGATTAATTCTGACCATAATTAAAGAAGCACATTAACTGTGAGTTTTAAGGACCACTTCCTTAATAGTTGGACATGACATTAAAGAAATTGTGATTTTATAATAATTGGTAAGTAGTGCTGTATCATTACAATTTACAAAACCAAAGGTCCTCACACAATTGAGCGAACTATTTCTTTCATCCTGTAGTGACTAAAATGTTTGAATAGGTGCCGTGTTTATGTATTCTTGGAAAGTTCAACCCGTATTTTAGTATTTACAAAATTATTTTCACTTACGCCAAGGGTGGATTCGTGCCTCTGGTTTCTAGGCTTTTTGATGCCATTTCTGTGGGCTTTGCGGTCTGGAATAAAACAAAGTATGGTTGTATTTACAACATGTAAACTTAACCACAAAATTAACACTTCATCAAAGATACAGATAGATCATGTTTTGCTGTTACGGTACGTTGGGGAACATAATGAGTGTAATTCTAACGGTTTGTAATTCATCTAGGTCACAAGGTTTCTCATAAAAATATTATCTAAAAGTACTCACTTTGGTTATGATTTGTATGATTCTTTGACTTTGCCATTTTGTCGAATTATGCGTTCTGTAAAAGAAAATAAGTATTCAATTACAACAGTTAACACTTGGTTTTCCAATGCGACGATCAAAACTTATCAAATCCAGTAAGATTTAACAGATATTTATCGAAATATTTCCACAACTCAAAACACCAACCTAGAACAGCAAGAGAAAAAGACAAGAGAATAATTTTTCGTTGCTATGTTCTACAGTTCTACTGCCACCCACAGATCATTAATACAAGAGAGAGTCTATAGTAAGTTAGCATTTGAATGTTGGTGTCTCGGTCACACGAGAGCAAAAATTAATTTGCTATCCTGCTGTCAGACACAGTTGAAAATCTTGAAATCCCGAATCCTGAAACGATTCAATATTATACAGATTGATTGGAAGATGGGTGCGAAGATAGTACAGACAATTATTTAGAACCATCTAAAGTTTAAACGACGTTTTTTTTTTGTATAAACCCAATATTTTTTTAGTAAACTGCTTATTTATAGCCAAATTGAATGATAAATTAATTCATTTTTATTTTATTTTATTAAAGTAATGAGTAAGCAATGTAGCAAGACATGTTTTAGGCCTCTGTTTCATTAGAGAGACCTTTTTTACAGACATTAAAAGTTCATAAATAAAAAAATAAAATAAAACTATTTTTAAACCTTATTTAAAAAAAACAGAGGATATTTTTTTGGTCGAACTTTTTTGAAAACATGCTTGATAATCGCTCTTTCTTTTGAGGCAACATTTACGCGGATATCTTACAAATTATTGAAATTAGGACCGACAAACATGGCAGGGGTGTGCAAGGTCTGGAACAGCAAGATCCCCAAAGAATACTTTCTGCCGTTTCCTCCTCAACAGAGACATGGAAGATGCGTGGTTCCTGAAATCAATCTTGTGGACGGATGAAAGCAAATTTTCTAGTGAGGGCATTACAAACTTTCACAACCTCTGATTGACACGAACAAAAATGTATGGGAATGTTGATTCCACAGAGTACATTTTATATAGGGTTGATTCTATGTCAATCAAGTAGCGTTACACATTCAATCTCCAAAAAACATTTTATTTGATCATTCTAGTATTATGTCCGTTTCTGTTCTTTCCATAGAGTACTAAACTCTGAGACTAAAAAACTATACTGAAACACAGACTTTCAAAACCATTAAAAAAAAATGTGATGTCAACTGTCAAGTGACGAATCACGGACATGATTCGTTCCAGTTTCAAAAACATTGCATTTTTTAGCCTTTAAATCACATGACTTCTTTTTCTAGCACAAACATTGCTTTTGCAATTGAGTGAGAAAACTCTGCACTTCATGTTTATAGTGTAATTATATTTACCCGAACATTTAAAACATGTGTCGTGTTGTCTGGGAGAGAGCTGTCTCGTTCAATAAAATTAACCCGAATGGAAATACTACAGTAATTCTGAAACTGACTAATTAAATTCCTAGCAAGTCGCAATGGTGGTGTTGGAGGGCGATTCCGGAGATGCCAAACCTTTATCTTCCGAAGAAAACGCAAAAGAAGAAGTCAAATCTCCGAGACTTCTAACATTAGAAAGTATCCTTTGAATTTTAATTAAGAATTTATTTGTTCATTTATTTATTTATTTCTTGAGTTATTTCGAATATAATATACATAGCCTGCTATGAAATTTATTGTAATTGATTAAAGTTATCATATCGTAATCCTCTTATCTATTATGTCAAAATATGTTCAACTTACAGTACAGTTTATGTCTTGCATTTTAATTTAAAGTAAATAATTTATGTGTAGCATAAACAAAACATGTTTCAGTAGACCACATAACTTTGTCATTACACCTTGTTTGGGCTCCACACCCCTATGAGTTATACAGGCTGGTCATGTAATATGTTACTGAACTACCAACTTAACTAGTCTAGTAGTTTCAGTTACATATGTTCCAGTTTGTTCAAACAGCACAGCAACTGCATTACAATTATATTTTTCAGCCTCAATACAGAGCTGTCCAGCTAAAACTTCAATTATGACTTTTTTGTGTACATCTTTTGTAGGAGATCCTCAATAAATAAATAAAAGCTGCTTAGAACTTAAACATTTAAATACATCATCATCATCATCATCACTCTCTTTCCCTAAATCATTAATTTAGAAGTACTGTCACTCTCTCTTTTAATTTTAAAATATCCTGTTATATGCAAAATTAATATTTCTTAACTAGAGAATCAGTTTTCCGCATTACAAAGGATGCTCAACAACAACATGGTCTTCGCCATGGTGACTACCAGCGCTACAGAGGATATTGTTCGAGGCGTCTCAGGAGGCTGCGCAAAGTGCTCAAAATACCGCAGGTTTGTACATTTAAAATTATTGTTATGGGAATTCAGAGTGAAAACCGAAACTATGATTAATAATTGACAGACCAAAGCTTTTTGAATAAGCCCATGGTTTAGCTAAAAACATACTTCAACAACATTCATTTAATGAGTATTTTCTTGACTGCCACTTGCAAATAAAACAATGCAAGCATCTCAGTTGTGACATAAATCCGGTAGGGCATTTCAATCTAGTGCTGGAAACTAGTAATACTGGATCAATATTTGACCAACTGTTTATTTAAACACAATAAATTATTATAACAATATTATAGACTAATCCAAGGCATCACACTACAACTGCTCTATTTAAATTGTACTGGATTCTGAATAGGATCGAAAAGTGTTTAAATTGTTCCAATTTGATCCCATGTTACTGGAAAATGTGTCAATGCTGGAATGCATTACTGGGTTAATGTGAACCAACCTACTTCATAACGCCAGTAGAATACAAAAATCTCTCCATGTCTATGTATAACAGTCTATTGTTTCAATCACTTTAGTTTGGTTTTCTATCAACAACTACCAACATCACAATTCTCGTCCCCAGGGCGACCGACGCCACTACCGTCGTCGTGACGTCACGACCGTGCACCTGACGGCGACGTCTGCCGAGAGCCGTTTGCTTTGCGTGCCGCTACTGCAGTCCGAGAGGGCTTGGGCACACGCTATGCAGCTGCGGCAGGAGGCCAACACTGAGCCAAGGAAAAAGTTCCATCTAGTCGCGAGGCTGAAGAAGGCGTATGCTCATGCACAGACGCTGTTGCAGTTATGCGAGGTAGATATAGATAGAATGTTATATTGTTTTAATGTATGCTATTACAAGAGGGCCACAAAAAGTTATCGATTTTATGAAAGCTTTAATATTTAGGTCCTCATCATCATCCTTATGTCCTTATCCCACTTTATTTGGGGTTGAGGCAGAGCAACATGTTCTCCTACCAAACATCTCTATCAGCCATAATATTAGTCAGAATTGTTGTTATTTCGGTTATGAGCAATTTTGGATTGAGAAAGTGCTTTCATTTATGGCATTTCCGCTGCAAATGATCACTAAACTGCTTTCTAAAATGAACGTTGTTAGCAAAGCGGAGTTTGTAATGCGCTCAAGTATCTGGAGGGGAGTGCTTACGTGTCGCGGCTCATACTAACAGATTAACTTTTTCCTTTCATATTACCAGTAAAGCACATTTAAAAATTAACTATATTTCTTTTGTAGCAAAGCGGAGTTTGCGATGCGCGCACGCAGCTGGAAGCGGGCGCGTACGCGGCATGGCTGAGCGGCGCGTTGCTGGTCGAGCTGCAACAGTGGCGCCCCGCCGCGGAGGCGCTGCATCGAGCGCAGATTGTGCTTGAGAAGCTATGTGCAGCGCTGCCCGAAGATGAGCGCATGGTTTATAAGCAGAAGGTACGGTATTTTTATTTTATGTACCTATAGTGCAGTCTTGAATGAATCATGTAGTATTTTGTCAGTGTCTGTCATAAGGTGTGTGTTAAAGCAATTTTTTTCCATTGCAAAAAAACACTATGTTACCTATCTTTCTGATTATTCTCCTCTCTTTCTCTCATAAACAAGACGCGTATAATTTTATCTGTATACAGGCAGAAGAATTGAAGCCCAGTCTCCGTTACTGCGCGTACAACATCGGCGACGAGTCGGCGGCCGGCGACCTCATGGCCATGCGCGGACAGGGGCTCATTGACAACTTGGACACGCTCATGGCGCAAGCTAAGTCAGTTCTCTTCTATTCATCTTCACGGAGGATGCTCTTAAGTAACCCGCGGAATTAAACTTTAAAATGTTCCTGAATCGCATTTCCACAAACGACCGTCCGTCCCGTCCGATTCCGTTTTAAAGAACTGCAAAGATGGAAGAAACTGTTAATTTCGCAGTCTTCCTGCTCTAAATTGCAACTCCCCACTAGTGGAGCAGCTGACGCTCAGATCAAACTCAAATTCAAAGCATTTTTTTCAATTAAACCATTTGCAGACACTTTTGAATTGTCAAAGAGTGTCAGTTAGTCAGAAAGTTGAAGCTAGTTGCCCATTCTAAAACTTAGATCTCTTTTGCAGTAAGGAAAAACTATGGTATGATTTTCAGCCGATATTAAATTACTTTTTCAAACTAACGCCACCGCCCGTGCTATTACGGATAAGTACTATTGAATGTAAAACATATACAAGTTATGTGAATTACAAATTTCAAAATATAGTTCTTTCTTTCGATTAAATTGGAAATCAACACTGTATATTACGAAGCCTGTTCTACACAGTCTGTAGTGTCCACACCAAAAATCAAAAAATAAAAATCCAGCCAAGTGCGCGTCCGACTTGTGCGCGGAGGGTTCCGTACCATTATCTATAAAAACGGCAAAAAAAAAAAAACACTTTTGTTGTATGGGAGCCCCCTTAAATATTTATTTTATTCTGTTTTTTAGTATTTGTTGTTATCGTTTTATCGGTCATTCCCAGTCGCCCTCGCGGGGATTGCCACCAGAGGCAAATGGGAATAAAAAATCCCAGTCGCCACCGGCGGTGACTGGGAAGTCATTGCCCCCACTTCGGTTTCGCTATACATTGCTTTGTTTCTTGTGACGAATAAAATGATAAGGGACGTCCACCGGCTAGGGTTAGGATTAATAATCAGGTCGACGGAGCCCCGCTTGGCGGGGCTCCTATTTCTGTCTAAAGGTTTTAAAGGAACCTAACCAACCAAACCTCGGGGTGCGCCTGATGTCGACCGTCTAGGGTTAAGATTTGTCATTATTCCTAGTGCTAATCCACGCCGCAATGTACAGCGATTTGAAATGGGGGCAATAAGTTTCATTCATTTATCACGGTTTATGAGATACAGCTTGGTGATAGACGGACAGCGGAGTCTTAGTAATAGGGTCCCGTTTTACCCTTTGGGTACGGCACCCTTAAAATCACCTAAGAGCATCCACTTTAAAGGCGCTGTTTTTTTTTCCCACCTATATCCATGTTTTTTTTATTTTTTGTGTTGCAAAAATAACCAAAGGATCTCTTACTCAGGGTTATGTGGTTTAATGGTACGATTGTCGTAGTTTTATCGCACGGTTAATTGCATGTCAGAGGTAACTCAGGAAACCGACCTTACTATTGCTACGATATAAAAGGGCTGTCACAGTTGAACTATTACCAATTGACACACGTGGTTGACTGTAATTAACAGGGGCATAGAGATTGACATTCGCAGTAATCACATTGTATCTGCATTTTATACGCACTCATTCATTTGTGTACATATTTTTCAGAGAGTCCCGCTCTGGCGTGATGCATGAAGTGGAATGGCGCGGTCGTAAAGTATCTGTGAGGCCCGAGAAAGTGCGATTGTTCCTCATCGCGTTGCAAGATCTAGAGAAGTCCGTCGCCAAAGCAGAGACCGTACAGGCCAAGATCGATATCCTCGAGAACATTCTCATGGATTGCAAGGACGCTATTTCAGCGATCAAGGATGAGATCAAAACTGATCCGAAGTTGAAGACAGCTTCCGAAACGCAGATGTCTGGCATCAACTACTTGCTGTCGTACTTGATGTATGTGCGTCTGGTGCGTACGGTCGACAGGAACAACTTGCTGGTCCAACAAGCGGAGGAGGCTCGCAAGAACAACATACAAATCGACGGCAAGAAGGTCCGCCCTCAGGACCTCACAAGGCTCTACGAGATCATCCTGCAGAACTTCACCGAATTGCAACAACTACCTGGATTTGAAACCGACGCCGCTTACCAGCAAGAAATAGAGACTCTTACGAAGGCATACCGCGCGTTCCGTTGCTACTACATCGCCCAAGTGCTGACCGGGCTGCGTCGCTTCAGAGAGGCTCTCGCTATGTTAGAACGATGCAGCAACTACTCTGCCGAATCATTAGGCAAAAAGCTTGACGACAAACAGCTGGTGGCAAAGTTGCAGTCATTGAAAAACGACATCGAGAGCTGCAAATTTGAAGTCCATGCCGACTCCGTTCTTGAAGACGATGAAGACCAGGACGAAGACATGAAGTATACTTCTGGCAAGTCTTATAAAGACAAGAAACCTTTGGTGGACCGCTTGGACGAGTACCGAGAGGATACTCAAGTCCTGACTAAGAACCCTAACATCTACAAAATGCCTCCATCTATGGAAGCCATTCCTTGCAAGCCGTTATTCTTTGACTTGGCTTGTAACTTCGTGGAATTTCCGAACTTGGACGATAAGACTGGCGCAGCTGACAATAAGAAGCAAGGCGCAGGCCTTACCGGACTGGTCAAAGGTTTCCTGGGATGGGGTAAAAGTGACAAGTGAACAAGCGTTTATATTATACACATTTTCATGGGTTTCATTAGTACCAGGATTTGTTTTTGAAGGTTCAAATTATATACATCTATAAATTAGTCAGTGTTTTATTTTGTAACAAAACTCAGTGTCCCTCATCTATAGTCATGATGTTGCTCTCTGGTTCGTATTCATGGTCGATCATTCGCGTCTTTATGATTTGTTTGTAGATGAAAGCAGATTTTCTTGGCGTGCGAGTGCGTTCGGGATCGTTGAAGTTAACTTCGTATAAGCCGAAACGTTCCCTGTAAAGATGGTAGAATTTAGCACAGGTTTTATACTCTATTCCATTTGTAAACCGATTTATTTGGGGTCAGTAACCTTGTCTGCCCTTTTCTTATGTATTTTACATTCATATTTAATAGATATGTCATATCCTCATAAAAAAAGCTCTATAGAAAAAAAAAAGTACTTACGTGTATCCAGCCAACCACTCAAAGTTGTCCATCAAACTCCATGCGAAATATCCCTTAAGGTTGATCCCTTCGTCCATAGCATCTAAGGCGCTTTCTAACGCCGCCCTATAGTAGGCTACCCGACCATCATCTTCAATGCCCTCATGGGTAGACCAACCATTCTCAGTGATATAGATCGGTACATCGCCATATCTTTCTTGTATGCTTTTCAGTACGATGTAAATGCTGTTTGGCATTTGCTGGGGACAAATAATTAATTGTAAGTCAATTGAAGTCTAAAAAAAGAATAAAAGTCTTTAGTTATAAAAATATGAATGATTTTCATTGACAACAGCAATCATTAACATAACACCACGTCTGTAGTACCCGAAGGATTAGTAGAGGTGTACCTATGTACATCCACATTTTGCCAGAAGCAAAAGCATTAAATAATTTTTCGTTATTAAATTCTCTAGGACTGCCTCGTTGTCGTTGGTCTAGTGGGCGCAAGTGCTACTGCTGAGCATGAGCTCCTGGGTTCGATTCCCAGGTTGGAGTGTTATTGGATTTTTCTAACTGGAATTTCTCAGTAGCAGCCCGGAGTCTGGATTTGTGCCCGGTTGATGGCAATAGGCTCGCCCCCTATTACATGGGACTTGAAACATAACTGGCGAACTGTGGGTATACTATAGGTACACCTCTGCCCTACCTTTTGGGGAAACAAGGCGTGATGTTATGTTACGTTTGTAAGTTCATTCGGCAACTGAATTTTCCAAATCGTCTTGAGAACCTTTCAAAGGCTTATTTCACTTTGCAGAACTTTTTCGTCTATATATTCAAACAAGTGTAATCGTAAGTTGCGTTCTAAAATGGATAACTTGGAATCCACTTTTTGAGAGATCTGAAAAAGTAAACGCACTAGGTCTAAAATAATGAAATGTTCATCTCCCCCTTGTATGACTCCCCCTGGAATATTTGTCTACAGTTTACACTTCTACAGGTTAATGGAGGTCCTTCAATTGACCTTCGGGGAATGTAAGTGTATTGTAAAAACAAAAACACTTTTACCACAATATACTCACTTGCAGCCAACTGGAAGCGGATTGTGGCCAATCATCTGGCTTCATCTGTGCGACTTCTATATCATCCATGGATGACGGTACAGCGAACTGTGACGTAAGCAGTGATGCAGATGTAAGGGCACCCGTGTAATGGTTGACGCCGAAGAAATCACTCGTGCCACGAATGTAGGCCTTCTCTTCTTCAGTAAAGTCTGATAGCCGAGATCTAGGGTAGCCCTGCGCTGCGCTCTTTTTGGCTACAAGCTCTAAAAGATCTTTCGGAAACCCTCCTTCTTTTGAGAAGATTGGATCTGTGTATAGAGCCCACTGGAAATAGGAAAATCATAAATAGAACATCTCGAACCCTGGCTACCACTTATCGTAAGCGACATTATTACTAAAATGCGTTTTTTATCGTAAACGACATAGATTTGAATATAGTTTAAATAAATAAAATAAAATTTGTTTATTTCGAGCAACAAGACTCATATATATATAAACAGATACACTAAGAATACAGACACGATAACAAACACAGACAAAAACAAACACTCACAAAGTAAGAATATGTCTGCTGCAGCATTGTTGGATATAAGGGCAATCCAGTCTGTTGGCGATCATCGCCAGGACGGTGTTGGCGCTGCCCCGCACTCTGCGCACCGCTTGCGCATCGTCGCGTGAAAGCAATCGGTGCGCGCATCTGCGAACATGCCCGAGGCGCTGCAGTGGCGGGGCAGCGTCAATACCGCCCTGAATGCGTTATTGAACTGGACGCGGAGGGCGCTGTACGCCGAACGAGTATACTTTTGCCACAGGCTGCACGTGTAGAGGGATGTACAATAAGCTCTAAAGAGCGTTATTTTCACCTCCCTCGAACAACGCGCAAACCTACGCGCTATCATATTACCTCTGACTGACAACGCCCTCCGCTCCCGCTCAATGTCCGCATCGTCTTTTAGGTCAGCCGTAACAATGTGACCCAAGTACTTAAATTGTTCTACTTTCTCAAGAGGTGCATTATTTATACACCCGGGGTACACTATTAACACTTCTTAGACTAGCCCCAAACACCATGAATTTACTCTTCCCTGCATTATATTTCAACCCATGGCTCGAGGCATATTCTTCACAGGCCCCCATCAATTTCCTAAGACCGCAGACCGATGCAGTTTAGGATACCGTCAGGGCTCGACATAATTGTTAAACATTTTAGTATGCCATAGAAGAAATCATCAAACATGTCTATAATGAAAGGTCAAAAGGTCACTAAAGTTACCTTTTTAACATACCTGTGATTGCCTAAATATTTCCACAGCATAAGTGTCTTCTTCCGAATCAGTCAGAGGTGCAGAAGAGTCTATTGCTATCCTATAGCCACACACTCCCGCTTGCTTAGGCTTGAACTCGTCATTATACGTATGGTACGCTTTAGCATGCGCAAGAGCAAGATTCTTAGCGCAGATATATTCGGCGATACCCGTGAAGTTTAACCTCGGAGCCTTTGAATCGGAACCATAACCTTCATAACAGATTTGTGCTCCTTCATTGAAGGTGATAAAATTCTTAACCCTATCACCAAAGCGTTCAAAGACCACTCGAGCGTAGTCGGCAAACCAGTCTATTATAAGAGGGTTAAGGAACCCGCCCATATCCTGAAGTTTCTGCGGCAAGTCCCAGTGGTATAAAGTAACCATGGGTTCAATGTTGTGTTTTAGCACTTCGTCGATTAATTTGTTGTAGTATGCTATTCCGTCTTCGTTGACGTGGTCGGCGAGGCCGTTTGGTAATATCCTGGACCAGGATAAGGAGAAGCGGTAGGCATCGATGCCTAATTCTCTCATCATCTCGACGTCTCGCTCATACTTGTGGTAGGAGTCGCATGCTACGTCACCAGTACTCTGGTCTGCGATTGCTCCTGGATTAGTGTGAGTCAAATAATCCCAGATATTTTCTCTTTTACCTGATAAAAGTAATCATAAAATTATGAATTTTATGTTGTGGGAATAAAGTTCAAATTAAAGGTCCTATGTATAAGTACCATCTTTATCCCATGCTCCCTCAATTTGATAAGCTGCTGTGCTTGTACCGAAGATGAAGTCATCTGGAAAATGTCTGCTCTGCTTTACCGAGACTCCCCAAGTCAGTGCTACTGTAGAACTACAAGAAGAAACGAGCTAGATGTTATAAATATGTCGGAAGTACAATAGTTTAAACGCTTTCAGTTTGCGGCGGCAGATTGCAGCGACAAACGCACGATTATTGTTTACTATCCAGCGCCTCGTCGTTAATGCGTAATGCAAAAAACCTTTTTTACAAAAAAACAACCGACTTCCAAAAAAAACACTAAAAGACGTGAAAAATAACTTTAATTTCGGAAGTCGGTGTCTTTGGTTTTGTATTTTCGTTTTTGGCCACCGACTTCCGAAATTAAAGTTATTTTTCACGTCTTTTAGTGTTTTTTTTTGAAGTCGGTTGTTTTTTTGTAAAAAAAGTTTTTATTTTTCACTTTTAGTTGCGGTACCTACCCCACACGAATTCGTATACCACTACTTGGTGTGTAAATAACAGTGACAGGAAATTATTAACACATCATCCATATAAACTAAGTGGAAAAAATATGCAGTTTTAAGGATAACTCAAAAACTGCTGGTCAGACCTTAATCAAATTCAAATGGGACCATATGTGAAGCATTAGCTATAAAATAAAAAAAGAATCATCCAAATCGGTTCACCCAGAAAAAAGTTATGAGCTAAAACACATAAAAAAATTAAAAAAAACATTGTCGAATTGAGAACCTCCTCCTTTTTGTGAAGTCGGTTAATAATGGTACTTACTCAGAAATATGTTGAGGCTAAAGGATATAGACTCGCATACACCGAAAAACATTACCTTCAAATCCAGTGTAGTTTTACCCAACTAAAATACGTAAAATAATAAAGACTTACCACAAAAATAACACAAGGAACTTCATAGTGTTGTGCTGTTTACTAAGAGACCACCCACGGCGAGTATTCAATTTATAGAAGGCTCTTTTAATCATATCTTTATTATCTAATATCTTCTCCATCGTGACAACACTACTTGAAACTGTCGAGATTATTGTATTTCGGTGTATTCTCTTATCAAATTTTGGTTGTGACGGTAACCTCAAACTTAAAGCCATGGTATTTTGCGACTATTTTGCTATTTATCAATAATATCTTTCGTGAATTGATATGGGTGAGATGATTTCCGCAAGGATTCCATCGATATTTTAGTGATCTTCAGAAAATAGCATCATTATGTCAGTTTTTGGCAGGTGAAAGTTTATGTTAGGAAAATAACTATGGTTGTTTCAAACAAAGTGTTACACTCGAATATATAATTAGGTATAAGAGATTTATCGTTATAAAATTTGTATGCATTGTATCTATACAATGTACATAAATGTATTACATACATAAATGTATTTAAAGTTAAGAAGATGGACTGTTTAGTTACTAATTATAATTTAATTATTTAGCACAAAGGGTCGCAATAAAACCACTAACAATATTCAACAAAAATATTTTACACAAAACTAATGAAATCGTTCTGCTTTAGAAGTACAAAAATATAATAAAACTTTGAAACAATATATTTTACATCATACATAACATTAACATTTTACAAAATCACATTTTCAGTTTAGAATTGCGCTACTGTGGATTTAATATGATCACATAACATTGCACAGTCAAAGGAATATTCTGGCTAGCGAAATACGTGGTCATACAGTGAACACCGAAGCATCAATGTGTTCAAAATTACCTACTACAATACGTGGAACAATAGCAATGAAATAACTATGTATTTACAAAACATAGGTACAATAAAATTCAAATTAAAGTCAATGTTGACTCCCTAGTAAAATGATGACTCTGTCAATATCTGTAGCTAAGAGTGATGTAATCATCCCAAAAATCTAGTCGCAAATCATAGGCACTGGCAGATAGTAAACAAGTCCGTATGGCATTAACGATAAAGTATTCACACTCACTGTCAGTTTGAACTGAAGGCTGTTCGTCAGCACAGTTAGTGGCGTCTTTTGAGATGTATGAACACAAGGCAGGTTGGGCGGCGTGTGACGTGTCTAGCGAGGCGCGAGGGGCGGCCAGTGTTGCGTGTTGTGCGCGGCGCGGTCTTCAGGCGCCAGCAGTTGCCCGCAAGTAGCGCACATGTGGAGCTCTTCACTTCTTCCCACCATCAGCTCCTGCTGCTTAGCGATGTCTGGCAACAACGACACCAGTTCGGGGAACACAGCATCGAATTCCGCACCAAGCGCCGAACGACAATGTTGATGAAACTGCTCCGCACTAATAGAACTGTCACGGAACGCCCGCGACGCCACTTTGAACTGTTCCACAGCTGCAGCTCCGCCTAAAGCGACTGCAAACTTCTTGACTAAAGCACGGTTTCTATGCTCAAAGTTCGGCGGCGGCATGTAAGTGTGTAACGGCGCAGGAAACGTCTGTCCGGCCGAGTTCGTGAACATCATCCCGTCGCAAGCCGGACGAGGTTTAAACCCCGGCGGAACGCTACCATTCGCCATCTTTTTAGTCGGTAAACTATTGTCGCTCCGAGAGTTTAGTGGAGGATAGTCTTTAGCAGCTAAACTGAAGTCTCCATTACCACCGTTTCTATTCTTCTCAGCATCATTAACAGTAGAGTCTACAGTCTTAACCTTTTTGTCTTCCATGGTTTGGTTATTATTATTGGCATTGACGGAGGCGTACGACTCCTTCAATAGCTTCTTATCGTTGGTCCCGTTCACGTTGTACGTGTCGAGTAAGTTTTCCTTTTTACTGGATTGTTTTTTCTTTTCCTTTTTGCTTAGTTTTGTGTTTTCGTTGTTTTCGGGCGGTGGGGGGGTTGGTTGAGCTTGCTTTTTAGACTTGGATTTGGTCAAGTTGATGGGTAGAGTGGGGAAGTCAGCTACAGCGTTGAAAGCCGGTTCCTTGGGTTTCGGAAGAGGTTCGTACTTGGTCGGTTTCTGCTTCTCTTTAGTCTTGGAGATGGTGATCCACTGCGGCGGGGCAACCGGCGCGGATGTAGATGACAGAGCGGGGAACGCTTCAGAACTTAGAGGAGCCTTCTTTTGATGAGTCTGGACGTGATTGGTCTTTAAAGCTTGCATCTCTTGGCTGTTGATTAGAGTGACCTAAAAACGAAAAAAAAAAAAGAATATTATTATTCATGTTACTTTATAAACTTTTGACGGTGAGAGAAACAAGTGGAAGTTGTATAATTTTTGTCATCTGTTTATAGCAATAAGGGTTTTCTGAAACAACGTTCATTCGTGAGACGTCAGATCCGGGCACCTGTCAAAACTGTCAAATCGCCTATTTTTTCTTTAGTCCGGTCTGAATGCTGAACGAATGAATGAAACTAATGATGAACGTTATCATTATATTAAACATTCATTGTCGGAGTGGAAGACCTTTGTCAAAGTGGCGCCAACCGTTGGCGTGAATTTTCATGAAAACCCTCATTGATGCATCTTATACATCTTACTAAACCATGCCGTCAATGTGGACCGTCGAGTTAGAAAAGCTTCGGCTCTATAGAACGTTGTATTCGTCACTACAAAAGCTCGATGTCGGATAGATACTGTTAGTAGTACAAAGTAACTCTCGTTCGTCTGTCCGATACCTTTTCAAGCCTAAGGGGCCATTCAAGTATTACTTAAGCAACAAAGGGGGGGGGGGTCTGGATGGTGATTACGTCAGCAATATTTAGAAAAAAAAAAGTTTATATGTTAAGAATATAATATTTGAATATATATTAAATGGGCAATAATTACTTTATAGTCTGTAAATTCCTTATTGATAGATTCATTAATAACAATAAAGAATCCTTAACAGATTTAAAAAAATATATAATAATGTTTACGTAAGCATAGGAAGCGGGGGTAAGAGCTTTGCTTACTTTTGCTGACAAGGGGGAGGGGAGGATTGAGGATTACTAAAATTCTGGTTACGTAATACTTGAATGGCCTCTAAACCACAGAATCGATTATAATTAAATTTGACAGATAGGTAGCTTGGTACCTGGAGAAGGACTTAGGCTATTCTGGATATTTTTTATTAAAAAGAAAATACATGCAGATAAAGTAGCGGGCAACAGTTAGTCTTTTATAAAATCTACCTTAGGCGCCTGCACGGTGCCAGCTCCGATGCTTGGATGGTCATCTCTCGATATGCCGAGCGAAGGGAAGTCGTCATCGTAGTCGTCGTCGGTCATAAGCGGCGGCTTCTTGTGTTGTGGTGGTACCGAGATACGATGCCCGCTGGTCTGCGTGAGGCGGAAGTTACTGGCGCTGGCCGGCTGGCTGTGCAGTTGGATTGATACGCTGGGCTTGGCTGGAAGTATGAACAGTGATGTGATAGAAGGCAATCTTGCGAACGTAAACAAAAGGAGTATGTAAGGATCGTAGCAGATGGTGTTCTGTAGTTTCTGCTTACTCCCATAAGAAAATGGCGTGATTTTATATAATTATGTACCTACATATTTATATTTTGACTTGTATTGATAAAATTTTAAAGATTTGTTCCGTATTCGTCGTAAAACGTATAGTCGGTCAAGAAAGTGGCGTTATTGGATTAATAATCACTACTTAATTAGGATTCCATACCCAAAGGGTGCTCAACGGGATCCTATTAACGTGCCTCCGGTGTCTGTGTGTCTTTCGCAGGACTGTATTTTTTTAACGGTAACAGGTAGTTTTTTTTTTATTTTTCATAATATAGTTTTAATTTGTTCATTAAAATATGTTACGATTTGTATTTGGTTTTTAATTTTATTATGGAGTCGCGAATCTGGAGTACGACGAATCTGGATTACGACAAATCTGGAGTACGTCCAATTCGGAACACGACGAATACGGAACAAACGATTTTAAATGATATAGTTGGGGCCCTAGTTTATTTTTTGCCCAGGGCCTTTAGTTACCTAGTTACGCCACAGTTCAGTTTACTACTTCAAAATTTTTAATGAGTTTTTCAATTGGAATCCTGGATTCGAAGATACTAAATCAAATTAAATTTACTAACGAAACTCTGCAGACGTGGTGGCTATGTGCATGGTATAATAATGTACTTCGCCAGGTATAGCATTCCGAGACAGTGGTTACGTGGGAGACACAAGCCTACGTCATCACCGCTGTGTTACCAGTAGTGTGTAATAATAACTTCCCAACCGCCTTTATTAACTGTGCGAATCCGATAAAACAATGAGGTTTTAACTAACAATTACGTTGGTATATGTTTAAATTGAATTGTTTTGTTTCATTAGAAAAACGAAACGACAATTTAAATGCTTTATGTATATTTTTTAACAGAGTGGTGACTGAAAATGTTTCCATAATTCGTGTTTTGTTGCAATAAAGTGGCAACTGGATAGTGATGTAAGCATGTGTCACTACCGGAATGCCAGACCTTGTTTTTTTAGACTATGGCTATGTATAAATTACAATTATATAACGATATTCACAAAGACCACGAAGTTTACAAAAAAAAAAAACTGTTTTTTAAACTGATTAAAAAATTCAGTGTGATGAATGTAACAACGTATGCAGCATCTTGAAAGTTTTAATTAAGAACTTGTGTTAATTAACAGAGGTCGATTTTTAGACCTCGTTGACCCCCAAAATCAGTTTTCGTTTATGTCGGCCCCTGGGAAACCGATATCGACCACCTGTTCTAAATTAATCTTTGACTTTTTCTTGTAATTGAACCCTTCGTCACAGCAGACTGATGTTTTAGGTTATAACTAAACATGAAACTTACTGTTCCTGACGATAGTAGCGGCGACAGTAGCAGGCGCGGGCGCAGCGGGGCGCGGCGCGCGCGCCGGGCCGGGCGCGCCGTCCAGCGCGGGGAAGTTCTTGTCGTTGCGCAGGAGCCCGCCTGCACCTGAGGGAGGCAGACAATGTATGCAAATACTGTTGGGTAGACTGACTGACAGATGTTACAATGAAAATGTCCTTAAAATTACGGGAATTCGCCCTCTGGGCATGGATTTCGGCTATTTACGTATCTGTCGTGATTCAGCACCAGTTATTTTTAAGGCATACATACTGCCGAGGTCACATTAAGAGATCATCCTGTGTTTTTATGACACCCGCCGTCGCCGTTAAGCCACCAGTTAGTATCATATTGTTAACATTATATTGTAAGCATCATTGTTATGTAGTAATCATTATTGTTATAAGATTTAAAGATAAACCCTGACGGCTTATTCGAAACAAGATTTTCTTTAGACATGGTTTAAACCATCGAGCCTGTTTTTGAAATAAAAACCTAATGGAAAACGAAGTAGAAAGAAAGAAAAATTGTTTATTCTGCACAAACAAAACGCACATTACAAAAAAATGACATTAATAAAAATACAGACATACAATGTAGCCAAAAGCCTCGTACCCAAAAATTTAAAGTTTTACAATTTTGTCCATGGCCAGGGACCAAAGACAATACACATTGCTCTGCAAGGTTAGATAATAAGTACAGTAAAGTACAGTTCCTTTTACAAAACTAACAACTTAGTCCGGTTTTAGGTTGTCAATTTTGTATTAAGAACTTTACTAAAGTCGGCATAAAGTTCGAAATACAAAAACTGGGTCGAAGGTTTAGGCTCTGGGCTAAAGTTAGATCGTGTTTTGTAATAAAACGGTGAGATGTTTTTGTTGCCTAAAACCAAAATGAAAAAAAAAATTTCTTTTGAAAAAACCGCAGTATGCTCATTATTTCGTCTATAGTTCGACACGTAAGTTATTCTACTAAAGGATGTCACAGTATTGATTGGCACACTGTGGTGATGACGGAGTGACGGCTGACAATGGAGAATGGAAGAAGAAAAAACGTGTTGTGACAACCCCTTGTCCCATGTTAGTACAGTCACCAAAAGAGATAAGTAACCAGGGTCGTCGATATAGTTGAAGTTTAGTAAGTAACCGATGGATATTATCGAGTAAAATTTAATTGAATTAATAGAAAACAAACAGGTCATTTATCAAATTAAATTTCATTCGAAAGCATCCATCGGTTTTTTTCTTAACTTCAACTATATCCGATGACCCTGGTTACTTATCACATTTGGTGGCTGTACCTGGGACAAGGGCAGGAAGAAGGTATAGTGGACAGTACCTTTGTACGCGCGATGCGGCGCAGACATCATCAGTCCGGGCGCGGCCGGCGTCGCGGACAGTCGCGGGAACTGCTCCACGCTGCCCGTGTCGATGTTAGCCTGCGTCATCGTAGGAGGCGGCACCGGGACTGCCACCGGCTCTTCACGAACTTGGTCCCGGTGGTTCCTGTCTCTGGAATAATGGATAACTTTCTGTTTAAATTTTATATTGTGATAGTAGTGGCAAAGCTGACTTAGGGAGTGACCCACTTATTGATACGGAATCTGCTCGAGGCGTTCAGAAAGAGCTTTATGTCCATGCAATAGCGATAAAGACGTTTTTTTCCCTTCATTTCGGTTCGGGCTACGCGGCTCAACACCACGTCGAGCTGTGTGAAACGTGTGGCGATACGGGATCGGCTCACACCGATATCGCATCGATAAGTGTGGTACAGTCCCTAAAAATATATTATTTCTTATTTGTTCTTTCTTTTTGCTTCTAGGACTAAAAAGTGCCGTTTTTTTTTCAAGTATCAAGAAGTATTCCTCACAATCCTCTTCAATAGATGATGAGGGCAGCAACGTCAGTGGTGAGTGGGAGTCGCGTGGTGATGAAGCGGTCCTGCAGTCTTCAACGTATTCGCCCAGCGATAGGATTTGTGTTGGCAATGTCTCCATTTTGGCAGAGATGTGTTCTGCGACTGTCGATGACAATTATGACGATGACGTACTGCCACTAAGTTCAGTCAATATGGTCTCATCTTTTCAGGGCGTCTGGTAGTATTTTAATTATTTTACCTGAATTTAATCAGGTGACATTTTGGTACTCATTTCATACAAAAGCATTTTTTCTTATTTACTTCGATAGCATATTGGTTACAGGGTATTTAAATAGCCCTTGTAAGAGTATACCCTTCCAAAAGTTTTGTTTGCAGACAATTAATAACGAACATAATTAGCACTGTGCAATTTTTTTTTATGCACAGGTCAAATAGTCAGCTTCGTTGCTTACTAGCTGCTACATCGTTAGCCACAATACCTGGGCGTCCGCTGCACGTTGGGATGCGGCGTGATGTTGAACTGCAGCTCGAGCGTGCGCGCCTGGCGCGTGGCGCCGCGCGGCATGCCGCGACCGTGCACCGTCGCCTTGTGCGCTGGCGGGGCCGAGTTACATCATTAGTTATTGTTTGGCCCCGGAACCATTGTTAATGACAACGAAATGAAATATTAATTAAGTAAATGATTTGTTAAAAAGAAATACAATACCAACTTAGTTTGTATGTCAGGTTTTATAAACATATATTTTAAGTTCAAAAAAAAATTCAAGTAACCTCGTGTGCTCCCCTTGTAATTATTTTTATTAAGAAATAAACTTCTTTAACCATAACTCCGACAGAGGTGCTGAAAATATTTATTATTGTTATTTATTTAACTAAGGCACCAAGTCCTAATATACAAATCACAAATTCATAAAACTCCTACATTCAATTTAAAAAAAAAAAAGTGGAAGGGATGGCACGGGTTGTGCTACCCTAAAGACAATATGATATACTTAAGGAACATCTAAAAACAAAAATATTTTGTGAAGATATAGCTATTTCATATATCTTAATGATATTGGCAGACACACCAGCCGTCTATTCTGTAAAAATCTCACCAAGTAATTGTTGGTGAAGTGAGCTCTCATTTCACCCCATTTTAGGGATGGACACTTGACAGATCACTTCACCTATGTTGTCAAGGTGAGATTATTGCAGAATAGATCAGAAGGTCTTATGCTTCCATCCACGCAGACTCAAGGCAAGTAGAACCGTTCACAAACTTATGGAGGCCGTGAGTTGTGAGAGACATAGGCTCTTCGTTGCAGCGTCAGGTAGCCGGTAGATTACATTTGTGATTGTGGCTGTGGTTTCAAAAACAGACACCAGAATCGGGAATTCTGTTCTTGTTTACTGTGGTTACGCTCATGCAGTAGGGTGCGTTTCCACCAGACATGAGCGAGATTGCATAGCGAGGAATGTGCATTGAACTAACCAATAACAGCGCTAGCTTAGCTCAAGCTATGAAAGTTATTGTATAGTTTCACACACATCCTTCGCTACGCATCGTCGCTCTTCTCTGGTGGAAACGCAGCCTTCAAAGTCAAATCATTTGTTTCAAATAGGCCCATAAAAGACACTTTTGAACGTCAAAATTTACAAGAAAATAAAAATGTTTCTAAGCCTTATTAATTTGATTTATGACAACAAACAAAATAAACTCCAACCCACCTTTGAAATCAATTTCGCTCCTAAACACGGCCGTCAAGTGCTGACCCGCGCACTCCCCCTCCTCACAAAGATAGTGGTCGGTGCGGAAGTGATGCGCAAGCGCCGAATGCGACGCGTAGTACAGGTTGCGTCCATCGGCGTCGCACAGATGGCAGTACAAATGTTCTTTACGCAAGTGCCGGTAGAGCTCGTCGGCGTCCATGAAACGTTCTTCGCAGAATTCGCAGAGAGGATGGCCCCTGATAAAAAATATAAGACGAATAACATCACGCACTTTTTTTTTAAAGAGAAGGGACAAATGTACATTATAAAATTATAACCGAGCCAAGACCCAAACGAGCATTTTAAAAACATTTTTACAAAAAAAAACAACCGACTTCCGAAAAAAACACAAAAAAGTGAAAAATAACTTTAATTTCGGAAGTCGGTGTCTTTGGATTTGTATTTTCGTTTTTTGCCACCGACTTCCGAAATTAAAGTTATTTTTCACATTTTAGTAAATTTTTTTGTGATAGTTTTTTTTTTCCTTTTTTTGTGGTACCTACCCCACATAAATTCGTATACCACTACTTGATATGTAAATAACAGTAACAGGAAGTTATTGAAACATCATCTATACTATATGCTTAGTGGAAAAAATACGCATTATTAAGGATAACTCAAAAACCACTGGTCAGATCTTAATCAAATTTATATGGGCCCACATGAGAAGCATCAGCTTTCAAATAAAAAATCATCTAAATCGATTCACCTAGAAAAAAGTTCTGAATTAAAACAAAAAAAAATACAGCCGAATTGAGAACCTACTATTATTTATTATAACCTATTTACTCACGCCTTCTTCCCATGGGGGTAGGCAGAAAATAAAGAACGCCACATGCTGCGATCGCAAACATCGTGAGGAAATCCAGCCCCTGCAATCTCGACATTAGACAGCGACAAAAATCGGTCGCTAAGTCTTTGCTATAAATTGCTTTAATAGATTTTCAACTTTACTTCGAAAGCGTAAAGTTGAAAATCTATTAAAGAAATTAGACATCGATTAGATTTAACGACCGATTTTTGTCGTTATATTTGTCGAGACTGCAGAGCCTGGACTTATCTATACTAATATTATAAAGAAGTAAAATTTGTTTGTTTGTAAGCTTGTTTGTAGGGGGTAATCTCTGTAACGACCGGTCGGATTTGAAAAAATATTTTTGCATTTCATAGCCTAATTGTTGAAGGAAGGGGTTGTTGTTGGGGAAGGGGGGAGGGATTTAACATCACGCTATGACCCTAAGAACACGAACAAAAAGAAAAAGTCAGAAAGCGAGCTATACGAAAACGAAGTGATAGCGCGGGCAGGTGATGCGACTCGACGGGGTGGGTCGGGAAAACAAGTTTTTTTACGCGAGCACGCTAGTTTACGTCTTGAGCTTAAGCTATAAAATATAAGTCCGAAATCGACAACCCGTCTTGAGCAAGCGCGGTGATCAATGCTCGTGCCTTCTCAGAATGAGAAGAGGCGTTTGCCCAGCGGAACAATAATAGCCTCGGCTGGTATTTATAATTAGTATAAAATTATTAACTAAGGATATTATGAAATGTTCCATGAGTTTAACATTTCAGTTTCAAGTTTCACATTTGTATACAAAATACTGTATTAAAGAAAAACATGGAAATTAAATATTAGTACCGGTGTCCGTCGTAACAGATATTAAGTCAAAACACCGCATTCGATATCGCTAAGCGCTTATCAGTAAGAGTTTCGTCACTCACGTAGAACCGGCAAGTAACAGCGTGTACGTTTTAAGACGACTTCTATCATAAACACAAAATCATGTTTTGTAGTCTTTTTTAAGATAGGGTTCAAAATGGCCACGCTCCGGACAACAAAGACAGAAACTATTCAACATTTTTTCTATAATTTACTTAACTACTTCAGAAATTATATTTTTACCAGTTTAAAGGATTTTAAGTGCGGGTTCACAAAGATTCTCGACATGTCAAAAGCCCATAAAACATCACGCCTGTATTCCCCGAAGGTTACGGCAGAGGTTAACAGTACGCCAGTGGCGTAACTATAGGGTGGCAGGGCTGGCGAAATGCCACGGGCCCCCGGCCCATCGTGGCCCCAGGCCCTAGAGGCTGCGAGTTCAGAAGTAACCTAAATTTTTTAACAAAATCTAGAAAAAAAAATTTTTTTGTACATATATATTTTATTTTTATATTAATATTAGTTATACTGTTAGGTAACCACTTCAGTGATTTATTAAAATTAAATTACAACGTGACGATTTTTACTTGGGCCCCATCCAATGAATTTGCCACGGGCTTCAGATGGTATAGTTACGCCACTGAGTACGCCAACATGTTCCTAGTTACATTTTAGTTCATTAACTGGGTACAAATACAGACTCCGTTCTGGCTTCCTCTGTGAAATTTCTGATTGAAAACCCGTATTACACTTCCCGGTCTGTGCATTGTATCCAGGATGCCCCATCCTCAGAAATTGCGCTCGCGAACACTAGAACGATGGGGCAATCAATAACACTATTACGGCCTACGGTCCAATGACCGACTTGTGCCGCATATAGATGAAAGCTGGTCCATATACGTAATTGTATTTGACATCTAACAGTCATGCCAATCAGATATGCAAATTCAACTGATAGCTAAGCATGTAGACACTGCACTTAATAAAGCTTTTATCATTTATTGCTATGTTATGAAAAGCGTATCACGTTATACGCTACATACGTATTTATTTGATAGATAAAATTACACGGTAAGTAAATAAAATTGAGATACCAACAGTTTACAATCTCTCCATTGATTTGATTCTTAACTAAGAACTACCCACACAAAAAATCCTAAGTTAGCATAAAACAAGGAAACTTACAATCGTATTTGCTACCTAAATAATAAATTGTATTCGCTTTTTTTATTTTGTTTTATGGTGTCCCGCGCATTTCGATATAAATCAGTTTAATATACCGAGAAATAATGTGTAATGGATTTACTATTATGGATAAATGTTTACCTGTGTGACGTATCGTCCAGATCTCCTCTCCGTCGATGATGAGCCAGTTCTTGACGAGTATAGCACTTTCTCTCCATAGTGAATATCTACAATTTACATATCATTAAGTTAATGTCGCTGGCATTAACAATTTGCACTTTATTGCTCTCAAGTAATTAACTATTGTTTACAATATCTGATGATAAAATTTACTATTGAGTAATTATTATTACACAAAATTATAAACAATTTGTCAACAGTCCATTGTCTAGATAATTAGGGTGATAATTTATTTTTTATAGTCACAGAATATTTAATTGTGTATTACGTCACAGATTCACTCAAAAATGTAGGTATTAAGATAGCCTAATACATTGCGTAAGTTATGATGGCATAACCACAATTACATTTTTATATTCATTTCAAGCAATTATGTTTCTAAGTAGTACTATTTCTTGTAATATGTTTGGAATAAACATTGTTATTCCTACTGTTACCACAATATTGATGTGTAAACATCTTAGCGCTCGGTCTACGGTAGGGGCTAGCTGGGACTTCGAGCGTCAGGCGCGTAAGCGTAAGACTTCGAGCGTCAGATGACGTCAGCGTAAGACCCGTGTCTATGTGAGCGCGTGAATGTGTGTGTGAGAGCGCCGCACGGTGGGGGCTAAGCACACCTCAATTTTCCCAAACCAAACTGATGCGAGCTCACATGTTTACACATCAATTTTCGTGAGTGCCAAACCAACACACACCGATTTTTTTTTTTATAATTTTGTTTTTTTGCGAATTGGCTAAAGCCCAGATTAATAATAGTAGGGCAAACACAAAAGACAATTTAATATTAACTGTGGTCAGTCCAATTTTTTTAATTTATTATGCAAATTTTAACTTCGAATATTAGTCATTACACTAATATCTCAGCTTGTAATTGCGCAAATTAATGTGGCTCTTTCGTCATTTAGGTTTTATTACTTATATTGACTAATGAAATATTACTTGACGGTTTTCCTATGCTGGTCAATAGATAAGCATATTAAATAAATAAATATTATTATAAGGATATAATTACATCAGAAACACTAACTCTAAACCAATATAAATAATAGTATAAGAAATGTATGCAGTGACTGCAGTATACAGTTATAAACATTGTGGAATGCAAATAAATATCTGAAAACCATTATGTAATTTTTGGTCTTATTTAGTATCCTCATATACAAATCTCTCTATTGCACTGAGGTTTGCTGTTAGAAAACCCGATTCTGGGCTAAGCTAATATTGTTTTTGTAATTTATGTGTACATTAAAGAATAAGTCTTACCCTTAAATGCTTAACGCAGAGATCACAAAAGTATCTTTCATGAACTTTCCTCATGTGATCATTCAGCATAGTGAAAGTACGAAATGGTGGAATCTTGTCACAGATCTTGCAGCGGTTCTCCAACAACAGCTCGTAGGCCTGCTTGATATCCTCACTACAGAATCCAATCTTGTATTGCCTCTCCAAAAGGCGGTCCGAGAAAGCCCTGTTGCGAAGCTCCTTATAAGGTTGGACAGTGTCCGTAAAAACCACCTGTGAAAAGTTATTTTATGTTTTTATGTTATATTAGTTTTGAGGGGAAATTAGAATTAAGAAATCTCACACAAAATACCTTGGTTGTTTTCATGTAGTGGGCTATTTTGTTTAATTTTAAATTCTGCATGAAATATATAAACAGAGTTCAATTATTGAACTCTTTTTTATACAACTGACAAGACTGTTTTTATATTCTACACAGATAGTTCATTTAAGACTGTTTTTATATTTTACACAGATTATTCGGGAAAAGTTGTTCAGTACCGTCAAACGGGGTGAATAGGGACTCAGGGGTGAATCTTGATGAATCTTTAAAACGGATTTTAACATTGGAATAACATAATTTGTTGGCAACGAGGGCATTTATTCATTAATTACAATACAGTTAACACATTAAGTCCTTTTTGGCAACAAACTCAACTCAATTTCAATGTCAAAATCCCTTTTAAAGTTTTGTCTCGATTCACCCCTGCGTCCCTATTTACCCCATTTGATAGTACCTTAGGAAGAGTCACCCTTTAAGCGGAACTTTCTGTAGGGTAATTGTGTAACACACTAACAGTAGCAATGGCTTTCAATTTGACAGTTCAACAACTTTCAGTGAGTTATTTAAGTTATTGAGCAGTAAAAAAAATCGAACTTAACATGTTGACGGACAGTATACCCTCACTGGCTGAACGTGCTAAGACACTACAAAATTTCGGGTAGGAAACCCTTTTTTAGATTATTTTTTAACGTCCCAATATGACATCAAAATGTTTAAAATTCTATCTGTGGTGACACTACAGAATGCTCTTCCTTGTATTAGTATAGAAAATAACACACCCCAAGGCATACTGATTTTATACAAGTCAAAACCTTGACGTTGACAGGCGTACTGTTGTATTATTATTTGCAGAAACAACGCTGAGAGGCATTCTGTCCGTCAACATTTTAAGAATCAATGGATTAACAATATCCTTCAAAATGAAAGATATTATTGATTGATATTGATTGTGATTGAAAGTGTGTAACACAATTAGGGTGCTGGTTATATCTATTCCACACCATTTAAGGACATTTATAAAATTAGAACCATATGCTGTAAATATCATTCAACACAACAACCCAGCCAAACAAAATGTTATGGATGTATTTATATTTTATTCAAAAATGTATAGTACCTATCAATGTTTATAATGAAACCCATTGTTTCTATGAAATAAGCTAAACTCAGATACTTTTACATATTCACTACAATAAGCCTTTCACAATGATGGAGTATTTTTAACCGACTTCACAAAAAGGAGGAGGTTCTCAATTCGTCTGTATGTTTTTTTGTTTTTTATGTGTGTTAGCTCATAACTTTTTTCTGGGTGAACCGATTTGGATGATTCTTTTTTTATTTGATAGGTGGTGCTTCACATGTGGTCCCATTTAAATTTGATCAAGGTCTGACCAGTAGTTTTTGAGTTATCCTTAATACTGCAGATTTTTTCCACTTAGTTTATATGGATGATGTGTTAATAATTTCCTGTCACTGTTATTTACACACCAAGTAGTGGTATACGAATTTATGTGGGGTAGGTACCGCAACTAAAAAGTGAAAAATAAAAACTTTTTTACAAAAAACAACAGACTTCCAAAAAAAACACTAAAAGACGTGAAAAATAACTTTAATTTCGGAAGTCGGTGGCCGAACACGAAAATACAAAACCAAAGGCACTGACTTCCGAAATTAAAGTTATTTTTCACGTCTTTTAGTGTTTTTTTTGGAAGTCGGTTGTTTTTTTGTAAAAAAGTTTTTTATGATCTGGCCTTTTATCAAATAGGGTTGGATCAGCATAATTAACTTCTAAGTCAATAAAAGGGGAAGACTCATTGGCCCCAACCTAATTTACTGGTTTAATATTTGCTTAGGCATTTATCTATCGGCAGAGTAGTAATGTGGGGTATTGTTTTGACCACCACCCTCATCCATTGCCCTCATAAAATTCCCCCTATCAAACTCCGCAGTACATAGGTAATGTGCAAATCTATTCCAGGCCTTGAAATTAGATACAATTCAAAAAGTATGGTGCAATGTTATGACTCCAAAAGATTACAAATTAGATGTGTCAGCATAAAGTAATTATAATTGAATTACTTCACATAGTTACTATCCACTTGAATTAACTGTTTGTGTACATGTTTTTAGTACATATTTAAATTACTTTAGGAAATAGTTATAAATTAAACTAAATCACTGAAACAAATCAAAACATTGCAATCTAGAAAATACAATATTTTCAGTGAAAAAAATCACACTTTCAAAATGTTACACACATAGTCTCACCCTGTCATGTATGAAAAGTTTATCAACATAGAATTATGCTATTGTAGGAATGAACATACTAGTGGATACATTCGCCTATTGTGAATTAATGCAGAAGATTCGCTGAATGTGTTTATAATACACAATGTTGCACAATGATAACTTGTGCACTGAGGATGTAAGAAACATAACATTCATCATTTTATACATAGCTCTAACTTACCCTTGAAAGGTCTTGCCTGCAGATAGGACACTCATTCTGAAGGCAGAGCACCCGCATTCGGGTGGAACACTCGAAACATACGGGATGGTCACATTCGCCAACCGAATAGTATAAAACGTTCTTGAAACACACTACGCAAGTATTCTCGTTTGAATTGTAGTCAGCCATTGTTCCGAGCTGGGTTCTGGAAAATTATAAAAGGAGCTAATGTTGGGACAAGATTTGTGGCGATTATTGGTAAAATTTGAGCGATAAATACTGTTTATACATACGTAAGATTGAGAAAAGGAAGGACGAAAATTTCGTAGTGCTGAAATGACAACTAGATGAAATAGTTGCCATACACAAATAATTCTGACAAATAAAAACGTCTGTCCACGACACGTTTTGATTTATGGTCAACAAGGCGAAGGTTGATTGCTAAAATGAGGTGTCTCAAGGATAGCCCAGTAAAAGAACTTAGAAAACCGTAATTCTGTCTATGGGTTATATCGATTTACTTGTTCGTCCTCTCTCTACTATTGAAACGGTGAACGGATGAAGAGAACGGTTTGAAGTTTGAAATTGTTTGAATTTCAATTCAATCAAAATCAAAGTTCGTTTGTTATCCAAATTCAACAGTAGAATGTGTGTTAAAATAAAGTAAAACTGGTGATTTACACAGTGAACATCGATATAGACTTTCCAAATAATGTATTTCCAAGTGTGTATCAGTTTATTGTGCTAAATATTAGTATGTGATAGATGTTTCTATTGCCTGCTGTAATCTGGATTTTGTCGTAATCATAACTAATTTTATTTCATTATTTTAGATTGAAAATACTCCTGAGCACATACGAAGGGCTCGTCGTACGGAATCTGTTGTGAATGAGTCTCCCAAAGAAGAATGTCCTCGTCTTATATTGGCTCCGTTTTCTAGGCCTCCACAAGTTGTGTTCGACAATGTCCTTATTGGTGCATCTTGTGAGAGGAACCTAGAGGTGTTCAACCCATCGAAACAAGTACAACAGGTAACCAGCCACAAATTAAAATATAGTTAAACAACCCTACTAATTTAGAAAAAAAGTAGTGAACTGGTTTAACTTAGTCATATAGGTAAAGAGAATTTAAAATTTCTGAAGACTGAAAGGATAAGAACAGGAACCTAAATCTTAAATAGGTCAAACATTAATATTATTATGTTAAAGTTAGGTAGACATAAAAAAAAACAGTTTATATGAGAAAGGAGAAACTATTGATTTCTTTAAAAAAACTAAATAATCTGAATGACCTTCATCAACAGTAAGTATTGCTAGGCAATACAACCTTAGAGTACTAAGAAGTAGTATGCATACTATGCATTCCTTAACATATTATTATTATCATTTATTCATGAATAACAATTGTGGCTTGCCACCATAAAGCTCATCAATTATTTCTTCTACTACAGTCCGGCCGTCGAGAGAAATTAGTTCCTGACATCTGTCTGTGCAACAATAATTCTAGTAACAAATAAATATAAACAAAAATCATCCCCTTTTTCTGGTTCCTTATGAGTCAGTGATATACCAACCCAGAGTCATTCTTGATTTTGGTATACATAAACGGAGTCCCAATCCCAACAACCTTTTTAATAAAATTTTAAATATAAAATAGTCAAATTGGATTTTGTTATTCACAGACGCATCCAAAATAGAAGGATCTCATTTAGGTTCAGCTGTGTTCATACCTAAGTTTAATGTTGTTTTAAGTTTTAAGAGTCCGACTGAGTGTTCTACTTTTACAGGAAAATCCCTAGCAATATTAGAGGCAGTAAAATACATTGATGCCAATCAACAACACTTTGATAAATCCTTGATTTTTACTGACTCTCAGCTCTCTCCAAGATTTATTGAAAATCTCATTTCGCAGCAAAGATAATTCTATAATTATTCTTAGAATAAGGAAATACTCTATAAGTTAAATCAATCTGGTCTGGAAACTGTCTTGGCATGGATTCCGGGACATATTGGCATATTTGGTAACGAGGCAGCTGATTTCTATGCTAAGCAGTCTATCCGGATAGGCTGAACGTCTTTTACTAACATACTGGCTTGGGACGTCCGTTGCCTGTCTAAACCATGTCTCATGAGGTCTTGGGATGATCTGTGGCAAAAAACAAGGGCAATTAAGGGCAAGTATTATGGCAGTATCCAATCCAACATCCCAACTAAGCCCTGGTTTGTCAAAAATAAGAAATTAAATTAAGCACAACTATTATTATACATCTCAGACTGGGACATGTTTGCTCCCCAGTGTTTTTAGCTAAACTATGCATTCGGGATCATTCCCTTTGCGAGTGTGGTGTGGAAGAAGGTACTGTTGAGCACATATTTTTCTCTTGCCGTAATCTTTTGGTACCTCTTTATGATATGCTCCCTCCTCATTTTCCCAGACCTATTAATATACCATTCCTCTTGACACTCGTTGATTCCCCATTAGTTAAAACACTCCAAAAATTTATTTTATTGAATAAAATAAAGCTTTAATTTACCAAGTCATAAAGGTGGTTCAGTGTTCGTCTCATAATAAAATTAATTTGTGTTGTCTGCTTACTAACAATATATACTAACAAATTTTTTGTGTTGTCCTTACAGTCAACTCAAACGGATCCAGTTTTAATTAGGAAAATCATACTAAAGTCAATACAACCGGTTAACTTCAGTGAATACACTTTGTTTCCTTCAATCTTGACATTGGCAGAATCATCGGTAAAACGATGGAGCCATTAATATAAAATTGGAATTGGAACAAATAAATATTTATTTTGCAAAACATGTATTTGTTTGTATGAAGCTGACGTGTATCAAGAATGGGTTCTCTCGAAAGCTATACCGTATCTTCAGTGTTCTCTTAGTTCTCTTCTAAACCACCAGTTACCAGTTCACCACCAGTCTATATCTTGCACTTTTTATTACCATTATCTACTTTTAATAAGGTCAGTAGTAATATTATGTTGAACCAACTTGGTTGTTCTTCCCTATGTTTTGATTGGACAATATTACTACTCATTGAAATTTCTAATACAGAGACACATTGTATGTATATTTATTTATATTATATTTAAATTATAAAACATCAGCAAAATCCATAAACTTAAATACAAAACTAACAAAACTTTTTAACTTTGCTTTTCTTCAGATTACTCTTGGAAAATCTCTGCCTCCTGGCTTAGTGATACATTTGCCAGGAGAATGGCTGGTGGTAGAACCGGAGACATGCTACTGCTTGACTATGATTTGGACACCGACACAGCCAACTGGGATCAGGGAGACGATACGCTTCACAAATGAGAACAGAGGCCGATATGATGTCATTGTGGTCCTCAAATCTGTTATGGTAAATTTTCTTACAAATACAGCAAACACACAAAACATTACATTTTACATTGTAAATATTTCATATCTGAGTCCGCAAAGTAGATTTATGAATGACCACTGTATAAATTAGTGACTAGATTTGTAGATTGGTCGGACAATTCAGTCGATTTTAAAAATGTCCAGTAGTAGCTGGGGTTTTAAAAGTAGTATTTATCATAAATATCTACTCTTGAACATAGGTTTTTCAATGACAAAGAAAATTAATAATCATAGCAAATTGTCGAAATCATCAAGTTTGCCAGACTTATTGGTGATTGCAGTATATTTTATAGACAAAATAAGAATATGCTACTCCACATTCTTTTAATGATAAAATGCCTTGGACATCTTTATGTCATAGGTGGAGAAGGGACTATATTATTATTTTCTAACATAAAATAGTATAACTCAAACTACCCCTTGAAGATAAACAGGTGTGATAATAGGAAGCAGCACATATTTTTACAGTCAATGAACCTTTATGAATGGAATTCATACTTGTTTCAGAACATAAAAGGAAAAGGTGGGCAAGCTAAGGTCTTCAAAATATCACCAGGTAAAATAAAGAAAAAACCGACTAAGAAATCTCCTGTATCTCTTTACAAGAAGAAATCTGAGACCATTTACAACACAACACAGATTAAAAAGACATACAATGTTATACATTCACAACATAAGTTAACTCAAGGGTACAACAAAGAAAATATGTCCATGAATAATTATTCCATGGACTACCGTCCAGATAGGTGTCCATTTGACTCACCAAGTAGTGTTGATTTTAACTTTGATACTTCTGAAGTTTTCTCTAACATGCGCACGACTGACTTCTTACTACAACAAACATATGACAAGTCTTACGCAAGCGACACCAGATCAAATGTACCCAACAATGTACTAAAGCCTTCCAATAAACAGCAAATTTATGACGTATCAGGCACTGATTTGTTTGATAATCTTACGTTTACTCCATTAAAAACAGCTAAAGGTGATAAACTTGACAAGGGACCTAAAATTATCCTTAGTATGAACTCTGAAAGTGACAACTTAGATGATAGTTTAGAGAATAGAAACTACAATAAAGAAAATCAGATGCATTCCATAATTAGTGTTACATCTTCACAACCACCCAATAAGTGGTTGACAGTCAATCATCACAGCCAAGTCGACAGCTACGTGGAAACACCTACTGTTGTAAATAAGAAACAACCAAACACATCGTCGCCTAAAGAGTTAAACAGTCCTAACTTCTCTATAAATACAGAATTTTCTCGCATTAGTGATCTATCGTTCTTCCCACAAAGATTTTCGACAGAAAGGAAAACCTTTCCGAAATTGAACAACGACACACATGAAATATTTGACGAAAATCTTAAATTGAGCTCTGATACTTACACCAAGGATTCCCCGAACACGCCAGTAGAACCTCACTTGAGCGAAATGAAACCACCGCACTTCTTTCTGAAGGACCAACCGAAGATGTGTAGGCAGGCCCTCTTCAGAGAGTACCAGCACCAAAAAGAAGCGTATGATCAAAGAAATTTCGTAAATACATATGAACATAACGTATGGCAAAATGACTTGCGAGTAGACACGCGGTCTCCCCCTCCAAGATCAATAACGCCTCCTCTTCAATCTATTCCTGAAGAGAGTGTACAGTTCTCTGATACTCAAGTTTTTGACAGAACTAATAAGCAAATGTCTACGTTCCCATTAGATCGCACTTTTGACAAAGCTAATGATAGGTTTTCCTCTGTATCTTCGACCAGTCAAATGCAAACATGGTCTAAAAAGGCTGTTAGAGCGGAGCCAGATCTTTGGAAAATACCTGTTTCTCATGTAAAAAAAACTATAAAGAATAGAGCATCAATGAAGGGTAAAGATTCGATTTGTAGTAAAGTATCGAACACGACGTTTGAGACGAACAAAAGTATTGCAAAGAACATGTCGGTTTACCAGATGAGAAATGTGTATTCTGAATCTGCTACAGTCGATCCATTTCTGTCGTCTACATATTTTTACGATGAAGAAGCTGTGGAAAGGTTTGAAACGGAATTCAAAAGGTGGCTGAATTGTATTCTGACTCCTCCTGCTGATCTTGACAGTAACATCGAACAGAAAATAGATGTCGGCAAGGTGTGGATTGATAACAGAAATAAAGAAGTTCCACTTGCGCCTACGAAGGAGCAAGTATCGAGTGCTTACCACAACAGTCACAGACTGGAAAGTCTCCGAAGGTCCGCAAGAGCCTTACTAATGAGTCCAGAAATCGCGATTGTTTTCCAAAAGTTGACTGCCCAGATTGACAAGAAGTTGATTGCTATCCGGGCCGATCGGAATCTTCACTTGGACGTCGGGCTACAAAAGATTATCATGGAGTTATTGTTGTCATACAATCCTCTGTGGCTTCGAATCGGACTTGAAGCCATCTATGGCATTGTTTTGCCACTCCATTCAAACAGCGACATCGAGGGACTTACTACGTTCATTATTCAAAGAATGTTCAAAAACCCTTTCCTCAAGAACAAACACTCGAAGTCAAACGCGCCGAACATGTTACTTCCAGCATACATGGAGGCAATAAAGAAATTCACCCTAAAGAAGTTTTTCATGCTTGTTTTCTTTTTGGATCAAGCGAAGCAGAGAAAACTTATATCGCACGATCCATGTCTTTTCTGCAGGAATGCAGTCTGTAAAGAAAGCAGGGAAGTTATTATTAGATTCACGAGAGAAGTTATCGCAGGCATTGGCGACATCACGAAACATCTTAGGCCGCTTGGGTATGTCGTGAGCCATAAACAGTCTTATTTAGACGAATATAAGTATGCAGTACACAACATAGCCTTGGATATCAGGGATGGTGTAAGACTGACCAAGGTCATGGAGATAATTTTGATGAAGGATGGCTTATTAAATCAACTTCGGACACCCGCTATTTCTCGCTTACAAAAGATCCATAACGTGCAAGTCGCATTAAACGCTTTGAAGGAGGCCAATTACGTGATCGTTGGCGAAATCACGCCCAACGACATTGCTGATGGCCACAGAGAGAAGACACTGTCTTTACTATGGCAGATCATTCACGTATTCCGCGCTCCATTGTTCGAAACAGCCGCTAATGTTATACAGACTTGGTGGAGGAAGAAGTACGAAGTTATTGCTGAGAAGAGGAGGGAAGAAGAGAAGAAACTTCAGGAACGAATTAACGGGGCGAGTGTCATCCAATGTTGGTGGCGCCGTATTCAGTACAACCGCCTAGTCGAATGTAAGATGCAACAAATAACAACTGCTACTATCACAGTACAAAAGTATTGTAGAATGTGGATACATAGAACTCGCCTTATAAGATGGAAAATGAGTGTTTTGAAGATAGAAACCTGGTACAGATCTCTTAGGATGATGAGAGAAGCTAAAGCAACTCTCGAGAAATTGAGGTTAGAAAGGGAAGAGTTGAGACGTAAGGCAGCTATTCATATACAATGTCAAATCAGACGGTGGTTGTGTGTCAGGCAATACACGATACAGATAAAGAGGATTGTTACTGTGCAAAGTTTAGTTCGACGATATCTTGTTAGGAAAGAATACACTCGATATAGGCAAGCTGTCATGTGCATCCAACAGAGATATAGGAACAAATTAATGATGAAAAAGGAAATACATGATTTCGCTACAAAGCGCAGGAGCGCTGTTCTCATACAAAGCCAATATCGTATGCTTCAACAGAAAAGATATTTCTTGAAACTCAAGAACGCGGTTAAAATAATTGAAGAACGTTACAAAGCGCTGCTTCAAATGAGGATCGCTCGAAAACACCATCTAGCCCTCAAAGAGAGCGTTATCAAAATACAAAGCTTGTATAGACGTAAGAAATGCCACGAGGAATACATGCGACAGAGAGAACTAATCATGGCTCTCCAAAGAAGGATCAGAGCTCACCAATTAATGAAGAAAAAGAAGGAAAGCTTCTTACAAGTTAAGAACGCTACTATTGTACTCCAAACGTATATCAAGTCCTATTTAATCATGAAGAAGTTGAGACAAGATTATGTAAAGTTACGTCAATCTACAATTCTAATTCAACAATACTTCCGATCCTATTTACAAGTGAAGGCGCAAAGCAACACCTATACGAGGTTGCGAAATGCCGCAATCGTTCTACAAAAGTCGTACAGAAACTTAGTACTTATGCGTAAAGAGAGATCTGAATATCTAGAACTTAGAAAATCAATTATAATTAGCCAAAGAAGGTATAGAGCTCAAATACTAAAGAGGAAACATCGAGAAGAATATACAAAGCTCCGTCACGCTACTATGATCATCCAACGTAGAGTCATTGCCCTGATTAAAATGCGTTTACAAAGAGCTACGTATCTAAAACTTAAATCATCTTGTACCACCATTCAGAATGCCTATACAGCTTTCGTGTTAGGCAGAAAACAAAGGAAGGAATACCTACAACATAAACAGGCTGCTATTAAAATCCAAAACTGGTTTAGAAGTTGTATGAAAGGAAAAGAGGTGCAACAGCATTATCAGCACTCGAAACAAGCATGTGTGACTATCCAGAAAATCTATAGAGCGTACATTGTTGGTAGAAAACAAAGACAAGAGTATATTCAAATCAAGACAGCAACCATCTTCATTCAGAAATATTACAGATCGTATATCGAAATGAAAATAATAAGACAACAGTACATTACAATTAGGACTTCCACAATAACCATCCAGAGATATTACAAATCGCATTTGGAAACCAAGAAACAAAGAGCAACGTATTTACAAATGAAAAACGCAGCAGTGCTCATTGGGGATCAATATAAACGTTATAAAGAAACTCAGAAGGTCAGACAGGACTATTTCCGGCTTCGGGAAGCTACATTATGTTTACAGAGAAGATACAGAAGTATTATTGCTATGAAAGCTGAAAGAGAAAAGTATTTAAGGATCAGACAGTTGATTATTCTGTTACAACAAAAGTATAAAGCTTTACTCGCGATGCGAAGGGAAAGACAAGGATATTTACATTTGCGAACAGCCACAGTGACCATTCAAAATAGATTTAGAGCACAAAAATTAATGATATTTGAAAGAACAAGATATACCACAATATTAAAACAATGCATTTCAATTCAGAGGTTTTATAGAGCCTATGTAGAAGGCAAGAACCAAAGAGCAGAGTATCTTGAATTGAAACAGTCAGCTATAGTTTTACAAAGAATGTACAGGGCTTTGCTGGCAATGAGAAAAGATAGAAAATCGTATTTAGGAAAGAAGTCTGCAGCTATTACTGTTCAAAGGAAATACAGAGCACATTGCCTCATGTTGAAAGAGAGGCAAGCATACAAAAATATATCTAAGTCTTGCCTCACCATACAAAGGACATTTAGGGCGTACTCATGCGGTAAACGCCAAAAAATTGAATACAATAGAATTAAATCAGCAGCCATCCTAATTCAAGGACGCTTCAGACTTATTAAAGAGACCAGAAGAATTCAAAACGAATATCAGGCGCTAAGAATGGCAGTTCTGCTAGTACAAAGTAGGTTCCGATCGAATAAAATAGCTCGCATTATTAGAGAAAATGAAGCAGCACATATAATACAGAACTGGTATATCGCTACGAAAAAACGCGTGGTATGCCGCCAAGAATATTTGACACTTAAAAAAAGTGCTATCCTAACACAGTCTGTGGTCAGAATGCTGAATGCTCGCAAGAGATTTATAGCTATCAGAGATGCTACATTGTACATACAGCGTTTCTATCGCTCGTACAAACTAACTGTAACGGAAAGGCAAAAGTATATTCAAACTAGAATTTCTATAATTAAGATTCAGAGCCATGTTAGGACATTTATTGAAAGAAGGCGTTTCTTCAGATTGCGATCGGCTGTAGTAACAATTCAAGCTGCTTATAGGCTGAAAAAACAGAGGGATATTTTGAGGGCTCAAAGAATAGAAGCAGCAATATGTCTGCAGAAATATGTACGGCGATACCTTGTACGATCGTGGTACATCCAATATATGGAGCGAGTGAGGTTTATACAAAAAATATGGAGAGGAAAATTACTTACAAGACTGATTCATTGCGAGTTTGTACAAAAAAGAAGAACTATTGTCAAAGTCCAGGCTATCATTAGAGGATACTTGGTGAGGAAAGAAATACAGATAAAGAGGGAACAGATCCTAAAGGTGAGGGAAGAACAAAGGGTATACTGGGCTGCTTCCAAAATTCAGGTAAATATTTTCTAGAAATCTAATTTGAATTAATCTAAGGGCAAGATTCACAGACCACACTTTGACCTTATTTTGCTGAGCAAAGTTAGCGTGTCATACGAATATCAACCTTATTCTGAAGTAAATAATGGGGAATGTGAGCAAGCGTTTTATACGAATTAAAGCCGTATTTTTGCTGATATGAAACTGGAACTTTGTTTAGTAAAGTCAAAAAGCGCTGGCTGAATCTCGCCCTTAGATTATTTTGCGGCTAAAGTAAAATTATCCTGTAACAGATAATCGGAAACAAAAAAAAACACTTATTTATTTTCAGGCACTATTGCGCGGCCATATAGCCCGAGTGAATATTGCCTACGACAAGCGCGTGGAAGCAATCAGGCGTAGATGGCGAGATGGTGGCCTCAAGTCCAGCCAAGAGTCCATGAAGGAACGTAATGAGGAAGCTATGGAGGTCCTCCGGAACATCAGCGGTATCGAGAGTGTTATCAAGGCTTTTAGATCCCTTGGTATGTGTTATATTTTGTGTGTAGTGTTCGAAAAACAAAATAGTACTAATACTAGTTTTATTTAAAAAATATATGTGCAATGCTGTTTCCCTACCTCTAGGATATGTCCCAGTTAACTTACTGGCCGATAATTTCACGTATATTTCGTTCCATTTTGAATCTATCAAGTAGTGTGTACCCCGAAACGGAAACAGACTTCTCTCTTATTCAAAAACTAATCAATACTAAACCCCTTTATAAACTGCACTACATGCCCGTCTTTGAATTAGTATAGAATGCAAATATTAACCTTTCGCTTTTATTCCAGAATTACTAACGGAAGTATTCCCGATGTTATACAACGACAATGCGTCGGCCATTGTTCACCGTGTGTACACCTACATGTCAGTGACGAACAGATCCATTTCGAGCATAGAAGTGCTCAAGTCTGCCGCCGCCGTGCTCGTCAACCTGACTAGGTATAGGATCACAGGACCGAAGATTTATTTGGTAAGGAAGACATTATAAAAAAAGATAGAGATGGTTAGATAGGTCTATATTTAGGCTTGGGCCTTTACAGACTTAGCGTATTTTTGTAAATTGTCTAGATCTTGTACGTACGAGATGTGATTGGGTGCGCGTGAGCTCCCTCGTATACGTTTAAAGGTGGGTTGGTGGTGGTGGTGGTGGGAACCTAGGAAAGAACGCGCTATCCCTGTATTCCGTTTACACCAAAAGGTATTGGTAGACTGGGGATAGAATGTGCATTATTCGTTTGCTAGTCCTAACAGATTTTAAAATGTACGCATTGGCAAAATGAGCTAAAACGCACCGGAAATACGTCCAATTTGTAATGGCCGCGGCGAAAAAAAGGCACGTCTTAAAAAATAAAGACCTACGCAAATGTGAGGGTAGATTTTCCAGCTTGCTTATATACTTACTCAAAATGTGTTTTGACCTCGTATCAATATCATGTGTAATGATTTATTTTATTTACTTTGCAGAGGGATCGTATACTCCCTATCCTGAAATTCATGTGGAGGTTCAGTAACAGCGAAACTCAATTATTCTGTATTATGGCAACATATCTATGGCTGTTTGCTAAATATGAACCAGTGAAGAAGGTTTGGCTATAATAATATTATCTAATTAGTAACTTACGTGTCAGTATGTCGCATAATCGAAACACGAAATCAATTTTTGAATTCTCAAATTAATACAATAATAATGTTATTATTTGAAACATTGACTGCCCCGATGGACTAGTAGTTGCAAGCGCTACTGCTGAGCATGAGGTCCTGGGTTCGATCCCCAGGTCGGGCAGTGTTATTCGGTTTTTCCATAAAGAGTCTCTCAGTAGCAGCCTGGAGTCTGCATTTGTGCCCAGTTGATGGTAATAGGCTCGCCCTCTATTAAATGGGATCTAAACATAACTCGCGAATTGTGGGTGTACTATAGGTGTACCTCTGCCTAACCCTTTGAGGAATAAAGCCATGATGTTATGGTACTTACCAACGTAACAAAATATGAGCTTGGAAGTGGAGTTTGGACATGGAGTTTAGTGGCTTTTAATGTATGTGGGGGCTGGTGTCCAGCCCCCCACATACAAGAAAAACCACTAAACTATAATTTTTCTGCACAGGACTTACAGAAGTCACTAAACTATATATTTTTTTTGCACAGGACTTAACAGAGCTACTAAACGAGCCAGAAAACCACAGGATGTTAGTTACAATCAAAGGAAACGTCGACAGAACGTCGCGAATGACGACAAACATGAGAAGCAAGTTCCATACACCACAGACATCCAAGTTTATCTCCCATACAAACAACCATTCACTGAACTTGAGCTTGTGTAGTACAAGACACAATATTATGTTGCCAGCTTTAGAACCAGATTACGGTATTGCCAGGGTTGATAAACCGCGGTATTTCGAAGACGCCAAACAAGCCATTAGTTGCCTATTTCTTACATATAAGTTGTGATTTATCTTTGTTTTGTTTGTGTGTATTGAGTCTTCAATTAGGTAAGATCATTTAATATATTCTAGCACTGATATTATTATGTTATTATATTTAGTCATGTCTGCCATGAAACAATTAAAACTTATTTTATTTTATAGTTTGCTTTATCTAGCACACATATTGGTCAATGTATTTATGTTTCTACTAAAACTTTGTTTTTACTTGACTTAGAGGAGTTTATTGATATACGCGCTTCGCATAGGTTAATATTACTCTATTTGTGTTAAGTGTGTTTATTACGAATTTAACTACAGTTTTATCTTATGAGTTTTTGACTAATTAATTTAATATTTAATTAAAACAGCAATTATGCTTCCAGTTCATATTTAATGGTTACAAAATATGAAAGTATGACAATGTTAATTTTACTAATTCAAATAATTCATAATGTCATTGTTATGCTGTGTTTTGTGTGTGGTTATGAACTGTTAATATTAATATTGTAATCGACTTCATGTTTAATTACTAATATTAAACTTAATTTATGCATTATTTCTAATTATGGACAATTTAGTCAATAAAGGACTTAATGTGAATACTTGTATTTCTTAAAAGTAAGTATACAAACTCATCCACAAAGTAACCACTAATCCCGTGGCCCTTCCTGCTTCAGTTATCTTGATCTATCTATATAGATAAATAGGCTATTTCTTAGAGGTTTGGGTTTTAAACTGGCAACACTTTCTAGCGACTGTCAAATTGACAGTTTTTTTTTTCCTTTTTGGCAACAGCCGATGTCGACTATTCTGCCAGCGTCATGTAGTGACGGCAGCACAGCAACATACGCCGTCGAACTTTGCACTTTGTGGTAGTTGTTAATTGATCGTTTTAGTAGCTGAAAGGACCAGACAAGTTTTTTTAAATAACACGTTTTCTTTTTTAAAATATTTCTTAATAGATTATTTACTCTATTATAAAACGACACAGACATTCACAAAGTTATAATTATTATTTATTACACACCAGACTACATTTTTATATCATTGTCATTTAAAAATTTTGACAGGATTTGTATTAGTTTAGGCGAAAAGTTAGTCAAGAGGGAATGGAAGTTAGTAGGAAGGGTGATATTAATTTTGGGAAGCATATGGTACAAATCCAAAGATTTGGAATTTGAAGGACATGAAAAAAAGATATGATCCAGAGTACCATCGTCAAGACCGCATTCGCACAGTGAATTGTCACGAACACGAATCTTATTCAGGAATACTGGACTGCAGCGGGCTTAGCATGACGCTATCTATCTCTTCGAAGAATAGAGACGGCTATTCCCATACAAAGTGACATTTCGTTTCTCTATTTTTGACATCGCACCGTAAAAATCCTTCTAAAATCTGTCATTTTGTCTTCCGTTTCTGCCGATCGTTGTCTAGGTCCTTTTTAACGTAGACTATTTCAGAAGACAGTTGTCTAAGGTAGTGAAGACAATTTGATTTTTAATCGCCAGGAAATTTTCACTTTTTGTATGGAAAATGTAAAAAATGATTACCTACATGGTGAGTTTTAGGGGTTTAAGGGTTACATAAAGGGGGTCGAAATTTTCATTATTTTTGCGATAGGACACACCATTTTCGAGATATAAGCAAAATAAAAGATAAACGTGAATAAATTACTGAATTTCGTAAAAAGTGCAGTTGACTCTTTCTACTTTGCTGCCGTCGTACTGTCTTCACGAAACGTCATTTTTGTCTATTCTTCCGTCGACAAGACGGTGCTTGTGCTAAGCCTGCAGCAGTGACCGAGTCTCAGCCTATACAAGGATGAAACAGTTCTTTTGGATAATTTAGTGCATTTAAAAAACCAAGGTTTGCGCTGGATGTCGGGTTGGATACTGGCGTAGTGTGGCAGGTAAGTTCAAAGCTCAAAGGGGCATCCCTTGAGCTTTGAACTTACCTGCCACACTGTTGACCAGGCGATATGCATTTTAGGTTTTGTATCAGCCCGTAAGTCATAGCTGTGGACGACATAATGTTTTTGGTCAACAGGGTTGGATGTAGCATATTTAGCCAACGAGTCGGCGCATTCGTTGCCACCTATACCCGAGTGACTGGGAACCCAAGCTATTTCAATGTTTAAACCGTTTTTAGAGCAAGTGAAGAGTAAATTTTGAATTTCTATAATAATTTTGCTATGAATTTTTGATTTTAATTGATTTTGCCTTAAAGCCTGAATGCTACTGCGCGAATCTGGAAATATTACCGAATTTTGAATATTATGCGTTTTTATAAAATTAATTGCTTCTAAAATGCCAATACATTCCCCTATAAATACCGAAGCCTCCGGAGGGCACTGAAAGAGATGGGCAATTCTGGAATTCTGAAAATATGTTGCAATTCCTGTGCATCCTGTTGAAATTAATTTAGACGCATCAGTGTAAAATAGATTCCAACCCCTCCAGTACCTCTCAATAGCCCGATCAAAGTCACCTTTTGCGGTCTCGGAAGTCTTTGAAATACCAAGCTCCAAAACGACGTTTGGCCTAAAGTGGACCGCCTCGTATGCGGAAGAAAATACTGGTAGGATGGGATACTGACTGACAAACAGGTGAGGAGAGGTTTTTAAGCTCTCTGTACCTATTCATCAAAGGGGGAAACGATTTATGTTTCCAATATAGGGATATTTCTAAAGAGAGGTGTATTTGTTCTAAAATAGGAATTAAGGGATGGGATGTAAGAGAGAAAACTTTTGACAGGAAACGATCTGCTAAGTATTGCCTTCGAACGTCAAGAGGAGGCTCTGCACATTCTACCTGGAGGGCATTTATAGGAGAGGATTTCATTGCTCCTCCGACAATCCTAAGGCATTTGGCTTGAATGGCGTCTAGTTTCCGAAGCGCCTCTTTATTACAGGGCTCAAGTAAGAAGCAGCAATAGTCCATCACACTTCTGACCAGAGCATTGTACACTAATTTTAGAGTGTATGGGTGAGCTCCCCACCAGACTCCAGATAAAGCTTTTAGGACTGATACTGAGCGCTTACATTTTTTAACAACATTGTTGATGTGATCCACAGCAGACATTTTGGAGTCCAGGGTAACTCCCAGAAACCTGGCCTTTTCCTTGATCGGGATAGCTTGACCATCTATACTAATGTCAACCTGGGGGACAAGACGTCTGCGAGTGAAAATAACAGCTGTACTCTTAAGAGCGCTCAAAGACTACGTGATCGAGAAGCCATTGGTTTAATGAGGATAAAGAGACATTCAAAGAAAGAGCGGCATCCTCTATTGAACTGCCAGAGACCAATAATGCGATATCGTCAGCATACTGAAGAATTTTACAATTATAATTTAAACATGACGGGAGATCGAAAGTGTAGATATTATAGAGTTGATTGTGGTTATACGAATTGCCATTTCACAATCAAAAGACTTACTTTCAGAACAACGCTTGCAAATTGTGCAAATTTATTTTGAAAATCATAGTTCTGTTCGCCAAACTTGCCGTGCGTTGCGTCTATTTTACGATCGACATAATCGTCCATCCGAGCAAATTATTCGGAAAACCATGGATCGTTTTCGCACCACGCACACTCCAGTTGATAATACGCATCCACAAAGACGCCATACAGTGCGCACAGAAGAATTATTACTGCTGTGGAGCGTAGTGTTGAAGAGGACCCGAATGAGTCTATTCGCCATCGTGCACAGCAATTGGAGCTGTGCCCATCCACTTTGTCGATGATTTTGCGGAAAGATCTTGGCATTCTTGGCTGGCCAGCTTACAAGATCCAACTTGTGCAAGAGTTGAAACCACGTGACCATTATGCGTGCCGTACGTTCGGAGAATGGGCCGAATACAATTTTCAGCTTGATCCTCTTTTTCAATGCAAAATTTTGTTCAGCGATGAGGCTCATTTACGGTTGAACGCCTACGTCAATAAGCAGAATTACCGAATTTAGAGTGGAGGAAACCCAGAAGCTTTGTTGCGACGCCCTTACATCCATTAAAAGTCACTGTTTGGTGCGCTTTATGGGCAGGTGGAATAATTGGCATCCGTAAAGTGGTCGAAAATTGGACTTCTCGATTACGCTTCATTCGAGCCAGCCGTGGCGCCCATATGCCCGAAATCATGTTTAAGCACTAATGGCATAAGAATAATTGTTTAAAATTTATTTTTACGTGTTTTATTTCATTTAAAATTTTATACCTCTATAAAAGACAACCTATAGAACAAGGCCAAGACTTCTCATGATTATTATTTTAATCTGGCTAAGACCGGCGCGGCGGCATCGGCAGCGGCGGGATAGAAAAGTTCTTACGGAATAAAATGTCTATGGCTGCATGCTCAACGAAAACTCATTCTGTTCTATTATTAATCGTCGTGTCATCTTGCTGTCAAACTTTATAGGTTATGTTGTCAATCCTACAACGACACAGCGTAGGAATCCTACAAATTTATTCAATAAATAATTTGAATACAAGCACTGTAAAATTATACGATTATGGATGAATTCGTCAACTATTTATTGATAATCTTGGTTATATTGCCAGTGATTCTGTTCTTCAACTTGTGGTCTGGTATCGGCTGGGAATTATTTGAAAACAACTAGTGTTCACGGTTTAATAACAAGAAAATTAATTATATTTGCTTATTATTAAGAACAGCATATTATCAACGTCGTTGCCTTGAAGAATGACTTTCTAGTTAAAAATTAAACTAAGCTAAGCTGCTGCTGCTTTAGTTAAGCTGTTGTATAATGTTAATTACGTAGGGTAAGGGATTTGTATAATATACGTAAAATTAAATAAATGTTTTTTCTTATACATTTTATTGATAACACATTTATAGAAATCTTAGCTCTAGAATTACCACAATAGTGTCCTAATTGATAAATCATAACAATTTTCATAATTATTGTATCATATTTTTATGCATTCCAAGTTCAGGTATAAAATATCTTAACAAAAATATCACATTGATTAGTAGAAAATATATACATTCATTTCCTCATCTCCTCCACATTCCACAATCATAAGAATAGCATCTCAATAATCTTTATTCAGCCCACAAAAGACAGGCATTCCATTTAAATAATTTTCTTTATAATCAACATTAATTTTATTCCACTTTCTAATACTTACACTACTAGCTATTTATCGAGAATACAACAATTTAATAGGTAGACGTCAAACTGATAAGATAATAAATTATTATGCAGCAAATCTGACATACAACTACACATTATGTGACTTTAAATTACTTAGATTAGACAATAAAAACCCTTCAGTTTAACTTTTTCATTGTCCTGAAATATATTTGGCTTTTATTAAACATAAGACAGTAAAATTATACCTAGATTCTAAACCAAAAATAATAAAAAATATATAATATTTGTCATATTGATTGAATTTTGCTAAAATGATATCCGACCAAGTGTACATGTCGGCCACAGGCAGACCTTTACTATGCTGATAGAGATCTAGAAAAAAAGAAGAAAGAAAGTATAGAAAAGACCAGACGAAGAGTAGAGGAGAAGAGATTTTATTAATGGACCTAAGCCTTAGGTCTTACCTAAGACTGGACACTCCAAATCGGAAAGAAACATTTTTGAAACTACTTAACACTCATTGCGATAATGTCGAAAATAGTGATTTTTCTCTAAGGAACAATAGGACTTTGCCCGCTTATAGCTAACTCATCACTCATCCCAATCTACTCCCCACATAGTCTTTGGTTCAAACCGTTCTTTCCCTGCCTTATATTTGCAGGCTGATGCTGGCCATAAGGTGCCATTGCCAAGGTGTTTCTCCGGTTGGACACAGTACTAATTTACTAAATTTCACTTGAAAGTATTAACTCCTCCATTCCCATGTGGCCGCGGTGTCGCCATACTCGATATCTTGCAATATCTTTTCGGGTTACCATACCAACCACCTGTATAAAAACTTAATGTTTAAAAAAATACCATGTCATCATAACACTAAGTTTACGCGCGTTGGTAGGGCCCAGTATTACAGGTTTCATTATAGCTAGGAAAAAATAGAAATTACTGATATAAAATAGAATGATTGTCTTTAAAAATGGGGGTTTAGGCTATAATATCGCTTCTAGGAGCATTGGGACAGCGCCCAATATCAAATGTGTGTATAAATCTTTTCAAATATTGCGTAAGCTCTAAGCTTCGATTAGGGAAAGTTTTCTTAAATAATGATATATCACAAGCCGACCCAACAGACGTTGTCCTGTCTTAACTATGAATGTCATATGTCGTTTAGTTTTATTTTTGACTATTGACTAAAACTAAAACTATCTACTCATTTATCAACCGATCCATCTGTGTTAAACGATATTTGCAGCGCGCATTCTGTCAATCGCTGACAGTTATTTCAAACAACTGACAGTTATGTAAAATTAATATTGGCGTTAAGTTTTCTTAAATTTTGTAACGTTCCGCTCAACTTCCTTATTTTTTTATTTCTTACGATCCTTCTCCTGACAATAACGAACACAACAAAAAAAAAAAAAAACTGAAATCGGTCCAGCCGTTCACGCGTGATGGCGTGACCAAGGGAAATAGGGATTCATTTTTATATATATAGATAGTTACCTCATTAACATCATTCACTATAGGCAGATGTCGTAATCCTAGCGCTCGGAACAATCTGAACAAGCGCGGCAGTGACGCTCGATGCGGCAGAGTATAAGGCGAGGGATTCATGAACGGACGCAAGTCGATGGTGCAAGTCTTCTCCCACTCTGCTATGTCTAACTACAAAAAGAAAGAAGAGCGAGGTCATATTTTTTTTTTTTTTTTAAATAGTTAACCGCTTTCGCGTAGCTAACGGTTTTACTAAAGCGCTTTGGCATTGCCGACTAGCAGACGTCGCGAGTCAAACTGACTGCGGAAACTTATGAATAGGGACTCGGTTCAAGTCCGAAACAAACGTATGCGTAAAATCGTAAACATTGCCGAGAAGTCTTTTGCTAAGATATGGTTGTTCTGGTACAGGGATTCCCAACCTGGGGCCACCTTTATTTATTTCCAAGGGGTTGAATGAATTATCTTTGATTAAGGGTTCCACCATTAAAAAGGGTGAAAACCCTGTTCTACTTAAATAATGTCTTACCTCATCAATAGAAGGATACCGTGGGTACTCCTTTCTAAACATATTCATGTCCACGTTAAAGTTAGACCACGTAGTGTTGGCATTCTCATTGTATATCTTGTTCTGTATTATTACTATTAATTGTGAACGTAGGATCATGCCGCGAAGGCGCTTGTAAGTTGTCACTTCCACCTAAAAGAATAGAACAACATTGAGTAATTATCTCCTCGGAAATTCTTTAGTACAAAGACGATTTTAATGAAGTCTAAATGGTAAGCTAGTCAAGGGAGCCTCTCTAGGCATATATTATGAAAACTATATTATATTGGTCTATCTGTATTCATTTAATTAGATCAAAAAGAAAGGGCGCATTTAAGGTTTTTGTTTGTATCTACATCCTACAGCGCATGTATTTTTTTACAAGTCGGTAGGTATATACCTATTTAATTATTGTTTGTTAATCCGCTTAATGTATGTTAATTAATTACAAATTAATCTTGATCTTATCTAAACTAATTATTTTCGTGATGTACGAGTCATGTGACTCAGGTGATCACCAAACGTTGAACTCTTATACGTTGGGCTTTTGTCGATTGATGTAGATTTCTTTATCACTTGTACAAGGCTACCAATCTTCATTCATAAAACAAAAAACTTACATCGTCAGCCAAGGGCGGATCAACAACAGGGAATCCATTATACGACACAAGTTTGAGCAGCTCCACAATATGGCCGACATTCTCAACGGTGCGCAGAGTGAAGACTGGATGCGACATCACCTCTGACGCGTAGATGTTGTGCGCTAATGGTGGAGGCTCCCAAGGTAAGAGGGGCACTGCTGCTAACTGGATGTGGATGTCGTAGATACCCTGGGAAGTTGAAGAAAACTTTTTTTTTTTGAGAGAATGGTTGGTAATCAACTTTAAATCGTTTAGATTGTGTCATTCAAAACGAAAAATTATTAGAGAAACCTAAAGATGATTTCCAAACGCCTATTCAAAGATACCCCACTTGTCATAATTCGTCGACATTTTTTTTTCTTTTTCTCAATATGGCGTCTGATTGTCGCCATATTTAATTTTGATTACTATTATATCTTTAGTGCCACTCACAAGATTAAGACAAATCGATTAACGTAAGAATCATCAAAATCGGCCCACGCGTTTGGTTTGGTGGTTTGGGTAAACGAACAAAAAAACATAAATATATGGAATGTTGAACACATTACCCTCCTTTGCATCGCGCAGCCGGGTAATAAGCCAAAATATCATAACAAAAACAAGGTACTACAATCTTCAAAAAATCTCGAGAAGTCTGTAAAGTCGCTTGTATTCTGACGATGTCGCAAGTCACATATCGCTGGACTCTGCTTATAGACACATACATGTCGATTGCCAGCGATGTTGCAGGCGACAGCAGTTTCGAGATATTACGTCGCCTGGTGAATGCCAGGTTTTATTAAAAAAGTTTCTACAGTGAAACTTGCACAGCAATTTTTATTGCGAAAATCGTAATAACCACTGATATTTTATTCAATCTATTGATATTATGAATGTCATGTGAATCAAGAACCCGCTTGCCCCAACGTTATCATACTGAAAGTTGAATTTGGTAAGGCATTTCCTTACTTCCCGAGACTTAAATGCCAAAATTATAATTCCCTATGATATTTATTTACATAAACTCACGCCGTCTTCTCATTGGGGTAAGCAGAAACTACAGAACGCCACCTGATACATACACATACATAACATTACGCCTGTATTCCCCGAAGGGTTAGGCAGAGGTGTACACCCACATTTCGCCAGTTATGTTTAAGTCCCATGTAATAGGGGGCGAGCCTATTGCCATCAACCGGGCACAAGTCCAGACTCCGGGCTGCTACCGAGAAATTCCAGATGGAAAAACCCGATAATACTTTCCCCGACCCGGGAATCGAACCCAGGACCTCATGCTCAGCAGTAGCGCTGGCGACCACTAGACCAACGCCACGCCACCTGATATTATTTTATTTCTATAGATTGGTATTCACAAAAACTTTTCCCCGTCAAAATAATAATTTAAAATTAGATGGGGTCTTACCTCATTGAAGAAGTCTCCGGTCCATTTAGCGACGACCAACGTGATGATGATAGGCAACGCATTAGAGATCTGTCCTGTAGTCTCTATGATGATAACAGTCAGTGATATGGTCATCCGTACCACACCTCCGAGTTGAGCCGCCGCCCCGACAAGCGCGTACTTCGCTGGGTTTATGGTCTGTTGAAAAGGATAAGTGATATTAAAATATCTGCTGTATGGCTTAGATCCCTACATCAACAAGGACAACATACCAATTAAACTACTTAGTCACTAAATTATAAAAAAAGAAAAACGCATTGAAAACGTTCTTATCGTTTGAGAGCGAAATTTTTGGTCCTGTTATGGTTTTCTTAAGAATTTTGCTTGGGTTTATTCCCAAAGATAACTTTTTACTAAATAGATTAAATTGAACATAACATTAAAAAACGTGACACGCCATTATTGCGCGCGCATGTTACAAAAAAAAAAAAAGTCGTGGTGGACGGAACGTTTGAAATACTTAATTGTCTCATCCAAAATATTGTTAGTCTTAATTATAATAATAAATTGTATAACTAGAGTATAGCCGTAATTCATTTCCATCCACCGCACACACTTGTCGCAAAACTGCCATCAGAGTTCGGGGCAGTCGCGGGGCGTACCAAGGCGCCCAGCCATATCGGTTAAATAAATCCTAACACATTTACGATATGATCAAAAAAAAACCTTACTGTGCCCTTTATTTAAACTTTTTGCACGCAATAACAACCCCTTTCACAAACTAAAAAAAAACATCAAAACATCACTCACATTAAAAGGCAGCATATACTGTATAACAATAGCCAGTAGTCTTCCCCAAGCGGCGCCCGTCAATAGATTCGGTATGAATAGTCCACTAGATACCGAAAGGCCGAACGTCCAAGTGGACAGTAGGAAGTAGCATACGACGAACGTGAAGAGCGACCACGGCTTGTAGGAACCGATGGGGTCGTGGAGGAACGAACGCACGGACGCTTCGGGAGTTTGGAACCAAATTGCTGCAAGAGCGTTGTATTCGCCGTCTGCGCAGAATAGCTGGAGGAAAGAAAAATGGTTTAGCTACTAGATATTTATGCAAGCGTATAAATCATTAAAAAAACTCAATGGGTCACGATCCTCAGCTCTGAGGGACCGATTATAAAGAAGTATAAAGTATTGATAGATTTGTAAAGGTTTTTCTCGAGCTTAAAAGCGCGTACACGGGTCCACTAGCGCCACTCCTTTAAAAAAAATATTATCTCGTGACTGAGAAATTTGAAAAAAAAAGAATTGAGAATGAATTTTGAAAGGCGGCTCAATAAGCGACATCGGCATGTGTGTCAAGATTTTTCTAATACCTTTTATAAACTTTCATATCCACTTAACTGCCCGAATCCAAAAAGTCACCACTTCAAACTGACAGCTGACAGTGCGTTTCCGGCTCTTAGTTTTAAATTTTTTTCGAATTTTATGCATGGACCCACCCCTTACGGTCTATGTTTTTTGGAAACGTGGATAAATTTAGAATTTTTGTTCCGAAAGCCATGTGTGTGTATCGGACGTAAGAACTAAATTGAAAATAGGTTTCTTCATCGCGGATTTTATGGTACACAATTAAACGGTAAGTAATGATTTTATTCAAGATTATATACCATTTTGTTCGTGATTTAACGCTCTTTCGAGTTATCTATACGACAACTGAATTTCAAGTTTTAAAATCGTTGCTATAATAAGAAATATGTTTCATTGTTGTCTGAAAAGTTCTTAGCTCTAGAAAAAACGTAATAAAAACGAAGTACACGAAGCAACAAAATTCGATCTAAACAAAAGCGGCCACATTCATTTAGATCGTATTTTGTTGCTTCGTGTCTCAATATGAAAGTTTATAAAAGGTATTAGAAAATTCTAGACACACTTACCGAGGTCGTTTATTGAGCCATTATTCAAAATTCCTTCCGAGTCACGGGATAATACTTTTTTAAAGGAGTGGCGCTAGTGGACCCGTGTGCGCCCTCTTAAAGCAAGTTTTTAGTCAAAGCGGCAGATCTGTGTTCACAATTTGGGACATTTCGCAATTTATGGGTTTCTGTCCACTATTCCATAAAATTAAGTTTATTTGTTTTTTCAATAGCATTTACAGGAAATTACGTGAACCTTGATGATCAAACACACACCCTCATTTCGACAATTTATTTTAGTTAAATCCTAAAGTAACTTACCTGTAAAGGTACTTTAGTGGGGTCTTCACCGAGTGGCCGACAATCATTCAGTAAGAACATCATAAGGAACCCGCAAGTTGCGCTCGCGGCTGCCACGAGACAAGCTTCCACTACGCGCAGCCAAGGACTTCCAATGTACCTGGTGGACAAATAATACTGACTTAGTCCCTGTTTCAACTTCGAGTAAGTTCCCTTTTAATACTTGAAAGATAATTTCATACACCTACTAATCCATTTTTTGCTGGTACTGCTGCTGTAGGGTAACGGCCTATATCACCATTTTTGAATATCCTTACTTAATATTATAAATGCGAAAGTAACTCTGTCTGTCTGTCGCGCTTTCACGCCAAAACTACTGAACCGATTTAAATGAAATTTGGTACACAGACAGTCTAGAGCTTGAGAAAAGACTTTTTAATGCGAAAAAAGGGTTGTAAGGAGTTGAAAGGGGGGATGAAAAGTTGTATGGAAGTATCGTCGTTCTTAGAGCTAGAAGCTTGAAACTTATTTTATAGGCTGATGGTTCGATATAAAAAAATATGACATTCAAAATTTGTAAAAGTTTTATTCTCAAGGGTGTAAAATAACATTAGGGAATAGGGGATGAAAATTTGTATGGAAATATGTAAGGTTTATGTGAATGTTTTATAAGTTTGCGACAAGAGACAAAATATTAGAGCTATTCTGATGTAACATTTACGGAGTCACACTACACTATACGCTCAGACACTATTTCACGCGGATGAAGTCGCGGGCACAGCTAATATATTATATACCGACATGGAGAAACAGGCCGTTAATCGGTTTCTAAAGTTCTGTCTGGTGAGTAAATCTGCTTTTAAAATTCAAGTTAGCCGTAATAACTGGCTGATCAACCGACCAATCATTTAACTTGGCTTCATATTTGACAAGCATGTAAGGAAGAGTCAAAGATAACATTGTTTCGTTGCAAAAAGGGGATGGCGCTATTAGCCTCGCTTGCTCTCTTTTTCACACGTGATGACTTTAACATTTGCTTAAACGGCCCCAGCCAAGACTGAATAGGTTTTCAGAAACAGGGTTTTAGTGATCGACTTCCTTTGTCAATACAATAAAACCCACCAAAGTACTAAGGATAGTTTTACTGAACTAAGCAATTTGCGTCGCAGTCTATCTATGACCTTATCTTTACACAATCGTATTTATCTACACTAATAATATAAATGTGAAAATAAGCCTTTGTTCGGCTCACTGAAATGACAGAAAAAATGTAAATGGAAAACATAGATATAATATAGTAAATCGTTATTTTCATCCATCACCATCTTATCTCAGCCAAAAGACTTCGAATGCGAGATATTTTTCATCAAATGAAATTATAAAATACTAGGCGAAGACGTGATCACAGATGATTGCGAACGCATTTTAAAGTAATTCGGTACAGGCGCGCTCATACACTACAAAATGAAATAGTAAAATGTAAATCTTTACCTTATTCTAAACACAGCTAGCCTATAGTTAATATAGTTCCAGAGAGCGCCCAGTAATCCGCCGACAACACCGAAGAACATGAACACAGGCAGCTCATAGAATTGAAATGGGAATGGCTCCATCTTGCCCAAGTTCAGGAGACCTAGAATAAAAGAGGTTTATTTCCTATAGGTCATAGACTCCATTACTTACAAGAATCGTCTTGGCGGCTAAAGTAATAAAAAAGGTAGACTGTTATTATTACTATGATTTTAGCATATCTCGGGATCATGGGGTGCCGGTTCTTTGGAAGGCGTGCGAGGGGCCAATTCGCAGAGATTTTCATGAAATGCAGCGCCAACCGACGATTATCCCTGTATGCACTGTGCAAGTGCACCCAAGAACGCACCCCGGTTGGTGTAGGAATATTGCACGAAATAAAAAAAAAAAGAATATATTGGACTATGGCCCCTGCCTGATCAATGTTTTATATATACACAGATAAAATGGCAGGGGGTGACTTGCACACTCGAGACCCCGGGAACTGTCCCTAGCACATAGTGAAGTAGCGACAAGGGCGCAACATGTTCTGAGGTGCTTTCATAAGCACCTCAGAACATGCACCCACCCCTATCAGGACAATCCCAGAAGCACGGTCTAGATTCGTATCAGCATGTAACTGGAATACTTCCTTCCTCCGAACACGTTTGCTCTTGCGAATCTCCAATACAGGCAAGAAAGAGGTGGGAACTCTGTTCCTCGTCATTGTTCACTCCAGCCGGCCAATAAAGGCAAGCCAGAGGTGAGGAACAAGATTTTTCCCGGGAGATAGGGACCGTGGGGTCGCTTTTCCCCAACAGCTCGCCACATGTTGCCTTGCAGATTTCTGTATCTCTCTTGCTCTGGCATCTCATCCTAGACCTGTTTCGGCAAAGTAAACTCTACCGGTACAGACCTAGAGTTCAGGAGCGCGCAAGCATCACCACGACTTCAACGTAGAGATACGGCGGTGGAGCTATTATTATTACTGTTATTTGTTTGATGTAAAGCTAGACTATTAGTGTGCGATAGAAGTTTCGCAGAAACTAGAAGCACCTAAATTGTATAACATTTCCGCTGAAACTCATGTTTTGTATGACGCTGCTTACAATATTATTTACCGTTTTCATACCTGGAAAGCTCAATTCTCCCGCTCGTCCGTGATACGCCGAAAGAGCGCAGTTCAACGTGAACGTTGACACTACAGTACCGAAGAATGTTCGCCATGTTAGCGCCTGGTTCCAGAAACTGGTGCCTTCTTCTAGAGAGAAAAGTACTCCACCTGAAAGAATAAGAAAGGGTAAGAAACGGCAAGAGCAAGCACAGGAAATCTTACAAAATCATAATACACCTGAATTAGCTGTACTAGTTAAAAGATAGAAAATGACAATCGTAATCTCACAATGTTGAATTAGAGCAAACGAAAGGAGTTTCAGCACCAAAAAAGTAAAATCTAAATCTAACATGCATTTAGATTCAGCTATTTTGCTGCTGAAACTCGAATCATCAACCGGCAATAGCAGAATGCGGAACATTATATAATAATTCATTTATTTCAGGCGCCACTTATTGCCAACTTCATTGGCAAACACGGGCATAAAACGGGGAGCGAGACGACAAGAAACTCAGACATACACTTGAGAGCAATAAAATCGCACACCTTGACTTTTTTTTGTTAAGGCAGTTTTTTTTCATGAATCTGAATAAATATTTTAAAAAACACACACACTAATTGAAAGTCTACCTCATTACCTTTCTAATGATATCAAATACAGTGTAAAAAATACCCATAACAGGTTTTACGGCACAAAATCCAACAAACGGGTAAAACTACCCAATTTCGCTTAAGAAATAATGAAAATCAAACTCAAAATTCTTGATCAAATTGTTTATCAATAAGGTGTATTCCCTCCCCTAGCCTTAATTACAGCTCTTAATCGGTTTTTCATGGACCGTATTAATTTTACCATGAAATCTTGTGGCATAGCGTTCCACTCCTCTTCAATGACAAGTTGAAGCTCTCGGAGGCGCGTAGGAGCAGGGCTTCTTGCTCAAACTCTTCTTTTTAGCTCATCCCAGACATGCTCAATCGGATTGAGATCAGGACTACGAGCTGGCCACTCCATCGCGGTGATTCCAACGTCTTCCATGTAGTCGCAAACTGTTCTAGCGACATGCGGTCTGGCGTTGTCGTGCATTAGGAGAAAATCTTCTCCCATAAGCCACGCGAGCCGCCTCACATGTCCTTCGAGCACTTCTTCGACGTATCGTGCAGTCGTCAAACCTCTCGATCTCGGGCCGGTATTCGCCTTAGTGATGAATACAATGTCAGTTTTAGTGTCCAACATTATGCCACCCCAAAACATACACGATCCACCGCCAAAAGCCACACGTTCGCTTATGCAGCATTGTGAAAATCGCTCTGATGACCTTCTGTAGACCCTAGAGCGTCCATCGTGACCATTTAATGTCATTCTGAACTCATCAGAGAACATAACAGACCGCCATTGGTCATACGTCCAATTTAAATGTTCCCTAACAAATTGTAGTCGGGCTTGTTGGTGAGCTGTGGTCAATTTGGGACCATTTGCTGGGCGATGTGAAGTCAGTCCTGCTTCACCAAGTCTTCTTCTGACCGTCCACCGACTTATACTGACATTGCGAACTTCTCGAAGCTCTTGTCCCAGTTGAACCGCATTCAGTTGCCGATTTCTTAAAGACCTCAACACAAGAAAGCGTTCATCACGCTCTGATGTTCTGCGTCGCCGGCCAGTTCCTGGTCGCCGAATGTAGCCACCGGTCTCTTGAAACCTCTGGTACACACGACGAACAGAGTAGCGGCTCAAATTTAGTCGTCGAGCAACTTCACTTTGATTATGGCCTGCTTCGAGCAAGGCAATAACTTGAGCGGCTTCTGCGGGCGTGGTATCCATGTTTTTCCGTATGCTTTCAGTAGAGAAGTTATCACGTTGACCTTCGGTATGCAACTGATTAAAAATCCTTTATATATATATTTTTTTTCCTAATTGGCAACTCGTAGTTGTGACCTCTGAGGTCCTGGCTACTTAACCAGTCTGTCCTGTGGTGCCTTAAGCTACTAACTTAAAGCCTCCAGCCAGGGGCGAATTACTTAATTTCTAGGCGACCGCACGCTAAGGGCGCCCCCTGTGGGGTACGGGCCTCGACTTAGGGCGTCACTGAGGGGAGGGCAGCAAGGTGGGACAGGCTGGATCGAATTTATAATATTATTATTAATCGGGGAAATTAAAGCTACAGGCTCAGCTACGGCGCGGGCTGGCGCTTCGTCGAGCAAGGGTCGGGGGGGAGATTAAAAACCCAAAAAAAAAAAAACCGACCCTTTTATACCTGCGGGTAAGGGTTGCAAGTAGTGACAATGCTAACGGGTGAATTTGGCTAATTTGATGTACGGCTGGTTTCTTTAAGTTACGTGAAGGTCAATGATTTTAATTTTGTGTTTTTTTAAAGCTAAGCTTGTATTCTTTAATTTTGCCTAATGATCTGTACTCAATATCTTTCGATTTAAGAAAAAAAACAGTAATAAACCAAATTACAAGGGGTGTGCGATTTTATTGCTCTCAAGGGTAGTTTTTATAAATTCCGTACTAATTGTTTACCGTCTCATTCGCACGTTGTAGGACCTAGACGTAGACCTTGACTAGTTGGTGCTGTACACGGAACAGAAAAAACAGTGGAAGTGCAAAGTGGGCGTGGCACGCGTGCCACAAATAAGCGTAGTTACGCTTACCTGATCCCAGTCGTGTTCTAACATCACGTCGAGTCGCTAGTCTCGCGATAAATTTATTTTTCCGTAGCTATGCTGTATTGTTCCATTTTGGAGTGCAAAAATGATAGTAGGAGAGAACATTTAAAAGATGGAGTCGTTTCGTACCATCGATGAGTACGATTTTATTTGTTTTCTAATAAAATCAACGTTAATTTTAATTCACAAATAATTTTATAGAACGTGTAGTAAAAATCAACCTTATGTCATTAAAATAAAGTTTATCTTGGTTTGAATGTATTCATTATTTCGTTCTCGAAAGTTCTTCGCTACTCAATTAGTGATATAGTCTGGTCGGATGTTGATTTTATCGATTGATATCGATAAAAGAAAATAAGTAATTTAATATTTATTATAAACATTACAATACAAATCCAGCGTAATATACTTACGCTGAAAACATTCAGCATAAGTATTTATTTATTTGGGATTTATTAATTTATGTAAAACACATTAACATATATAAAGTAATTAATTTATATTAATACTTAAATATTTTATTTTTAAATAATACGTACTACGTTATTTGTCCTACAGTTTTACTGAACTCCAAACGAGTCTTATTTTTTTCAAATTAAACAAGAAATAGATTATCTATCGATATCGATAAAGTAATTTAAAATTCAACATGTTCTGCGTATTGAAGTTTATAATTGCGACCACTGAGAAAACCGCCATCTATGGTCGAGTAGCGGAATTTACTCGGCAATCGAATCTAGTTTGATTATAGATTACAAAACGTTTTAAAAACTTTTTGCAATAAAGCAAAATAAATCCAATTTGTATAGACTGAAAATTTGTTCTCAAATGAAGGATCTGTGACTTATGCTAGTTTTGACTAAAATTAAAACGACAAATCAAACGAAATGTTTATTTGTAGTGGACTGTATGATTATCAGTTTATTTGTGTGAGTTTGGCGACAACGGTTCCTATTGTGAGTGTGTTGCATTGCACTTCCACTGTTTTTTCTGTTCTGTGGTGCTGTAAACAGTTTCAAACTATTTTTTTCTAAAGAAGTTTATGATTTTTAATTCCTTTTAGGGTTCCGTAGTCAACAAGGAACCCTTATAGATTCGCAATGTCCGTCTGTTCGTCCGTCCGCAGCTTAGCTCAGAGACTCTTAGTACTAGAAAGCTATAATTTGGCATGGATATACATGTAAATCACGCCGACAAGTGGTATAAAACCATGACCCAAAATTTTTTTTTTAGTGCCCGTTCACCTAAATTGGGTATGTTTTTTTCTCTCGTCTATCCCGTGGTGTGGGGTATCGTTGGATAGGCCATTCAAAAATATTACGGATCTGTGAAAACCATTTTTGGATTCAGGGATTTGTTTGCGTAAAATTAAGCTTTAAATTGCTAATTTATGTTAGAGTCAATTGTCCCGCAGCCCCCTACCAGCTAAATGGTTGCTTTTGGGGATATATGAAAAAAATCACGGCAGTAGTATACAGGGTTGATTTTTGAGATGGGACAGCAAGGGCAGCTACCTTAACCGTTGTAGCTACAGGAAAACGGTCTTAGAAGACTTTGATTAACTTTTTTAGAAATTTTGATTTGCTTTCACAGATTTTTCTTATTCAGAAATTTTCACAAAAACTTAACTACGGAACTCGTTATTGTGCGTGGTCCGACACGCACTCGGCCGATTTTTTTTTTACGTTTGGCTTATGTCAATCGCTATCAAGGTCACATTGGTGACCCGACTTGATAATGTGGGAGATGGGTAGGAAATAAAATATGGTATTAAAATGTAAAAATAATAAAATATATTTCTTCTATATTACCTATACTTGACAGCGAATGACATAAGTCAAACGTAAAAAGAAAAAGGAAATAAAAATAATAAACTTCTTTAGAACTTAATAGGTTGAGGTTGTGAAGTTGTAACATGTTATGCTTTCTTTATTCTCACCTATAGGAGCACCGAAAGCAGCGGACACCCCAGCGGCAGCGCCTGCCGACACAAAGTCCCGTTTCTCATGATCTTCGCGGAAGTACTGGAATATCTTGAAGTCTTTGTTGAACGTTGTGCTCTTCCCCTGCGATATGCCTGCTGCGACCACTGCTCCACTGTGAATCATAGGTCCTTCCTAGACAAAAAAAAAAGTTACATGGAAAAGAAAATAGGGAAAAATTACGATCAAAACAAGTAATCTCAGATGACATTTAATACAAGGTTTTGCTAGTCAAAAAACCCAAGGTCTAAAATGTGGTAGTTACATAAAGCATACCATTTAAATATCACACTTTAATATACCAGTAGAGTGCTAAACCAAGGAGGCAGTCAAATAAAACATAACTTGAAAAAACTTTAATCTACCTTCTACAGTATTAAAATCATTTAGAAGTGCAATTATGGCTCCAGAAATGATCTAGTTTTAAGCATAAACAAACTAACAATGTTTAATTGGAGAGGCACAAAACACATACAAAAAAGAAAAACAAAAAACTAGACAGTCAAAGAGTTTCAATGCGCCAAGGTAGCCCGCGAAATTCATTTTTTTTTTACGTTTTTTTACAATTTGTGGGTCAGTATCAGGTAGTACGTTGATCTAAATATGATTCGCGACCGTCTCGTCCGTCCGTCGTGAATATGAAAAATAGAAAATTCAAATATTTCTGAAAACAAATAAATGTTAATTTGTTCATAAACGTATTTTTTTTTTTTGTAATTGTCATGGTTTTTGATGATATTCTATTTACCTATAAACATAATATAAATATTCAAAAAATAATAACGCCGTAAAGACGCATATCTCTTTACAGAGATTTTAAAAAAAACAATCACCGCCGACTATAGACATTGAATATTGTACGAATTTGGACTAAGTATAGATATAGTTATCTGTGGCAATTTTTATTTCCGCACACGTGTGAAATATATTGCATGTTGAACCTTATCGTAGTGGGATAAGAACCAGTTTTCGAGGAAGTGTATTGAATGAAAAGTCATTTGACTAGCTCACCTTGCCTCCTGCGAGCCCGCCAACGACCGCGGTGATAACACCAATAGCCTTCACTACAAGAGTCTTGATCCTCACCACTCGCGGCACTTTTACACCGTTCAGGTAACATTTCACTTGGGGAATACCGCTGCCGGCTGCTACTGGCTGAAATGTGTTTCGGGATTAGACTTTAAACTAAAGTTGAGTTTCTATGCATACACACATCAAAAAAAGTTTGTGATCAGTTTGAAAAATCGAAATCTTTTTTGTTACGGTAGACTATATTATAATTTCTTCTTCTTTTTAGATTCATTACTTAAAAATATAGAATTTAATGATCCATCAAAATGTAACACGCTTTTATTTATAAAAAATTGGTTTTGTGATGAAAAACGAAAATGAAAAACGCAAAGATTTAATACAAGGTGTAAAGTTTTAGGGTTAGATTAGGGTAAAAATATCGCACACCTAGATAAAGAATAGCACAACTCAAAATACCTCTTTTTTCAGCAAAAAACGTTTTACTCGTTTTCTATTTGACCGATTTAAAATTATTGTTGTATGGTGTTGTATATTATTTTACCAAAATATTAATTTGCTCAATTAATATCTTAGCAAAACAATATACAACATCATATAGATCAGATAATCGCAATAACTGGATTTTGGATTATTTTGAGTTATGCCACTCTTTATCTAGCTATGCGATATATATGATTAGGTAGGTATATACGATATGGGATTATTGTGACGTAGACGAAGAAGGTTAATCATCGTTAAAGGTTGCAATGTAGGTACCCATACAATGGTATTTTTAACCGACTTCACAAAAAGGAGGAGGTTCTCAATTCGTCTGTATGTTTTTTTTATTTTTTTTATGTGTGTTAGCTCATAACTTTTTTCTGGGTAAACCGATTTGGATGATTCTTTTTTTATTTGATAGCTGGTGCTTCACATGTGGTCCCATTTAAATTTGATCAAGGTCTGACCAGTAGTTTTTGAGTTATCTTTAATATTGCATATTTTTTCCACTTAGTTTATATGGATGATGTGTTAATAATTTCCTGTCACTGTTATTTACACACCAAGTAGTGGTATACGAGTTTGTGTGGGGTAGGTACCGCAACTAAAAAGTGAAAAATAAAAACTTTTTTACAAAAAAACAACCGACTTCCAAAAAAAACACTAAAAGACGTGAAAAATAACTTTAATTTCGGAAGTCGGTGACCAAAAACGAAAATACAAAACCAGACACCGACTTCCGAAATTAAAGTTATTTTTCACGTCTTTTAGTGTTTTTTTTGGAAGTCGGTTGTTTTTTTGTAAAAAAGTTTTTATTCTTATCAGGTTTCAATTATTTTTAACTTTTTAGTTCTTATTTAACAAGTAATAAAAGCTTGTTTTTCTTTTAATTTTATTTTTAACTTCTTATCATTTTTGATGTTTGTTCATGTTGTTCCCACAAGTATAGGACAAAAACGGTCCATCCCCCCAGAGGTCCATTGTAGGGGGATAAGGACTTCAGTACAACAGGGTTTGCCCTGGTACCCTGCGGCGCAACGTTAGCGGTATGACATGTTTATACACCCTCGGCACGTGCTCACCTTGGTATTGGGTCATCCATCTAATCAAAGACAGGATCCACATTAATTACAAACGGAACGAACGAACTTATTTTCCTAAAGATGGGGTCGCATATTCACGTCCACCAAACCACCACCACTCACCACCCATTATGACGAAACAAACTCGACGCGGTTGTGTCGCTTAATTACTGAGTTCCTATGGCAATCTTGCGGCTCCATCATCAGACCCTGGTTACCATCTAGCACCAAAGTACTCGTCAAGACGAATCATACGAGCCCAAACTCGATGGGGTTGCGTCGTTTAATTAATTACCGAGTTCCTATTGCCATCTTCCAGCTCCATCATTAGACCCTGGTTACCATCTATCACCAAAGTACTCGTCAAGGCGGATCAAACGAGTCCAAACTCGATGGGGTTGTGTCGTTTAACTACCGAGTTCCTATGGCCACCTTCCGGTTCCATCACCAGATCAGCTCCATGTCATAATAATTTTGCATTGTCATCCGATTTACACATGCATGCAAAATTTCAGCTCAATCGGTAACCGGGAAATTGATCAAATTTAACTTGCAAGATTCTATTACAGACAAACATCGGGACAGGTGAAACTAAATAAAAGCTTGTAAAAAAAAGATATAATGTAAACACTTTTTCTTTATAAAGTTAAATTTAAAAAATATAACAGCTTTTGCTAGTGATCACAAACTTCTTTTGATGTGTGTTTAAGCTCAAATTGTTTTAGGACACTTTAATAATTTTCGTCATTCTGGAATGCTGTATTTATTTTAGTTTATTTAATAGTTGGAGTAATACTACTGCCGACTGCTGCAGGCTGAATTGTGCTAATTCAAAGTATTCTGACTAGTTTCACGGGGATTACCAACTTTAACTACATTATATAAGATTCAATTTCCATTAAATAATATGATGATGAAAAAAAATCTTCATTCCTGCGATGCCGCGAAACTGATGTCGGCAATTGAACTTTGAATTCACAGTTGTACTATAATAGAACAGAACAGACAATCTGGTTAAATTATAATAATTTACACTTAATTACCTACTTACCTCAACATATGCAACCAGCATTGACCCAATGAACACAATACAAATGTTTGATAACACCCACAGCAAGTAAGGAATGTATAATTTGTCTTGTACCACATATTTGTCCACAGCTGTTTATAAATTAGTCATGGAAATCATAATTTGTACCTAATTATGTCAGGCATAATTAAATGTTAATATATTATAATGTTTCAGTGCAGTTTCATTTATTTTATGAATATTTTAGATTTAGAAGTTTGCTTTTCCTTTGCTAAAGGAAAAAAATACTGTTTTGTGAAAGCCAACATTTGGTAAGTGATTGTGACTGATAAGATCAAAACCAAATCTACATGTTCATACTCGTCTGCTTGCTCACAGCTGACCTAATTTTAATGATTTTTAACAGTGATAGATTCATAGATCATACATACATACATAAACTCACGCCTTCTTTCCATGGGGATAGGCAGAAACTACAGAACTAACACCACCTGCTACGATCCTTACATACTCCTTTTGTCTCATTTACGTTCATACATCTGGTCATACACGCACGCCGGTTGTGAGTACTACGCACTTGACCTTTCTGAAGAACATCACCAATAAGTCACTATTTATGTCCTAGGGCATCGCCTCCCAGCGTTTCCACTCACATCTATCTTGTAAATACCTTTTGTTAGTCGCCTTTCATTCATCCTCTCAATATGACCAAACCATTTAAGCTTACTCTTTGAAATGTTTGTTACTACATCTTCTTTTAAAACGCATCATTGGCTTATCACATCATTCCTCAGCCTATCATTCGTAGTCACACCACACATACTTCGTAAGGACCGCATTTCCACAGCATTTATTCTATTTTCATACTTCTTTTGCCACACCCAACATTTACTTTCATACATAAGCGTAGGCACCAGCACACAATTGTGAACAGCCAGTCGTGCCTTTTTGGACATCAACTGGTTGGTCACAATTGCATGTGTAGCATCTTTCACTTTATTTTCTTCATTTACTGTCCTTTCCATATGTACATCAATCTTTCCATCTCTTGTAAACAGACTTCCCAAATATACAACCTCACTTACTTGATCCACACTCTTATCATTTCAACAACTCTTCTTCTCTTTCAAACACTATGACCTTTGTCTTACTCAGATTTATATTCATCCCTTTTTATCTTATATGATTCAATCCGTCACAGTCACCATGTCTTGCAACTGTTCTGCTGACGATACAAGAAGAACTTGATCATCTGTGTAGAAAAGCCAACTCATTCATCGTCAATCCACACTCGCCATCTTTCAATCAGAGTGATAGATCGGTACTGGAAAAGATCATTGGGCAATTACATTATGTGGGTGAATCCCGGAACACAGGAAGTATGACTGTATATACATAATGTCGGAAATACGTTAAATCAGTCGTCTGACTTTGACTAATGGGGACGCCAGCGCCACCAGGTGGCGCTCCACAGAGTGTAGAACATAGCGCATGACCAGAGTTGAAAGCAGAGTTTGTTGTTGGCGGTTAAGCAGTGAACACATTTAGAAACTGTCGCGCGTTTCGTATACGTAGTGTGCGAATTGCTAGTGCGATTAATTTGTTCCTAAATTATAATATGATTTAAACTGCAAACGGTTTATCTACTGTGCAATTACCAACACTTCCCACAGTAGTTAAAATATGGCTGATATTATTATCAGCCATATTAAAATATGTGACAGAGAAGGTATGTCTCTCTCGTTATCAAAAGACACATACCTTCTTCGTCACATATTTAATTACAATTCTTTGAAATTTCTTCTATACAGATAATTAAAATTAATGAAAAGGATACATTTCTTAAGCTCCCTGTATTTGATCTTTGAGAATTCTTCAATGCATATATCTATGAAAAAAGCTATGAGAGCCGTTACTATTCCGATCAGCAGTATTATGAACCACCTTGCGATGTCTTTCCAGACAATGAAGGCATATCCTCGTTTCCGTTCCTCGTCAAGGAGTAGATGGTTCTCACATGTGTCATAGTCTAAACTCTGAAATAGAGAAGGAATTTGGCTGTTTATCAAATCATTAAAATAAAAAAGATCTATATGAGTTGGGTATAAAATACAAGTGACATTAATTAATTATAGAAGGTTTTTATACTAGAATTTAAATAATTATACATAATTTCGAAGTCAAAGTCAAAACACTTATTGCAAACTAAACTTACTTCATATTTAGCTGAGAGAATATTCATAGAGCCTGGTTCGATTTTCTGTTGTGGCTGCCTCCTTCTAATTCCATGGCTACCATGAAATTCTTCATCATCATTGTCATCTGAGTTCTGCAAACAAACAAAACCTTTTTTTTTTCCCTTAATACTCTTTTTAGGGTCCATATGTACAAATGAAAAAACTAAACTTTTACAGGATGAAAGAAAGAGAAATAGTTCATTCTGCACAAACAAAAGACACATTACAAATAACATACAAAGTCAAAAGCGTTGTATTCAAGAAATAAAAGTTTGTCAATTTTGTCCATTGCTTGCTTGATGCTTGGCCGGGGACCAAAGACAATACTTATTGCTCTGCGTTGCAACACTGGCAAATGACAACAAACAAACAACCAAAACAAAAACAAAATGCCGATTATAGAGTGAAAAAATGACTACTTTTGTAACAAACAAAAAGAACACTTGTGTGTCTGTCTGTCCGTCACAATTTGCTTCAAATCTACTGGACCAATTAAGATGAAATTTGTTACGCATTTCTGGGACCCAAACATGGAGTGTAACATAAGTAAATGAATTTTGATTAAGGGGGTCAAATTGGAAAAATAACAAAAAAAAAAATGCGAACTGTACCTACTACTACTGTATTCTACTGTACTATTAAAGTTAAAAAAGAAAATAGATGAAAATTGACACTCCGTATCCCTAATCACCGAAACAGAGCAAACATTTTTGAAAAAATACAGAGCGTTGTTCTTTGCTAATATATTACCTACAGGAAAACCTGCAAGAAGTCTCTGGTCTTAAAATGACATGTTCAATCTCTCAGTATTGTGCATACAAACTTACATTTGCAGTTGGAGTGTATGGGAGAACATGTTTTTCAACTACAATGTTAAGTTTGCTCTTGGAATAAAAACATGGTAGATAACATATTCATCATTATGGACCCCCTAACCACGCGAGTACAAGTCGCACTTGCCCGGTTTTTTCCCCTTCTATGTTGTACCCATGACAGGGTATTTATTATTACATTTCAGAGACTATTCAGTGATTACCTAAATTCAAATTTAGGAATGCAAGAAATACAATTATTATGGAATATTGAGGCACGTGACTTAATTAGTTAATCTAAAGTCTAACTAAACCAATAGTTGATTACACAAAGAGGTCATAAGCCAGTGAGTAATATCAACAAATGTGTGACACCTAATACTCATAATAATATCACTCTGCCTGCAGTGATAGAAACTATATAAATAGTAGGCATAGCGCAGACATATTTTCTACAGAACTTTAAATTTTCTACTCACCTCGAAATTCACAGATTTATTCAGTTGAGTGTAATTAGAAGTGCTGGCATCGTCAGTGGTTATTAATTGAGCAGTGTCCGATGTAGTTTCTATATTACTTATAGAACTAACAGTTCCATCAGCATTCGAGGTTGACGAGTGGCTCATTTTTTCATAATCATGCATAAAACTAAATAAAGGATAAAGGTTTTTTGGTCCTCATAAACAGTACGCTATAATGACTGATTCACACCATAGCCGTAACAAATTTATGTTTCGCACACAGTTAAAATATTTACACTTTATTTTAAACCACTGTCATACGTGCTACTGACTTTTTAAAATAAAATAATTAATATTATTAATAAAACACCACTACAGGCGACACATGAATTAGATTTTAGAATTCATGCTGTCAATCAGTGACTGACATGACATGACACTGGACATTGATGTTGACGTTTAGTTGCACAGACTTTTTCATTCATTCAGTACCAAGCAGAGTGATATTCTCGATTAAAGTACTTAAGACACTCGAAATATTTTCATGAAACTCGCTAGAATCAGACCACATTATTCCAAGTATCATTATTTTCACAAAATATTCATTAATTTAAAATCATAATATGAATGATTTCAACATATTTACAACACATAATATTAATCCCAGTAGTTTCAACAGTTTTTGTGAACGTGGACAATGTCCACAAAAAATTATAGCGAAGACTATTCTTAAAATAATATAAGTTTTTAAATATTTCTACGGTCTTTTATGACATTATAACTGTTCATTCATAAGTTTTAATCAATAACAGTATCTTTTTCAACAATATTGATAATACAAATCATTTTGATAATGTTATCATTTTATCAGTACGTAAACTAGAACAAACTTTCGTGGCTCACACACACGACGCGCTCGATGCTTCGTAAACAATAGAGATTTTCAATGTGTGTGTAGCTTGTTCGTTCGTTTGGTTGACAATCGCGATGTGATGTATTCTACATCATCGCATGCTGAGTTATATTTTCAACAAAACCTTTTAATTTTTAATTAAGTTACTTGATTAATTTCTAAATGTTTTCTTTCGTTGTGAACACCTTTCTCTGTTTTAATTTCTAAATATGTGTAATTTGCCGCCGAAGTTCCATTCAGTGTGTCGCCTTTGTTTATCATTCTGTGGCGATAATTGCAGTGATGTTAAACTTCCAATTTTCGACCGTGATAAGGATAAATCACGTCTTTCCGAGATGATAATGGCAAATTTGTCAATAATGGTAATAATTTTGGACTCTTTCTTGCAATGATTACTAAGAAGGAGGAGTTTTCTCGTGTGAAAGTTTAGCGTAAGCGTATGAGATTGTGGATGCTGATAAGCGCCATTAACTTTCTCGCGGGTGTTGGGTATTTTCGCATTGTGATATCATATTACGGCCCACGCGTCGATTGCTCGGCCGTATGACTAATGTCATTCGTGGAAGTGATATGCGAGCGTGTGGCAGGCGCGCTGTATCAGTGGCCGCGTCGCTGATAACAAAGGAGCGCGGACGGCAGAGACCACCTCGCGCTCGCCTCACACCCGCGCCGCTCCTGCGCTGGCCCTCGCGCCCTCGGCTCGACTCCTCCACAAATACACTACTCAAACCAATGCTCTCTTTACAGTGCTTATCCACATTGTGCTATGCCCTGCTATTTTGAGATTTCAATATTATCTAAATTTAGATTTTGTATTTTAAGGCAATCAATCTGCAGGGGACTGCATCTTCCCATTTTTGTCACAGTGTGCATCCTCTTTGGAGTAGGAAACAATTTGTGGGTTTCTTTAATGTGTTTGTTATCAGATTGCCACCAATGACTCATCATCTATGATTACACTTGCAAAAGGTCACTGGCCACATCAAACCCTCTTAATGACTGGTGTTGTGAAACTAACACAGGTACATGTCTAATGTTGTGAATAATATTTTAGGTGTCCCCTGAAGACTTGCTGCCACAAGTTGTGTGTGGGGGCTGTGCACACAAACTTGATGAATTTCACACCTTCAGAGAATTATCACACAAGTCTGAACGACTTTTGGAACAGTTTGTGCAATATGCAAATTCACTATCTGGTCCAAAAGAGGTGAGTTTTTTATCAGTACTTATATATTTTTCTATTTAGTGAAGAAAAATAGTATAAACAAGGTTTTAAAAATTTAATAATAATTTTGCAGAAAATATTTCATATCTTTTCTATTTACATGTTTTTGTTAGTATCTAAATGTATGCTGACAGTTTAATTCTATTGAAATATAATACAAATGTGGACATACTAAGTACTAAGTAATCTTCATGCATAACTGGTATCTGAGTTTATGTTTATGTAGCGAATTGGCTGACTCCTGATCTTGTTATTATAGCAGGACTTCATAGCATTGACAAGTAGGCCTAGCAGGAGGCCTAGACAGGCTACTAATGCTACTCCTAGGATGCTATAAAGGACATGTTTTGGCTTTAGATTAGCTAGGGAGAAACCCCTGGAGCGGTTGGGGGCAGATGCACTGTCCAAAGTGGGGCAGTAGGATAGTGTGATGTTTGTTATGTATGCTCCACTGAGCCTCATGGGTGCTGCACAGCTGTAAATAAAATAAAACAATGTTAAAACACTATAATGGTTTACTCAGAAGTAGTTAGAAGTCAGAATGTGCTTGGTGTAATAAAACTTAAAATAGTTTGTTTATGTCATCAAGATTATTAGATATCAATTTATGAGGCAATACTTATATACCTAGTGTTATTATTAATCTGTTGATCTTATGATTGCAGTTGTTTGGATTCTTGATAATTCCAAATTAATAAGGAGCGTTAATTCATATTTTTTTGTTAATTGAGTAAAATCATGTAGTTTAGTTTAAACTTGATGAACAATAAATGGTAAATGATAAGGTCAATAAATAGTATGACCTATGTTAGTAATCATGTTATGAGTTGACACTGTACCATTGAATCAGCCACCCATCAGAGCAATAAAATTCACTGATTGGACATGGGCCATCTCATTAACCACTCCAATTAATGGCTGTGGGGATGATCCAATTATGGCACATACTGGCTTCCAACCTGAGTAGGATTATCTAGACATTCTTGGAAGGATTTAAGTTTTTACAAAAATAATAGTCTCTTATTCCTTTTTTGAAAAGAAGAAATGGACAAAGAGGGTTGGAGTGTAGCCTTTAGGGGTGCAGGACTTAGAAAAATGTTTTTTTCTTCAGAAATTTACCAATTTTATTGCAGTATCGGGTTAACATTGTCTATAGAAACCATTTGTGTTTTGAGAAGCATGGTCCTACGACGCATCGTTTCCGAGAAATAGGCCTTCGAATATATTTTTAGGAAAAACAAGGAAATTTTTAAACTTTTTTTTTCTCAAATAATTTATTTAATCTACCGTAGAGAACACCTAAATATACTGCTAAAATCCTCTTCGTGTTTTTTGTCTCTGACCAGCCGTTTGTCGTAAAAATTATGTCGAAGAGATCACTCGCTCTCTAGACCCCGCCATCCCCTTCGAGGTTATTAAGATTAAGTATCGGAAGTAGGAGCCCCACCGAGCGAGGCTCCGTCGACTACGCCTACTTGCGTGTTGCGTCGTAGGGCCATGCTTCTCAGAACCTAAATGATTTCTATGGTCAAGGTTATACTGTAATAAAATTGATAGACTTTCGAAAATAAAAATCTTTTTTTTTTTTGTTTTGTTTGTTGCTCATAGTGCCCCTAATCGTATACTTCAACTCCTATAACTCCGCCCCCTTTTTTTTTTTTGTGAACTGGCTGGGAATGCTCATGGATGTCGTCTGCCCTGGGGCGGGCGGAGGGGTCTGTCAGACTTCTACTGACTAAAACCACCCCGTGTTCCCTCGCACACTTGCACCGGGGGCTACGGGGGCACTTAAGCACTCATCAACACAGCCCCCGACTGGTACCGGCCCGCCTCTGTGGGCCCCGTCTGGTCAAACGGGGTGAGTGAGGTGTTTGACACTCCCCGCGACGTCTAAGAGAGGCGCGCGTGGACAACTCCGCCCCTAAGGCGACCCACTGACCGAAAACAGTTCCTGGATAGACTTGGGGAGGCTTTTGCCCAGCAGTGGGACAGTAAGGCACGAAAAACAAACCGTTTTTGTGTATACTTACTAAGGGATCTCTCCTATCTGGAACTTAGTGCCTGCTTTCTGCGTAGTAACAATGTTGGCTAGATCGCAGTTGCACAGCCAGTTGTTGCCGGTCATTCCTAATATTTCTAATTTGTTCCATTGCATCAAGTCAGTGGACAGCTCACTGAGATAGTTATCATCAAGGTATACCTGTTTAACAAAGGAAGATATTGTAGAACATAATACAGCAAGGAGAATAACTTTAATGATAAGGAGACTGCTTTTGGATATTCAGTATGAAATCTGTCTTTTTGGCAATTTGCCCTGAATTTGAATAATATTACATTATTTACACCTGTATAAGGGTGATATTGTAGAACATAATGTAGCATGCAGAATAACTTTTTAATGATAAGGGGATTACTTTTGGATGTTTATTATCAAATGTATCTCTGGCAATTTGCCCTGAATTTACGCAATGTACACATTATTTCTATGGAAGCTTTTAAAATTTTATCTCTATTAAAGTAGGAAAACCACTTAAATGTTACTGATAAAGTGTGTTAAACGTTGAGAGCAAAAATAAATAAAAATACTTGAATACAAAAGCTGATTAATGTCAGTCTTATCAGTGTTACAAAACAAAACTCATGTGTGCTCATGTTTTGGGAATTCCCATAGTAGCTTATCTTTCCGCCCTCTTGACAAGTTGGTTCATAGGTTATATACCTACATATCTACATCTCAATTGTCAATATAGTTAGTGTAATTGTTATTGCAATAGTGAGAATCAATTCCGCTCCAGTTTTAGGATAAATGTGGCAATGTACTGATTGATTGTGTATCAAAACATAACACTAAAATGATTAGTAAGCTGACCCCGATCCGCGACTGTCATGTAAGCACTCAAAAACTGGGGCAAATTGGATTGCATGCAGTCTATAATTTGATGATTATTATGCTCACCAAAATGTGTAGAATAAGTACATTTATCTCTGATAAATTGTTACTAAGAGCTTATAATAGAATATCAGTCACAAATAGACGGGTGTCGTCATCCTGAGTAACATTAATCATTGTGAGAAAATACTTAGAGACATGACCAAAGCCAAACTAAATTATGCTCGTCAAAAATATCAGTATAAACTATTTCCGCTTTGATAATAACTTAAACGCGCCTAATTCGCATTAGGCATTCGAAAACTATTGAATGATTTTTCCGCGTTGAATGCTACCATCTAAAGTTGGTTGAGACATGCGTTACTCACTTCCTTCAAGGTCCATTTGTCTTTCAATCCGCGGAACGCATTATGGCTGATGTATCTCAGATTTCGGTTGTGACAAAGGTGAAGTACCCTCAAGTTCTTGAGTGGGGAGAACGTGCTGCGTTTCACTTCGTCCAAATAATCGTTTTCGCCGACTTCCAATTCGATCAAGTTCGTTAAGCCTGCAAAAAAACTGATTCTATTATTATTATGTACTTCCGTATTTACGAGTACCTACGAATATACTATTTCTCATATAGATAAACATCAAAGGCGATTTTTTACCACGGATTGTTTACTTAAGCACATAAGCATCTGGAATTTTAATAGAGTAGTGTGTACCCACTTCTCTATAATGGAGTAAATAGTTATTCTTGAAATATATACTTTGATTTTGATAGCTATAAACTTCATAATATGCTCCAGATTAACATCGTTGCCAAACATCGGGTCTCATTCGTGCTAAATTAATTGGGTAGTGTTATAAAAGCACTCGAGTGCGAGATTGAAGTGAAATCATGGCGATTCATTTGGCTGTAGTAAAGATAAACACCGTCGTAAAAATCTTGGCTTTCCCATGAGATGATAACAACCGGTTCTATGACTCAACCATCTTCATTATATCCAGTATATTATACTATTTATCTAGTTTCTACACATAAATTTGATAAAATAACTTTTGTTAGAAAACGCTAGAACTAAACGTATTGTACAAATTGGTCCCGCACTAATTATTGAATAAAAATAAATCTATACTAACTAATCTATTAATCATTCCAATGAAAATTATAATATGTGTATGTAACTATTTACCTACGAAGCTGTCGTCATTTAGTTCGACGATGGGATTGTTGTTGAACGTAAGGTATTTCAGGGACCCTCCGACGAGGCTCAGACTCTCCGGCACGGTCACAAACTTGTTGTCCGACAAATCAATCTGTTGTAACTTCGCCAACCCTTTGAATGCATCTAGGGGTATGCTGTCGATGTCGGTCTTGGCCAAGTCCAATACCTAAAATTGAAAAAAAGCACGTGTATTTATAGATATAGGATGACGCAGCGGGAGTCCCCGGCTAACAATAGAAGATGCTCTTCTAAAAAGTGTACATGAAGTTAATAAAGATATCTGAGATTTAGTTCCATGTCATAATAATGAAATCAAATCTTAATTGGAAATGATCGTTGACTGTAATCTTGGTCATTAATCTTTCATATATTTTAATTAATGATGGCGAGATTATCTTGCATAACGTGGCTAATACTCATTAATAAATTGTTCTTGACTTTGCAAAGTCCCTTCTAGTAATAGACATTTTAATATTCTCGTGACGTCTTAGCTGAGGTTGACACAATACTTGAAGAACTTGTCCCATCGTAAATCAGAATTTTATTGCTTCAATAAAAACGGCAGAGTTTGATAACCTCGTTTTTCATCAGGTCACTTCGAATTTATCAACAGACATAGGTATTAAATAATTATCTAAAGTTGATTTACGTTTCTTATATTAATAAATATTCTACCTATATGTGTGGGTGACAAAGCCAAAGTCGGTTCAAGTCGTTTTTTAGTTAAGACCACTACTTACCGACGATACATTCGTGAACTTTGTTTTATAAATTGTACCGATCGATGTTAGTAATAGAGATCCGTAAATACATGTAGGTCACCCCATTTTTTGGGTTTCGTAAGTGGCGATTAAAGAATTATGTCAGTTAGATCAACGGCAGCGCATACATCACTGCGCAACCTTGGCTTCCCTTGAAATTGAGAAGTTTAAAGAAACTACGATTAGATCTCTGTTTTATGCCAGGAACGTTTAAAAGGATCCGATAAGTATGGGTATGGGCATTCCAGGAGCCCTTGAACCGAAAATAATACAACCGCCAAAATAGAGATCCATAAAATGAATCTTCCTCATACCTGCAAATTAGTAGCACTGGCCAAGGCAAGGATAGTCACATGATCGAGGATCTCAATGGGGTTGTTGTTGAGGTACAGTCTTGTCAAGTTCGGCGTGTACTGGAAGAGATACCGGTCCAGCGAGTGGATGTCATTGTGGCCCAAGTTCAGCGTCTCCAGGGCGATGTCGGAGTATATCCCGTCAATGTAGCGCCCTTGGAAGATCTCGCTCCTCAACACTTCGCCTGGAAACATACATTATGTTTACTTATGTAATAACTTTAGGGCCTATTTTTGTTTATGTTTTTAGAGAAGTGTCATACGCAATGGACTTGTAGTTTTCGCGTCAATATATCTTCCTGCTTTGTATTCATTCTGAAGTTGCATACGGCTTATTCCGTCTGCCCACTTTCCTAGTGATTCATAGATTTCATTGTGCCAGAGCGGTGAATGCTTTTTATTCACTATTTATTAGTTCAAATAAATACTTCACCTCTGTATTATAAAATGAATGACGGAGAAATCTGTCCAACAACCAACCCTTGACCAAAGTCAAGACAGACATATTAAACTGAAAATAATAATGATCACCATACAATTTGCGCAATCTACATATTTGTTCTGTTGAATGTTGTATTACTTTGGGTATCATTTAAGCTATCACCAATTTAATTAGTTTTGTGTTTCTTAAATAATAGGGTTTGTCCTCAAAATAGTAGATCTGTCACCAAAATGTAGTCACCAAACAATGCAAAATCAGTTCCACAATAAATCACCTAAAATCCTGAGATATAAGGTCTAGTACCAAATAAATGTTTTTGTATGTATTATAATAGGTGTGTCCTAATAAGTATTTCAACAATAATGAGGCGTAGCCGACGGAGTCCCGCTTCGCGGGACTCCTACTTCTGGGCGGTTTAAAAAAATATAACCACGAAGGGGGGGACGGCGGGGTCTTTCAGACCCCGCCGTCTCCTTCTAACCTAACCTGTCCGAGTCGGGGTGCCCCAAGTTGTACCAAATACCTGGGAACAATTTTTGTTTATCTGAGAACGAAAATATTTCGTGGCGATAGATGTATTTATTAGGTGATACAACTTGATGACAAATATAAATTTTGGTGATAGAAAATATAGTTCCCTATTACTTTCATCTCGAGAATCAAACTCTGTGGCCTTTGTTTGATTAATTATTGAATAATGAGCATTAATTGCGATACATCGTACTTCTGATATTAATAGTTTATCATGCGCTCGTAATTGTTTGAGTTTACTTTCTAACGAGCTACCAAATCGACAGAATATTTTCAGAGATCGCCTCCGTGTACACACACTTTCTTCAAGTTTATGTATTTATGTTGATTAGATAGATGTATTTTGTAAAGAGTATTTGCGACTTCTTATTGTACACATGAATGTGGAGATAAGAGATAAAATACTTTATCACATGTATATTTCCTATACATCTATGTTTTGATAGTGGCAGTATTAGAAACTTGTTGGTGTTGACATCAAGGCGTGTCCTAATTTAAAATTCTATTCGTCGGTTCAATACAAGGAAATCTTAAATTAGAAAATTGTCTCACAAAACTATAATTACGGATCATTGAACCGGGCCTTTGATTGAACTGTCGTTTGCTCGAGGATTAGTTCTGTTGTTCTTGTATTGCTAATGATTTTTTTGTCAGCCATGTTTGCACGTTAGGTAGGTATGTTCCGTTTAGACTTTGTTGTTAATTACTTGTGGATCTGAATGCGATAGGTGTGAGTATAATCTAGATTCTTAACAATAGATGAGAATTTGCTTTATTCTCTTAGTAATCTAGTAGGTATTGCTTCATTTATACCATTAAGATCCAATCTGCGTTAGTCATCACAATTTATAATTGTAATAATTATCTATAAATCATGTTTAAAAGCAATAAGGATCTTGTTATGAAGGGTAGTAGTAGCAGTAGCAGCAATCTGCGTGTTACATAATATACTTTTGCCCGAAACGACAGCTTGCCAAAATGGAATGCTCTTGTTGTCCAGTTGTGTATCATCCGGAACTGACAACTTAATATTCACTTAGAAATACAGAGAACAAAACTCCTCTATACATGCATGTCTTAGTCAAGGCTATTGTTAGATGGCGTTTACGACATTTTTGTGAATCAAAGTGTTGCAACGTAGCGTTCTTCGGCGAAACCATATAAATAAATGTACCGCTGACGGTGACTAATATTATGAAAGATGTTAGGTGAATGCTCGTATCTGCGTAGAATGTGAAAGATAATAAATTGTTTACTACATTACCAAAATTATTGCGCTAACTGATTTCATACATATGCTATTAATTTATTGCACTGTAGATATGCCAAGATATTTCAAATACGAATAGATCAAAAACGCAAAAAAATAAATTCATGAATGGGTTTCCAATCTAGATGTATGTATTATGTATATCACGCCACGTTTGAAGGTACATTTAGCAGAATTCATTCACCTTTAGAATGGAAAGTTTGAAATCATAGACGTAATGGAAACTTCTACACTTCACTACTGTTGCTTATGGATTTGTTAGAATTATTTGTTTGGGATTTAGATCATCTTTATTCAGTGTTTATCTGTCTGGTCCACTTATTTTTGTATAATAAAATGTGGAGAATCTCAGTCTTATAATTATTGAAGCCAGCTAATGTTTTCTGAAAAAACGATATCAAATCGCTTCTCAAATTCCTTGTAGATTGTAGATAGTTATATAGATCGTCAAGCAGATTGGACTTTAAAAGATAACACGTATAAATACTTAAACAAACTAAATATGTTTGTGCTAAAAAATATGGCTTTATTACAATTTAATTTTGAAGTAAAGTGAAGCAAGCGGATATACCTAATATTATGCTAAGCGCTTGTCTTCAACAGGATCTTTATTCTAATTTCACCTGACTGATTGCAGTAAGTACCTAATCATTGTTACTAAGCATTTAACTTGAACAGTGTTTGTAGAATATCACGTCTGTTTTGTGATACATGTTTGCTTTTCTTGTGAACATAAATATCTGACCCAGATAAGTATTTTCTGATCAATAATCACGTGTTACGTCTCTCGCATCCATACATACGTTGGCATTGATAGCTTAACGGTTGGGGTGGTCAACTGGTCAATCTTCTTGGCCAGTTATTATTTATTTTATTTGCAGAATGCAGGTAGTCAGGTACTTTAAAATATAGTTAGATTTCTTTAAAAAAAATGGTAGATAAGGAAATCATCATGGCGAAAAAGTAGAAACCGGATTTAAGTATTATTTTAGCAAGATTAGAAATATAATAAAGTACTTCCATTGTAAAATTATGTTGTCCCCTGTTTAGTCAACAATCAGGTTGCCCTCATCTTGTTTGTTGAACAAACAAAGTACTTATCTCCCATCTGGCTTAAATATTTTGTTTGCCTACCTGTGCTTGCTACCTGTGTAAAGTCAAATATTATCAACATCGTACATACCAGAAATGTAATTGTTGCTCAAATCCAAGTACACCAATCCCTCGATGCTACTGAAAGCATCATCCTCGATGTCCACGATCTCGTTGGACTTGAAGCTGATCGCGACCCTCTTGCCCGGCACCATAGGCAGTGTCGACACGTTCGAAATCGTATTGTTGAAAAACGTTATCAACACATGTCCATCTGGAATGTCCAAAAATACCATTACCACCTACTTTCAACTCTCCACTACTACAAACAAAAGCTACTCCAAAATCTAGTAGAAATACTTTGCATAAGTATATCTCGTTAATAACGGTTTATAGTCCTGTTAACACTTCATCAATATTCATAAAACTAAGTATTATCATAACACCTAATCAATTCCACCCACGGTAAACTTCACTGCATCCATAAACGTACGTACGTAACGTATGCACAACTCTCCGAACATATTACCATTATCACATTAAAACTTGATCAGATGTTGATCATCAACCGATAGTTTTTTTTAGGTAATTAATGTAAAACTTGATAGAATTGCAGCTATTTGTTTTGTTTGTGTCATACTTTTACTTGTGATAGTGTACGATGAGTCGATGACAAATGATCCACCTATACTGTCCCTTCGTGTCGATGTGTGATGTGTGAAGTGTGTGATGTTACCTTTGTCTACGCTGTTTATCCTCTCCGGCCATTTTTCGGGAATCTCATCTATGTTACGGCGCGAACAGTTTAATGTTAGATTGGAAGAATCTTGTATGGTAATATCACATGGAACGTTTTCCGCGTCGGCCTCTTGTGCGCGGCTCGACGAAACTAGGACGCATAATATCATTAACACCTACAACAAAGAAACACCATTACTTATATAATCTTTTAGGTACACAAACAACGATCGTCTCTGTTTTCTATCTCGGTCACTACGGTCACTCACTTTGCATAGCGTTGGGAAATACATTTTCATCAAAATTAGAAATGGTACTGGAGAACACCTTCGGATCACAATACGTTTTATCTTATCAGTTAGGAGCCGCCTGATATCACGAGTGACATGAAATGAGCGAGCTTCTCATTGGTCGATGTTTGTTTGTGCTATCGTCCTACTAATAAGTATGGAGCGCCGCTTGATGATAAAACATTGTCTTTTATTTTTAGGAAATCCTGAACATAACGGCGGCAAAATTGGAAGAAATTATCAAACCACTGAGCGATAACGAGTACGAGCACGAGTTGAAACACAAATATGCCGAGATCGGCTCTCCGGACTCGACTGAGGAGATGAAGAACTTGGAGAGCCGGCAGGCGGCGGTTACACTACTACAGATAAAAAATTACGACCCAAGTAAATATGCGGTCAAACAGGAAGACGAGCCTCATATAATGTTCAACAGCGTGCAGAGTTTACCGCCCTCGGACAGAGCGAGAGAGGTCATGCACTGCAATACCGTCATCGATATTATAAGCAAGGCTGTGGCGGTCGCCCAGCGGGAAAACGAAGAATCTCAGAAGTATCCACCGAGCTACGCGGGTGTTATAGACAGGACGCACGCGCCAAGCGCGGGCGACAGCTACCCGCACGAGTACGCCGACGAGCAGTACGCCGCGTACGCGTCGGCGCAGCACGCCGACAGCCCAACAGGCAACGAAGACCATGACAACAAGGAGATGGACCTCTCTCTATACAGTTCCGTCAAAAACGAGCCCAACGAACAAAGCGAGCAGCAGGATCACACGAACACGTACTTCCATGGTGCACTCACACACAAGACCAACTTTGTTGATGAGTACAAGCAACACGTTTTCGGACGAACCAAAATGAAAACGTCGAAAGAAAATTCATCGGTGTATGAAGATTGTAGCAGGAGCAGTAGTGGGTCGGACCCGGACAGACTACAGATGGATATATCTCAGATGTCGCAGGTGAGGCCCTTACACAATTTAATGAGTATTTATTTCAGTAGCATGTTTAACAGAGGAAGGTCAACTAGGTATTCTGCCGTCCACAATAGAAAACGAGAGATAACGAACAAGGTTGGGATGACGTCATTGCATCCAGCGACATTGAGTGATATTTTTGCAACCTATGTGACCTCCAAACATTGTACTGATATCATCAACCTGTTTGTAATTTTATGGGTTGAGTCCCTGGGTACGATCTGATATCATCGGATTTTGACTGCCTCGTTGGTCTCAAGCGTAAATGCTGACCAAAGGGTTACTGAGTTAGATTCACAGGTCAGGCTAAATGTTAATGGGTTTTCTCCACCAGTATTTTTTTATGCACTGGCGTGATAGCAGAACTCTGTTCACCCTTTCGGGCCAAACAGTCATAATGTAAAGCTTAATAAATCTTTTGTATGTTACAGGACGACCCTGAAGAGACACAGTCAGCTAGATCGACCCAGTCTTCGCCGCAGCCGCCGATGGAGCACGAACAAGACAAAGAGTCGCTGTGGCAGGCTCTACACAGACAAAACGGTGAGCACAAACACAAGCACACACCCTCACACACACACACACACCCTCACACACACACACACACACACACACACACACACCCTCACACACACACACACACACCCTCACACACACACACACACCCTCACACACACACATATAATATTTAGATAGAGATAACGATGATTGGCAAGTTGCAGAATTTGCGATAGCGAGTTTATGTTTAAAGCGATATCTACAAGTGGTGATTCATTACAAACAATCAAGGAAAATTGAACAAAACGTGTCATTTCTTTTAAAATGATAAACGATTATCATTTGAAATGCTAAACAACAGTTAATATAATATATTAACTGTTGTTTAGCATTTCAAATGATAATTCGGCTGATAATTAATTGACATATTATTTCAAGTAATTATATCAGCCAGATGGGTGAAATATATCGGGTTAGATTTAAGGCTAAAGCAGGCGCTTAATAAAAAACTACCCACTTTTCCTTATACATTTTGTTCTGAAATTCCATCTCAATAATTCGCTCTGTATATGAATCGTATCGATTTCTCGAGATGAGTATAACATGTAATTGGTCATCAATGTTTTTCACTTTTTGTATCTGACATTGAACTTTGGAACTTTTACTTTACTATTCACATTTATAACAATATTATGCAGAATAATGTAAGTAGCATGTGCTGGGAATAAACCGTAGAACTGACATCAATTAATGCAAACATGAACTCTGTGACAACAACGATAAGGTTGAATTTCGCTTGTATTGTCTTTCGCTGCTTGGGATCGACCTATCATCAACACGATTTCATCAAACAATTGCACATGCAATAAATTGAATTATGTGCATTATTTTATTGCTTTTAATCAAACAACAATAAATTCTTGTAAAATCCCATATAAGTACCTACTTTGTGTGAATCTTTAAACGTAGCTAAAAAGTACAGGTTTTGGGAAAGAGTTCTGTAAATAAAGGGGATCAGGGGACCATGTAAATAAAGCCTTAACATTCGTACCGTATGAATTTTAAGGCCGTTAATAAAGTTGGGACTACGACCCACATTGAGAGCCACCGACCCAGTATAATTTGCGCCACTCATATTGAGTTGCCGAAATTACGTTGCATTCGGTTTCATACAATAATGATGGAATTTGCGCCACGGATCAAATTGATTCAAACAAAAAATTTGCATTGATCAACTGACCTGACCTGATCCTTTAATGAGAATGGTTTAACGACACTGGCCCTAATCCATGCATCCATACTTAATATTATAAATGCGAAAGTACCTCTGTCTGCCTGTTACCTTTTCACGCCTTAACGGCTGAACGGATTTCGATGAAATTTGGTACACGGATAGACCATGACATGGGTTAAGACATGGGATACTTTTTTCCTCGGTAATATGTTCCCGTGGGACAATTTCCGACACCCAAGCGAGCGAAGCCGCGTTAAAAAGATAGGCAAATTCTGAACTATTTCTTATTTCATTTGTCCAGGTCGCAGCGGCGAAGCAACACAGTTACTACGGCGTCTAATCAACAGCAAACAGCTCGGCATGACAGTGTCACCGCTCAGGACGCCTGCCTCCCCAGTCTCTAACACCATACAGCAACCGAACAACGGAGCTGTATCACCGGTCAGTACAAATCACGTTAAAAGCGGAGCTTTAGCTTAATTAAAGCTACGGACTGCCGTAGTCAAAACTTCTTCGTCGTGTCGCTGGCACGACAGTTATATTATGGCCCAAAAATTTGCTACTTCCACGCCGTTATCGGTGGCAACGCAGAGTTCACATTGGCTGCATGTTTTGGGGCACAGAAGACGGGATAGGAGGTGGAGCATAGTTTGTTACACAGCTCCACATGCACACGCTGCTGCTATTCCGTCGTGGTAACCCCATTTTACGAAGATCGATTTACACCATCCCACTTGGGTTCGGAGACGGTTCAGGGACTTCCAAGTGGGCCACGGAAGGATATGCCCTGCAGGAAAATGCTCGTTTGGTGGTAGATAGTGAGTGGGTGCGGAAAAGCCGCTACTTTTTAGCCGTTGCGTTGGTACGTGAGCGCCAAATAATATGTGTCTAGTATCAGACTCCTGTTTGTATTTCTTCACTGCGCTTGCAACTTCACTTCGGACTTGTGGAGGTGCTATGCCAGCTGTGGGATATAGTGCGCTGACCGGGGTCGGTTTGAGTCTGTGATTGTTCGGTATGTTTCGTTCAGAGCAACGTCTTCTTACGTGGGCAGAACAGTGCCACACTGGGCACGCATATTCGCCTGCAGAGAAGCAGAGTTCTAGGCCAGTGTTCCGGAGTACCTGAGGTGAAGCACCCCAGGTGGTTGAGGTTAGGCGCCTAAGCAAGTTGTTACGGGAACCGACTTTTTTCTTGGTTTTCAGACAATGGTTCTTAAATGTCAGTGCTTTGTCAAGGGTGACTTCCAGGCATGTAGGATTACTGCAGTGTTCAATGGTGATAATCTGCCAGTTGATGTTCAGAGTGCGATTTGCCGAATTTTTGCGGAGATGGAAAGCACATACCTGTGTTTTTGTAGGGTTTGTTATAAGAGCGTTATCACCGTAGGTAGTTCTTTCCGAGAACTTCTAGGCCTGCCTCTGGAATCGGCGTTTTCAAATTTATTTATTGGGGAAGCCAAGGCGAGTTCAGCGTATAAGAACCTGTCGCAGTGTTTAGCAGTAAGTTGGTCGTTGGTATGGATGCTGAAGAGAATGGGAGCCAAAACGGTAGAATGTCAGCAGGCCGTTCTTCTGTGATCTACATCTGCTTTTTTCTGAGTTTAAGAGGACTTGGTAACGTCTATTACGTAGAATCTCACCCATGACCCGAATAAAACCCTAGTTGTCGATCATGTCAGATGTTTTGCCAAAAGTCTCTTAACATTGACAGTATCATATGCCGCTGACAAGACAACAAGGACGACCCCAGTGATATTTCGTGCCTCATAGCCATCCTCTATATATTGGTACAGTCGGAGGATTTACCTTAAGCATGAATTACCTGGTCTGAAGCCAGCATGCTCGGGTTTAAGTTTAGGGTCGATTATGGACTGAAGGCGATTACGTAAGAGTCGTTCAAATAATTTGAACGTATGGCACAGAAGAGAGATAGGGCGATAGTTCTTTGGGTTGTCACGCGGTTTTCCTGGTTTAAGCAGTGACGTGATTTGAGCTTTCCTCCAGATTTTAGGGATCTTCGAGCTTTCAAGGCAGGCGTTAAAATGGGCAAGAAGCCAATACACATCAACCGGGCCTAGATTTTTAATTTGTTCCACAGTAATGTCGTCCAGTCCAGCTACCGTTACCATTCTTCAGCGCCTTTATAGTCGTAACTTTGCCAGAGTTTGATGGTTCAGGGGGGTCGCCAGTGAGTTTCCTTAGTTTGCCCACTCCTTCTTGCTATTCTTCGTCACATCGATGCTTTCCACTGGTCTCAGCTACTTGTCTGTAGTTTTCACAGACTTTAGACAGTAAATCCTCTCCGGCTGTGACAGTTTCCTCAGAAAAGCATTTATTAGCATACAAGGATTCGTAGCCTTCTAGCAATATCGCCGAGTCTGAGAGTCCAGGCCAGGGAATATGTCGGCGTACAACTGGCCCCGTTTTCACAAACTGGTCATAGTTTTCTGGTATCGGTTCAATCTCACGCAGCTCACCGTCCAAGCCTTGGGAAAATCTGCTCCAGTAGGCTTTGGAAACTTTAACCCAACGTCTGAAAGGAACCACTGTCGGTTTTCGCCCGCCGTAGACTTGACATGCTATTGGTCTGTGTTTTGTTTTTGGGCTTGACGGGCACACTGTTTTTGCGCAGAGACAGGTGATGTTGTAACTGGTGAAAAATGAGATCAGGGTTATAGCCGCGCTTCCACCGACCACTGTTAAATGATTTTGGCAGTTTAGCGTCAGGACAGGTTTTCCTTCTTCTGCCCAATGTTCCACAACGAAGCAATAAGGATTTGTGTCTTTGAAGTTGCACTAATAGTCTACTTGGGTATCCAAGTAGATAACGAAACGAACAATAGATAGCTACTTATTTATATGATTCATTTCTACGAAACATTGATATGAAAGTAAAAACAAGCCGTTGAAAGATAATTATTATCCTGCGCATTTTGTATGAAGAAGACTTAGATAATATTTGATAGATACTCGTAAATTAACGATACCGCGCTGGGCTGATTGATAACCATCTCATATCTATTAAAACATATGTTTAGCCAAATACCTACATAATAACATCAAGCATATTCTCGATGCCAGTACATAGAAATTGCAGGGTTCTACTTGATAATACGGTCTGTCTTTGCTCGCTTTTTTCTCGTTCCACGTTCTTTTCATAAATACGCTTCTGCCTGATTAGTACACTTTTTTTCTAAAGTTCAAGACCCGATATCGACGTTCCTTTTGTGAACCTCTTTATTATTCATCCTTGTTATAATATAACAAAATTGAGAAGGCATTATAAAACCGGATAAGTCTTAAATTGGGGTTTACAAACCTTCACTATACATACATAAAATTATTGTATAAGCGTGGCAATCTATAGAACACATTTTATGTATTCGTTATTATAACTTACTACCATTTACTTTCAACAATTTATGTCTGAAGACTTACTATAAAACTCTATTGCGTTAAATGAATAAGGAAATATGCTCTTATACGTGTTCCGCATTTGAGTGTAATTTTATTATCTCTAGTCATGCACGAGACGTATTGAAACAATATATATTTCGCATCAGTGCTGTCTTCGAATTTGTATCGTGATTAGAAATATAATAAACGCACGATTCTTTAGAAGCCAAAGATCATAATGCCAATTGCCTCTATGATCGATAACCAATGCAAAGAATTAGTCAATATCGCCGCTCTTGGCAGGTGGATTAGTGATTTCAGAAATGTTTTTTTAAGTTAAGTTACTTCGAAGTTTCCTTGCACATATTTATATGAGGAAATCATTTGCTTTCCCTTTTCCAAAGATTTGTAATTAGAAGCTGTCTTCACAAACATGTATGAGAATAAAAACCTGAATAGAAAAACAACAGGAGTAGTACGAAAAATATTGGTAATCTAAAGTTCACTGAAATATTCGCGTTGTCTTATCTGTCCTAGCGCTTTCTTGGCCTATTGCCAAGGTCTGCAGCGCTTGAAGGAGCTATCTGCTCATGCGCATGTTATCTAGAACCATATGATCCGCTTCGTCGTCCACTGTATGACTAATTTCTAGTTTTAGACAGGACGACTTTTTGAATCTGACATAGACAACCCTTGAGGCGTTTCGCCATTACCGGTCCGATGAAACATTCATTGTTTAGTAGGTAATTATATACGCGTAGATTGTCGGAACAGAGGGGAACACCCGTCGGTTTACTAGCATAATTATTGCCGCTTATCTTTGGAGAGGTCTCACAGACTATCTGATAAGCAATTATATTTGAATTCAGAATTATAGATACTTTAGGCGTATAAGCACAAACAAAAACCGCCAAAATTGGAGCCCGGCCTGGCAACAAAAAACACCTGCATAATGCAGCTGTATACTGCACGAAGTTGGTACGGTAAATGATTACATCGGTATTATATAATTACTCTTAATACGCTGATAGATAACAATACGATGTTTGATAACAACATTGTATAAACAATGTATATGTTTGTGATAAAATATTAATTTATGCCAAGTACGATATGATGTAGTGATAAAATATTATTAGCTATCAAATTTTTATAGGTGCGTACAATACAGAACAATATACTATTGTTATTTTAAATAGGCGATGCGAATGTAGGTAATAGTCATTTATGCAACTGTTGTATAATAAGGGGTATTAAAACACGAATGTGGGTTTAGGAATAGTATCACATGAGTGTTTTAATACCTAATTATGTACAGTTGCATACAAGACTATCTACACACATGATATGAATCCTCTATAAAAAGGTTCTGAAACCATAGGGTGTTGTACAGTGTTCGTAAGAACTATGTAAATTCATGGAAAGTTTTATTGCTGGGTATCGAATACAAATAAACTATATATGTGTTATCAAAGCTTGTATCACTCATTTTTGTAAACAACAAGTAATACATTTTTGCAATACTAATATCGAATAAAAATGGCGGGATACGACGTGAATTCGAATAACTTTTAGGCTTTTTTTTTTAATCACGGCGCTGTGGTAGTGAAACGAGCGTGCAGGACAATGTTCTTTTTAACCGATTTAAAAAAAGGAGGAGGTTCACAATTCGACTGTATTTTTTTACTTTTTTATGTGTGTTGGCTCTGAAGTTTTTTCTAGGTGAACCGATTTTGATGATTTTTTTTTTTATTTGAAAGCTGGTGCTTCTCATGTAGTCTCATATAAAAATCAAGATCTGACTAGTAGTTTTTGAGTCATCCCTAATAATCCGTATTTTTTCCATTTAGTTTATGTTGATGCCGTTTTATTAATTTCCTGTGACTGTTATTTATATATCAGGCAGTGGTATATGAATTTGTGTGGGGTAGGTACCGCAACTAAAAAGTGAAAAATAAAAACTTTCTTTACAAATAAAGTCGGGAAGTCGGTGGCAAAAAACGAAAATACAAAACCAAAGACACCGACTTCCGAAATTAAAGTTATTTTCCACTTTTTTGTGTTTTTAGAAGTCGGTTGTTTTTTTTGTAAAATAGTTTTTTTTTAAAAGGGGTTGCTTAATGAAATTTAGTACAACATTATAACACTCGTTTGGATGATAATATTATGGTTACTATGGGTTGTATTAATGTTGGCAATAAGCTAACTGTTTCAGAAGGATTTATAGCATGGGTGTATGTATATAAATGTTATAAAACAAAGTCCTTGGCATACAAAATTTTACCTTATTATCTAGTGTGTCATACATAATGGAGCTTATATTATGTGAATGTATTGTGTACTCTGCGGTTTAATAGTTTGGAAATGCAAGAGTTATATCTGTACCCTTAAGTTGAGTATCGACTACATAATGTAGACAGTAACCGTCATATCATATCACACGCGTCATTTGAAATAAAGCATCATTTAAACAATATCTATGAAATGATAATAATCGTACAGAAGCTTGCCTTTGAAACAATGTTAGGATGAAGTTAACTATATGAAACAATAATAATGTTACTTACCTTCATGCTATCCTCTTGTGGCTGGGCAGAATTCGAACGAGCTACTGCACAAATTCCAGCAGTTTAATGTTCTATGTCAAGACCACAAATGTGTTTAATTATTATAATAATAACAACTGCCTCTGATGGACGTGAGTGTCGTTATTATCATTGCAAACAGCCATTAATAAGATCTTGTTTATTAGGTAATTATTTGATTTAGTTTAAATGCCGAAACTCAGTTCCTGTTAAACCAGTTCCCCAATGGTGCTAAAAATGTGACTTAAATATTGCAAAATCCAACACAAATAGAACTGTCGGTACGGGTGGTAAATAATTTATCTTTCGGTTGTTCTTTTAATATAAACACCAGAAATTTTAAGGCCTAAGCAGGCCTAATTCCAAATCAAAACAAACTTATTACTACTACTTATTTATATTTGCTACTCGACACCATACTGTTTAGACGACAGTTTAAAAAAAAAAAAAGAAGGTCCAATTACGACCGATACTCTCCGGAAAAAAATATCAAACCTGTTTACAAATTAACAATACAAACGCAAAACCTTCTAAGCATGGACCCTCTAATCAATCACACGGTTTATTACAGACTACTTTACTAATTTAAATACAACTTATGTGCTGGAGTGTTCACTTCCATACTGAGAATATTCTACGCTAATAATATAAGTTAAAAGCAGGGCCACATGACAGCATGAATTAACTTCTTTATTGTTATTCTTTAATGTTATGTTAATGTTCATTTTCAATACATTTTCCTTGTCTCGTTAAAGATATGTGCTTATTGTTATCACTGCTCACTTACCTAAGTACTATCGATGCTAGATCTTTGAAACTGAGATAAATATTCGGTTGTAAGAAATTCACTTATCTATCATGTGTTTAGCTAGAACAATGTACCTATTACATGATGTATTGTTGTCTTTGTCACAATTCTTTAATTTTAACGCGTAACAAAAAATAAATTCGTCGGCACTCTCATTTACATCAATGGCGTCATTATAATATATATGCAGGTCAAATTCAAAGTATTTATTTCAAATACGCACCTAAAAGGCACTTTTGAACGTCAAAATTTACATGTGTACATACATACATTTAAAATGTTTTACAATATTTTGTACCTTTACATTAATTATATAATTATATCTGAATATGATGCACCTAGAATAAAATTACTATACCACAATAGGTAAGTATAAATAATTAAATATGAAACAGTGACAGATCAATTAATTATGTGATGGATACATGGTGCTCACTTATTTACAAACGTTGTAAAAGTATACGATTTACCTAAAATTTTTACAAATATAAGTCAGAGTGTGAGTTAAAGTAATCACAGAATGTCAATCAATGTCATAAAAATAATAAATTATACAATTAAATTAGCAACCAGTTTGATTTTGACTAGACTCTAGATTATCATATGTAGCAGGACCAGCATGTTTCCAAGCATTCGCATATATATTTTTTGTTTGTATTCGCATATTTTTTTTACAAAGTGTATTTTTAATATGAATTTTAGATTTTCTTTCATTTAACTGCAATATATCACAAGGTATTTCGTTGTAACATTTAACACAGTACCGCATAAAAGATGTATGTACTTTAGATAATCTGACAAATGCTTGATGTATTTTATCTTTATTTCTAATATTAAAATTATGCCCATCAATTATTTTGTTAAAAGATGTAGATTTTTTTCTTATATACATAATCCTACTTCATACTAATATTTTAAATATGAAAGTTTGTGAGGATGGATTATGCATGGATGTTTGTTACTCTTTCACGCAAAAACTACTGAACGGATTTGGATGGAATTTGGAACACAGATACTTTATAACCTGGATTAACACGTAGGATACTTTTTATCTCGGTAGTACGTTCCGGGCGAAGCCGCGAGCAAAAGCTAGTATTTTCATAAAGGAATTGGTACCGTCAAGGTATCATATTAATCTTTTTAAATTGTTTCCTGACAGATTCGCGGCGACTTAGATTGTAAATGGCGCCAACAGCTCTCTTTTGCAAAATAAAAATGGATTCAATGTCAGCCGCCCGACCCCACAGTAAAATGCCATATGACATAATGCTGTGGAGTATAAAAAAAAAACCAAACGCGCGGTTTCTAAATCTCTTTAACTGTCTTAGCTTTCTAACAGCATTAGCGGCCGAGCTGAAACCGCCCTGCAGGGATGTTATATGAGGTCCCCCTTGTAATTTATGGTCTAGCGTGATTCCTAGGAAAACCGCCTGATTCATAAAGTCTAGTTTTTTTCCATTCAATATAATGTCACATTCGCAACTTCTAACATTAGTTAATTTAAATCTAATACATTTTTTTTTTTCATTTATTACCATATTATTTACCGAAAACCAATCTTGCACCTGAAGAATACAGTTATTCACGTCGTCAAGGTTTTGTGACCGTCTGTCTATTTTAAATATCAATGATTTGTCATCTGCAAATGACACCATCTTCGGTTAATTTTGAAGTAGTAATTGGGGAAAATCATTAATGTAAACTAAAAAGAGGTATGGACCCAATATCGATTCTTGAGGAACGCCCATTTTCATTTCAGACACTAATGAGTTTATGCCATTTACATGCACTTTAACCTTTCTATCTTTCAGGTATGGTCTTAGTAAATCAAGAGCTGTATTTCTAATCCCAAAGTGCTCTAGTTTTAACAGGAGTGTCTCATGGTTTACGCAATTGAACGCCTTTGAGGGGTCGCAAAAGATTCCAATAGCATCTTGCGCTTCTTCCCAGGCGTTAAAAATTATCTTTATTAGGGTGACACCGGCGTCAGTGGTACAACGCCCTTTGGTGAAACCGTACTGTTGTTCATGAAAGATGGATTTTTTATTCGTAACATTTGATTGAGCATCAACTTTTCAAACACCTTACTGAGATCTGGCACAGGCCTATAATTGTTGGGTCCTTTACTACCACTGTATTTGAACAAAGGAATTACTTTATTAGGCAGGTTTATTTAATACCAAGCATGTGGTGTAAGCTATTATATTCCACGTGAACGAACATCCAATGGCAGACGTTTATTTACTTCACGCATCTCCCAAACTCCGTGATTACTCTTCGAAATTCTGATAGCCCTTAAATCACTGTATATGATTGGGACCGACGACGCGACGGTTGAATGTGATCGCCTAATTCCTAAGGCATGATTACATTAAAAGTTCGCCATAAATGTAATGATATAAGCTATTACTTATATCCCATGTCAACAAACGTCCAATTGGAAGCGATTATTTAATTCACGCACCTTCCAAACACCGTGATTACTTTTCCCTATTCTGATAGCCCTTAAATCACTGTATACATATGATTGGGACCGACGTTTGAACGCGGTCTCCTAATTCCTAAGGCATGCTTACATTAAAAGTTCGCAAAAATGAAAACTAGCAAAATAAAACTGGCAATATCATCTACGGTTAATCAACATGCATTTGTGTTATTTTCAACAGAACGGTGAATGGCACAGTTCGGGCCGCGGTTCGAGCGTGGCGGGCACGGCGCGAAGAAAACAAAGCTTCCCTGCACGAGCACAGCCCCTTATGGCCGTAGACCCGCCCGCCACTAACACACAATGGCCACAAACAGCATCTGAGAATGTATGTTATTTATGATTACAAATGGACATTACAACACCATGGCAAAATCTTCTTCCAATTTTTTTTTTTGTGATCGTGCCTTAGTTTGCTTTTAGATTAAACAACTTCACTAATGTTTGCTAGAAAGACAGATATTGTCCCAGAAAAGCCGGCAAAAGATATAAGTAAAGGATCCAGATACTTTTTTTGTTGTTCTCATCACTCTTGTGGCTTGTTGAATAAATGTAAGAAAATCAGTTAGAGTGACAAGGAATGCGTAAAGATGTGCATTACGGATCAGTTCAATCTAAGGCTTAGATTTATATTCATATATTATCCACTATAGTCATCTTGAAAATTACACTTTATAAGCCCACTTACTAATCCTAACATCTTAACATTCCTGTATGCAGCAGGAACCACCAGAGGCATCATCAACGCCAGGCGGCGCGGGCTCCGCGCGCTCGGGGCCTCGCGTCGAACTGTCTTGCAGTAACTGCGGCACACACACCACGACAATATGGCGGCGAGACGCGCGCGGCGAGATGGTCTGCAATGCGTGCGGACTGTACTTCAAGCTGCATGGAGTTCCGAGACCTACGGCTATGCGACGCGATACTATACACACGCGCCGTCGCAGACCGAGACATGATGGCAAGCACACTAAGAGCAGTGAGTAGACAACAAGAGATCCTAATCCTTGTTTCCCAATTGACAAATATCAACTTTATGCGAGTGTAAATTCAGTTGATTTAATTATCGCACGCAAAACATAGTTCTTATGGATGCATGCAACGGTACAGGGACGGTAAAAGTTAAGTTATTGTACGGTACCGTACATAACTCTACCGACTTACACGCTGTGCTTTCTGCACACACAGCATTTATATCTATTATTGCAAATAATAATTATGTAACATTATATTTCAATAAATCACTGTTTATCGTACAGTCACCAAAAGAGATAAGTAACCAGGGCCGGGAGTCTCGACTAGACAGCGACGCTGCCGCAAACTACCGATCGCTAAATATTAAGGTGAATCCTCAGTTGTAGCCCGCAAAATTCAAATTTTGTTTAGTTTTTTGTAAATTGCAGCTCTGTTTTATGTCGTATGTTGATCAAAATGCGATTCTCGACTGTGGGAATTATATATAGTATATCCGCCAGAAGTTGGCCGAATCATTTCAGCGTTGATTTGCTGGATTTGTTTTCTCCTCTACCGATCGCTATTTCTCATGACAAAGTTTATTTTGTTTATATGTATGTATGTATGTATTAGTATTTATGTATTAATATTTATTCTTGTATTTTATAGTTATTGCCAAGCTATCTATCCTGCATATTGCACCTGCCATGTTTAGTCTCTGCATCACCCTAAGGTTGACTGGTAGAAAATGCCTCAGGCATTAAGTCCGCCTTTGTACAGTATTTTTTTACTTGTGCATAAAGTTTTAATAAATAAATAAATAATATATTTATCGAATAATAATCATCAATTTCATATAAATCGTCAAATTCAAAGAAAATTTGAATTTGGCGGGCTACAACTGAGGATTCACCTTAATATTTAGCGATCGGTAAATAGCGACAGCGTCGCTATCTATGTCGAGACTGCCGGCCCTGGGTCGTCGATATAGATGGATGTTTTCAAATGAAATTTAATTTGATAAATGAACTGTTTGTTTTCTATTAATTAAGTTAAATTCTATTCGACAATACGTAACGTACATTCACGGCGGTTGGTTTTATTTCTTCATCGCAACCCAACAGAATCGCCCTGTTTTCATATCATTAAGTGTAGACATCCCATACACTTACTAATATGATAAACATTAAAAAATTACTTTCGTGAAAAAAAAGTTGGAAGTTCAATATCTCCGTAACCAGAAGATTACCAGGTATGATCCAGTATAAAAAAAAAACGTGTGCGCTAGGGGGACCCCCGTGAGGAACGAAGTTCATTCCTCGATACTCGCACGCACGCACACACACTCGTATACACGGTGACATTTTTCTATAGCATCCAGTAAAAAACAAACGTCATTGGTTTTCGAAAACACATAAAAAGATAAACTTATAAAAGTCGGGATTATCGTTACTCCCTACAACACAGACACTGCGGCGCTCGCGTCTCATAGTACCTGCGGTGCGGCGCGTGGCTCACGCACGGGGCACAGCGTTGTTTACTGGGAAATGTACACTCCATAAACGAAATTTTGTAACAACTTTTTTTGTACGTCGTACTAGAAAATACTAAAGTTAAAAGTTAACTCCGGTAGGTATTTTATTGTACGTCGTACTAGAAAATACTAAAGTAAAAAGTTAACTTCGGTAGGTATTTTATCACTGATATGTCTTACTTTAGAACAGATTTTTATGGCTTTAGCTATGGTAAACTTTGGTATTTACATATTTTCTGGATATGCACGATTGCAAGACGCAGGCGACGCAGCTTACCGACGGCGCGGCGAGGTGGCTGACCTCTAATTTTATAATTTCGTTCTAGGTGCGAACTTACGGTAGGTACTATCAGACATGGTTTTAATTATTTCCTGTAACTAGGTACGGGTACCTATTGTGTCTAACGTGATATTATTAGGTATTATTTATTTATTGGGATATTACACGAAAATGACAAAAACAAAGCTTACCACGAAACCGGGTTAGCTCCGTGTGCACCAAGACAACATTGACTCCAATTTTGGTTGAGAGTACATGCGTCTAGCTTCCGCCAGATTTTCACCAGCAATTGAGTAAAAACACACAATAACCAACCACTCCACACTCGAATAGTTAGAACTCATTTTCACAAAAAACGCGCGATGCGTGCCTGTGACGTAAATACATCGGATGTATACGCGTCGCTCGCTCGAGAGATTTCGGTAGACTGGCTCCTGCCCGGGTGGTTCGAGCTGCCCCTGGCATTCAACAAAAGAAATGGGCGGAGCGATACTTCGCGCGATTGCATGTCATTGGCTAATGATTTATTTGCAGTTCGGTCCACATTGGCCGGACATCCTTCTAGTCCACGTGGACTCCTCATAACTCTTTTAAATGCCATATCGCTACCGCGATGAGTACTTTGATGTTACGGTTAATGTTTGAACACGTTTGACTAATTTGAGAACGCCTAATTTAGTTTATTTTAATAACATACAGTGTAAACTCTATACAGCGACACTTAAGGGACTGCGCATTTTATAGCGTTATTGAGAGTTGTCGTTAAATTGAGAGAAGAAAATACAATATTATTTTAAAATTATAATAAGTATTAATTAATAAGTTTGAAAGTTTGTGAGCAACTAATAGAATATGATAAATTGATAACGTATCGACATTGCACAACAACCTAACGACAGTCTATCAGCCGAAGTAAACACGTGCAAGGTAATCACAACAAACAAAATAACGAATTTTTTAGAATCTTTGGTACGTGAGATGCCGATAGTCGAGGTAAATAATGTGCTAGACAATAAATCAACAAAATAACAATCGAAAGAACATACACAGCTGCAGTTCTTATTAATTTCGGCAACTTAGAAAGTACTGTTTATTGCTTAATAATGACGTATTAGTGTCTTTATTTAGAGTGGGTGTGATACTACATACGAGTGTATCATTGTATGGACAACAAGGTAAACCAACCAAAGTCATGTAATTTCCACGTTTTAGGGAGTTTGTTGTTAAATCGAGTGGCATTAAATGGAGTTTACACTGTATTTGATGCTATAGCATGGTAGTAGACTATGGCCTGAACAAAGTTGCCAGCAAAATTGAGATTCAAATGTCTCCGTTTATAATAGAAAGAGACAGTGAGAGGGAGAAGTGTGAATTTAATACAGAGCCATCTAGAATAAGTTTTAGAAGCTCTCATAATGCTGTCGCCATCTTAGTGTTTTATTTTGACCTCGCTATCGGCTTTAGAACTTTAAAAAACCATGAAAACGACACCCATGACGAAAAATTTGAAAGTTTTCGCAGCTGCCACCTTGGATTTTCATTTTGACTTCACTATTGGCAGTAGCACCCTCGAAAATCATGTCGTTTTCAGAAAGTCGCATGGAGGGGATAACGCTTCTTCGTTACGTGACGGTTTCTACCAGTCAACTCCTACCTCAAGCCGCGTTATAGAACTTCGTTCCATCAATGATCACAATGACGGGGAGTTGTGAGTGTCTCGCGCCTTCGTTAAGAGTCTTTTTAAACAGAGACGTGATTTCCAAATATTTATTTTTTATCGTCTCCTTCACACGTGTTTCTAACCGCATCGGCCACGAAAAGAGAGCACTATAAGAGGGACGTACCGTTCAATCATCAATAAAAATCATAATTATTCTTGCAGAATCTCGTCGCGCCGGCGGCGGCGGCGGGGCGGGCGGCGACACGTGCTCGCCGGGCGAGGGCGCGGGCAGCGGCGGCGAGGGCACGGAGGAGGCCGTGCTGGCCGCGCTGCGCCGCCAGCTGCAGCCGCACCTGCTGGCGGCGCTGCACGCGCACAACACGCGCACGGTACGTCCGCATCGCGAACAGGTACCTTACTTTATTATAAAATACCATCCTATTGTCCCATTGCAAGGCAAAAGCCTCTTCTCATACAGAGAAGGCACGAGCATTTATCACGACGCTTGCTCAAGATGAGTTAGGGATTTCAGACTTATCCATACTATTACGAGGGGCAAGCCAAAAGAAATTAGATACTCAGAAATGATAAAATTTATTCTTTATTACAAGTATTGATCCTTTTGAAGTATTCACCCTGAGCACGTATACACTTTTCCATACGTCTGAACCAATTGTAAAATACCTCTGGCCACTCTTCTTTAGACACCTCAGTAATCTCGAAATTATTGGCAGCCAGTGTATCTACTTTACTTTCAAACCTTTTCCCCTTTAGTTCTTCTTTGATTTTTGGAAACTAAAAGTCACAAAGAGTTGGGTCAGCGGAAAAAAGTGGGTGAGGGAGGATAGACCGTATTTTGAGTTAAAAAAAGTCGAGTGTTCTGGCAGACCTGTGCGCCGCCGCATTGTCGTGGTGCCAGAGAAAGTGCCGCATTCCTGGCTGCGATCGCTTGACACACCAAGCTGATATTACTGTTGGAACACAAACTGTCACATACCTATTCGGAGTTCACAGTTCTTTGATTCTCTAACACTACAGTAGCAATATGACCCGTTTTGCCGAAAAACGGGCCAACCATTTGTTTCTGTGTGCTTCATGCACGGCGATATTTCGTTGGAGTTGGCTCATCTTCAAAGCACCATACAGTCGACTGTCGCTTAGTTTCGGGATCAAATAAAAAATAAATAGCCATGTTTCGTCACCAGTCAGTATTATCATACACGATTTTTTTCTCGCCGCGACGTCGAATTTATCTATCATAAATAGGCATCAATCCACCCGACGGTCTTTCTGGTCATCGGTAAGTTTGTGCGGCACCGATCTCGAACAATGCATACGGAGAGAAAGATGGTCGTGAATTTTGGTTTTCATCGCTGCTGATCCAATTTTCACTTCTCGCTCCAGCTTTACATTATGTAATTAGTCGGTTTTCGCGAATAAGTTATTCGACGGCATGAACGTTTTCTTGTGTGATCGAGGTTGGTGGCCGACCTGTCTTCGCTTCATCTTCGAGACATCCCCGTCCTCTTTTAAATTCAGCAAACCAATTAAATATTGTTGCTCGTGAACAAGCAGACTCATCAAAAGTAGTAGCCAAAAATTCAAAACATTCTTGGGGTTTTAAACCTTTTTTATAGTCATAATAAATCATAGCGCGAAAAGCACGTCAACTGAGCTCCATTGCTGCAAGCGAATTCCTGCCAGATTCTCGGCAGAATAATGCTTATTCAAATAAAATAAAAGTAAATGATGTGTGTTCTATTTTCAAAATACATCAATAAACAACCAGCCCATAAGATGGCGTATAACTTGCCAGTGTCAAACAAACGAGTAAAGAATATCTAACTTCTTTTAGTATGCCCCTCGTCGTATTACGAGGGCGGCACTGAAAATTTCGGGAAACAAGGAAGTGACACAACATTACTATTTAAAAATGTATTTATTGCTTTTCGAAGTATTCTCCGCGAAATTTTACACATTTTTCCATACGATGGAACCAATCATTGAAGCAACCATTCCATTCGGAAGTTGGGGTCTCCAAAATGGCCGTTTTGTAGGCGTCCACAGCTTCTTCAGGTGATGAAAATCTCTGTCCTCGCAATTTATTCTTTATTTTAGGGAAAGTATAGAAATCATTAGGGCTTAGGTCGGGGCTGTACGGCGGATGGTCTAATCATTCTATGTTTTCTTGCTCTAAAAACTCTTTTGTTCTGTGCGCGGTGTGAGAACTCGCATTGTCGTGATGGAGGATGATGCGGCGGTTGCAGTTCTCTTTACGGAGTTCAGAAACGACCTGTGGCAAACGAATGTTAGCATACCATTCTGCATTAACCGTTCTTTGTCCCTCAAGAGGAATAGTCGTAACATGGCCGGTTTTGGAGACAAACGTGGCCACCATTTTTTTTGCAACACTCCGTGAACGAACAATTTTTGTTGTCTTTAACTCATTTTCGAACACCCAAACTCGTGACTAGTTTTTTGTTTCGGGTTCGTACGCGTATATCCAGGATTCGTCACCTGATACGATGTTGTATACAGCATTTGAGGATCCTGCGTGGAATCTTTCGAGAGTTTTGACGCACTAAGTAACGCGAGCCGCTTTTTGCTCTTCACAGAGCGAATGCGGTATCCATCGGGAAAACAACTTTTTTACACCTAATTGTTCATGCAAGATTATTTGTATTTGACTCATGCCAATGTCTCAAGTTGCCTGAATTTCGCGGTATCGCACATGTCGATCTTCCTCAATCAGCTTACGCACAGCATTAAAGTTTTCTTGAGTGACTGAAGTTTTTGGACGACCTTGACGGGGATCATCACTGAGCTTGACACGTCCACGTTGAAATTCAGCAAACCAGCGATAAATTGTGGTTTTGGATGGTGCTTCATCACCAAATGCAGAAATCATCCGGTCAACACACTGTTTTTGTGTTAAACCACTTCGAAAGTCATAATAAATCATCGCTCTTGAATTTTCTCCAGTCAATTCCATTTTCTCAACGACAACAAGTTTGACAAAACCTTGTGACAAGACCGAGAAACTTTTTTAAAATAAATAAATGGTATTCGATTTTTAAAACCAAGGAGTTTTCAATTAAAAAGATTTTAATATGACAGGAACAGTGGAAATATTCCATTCCCGATACTTTTAGTGCAGCCCTCGTATAAATTCGAAAGTAACTCTGTCTGTATGTTACCTTTTCACGCCTAAACAACTGAACGGATTTCGATAAAATTTGCCAAGGAGATAGATGGCATCCTGAGGAAGGACATAGGGTAGCTTTTTGTCCCGGTAGCACGTTCCTATGGGATAATTTCCGACATCCATGCGGGTCAAGCCGCGGGCAGAAGTTAGTATTAAATATAATTTTAGGTTTCCTCACGATGTTTTTCCTTCACCAATGTCAGTAATGTCCAAGATAACCTCAGAAAGTACATATGAATTGAATTGGTACTTGCCCAGATTTGAACCCACAACATCGTGCAGGAGAGGCGAGGCCTTAACCACTGGGTTACAAAAAAACTATTGCAATCCTTGTTTCCAATTAATGTTATTTCCACATAAAAAGAATATCAACTTAATGTTAATAATAATAATATAGGAAAAAAGAAACAAGGTGCGCGCCTTCAACGGTTGGGTCATGCCGGTTCTGATGTACTCTTTTGGCATACTCAAATGGACTCAGACCGAACTCGATACCCTGGATAGGAGGGTCCGGACGCTGCTGACTGCAAATCGAATGCGTCACCCACGGTCATCGGTAATGAGGCTGTATATCCCGCGAAAGTGTGGAGGTCGAAGTCTTTTAAATGCTAAGACCCTCCACAATCGCGAGATATGCAGTCTCAGGGAATATTTCCTAGAAGCCGACGTGGGGATGCATCGAGATGTGGTCGCGGTGGACAAGGGCCTCACCCCGCTCTCCTTGGCTAAAGAGAACTGGCGCAAACCAGTAGTGCTTGACACTAACGATCGCATGGAGGTATGGCAGAGTAAGGAGCTTCACGGACGCTTTTTCCGGGCCCTACATGGACCCGATGTAGATGTACAAGCGTCCGTAGCCTGGCTACGTTTCGGTGACCTCTTTGGGGAAACCGAAGGTTTTGTCTGTGCAATTATGGACGAAGTTATGATGACGAACAATTACCGGAGATTTATTGTGAAAGACGGTACGGTTGACATCTGTCGGGCATGCCACCGTCCGGGAGAATCAATTAGACATATTATCTCTGGGTGTTCTCGTCTAGCTAACGAAGAGTACTTGCATAGACACAACCTTGTAGCCAGGATTATCCATCAGCAACTTGCTTTGAAATACAGCTTTGTGGAATCGGAAGTGCCGTACTACAGGTATGTGCCCGACCCAGTTCTCGAAAATGGAACTATCACACTGTACTGGGATCGATCCATCATCACTGACAGGACTATTATTGCCAATAAGCCTGACATAGTGCTGGTGGATCGAAGAGAGCGGCGCGCAATGATCGTTGACATAACGATCCCGCATGACTGGAACCTCGTGAAAGCCGAGAAAGATAAACAAATCAAGTATCTTGACTTGGCTCGCGAGGTTGTCGACATGTGGGACGTGGACTCAGCGATCATTGTGCCGATAGTCGTGACAGCCAATGGTTTAATAGCGAAGAGCCTCGACCAACACCTGAGGAGGCTCTCGTTGAGCAGCTGGATCAAGGGCTTTATTCAGAAGGCGGTTAGGAGGTTCCTCTCTCTGGAGCCCTGACCGCCGGTAGCTTGGACCCTGTGCCCGATACCGGTGGGCTACTATTTTTGTATTTTTAAATGTTTTTATATTTTTTTATTTAAAAATATAATTTATATGTATATAGTGAAATAAAGGAAATAATAGTAATAATTACTTTAATTCAGACATAGTCCATACATTATATAACAATAAAATGATAAAAATAATAATAACAAATTACATTAAAATAATTAAAATATTCAAAGACGAAGACGAAGACGATGTTGATTTCAGAATGTCTAGTACTAATAATAATGTTTGAAATTGTAGTGCAAACTGAACTTTATATGTGGGTATTAAAGTTGTTTTTCTAAAACCACATATTTGTTTACATATTTGGAAACTAAGTATCTGTATAATAAGTATTCGCCTGAAAATAGCACGGCATCGTGAACGATGGAACGATAGGAGGAAAACATGTTCCCAGCAGTATTCCCACCGATGGGAATACGTGAGAAAAGGAAACGTATTTTCCCAGCAATGGGAAATCTGTAAGCAAGTCGCCTTCTTTTGTTTCCATTGGTCACGATGATGACACGATACTTTTATGTGCAGTGGCGTGCACACAGTTTTAAGACAGGGTAGGCAAAAAAAAATTGTTACCAAATATACTGCACGTTGGTTTTGGTTCGTCCTCTTGTCGATTGATGATGTAGGTAATTGCCAAATGCCAGCTCAAATAGCCATAGATTGAGTGATTTTATAGACATATAAATTTGCGGATATTCGAAGTGGCCTTTCGGTGCCTTTGTTTGATGTTTTGTAATGTTTGTATGATTTGGAAAATTTCAATAAAAGCAGTGAAGAGATGGTGGTGTGAGTATACTATATAGGATGGTTTTATTTGTATATTAAATCTACACGCCTATCTTTCTGTAAGAATGTCTGCATTATGGAATCGTAAAAGTTGGCAAGTCGTTTTATTTCCGTAAGAAGGTTTTTATCTATTGAAATCATGGCAAGATCTGTAAGTCGTTGCTGGCCTTGTGTATTTCTTAAGTAGGTGTGTACGTACACGTTTTAGCGACGAGAATGACCTTTCTGTTGAAGCACTGCTCGCGGGAACTGTAACAATTAATTTTGCCAAACGTAGCACTTCGGGAAAAACTGTATTTATATTATTTTCGTAAAAATGTTCTTTATTTTTGTAAATAATAAGGTTTTTGAATTCGGCAGATTTATAAACACATTTGAGCTCATTGTTAAGGCGTATAATTTATAAACATTTACAAATTGCGATACTAGTTCAACCGGAAAATTGTCATTATATTTATTGAAATTTTCGCATGAAAGTAGTCCAATTTTTTTTTAACTCTTTCAGTTTTTTTTACCGGTCGCGACATTCGTTGGATATATTGTCTATAATTTTAATAAAAATCTACTTAAATTTGATTTTTGCGTCCACAACATTTCGTTTTCGTTATGGCGACCCTGTGATTATTTTTACGCTTTCAAAAATTTATTCAAACCTACATCTGCAATGATTCTACAAACGATTCAAACTCCTTATTTTTTTTAATCCAATAAGTCACATCTGACGTCTTTTTTGCATAATTTCGTAATGCACATCAGTTTCTGCGAATATTTCGTTAAACACATGGAGTAAAAACTCAGTTGAAAGTCTTTTAAATTGTGTAAGTAGGTACGTAACAAATACGAAACTTGACTTAATGTCTCGCCATCCCAAGAGTCTTCGTTTTCAGCCATATCCTCAAATAAATCAATTAAATGTAGGGAGTAAAAGAAGAATTGAAAATTACATTTACAGTACGCGAATTGTAAGTCCATCGAGTGTCAGCAACGCGAGGCAATTTATTCATAATTATCAGTCACAAACACAACACACACACATCGAACAATATGGCGACTATTGACTATTGAAAATAAGTAGTAAAAAGGGAAACAGTAAACGACAAAAAATTATGGTCATCTAAATATATAAAATTCAATGAAACAATGTTACTTTTTAAAATATTTGCATTGCCTAGCAAATTTTCTTTCGGAAATGTTCGGTACGAGTCGTAATTTTTCGTGTTAGCTGTATACAATAACTACAAAAGAGACACTGGCTTATCATGCAGTTGTGTGCGTGATTTTTGTCATTGTGTGTCAGCAAAGCTCACGTAGCTATAGGAACACACACACATTAAATCCGCATGACCACGACTTACCACGAGAGCACACATATAAAACATTCAGAGACGAATAGTTTGTGTCTTTGCCGTGGCTAAGGCAAGGTGGCGCTAGTGCAGCGCGAATCGATGATGCGAAATTACGTGAACGAGCTTTTAAACTGTATCGATCTTAATGATACCACCGGCATTCGATAGGTGGAGCTGATTTATGATTTAAGTTTTCTAAGTTGTTTTATTTATTGATAAAATAATATTAGATCTATTATCAGACCTAGGGTAGGCAGTGTCTTTCTGTCTTTATGAAGCGCACGCCACTGTTCATGTGGTTTATACTTATACATACTTACTGATTTACTGACTTCAAGGAGCTCCTCACGTCAACACAAAGCTATGTTTTGTTTTAATAGTGAAAACTTGTTACAATAATAGGTCTGCAAATAAAAGATACCGCTTTGGTGTTTACTCCTGCAGAAAATTTTCGCACTTGTAGAAAACCTCTAAATCTCGGCCCGAATGTTTACTCTTACAAATTTCTGGAGGGCCCTTAACTTATATCGACACAAACAAAATTCATGAGAAATAGATTGCGACGTAGGAAGGAGCAGGTCCATATTTACCACATACATAGCATTACGCTTGTATTTCCCGAAGGGTACACCCACATTCCGCTAGTTATGTTGAACTCCCATGTAATAGAGGGCGATTTGGCATATTGACATCAACTATTTCTCATATTTATAGACCAACTAGCGGATACCCGGCGTGTGCTACTACGATAAAACAATGCATTAGGCACATTCGGTCCATTCATGAAGTTTTTTTTTTTCTCCTTTGTTTTAGCGGGCTAAATCCATCTTCGCATTCAGATCCAGATAATTTTATTTGCTCAAACATCCTACACACAATTATAAAGAATAAAAATGCATGCAAGGTGTTATAAGTACATGGAGTTGTGCTAACATGTTTACCATTCGGTCATGGTGTGCAAATATTAAAATAAGATAAGAATTAAATTAAAAAACAACTACATTTATTAACCTAGACCATGCTGACATAAATAAATAAATTAAATTGATTTATTACATAATTAAGTCATATAGAAATAGATAGAAGTTACATACAAAATTGTCAAATATTAAATTATTTAAAATAAAACTATAATAATCTAATGTCAACGTAGGTCCAAAAATTCAATAAAAAATCATTATTACATTACATAAAGTTCAGATTAAATTAATTTATAAAAGAGCATGTCAATTTAAAATGATTCCATAAAAAAATCATACACATCATAATATGCTTTACTAGCTAAAAATGATTTTACTTTTCTTTTAAATTCTTCTACGCTTAGCTCTTTCCAGCTATTGGGAAGCTTATTGTAAATAATGCGAGCCATATAAAAAACACTCTTGCGCATAAGTGCAGTACGAGACCTATGTTGACAGAGTTGACTGTTATCACGTCTATTTCTAGGAAACAGATCTGCCATGCGGGAAAATAGGTTAGGATATTTTTTAACAAATATCACGATTTAAAAAATATAAATTGGTGGTAAAGTCAAGATGTTGTGGCTTATGAAAAACGGCTTGCAGCTATCTGTCATTTTAAATTTAAATATGGATCTAAGGCATTTTTTATGGACTTTAAATGCAATATCTCTATCCGTAGAGTCCCCAAAAAATAATGCCGTATCTGATAATGGGCTCTGCTATGCCGTAATAGGCGGTTAATAGGGCATCAGTATTTAGGATCCGCGATAGTTTATATAGCGCGAATGAACTGTTACTTAGTTTTTTTACTAATGACCTGTAAGCCTTCCAATTTAAATTACGATCTATGTTTAATCCTAAAAACTGAGTGGAATTTACTACGTCAATTACATTATATATTATTATATTTAATTTTAAATATTGTAAATTTTAACTGCCTTTGGCTAGAATGTATTGTTACTGTTTTATTTAATTTGATATTGAGGTTATTATTTTCTAACCATAGAATCGCTTTGTTTAATGTTTTATTTATATCAGTTTCATACATATGCTTATTATCACAAGCAATACTTATCGTGCTGTCATCTGCAAATAGTGTCATACTGTGTTCTATACATTTAGAAAAATCGTTGATGTAAAGGGTAAAAAGCGGTGGTCCTAATACGCTTCCTTGCGGTACGCCATAGTGGACGTTACGCTCCTCAGATGACAAAATTTCTTCACGTTTAGTGCTCGCATTAATCGTCGTTATTTCTGTTGTTTGCTTCCTTTCTTGTAAATATGATTGTAAGAGCTTTTGAGCATTATTGCCTTTCTAATGAAACCGGTTTGGTTCACATCAGTTGGATGATTTCAAAGTCTCTAATGGATATAGGTAGAAATAATTTTTGTGTTTTATATATTACATAGATAATTAACAGCACTTACTATCGCAGGTCGGTCTGAACGCTCCCGAGTACGACGAGGCGCCACTGAACCTAGTAGCCAGCCACGTAGCCGCCGCCGAAGAATCGCACTAACTGCCTCTGTGATAGCCACGCAACTCTCGCCACCACCCACGACGCAGACACCGCGTATGACACCCCAACACATAACATTGTTTCCTTACAGACCATTGCGTGTATCTTGTATCGATAGCTTCTCTTCTAACCTAGATATACTGAGTGCTCCCGCGAATGTTTCACAAAAGTAGAACAATTACAACACTTTTATAAAAACAGTCGCCGCAACACTCAGTCGAAAAGCAATATAAAATTGATATAGTTAAGTATACATGCAATAACATTCTTGGTATTATATAGTACTAAATATCTATTGAGTGATAGTTCAGGCCAGTTTGATGACAATAGAGGGAAATATATATTTAAAGTTGTTCATTCCTTTCATCCGGTCGTCATAGTATAATGAAATGTGAATTATTTTTATAGGAGTCCATACATTTTTCATAAACGATTCTCAGTTAGCACTTTATTGATGGGTCTGGTTTTCCAAATAATATATCAATCGACCGGTTGAATTTCGGAATGACAGTGCGACTAGGGGTTATTAATATTGGGCAAAAGATTTTTGACGATGTTAAAGGTTTTACATGATTATTACTAGAATCTGTTTAGACATGAAATCTTGATATGTCTAGTTAAAATCATGTTATTGGTTCACGTGGTCGACAGTTTTATGTCCGATATTCAAAGCGGATCGTCTACATTGTAGAATTTACAAAGACGGTTTACAATATACAAAAACCAGGGCATTACGCATTATAACTTCGTTATTTCGTCGCAGGAAACAATATACATTCATTGTATTAGTGCCTATTTAATGTATAGGAAAGAAAATGGTACCACAGTGAATGTTATGCGAAAGAATACTTTCCGTGTGTACATATTTTCTTACCATGTGATATGTATGATTGTTGGTCATGCATGTGAAAGCATCGTGCAATTTGTGATGTGGCAGCTCGAAATAATCCAAATATGTGATTCGTTCTAGCAGCCGTAGGAAAACTATTCGGGTTTGTTCGTTAAAACTTCGCACAGGCGCGTAGGCGCCGATTTCGATCTGTAATTATAAATCTCAAAAAGATAATGACACTATGATATCGGGTTTAATTTTAGTAAGCCTTGCCTTAGAATGCTCTCTTTGATATTATTGAAATTATATTTACGGTTACCTATTGCAGGACGCAAGTATTCTTTTAGTTATAGGTCATATTGTAAATTTTATTGTTTACGTATTAGTTATAATGCTTAAATTCAGTAAATTATAAGTGTCTAATTTATTTCCCATTTCGGTCAGTATTTACAATGTAAGTATTTTTTTATTTCTGTCGAGTATTTTTCTTAGTTAAGGTAACGAAATGAGAAGAAGCAATGACAAGCAAATGTGATTCTGGAAATATTGGAAGTCCAGAAATCATTAATACCGTAGGGTTGGTAAATTAAATTATAAGTAATACCAAGTTACTTTTGAAATTATAAGAAATAAATATTTGGTTTACCATGCTTTTTTGCATTATCTTAAATTAGAAAATTCCTAAACTAAAAACATTTTCGAACATAATTTGTTCACAAAATTCGTGACAAATAGTATACTTATCTCATTAACATTATATTTATATGATGTTGCCTTTATACATTACTAATAAACACCTGTAACTTTGGCATTATTAAATAGATATAATTATGTACATCATAGGTAAAACATTTATTTTAAGAATTAATTTTGCAATCCATTTATAATATTGGGCATTTTTGGTCGTTAAGCGTTAGAACAAACCATTTAACAGAAACGTCGTGGCATTATATTGAATTAAAATCTACCGGATTCACCTCATGATGGTCAGTGTTGTGTATATTTATAGCAGAAAGCATTTACGTTATCTGTACCTTGAACTGGGCTGTTTTGTTATTGCTTCCATTCGACTTATTTAGCTGTGAACTCTGTCACCGTCCTTTACTTGACGTCTCTACTTAATTTAGTGTTAGTTCGTTTAATTATCGAAACCCCACGGGCCAGTAAAATACAGCAGTCTATGAGACATTGTGATAATACTTAGCTAGACAAACTCAGCTGTAACGAAGCTGAGACATCTAAGCGTGTGATTCTGTTGCAGCTAACCTTCAACATTACGTCAAGCTTATCGTATTTAAAAAGCTTTAAAAATTGAGATTATTTATTCATTCTTATTGGGACACTGTATAGTTGTCGGTGTAGTGTGTACCGTTTAGTATTGCTTACGTTTATTTCGGAGTAGCAGTCTACCTTGACAATAATGTTTCATTCCCTTTTATGATGAAACTATAATGTTCGTAAATTCTAAAACTGTTTCGCTCTCTAATTTACTTTAGCTCTCTTTGTGATGATATTAAATTGAAACTCAAAAGATTTATCCATGATATTTTTTTTGAACTTGATAATAGTAAGTAGGTCGTGTTTATTTTTCTAAGAGTGTATCTTTGATCGGATTTTATCTCGAATATTTTTTTAATGTAAATTGGAGCCAGAAGTAAAGGTGAAGATTAATAGTTTACTTTTTTTTCGAATTTGATTGTAATTGTGGTATACCATTTTGATCCGTTCTTATATAGGAAAATATACACAGAATCCCATCGACGCTATTTACTAAGGAGTAAGTGATGGTTGCTTTAACGCAAGCCAGTTGTTTATGGAATACGTCGCAGTGTAAGGGATTCGTGTTATTATAATTAGCGTACGTAGGAATATTGAAGTAATCCACGTACATGGATCTTTATGACAATTTTAAATCTTCACTAATATTGCTGATTGCAGTAGTGACACAGTATTATTTTATTGAACTCTACTCTGTACATTTGTCTTAGGTTTATTATTTTTGTATTTTTTATAGGTTTTATCTAGATTGACTTCCGAATTTAAATTCTTAATTGTAGTTGTTGGTGGTAGTGGAATGTTTGGTTAGATATTCTCACTGGAACATCGTCCGTCTCCTTGCTGCAAGACCAACTCGTTTCGTATTTCTCTGTGTCTCACTCGATACATACAGCAGAATACAGCTATGATAGATCTTCCAATTTGGTTATTTATTATGTTAGGTTAATTTATGGATATATCGGTATTAAGAGTTGATGAACAATGTATATCGTCATTTAGTTACTAACAAACCGGTTGTGTTGTGTGTGCTTACGCTCTAACAAGCATGTGTTTGTGATTTTGTTTTTATTATCACGTCTGACAGTGATGCAGACAGTACCAATACTGTTGTGTATTATTATAATTTATGCTGGAATATGGGCTTTGTATTCATATCCTAGGAATTCCATTCGACATTGTATGTAACACCATTTTTCGAAGATTAAAGACTGACAAGAACTCTCATAATGTCTTATGTTTTTTATTCTCTCACGTACGATTTCACTCGAGTTATTCGAAAAATGATAATGTAAAAGTATTTTTATTCATTGTGATATATTTTGTTGGAGAATGTAGATGTGTGTATCCGAAAAGCAATAACATTGTGATAAGTGGTGATGAACATTGTATGTTAAACTGATCAGTAAATTCTGAATAATATAGAATGAATATTGTCAATTATATATTGTGCGCTGGACGAGTGAGCTCTCAGTCTATTGTGATATAGTTCGAACTAGCTTCGAGTAATATTATGATAGCAATCAATTTGACGAAAGCAATAGACCATAATGGTCCCGTAGCCTTATAATATAATCCAAATTAAATATAATAGCCGTAGTTATAATGTTGTATTTGTATTTACATAGTTAATGCGGACTCACTCGCCCAGTAGCAAATTTTGAAACGATAAGCTCGTCTTCAATGTCAAATTTCAACTCGTCTTAACTATAAGCAGGTTTAAAGTAAGTCTGCAAACAATTTTCTTCGTAAAGACGTATTTGTATAATAATGTAAAGCAATAATTTCCAATATAGATAGCTTGAAGGACCATTTGTTATTGTTGTTGTCAAATTACATAACTGTATTTATAGTAAGTTTCAGCATAAATTATCCGTTTGAGATTGTTTAGTATGAACACGTGGCCGGAATACTCATTGTGAATCATTAGTTATTGTTGTATAGATGATAAATAATGTGACTTACGCAGGGATGGATACTTAAATTATTAAAGTTTTAACTGATATATTGGCTATGTAGTGAGTAGAATATTTTTTTACAAATAAATTATAGCAGCTATTATTTTGTTTTACTTTTTATATTATAAATCCCTGTTTCCCACTAGCTGACCTGCCTAGAAGGCTACACACAATACACAAAGACAGTATATTAATATGTTGGAGAAAAGTTGGATAAAACCCGTTCAACACTTTTTGATTTCATACAGAGATATTACTATCTAGTGATAAATTTTCGGTATAATGCACATTCTTCAAAGGAAAGTAAATCAGAAATAATACAAAGACATAACTTAATTACATTTATTCTTAAATTCTAAAACTCTAAATCCTAAATAACGGTGACAATAGGTCGTTTAACCGCTTGTCGTGCGCGTCTCCGCTTGTCTCTCTTACGGTTCTCAGTGAACGCTTCCCTGAACAACTGCTCGCTGTCGGCCTCCTCGGCGTCGCGACGTAACCATTGTAGGGCGTGCACGTTGTAGCCTACCATGTCCTGGTAAGTAAACAAAACAATTATTAAAGGTAGGTAGGTTAATTGTTGTTACAAATGAGGCCTTGTGGCAGCAATCTAAACATTATCTAGTCTGCTCTGACTTAGGCCCAGTTTTCAAAAAAAAACGGAATGGACAGATGTCTCGTTAACAACTCCCAATGGTGGAAAACAGGCATAAGGGCGTTTGTCCACCGCCACCGTCACCGAGAAATGAGATTATTTGAACCGAACGTGACGTCCCGGTGACGGCGACTGTGTGTCCACCGCGACAAAACTCTGCATGATAGACAAAACAAAAACCGTGCGAACGGCGCGGTGCGACGGCAGTGTGTGGACAAGATCTAAGTGGTTTTGTTTTGCTGGTACATCGGCTCGTCACAATCTCAGGTCGAGCTCTAGCGGTCGTACCGAACTATTCGAAACTTCGGCGCTCAAGTGACGGATGTGCGGTGGACACGCGGCCATAGTAAATGAACGTATAGCTACTTCGTCGCCGTCATCTCGCTCTCGGTGACGCCGGCGGTGGACAAACGCCTTTAGATCAGGTAAGAAAAAATGTGGCAAATTCATTGCTAAGGGCGTGCAAAAGCATGATTATCAAAACCTTGTCGTTCTCTCAATGCATAGCAAGTTTCTGGCTATCGTTATGACATTACACACATCTGTCAAAAGTACGAAGATTCATCGTGATCATAAAAATCGTAGGCACGTTGCGACAATATTTAGCAAAAAATATGAAAAAAAAAATAAAAAACTAAACTCACTCGCAACTCATTTAGCCGCATACTCGCTTTAGCCTGTATTTGTATCATGTGCTTCAACAGCGCTTGATTAGCTACAAGCGGCGCGTGGTGTATCTTCAGGAGGAATATGGCGAGCCGACAGAACAGCTCCGTGTTGTCGCCGCGGTCTAACAGCTTGGGCAACATCTTCACTATATCGCATGCTACGCTGAATGGGATGAGCAGGAGGGCTTCTTCTAAGTCACTGGAATAGAGTGATATCTTTTATAGCTGAAGTGATGGTTAGGTACTAGTACTACCACGTTTGTCGAAGATCGATAAATTTCGGGGCTGATGACGAAAATTTATCTGCTGTTTGATATAGAGTCGGCTAAATTCGGCATAAAGAAAAGATACTGCCCAATAAAATGAAGTACCGTACATCTCCAATTCTATTTTTACCAATCTCTGCCAGCCGCTCCAATATCATCGATTCACGATCAGAAATAATAAAGCAGAAGATCTACCAAATATGAAACCCATCCAAAGCCTATCCTGTGTCCTTGCACAAACGATATCTATACATACCTAGATCGTATCCTCTTGACAGTTTCTACAAGGAAGTGTTCGGGCGTGGTACAGTTGTAGGCAGCCATTAGCAGTGGCGGCTGAACGAACTGTCCGCGGGCCTCAGTCAGCTCGCGTTTGTACTCTGCGCCAACGGATAAACATTCCATGATGGAGTCCGCCTGTAAAATATTAAATTAAAGTAAGGCCAACGAGACGAGATAAAAAGAAATGTAAACTAACTTTCAGGGGTTCATAACATTTTTATATAAAGGAAGTTTTTTCGTGGTGAATTGATATCTTGAAAGGTTGTCTAGACTTGCCAAACTGTTATTTCATAATTAAAATTAACAAACACTCACATGCCACGCTTGCCATGGCCGCTTTCAAGTATCATGAATCATACAACGACAGCTGTCGTCGAACAGCTGACGTCATTATTGCATGCGAGAGATAAGGGCAGAGATAATAATCGCTCGCTATAGTAATGTAACTTAGTAAAGATCGCGTCGTTTACATTCTTTATCTCGTCTCATTGGTCTTACCTGGTGACTGCAAATGTTCCCATTATTCGTGTTTTGTTGCAATAATGTGGCAACTGGATAGTGACATAAGCAAGTGTCACTTCCGGAATGCCAGACCTTGTTTTTTTAGACCATGCTTTAGGTCTACTTACTTTACTCTAAGGTCTAACCTACAAGCAATGACAGGCATATTGCTAAATCCATTAAAATAAAGTTATAGGTACTTACAGCTTTTTCTGCTCCGATAGTTTTCTTTGTCGGCATAGTGAGACCGGGCAATCCTGGAACTGGAGCCTGTAAATAAACATTCAAAGTTCCATCAAACATCTTAATTTGCTTAAACATCGTCTACCACAAAATCATGTTCATCAGTTGTTAGGCTAAGTAACTAATAAACATGACATTTATGTGTGAAGTTGACGTAAGACACGCCGTGAACAAGTGTAGTATATAAGGTATATAAGGTTTTTGTGGTAATGTAAGACCATGTACTATACGTACATGCTGTTCCCCTGTAGCGAGCCCCTCTTCTTGCTCATCGGTGTCGCCGAGTACCAGCGGCTCGTCGGTGCGCGAGTACAGACGTAACGCGCGGTCACCGCCGCACGACGCCACGTGCAGGCCGCCTGCGCCCACGGCGATGTTCCAACACTCGCCTGCGTGGCCCTGGGAAGATGGCGATGTAACTGTTAGTCATTATAAAACGTACGTACAAACGTACTACTATATTGTCACCTTAATGTGGGTGAAAGGGTACGCAAGTCGCAGCAAAGGGTATCCGTGACTTAATAAGGAGGCAACTCGTAGAAAGCAATGCTGGGCCTGGGTGATAAATGGTCGAGAATTTAAAATTCGAGCGAGAGTTCGTAGCGGGATATTGAAAAAGAATTAAGTGGTATAATGGGTTTTCTAGACCTGACAACCAATTGATAGAAAGGCAACGTATAATTATTATATTCATGTTTTAAAATGTTTATTTTTTATAAGTTTACCTTCACCTGCACTGTACAGTACCTTGAGTAAAACAAGTGTGCAACATTGACAGCTATAAAAAAAACATAAAAATAAACTACTCACATGTAGCGTAATAATATTATCATAACTATCAGCATCCCATTGCTTCACCTTCCCATCTTTCGACGCCGTAAAGAAGTAATGCGTACTCGGCACAAATTGCAGTGACGTTACAGAGTCGTTATGCGCGAAGATGGACTTGTGACAGTCTCCGAAGTCCATGCCCCATATCTTGACGTTGCGGTCTGCGGAGCCCGTGGCTATGATGTTGGAGTCATAGCTGATGTCCAAGCAGAGGACGGGGAGTTTGTGCCCGTAGAGGGATAGGTAAAACTGTAGGGGGAATGGTAAGGTTGAGTTTATTAGCCTGGCCATTTTTGGTTAAAATTATTTAGAAGATCGATAAGTCGATTTCATATATTATTTGGAGGCAAACAGACCTATGTACTATCGTCCTGGTGTAATGAGGGCAAAAATGACAAAAGTTACATTGAAAGTACATGTGGTACCTAACTGATAAGGCGCGTCGTGAATCTTCGTTCGCACGGAAAAGAAAGTATGGCCCCGAAGATTAACGAAAGAATGCTTAAACTTACCATCAACCTTAGATTACTACTATAAGGTTCATAATACACTGCAGCTGTTAGTTCCGTCTCACTCGCAAGTCGCGCTTCTCCAATCAGAAGTATGGCGGCTGACTAACATGGCGGCAGCTGCCGACCAATAGCGGTACAGAAAAAAGAAGCGCGGTGCGTGGAGCGTGCCGATTGGTCAATAGCATTTCCCGCGCTTTGAAAATTCACCTTCTGCGCAGGTACATCGGTAAGCCATATCAGTTGGGTACTACTGTAACGTCATTTTAACTATTTGTGAGCTTGTCTTTTTCAACGCAACATATTGGCGATATCCTTAACCAGTGGGATGTCGCCGATATGCAGACATAGCAGGACCTTGTGTAATAGTAGTACCTTTATAATTGAAAACCACTTATCGTAGTCATTATTAGTACCACATTAAGGTTCACAATCCTATTTAATACGAAACAGTTTTACCAACCTTAAAAGTATCAAGGAAGAATATCTTGACGGTAGAATCTAGCAGAGCTACTGCAATAAACTTGTTGTTTGGACTTATTTTAACTGCGCACACCGATTCTTCCAGTTCCAACGTCCTTGTATGCAAGAGTGAGAGTACCTGAAATATAACAAAATAATGATTATCAATTATATAAGTTTTAATACTTTCTATGGGACATATAAAGAAATCTCAAAGTAATTATTGTTCTGGTGCAAAAAGAGATGGAGCTATACAGGCCGTAAAGCGCCATCCTTTTTACACACAGGGATACTTCCTGCGCTAAAAAGGATGGCGCTATACGTCCTCTATACCAGGAGTATTTATTTCTTTGTTACCTTTGCTTTGGATTCTCCCGTCGGGTCTTCTATGAGTTCAAACTGCCACAGTTTGACAGTCTTATCGCCTCCACCTGAATAGCAACCTCGCTGCAAGAAAACAAAGATTGAGGCCTGTTTCCATGTTAAAAAATGTGGCCGTCACGAGACTCCCGGTTTATGTGAAACATGACGGAGAGGGGGCATGACGGCATAAGAGAGCGTCCTGCTGTTTGCCGTCACGCCATACAATTCGATCTTACCCACAAGGCGCGCCAATAGAAGTTTCACATCAAAAATCTGACGATCATACTTGGCATCGCGTAACTAAAGATCCTTCTATCAGCCAAACAACGATTCACATGTGGTAAGACGTTAATTTCTTAATTACTTATTTACGGTACGCGACCATTAATATGGTACATCACACACCCTTGAGTGTATATATGTTCTGCGGTCACACATACGCCTTGGACAGTCACTTACTAAAGGTCGATGCCCTGCATATTGTGTCGACATCTACATCGTCACATGCAAACTACGCATCATACTGACGTCACGCAAAATCCTGCATCTCGCAAGCAGAATTTACCGCGCGACTAGCATATACATATACAACGTCCCGTCCCGACATCAATCGTCGGACAGTAACCCACCAGACACGACACCCGTCTGGTCGGGTGATCCTGCCTTTTCTATGGAGGATGAGTAAACTTTACACCCTGTTCCTCATCCTCTATAATACTATACTTATATATTTTGTTAACTATACTATTTGTTATACTGCCCTTACTTCTATACTCTTTTACTTAACTTACCATATCAGGAGTAAGTCCGACAGTGGAACACTCGGCGGTATGCGCGGGCACTTGCTCCAGTACTCTCCCGGCGCCTACGTCTATTAGTAGTAGGGAACCGTCGGCACATCCCACTAGTGCGTGCCTGTCGCCCGGCGCGAAACAAATGCTACACGGACGACCGGAGGGCACCGGGATTGTGCGGAGGCAGGTTTGAGTTGATCTGTATAGAAAATAGATTATTAAATTGATGTCGTTATTAAACTTAAGCAATAAAAAGCATTAAAATCTATGAAGTGCGAGTCAAGTCATTTCAATTAAGGCCATATGCCGCTCTTTTAAAACTCAATTTTATAGTAAATAAAATTGTTATTTTGTTATAGCGACTAACCTGCTCCAAAGTTTGACAGATTCAGCAGAGGCAGAGATAACAGCTAAATTGTCTGAACTGATAGCTACACATCGCGGCTCCTTTTGGTGGCCCGGCTGTGTTATCTGTTTAAGGCATTGTACTGTAAAACAAAATAAAAGTATTGAGTGTTGTGTTTGTTTGTTTGTTTGTGTGTAACTTTGGAAAAGATCTTTACAGAATAATCATTAAGTTATAAACAGATTACAGGCTTGCAAGGCCTAGTTTTGGTTTTTAACGACTTTTTATTTCATAATATCCAACCTATAAAAAGTTGCTTTAGAATAGACCAAATCGAAGGAATAAAAGTGTAGTTTGAGTTTGTTTAAGCAAGATTCCTCAGAAAAAAAAATGAGGCACGTGAAGTGCATAATTGTATCTGCCTACCTTCATTCCCCTCAGCAATTCTCAAGCTATGCAGTTCAACAGTGTTATTAGCTAACGTCACGCCAACACGCAACTCTCCCGTAGTACCCAGCAGCAGAGTGGTAGACTTCAACTTGGCCTCCAACTTGATTGATGCCAGGCGCTTCACTTCGTCTGTCAAGGTCAGTAGCTCGGGTACTTCCGTTGTTTCGGCGTCTGCTTCACCGGTTTCTTTCAATTTTCTGTAGTTAATAGAAATGTGTGACTGTAGTAGACATGGGTAATATCGCTTTTACACTATATCAAACCGTATCTATGTATCGGTTTGGAATATCGGATATCGCATCTATATATTTCAATACCTATATCGGCTGAATCTGTACGAAACGAAAGTGGTACTGTGATTTTTAGGTTTCGGTTTTGTTCGATTCATGTAGATCATTGTATTTTATTTGTAACTGTATACTCGAATGCAGTTGGTAGTGTTGATAGTATGGCACTCTGAAATGAAACTAGTACAGTCGTTTCGGTTTTTTAGATTTATATTTTTATCAATTATTTATAAAGGTCAAGTATTTATCAGTGAATTGAACTTTTTACTGTTAATATATAAAGGTACTTAATGAAAGCGTAGGTTCATAATATACCTACATTTTGTCAATTATTAACAAATATTTACTAGTAGTATTTTAATGTTTAAAATTAGTATTAGACATAAGCGTATCGCACTCTCTCGCTCGTTCGTCTATAGCTACATGACTCCCGCCCGCGCGCATCGCAAGGACACGGTACCGCCGCGCGCGGTACTACTGTACCCGAATCAGTTTGAACCGAATATCATATTTAAGATCATGCGATACGATATCGCTATAGTGTATTGTTCTGTAACTCATCGCGCTATATTCGCTGTAGGTACGCGGATACCTGATATATAGATTCAGTGCCGTCCGATATATAGGTATTGGATATTGTGCCGATACATAGATATTGTATCTATATACGATATGTATCGCCCACTCCTAGATTGTAGTTTGTAGACTTTATAATAATTTGTTGTTTCATCTTATCACAGACAGTGAAGCTGCTACCCAGTGTTTAAATTATTTTTTTCTATGTAGACTGTAGTCTAAGAACTTATTGTTTTTGAATTCGTCAAGTCTTTCACTCAGTGAAGACCACAGAAACGTATCAAGATTGAAGATTCTTGAAACCACTGTGTGGCTGACTTAGTTAAGAAATGGTTGAAATTAAAATGAAAAAAAAAACTCACGCTAATTTCTTCCTTTGTTTCCTGATTCGTTTGTCCATCCTCATCTTGGCTTCATCGTCAGAACAGAACGAGAACAGTTCCAGCAGAGCATCAGTTCCATGGCATGCCAACACACTCTGTCCCGGGTCTGTCGAGAGGCCCACTACGCGGCCTCGACCTCCTCTCACTAGAGTGCCTACTTGGTGACATTGCAATACCTAAAAATATTTTAAGATGTCATACACATTTATCTTTTGAAGAGTAGGTGCTTCAAAATTTTACTCAGGTTTTAGTAATAATGTCCTGCTAATAATGGTATTTTTTTCAAAGTACTTTAATCTGGCTACGTTATTATAAGCGTGGCGTGGTTTAGATATCAAGGAGGAGTGTGGTTTGTGGAGTTTCTTGCCGGCTCTTCTCCATGGGAACAACCAATTGGAACCGTGCACCTAGCTTCTGACATTTCATAAGTGTGAAACAAAATATTTTGATTTTGATTTTGAACGATTTACAATAATAAACACAACTGGTGAAATGTGGGTGTACTATAGGTACACACCTCTGCCCAACCCTTCGGGGATATGTTATGTTGAGTTACACTAATGATTTATACACTACTAAGGTGAGTGAGGCAGTAGGCTTACTAAACACAGACTGTTTCCAGTCTGGCTCAGCCTCAGAACGGACTTACTAAAACCATAATTAAAGTTTACTTACAGAAGAGTCCTCAAGATTGTCAGTGTCTTCAAGCTTGACTATTTCAAGTTGTCTAGACAGTTTCTCTTCGTCTTTAACATCAGCTGTCCAGTTCAGTTTCCATACTCTCAACTCCTGGTCCATGCTACCTGTCACCAGGTATCTCTCCTCTTTTAGAAGTACTGCTGACCATACCTAAAAAAAATGATTTTTAATATTTTTGATCCAGACCTTAATTTTTTTATTTTTATTATTTTTGATTTTCATGATAGGAGGTTAGGATCAAAACCACTATAGTTATATCCACTTTTAACAATAAGGCAGAAATCGAAAAAGAACTGAATAAATAGTGAGAACATATTGTTGTATTTTTTATAAAGAATGCCATTTACGTATGTGATAAATAGGTCCTTATAACATTTTTTAACCAGGATATGTTGAGGTTTTGAACCAAACGTTAATATAAGACATCATTTTACTGTAGAGAATAAGCTGTTTTGACCTAAACAGTTACTGGTAATGGTAGGTTTTATCATTATGTGCAGAAATCGTAAAAAATAAAACGAAATTGCCAAAAGTGGATAAGTTGTGTTTTTTTTACTAACCTCCTCAATTGGAACTATAAATTGTTAAGAGTAAATGACGGATTGGTTAGAAAATTCAACACATAGAAAGGCGTGGAAGACTATTGTGGGTAACCTTTGCTCATAAATGAGATTGAGATACTGAAAGAGAGATAAATATTTGTACATCTCAATACAACATTAATCCACACCTGCCAGTGTGCCCCCAGAGGAAATCTATCAATAAGTCATTAATTCAGTCTCAATCATGGACCTAATATACAAACTGGCCTGAGCTCTCCACAAATCGTATCATACAAAAATGAACCACAACTGCGACATACATTTTAGGTTTACTTTTGTTAGGCTATCTTAGCCGAGGCATAACGAGCTGAGAGAGACAGTCAGAGCAGAGGCTGTTTGTCCCTTTTTCTCAATTATTAGAATAAAAATGTTATAGATGGTAGAAAATATTTCACCAACTGCAAGTAAAATAAGTAATGCATAAATATTTTTAGCTTTTAGATTAGTTATAAATAATTTTATATAAAGGTTTACAATCTGTACATAGTAGTAAATAATTAAATTAAATAAAATAATCAAAACAATAATTGTTTGGTAGTTATCATAAAATTACTCTTGTAACTATAATATGACATGTGAATGACTTTTTCTGTTATTTTGTGAAGACGCATCGCATTTAAACTTTAAAACATTTAAATTTTAGCTACGGTTCTTTTGTAATTTTTATGGTGGAAATGGTGAAAAAGTGTTGTATCAAAACATTTCATATATATATTTTTCATTTCACATATCATAACATTTCATTCATTGGTCAGGAATTACAAAGATTTTGCTTAATAATAATAAGTAGTATGACCATGCTCTAGAAGATTCGTAGACGGAAGAAACCAACGCTTTAGTGTATTTCTGATTAAAACTATTAATATAATGCATATAATAAATACAAATTGCAACTATGTATCGCATGATTGAAATAGCATTATTTTTATGTTGGTTACAGCTTTCCATCATAAGGAGAAATGAAGCAAAAATGGTTGGATGTAATTCCCAAATCACAAACAATTACCAAAAATTCTATTGTGTGCAGCCTTCATTTTAAGCCGGCAGGTTTTTATATTGGTTTATTGGTAATTGGTTTACTTATTTGAAATAAATGCTTCGAGTTTGAATTTGAAAAAATGTTTGTCACACACACTTAGTTTTATTTCCCTTTACTTCATTTGAATAGCTTGGCTACTTCATCATAAACCACGTATACGTGATCATATTTGATGATTTGACACAAGACATGTGTCTCCTCAATAACATTGTAGTCTAGGTATCATAACTTCTTTTTTAAAACATGGGTACATGCACGATTCAACACCGACGTAGTATACAACAGGCACACGCTAGGAAATAATAATTTCAAAGGGTCGCCGTTATCGAAATCGTTAAGGAGGACTATATATATAAGTATACAACAATGTCAGTTTCAAATAATCAGCTTTCGAGAAAAAGTCTTTTCCGATACGTATAGTTTTTAAAGGTTTAATTTTCTTTTTTTTTCATAAATTATTATTTCACTATTTGAACATCAAATAGTGAATTAATAATTTATTACAAAAAAAAAATTGAAATGAAGTTACTTACAAAGAAGTTATGTAAGTTACAAACTATAGCGGTATGAGGAACAGGGTGTAAAGCTCACTCATACCTCCATAGAAAAGGAAGGATCCTCCGACCACAGTTTGTATATTAGGTCCATGGTCTCAATAGTCAAGACTTGACAGGTTAAAATATTTTGGTTTTTTTTCAAGTAGGTACATACTTCCATTTGATGTCCACCTAAAGTTTTGAAACAGTGCTTTGTCTCAATGTCCCAAAACTTAACAAATGTGTCTTTGGAGGAGCTGATAACACAGTTCTTGCCATTAACAAACAGGACACTGGTTATAACCCCCTTGTGGCCACTGAAGCGAGCTTTACCAGTTTCTGAGACCACATCCCATAGGATGACCTCTGTATCCTGTGAAAAGATTAATCAAATTATATTGTTATAGCTAATAATTTGAATTCAGAACTAAGTACTTTATTGATTGTTATGTCAAAACCAAACAACAATAAAGTATTTAGTTCTGAATTGAAATTATTATACACAATAAATCTAATAATTGATGGACATGGAAGTTAGCATTCGTTTGTATTACGAATTGCGATGATTTCCAAGGGACATTCAAGAAAATAATTGTACCGTACATATTAATTATTAGTGACATTTAATGCAATATTTACAGTGAAATAAATGGCTCACCTTAGCACCCGAAACCAAGCGGTGTCCCTGTTCATCATACTGCAAGCATGTCACAGCAGATTTGTGTCCAGCAAACACACAAACTATTTCATTGTTCACCAGTTCAAATACATTGATGTTTCCATCTACATAGCCAACTGCTACATGGTTACCGCTAGGGCTGGCTGCTATTTGTGATACTACTACGTTTTCTCCCGGAAGAACTTGAGCCTAGGAACAAAATAACATAGTGTACACAGTGTTTTATCAACATGAATTTGGGAAGTTCATCAGCTGTTATAATAAAATATTGTCCAAAAACGATTGAAGGGTGTAACGTTTAATGTTTGTACTATTGTTTATACAAAAATCAATCTTACCTTCTCCCCCAGCCTCAAATCCCAGATCACAACATGTTCGCATGCTCCAACAGCCATGTATCGGCCGCACACGCCATTTAAAGACACATGAACGCTATTACAGTCGGCACTAGCTATCACATTAAAAGTCCCGCTTGATGCGTAACGTAAATATTGCTTCGTGAGACCCATTTTTTGTAAAATGTCTGTTTATTAAGCTATCATAACCTCAAATCGAAAACACTGCACACTCTTTTGTTATGACATTTAATTGAAGGTGTTGCCAATCAATCAGCCAATGTGCCGTGACGATTAACATTAAAGCACTATGGTGATCCCACTAAAAAAATTCACTCACCACTTGACTGTCTGTGTCTGACCACGTGCCGTGAAAAAATAAGTAAATCAATGTGTTTTATGAATCGTACATATAGATTTGTGATATATTTCACGAATTGAAAGCCAAACGAAGTGTTCAGGAGTGTAAACAAATTCAAAGAGGGGTGGTAAAGGATAATAAAAGAACTTAACGAGTGATATGAAAAAAACGTAAACAATCAATTTATTTCATTCTATTATTTTGACATCCAATTGAGTTTATTCATTCAAATCAAATCATTCCACGGTCCACCGTACCATTTTTATCTGTGGCGGCTCCTAATCGGTGATTCCGTATTCCGTAATTATAATTTATTTTTACTCGTAGTAGCACTTAAAGATATCCCCCACATATGTTTTTAGGAGTGTAATTAACGGAGGGAAGTTCTTGGTTTATTTAGTTGAAGTTTTCTTTTTAGTTTTGTGGTACAAACAAATCTGCCTTCAGGTTATTATGTTACTCAACAAAACCAGGTTTATTGTTTTTCTTGTTGATCCAACGTGCCGTCCCTTTCTTTAATATATTAACATGTGGCGGTCGGTTGGCCGACAAATAAGAAAACGTGCATGACTTTTTTGCAGGCTGGTGGGTTTCACTAATAGATCTCGCAAGAGCAATATGGACGGTACTAACACGTCAGACATAGTGATAATTAGCGGCAACTCGCACCCTGAACTAGCCGAATTAATCGCTCAGTAAGTTTCTGCTCATCATCCCTTGCACAAGTACCATTTCAAGGTTTCAATTATTGACCTAGTGTTTGACACTTGCAGAGGTTAAGTAGTTTGACCTCATTCAATATGTATTGTGTATGGATATAAATTGAATTAGAGCTTGTTTACTATCATGTCTTTCCTGCTGTATTAAGAATAATCTTTCCTTGCAGTCGTCTGGGTGTGAGGAAGGGAGGATGCTCAGTTTACCACAAAACCAACAGGGAGACTATTGTTGAAATTGCAGATTCTATTCGTGGAAAGAATATTTACATAGTTCAGACTGGAACTAAGTGAGTACTTATTGCTATTAAAAATCATGATAATAAAAGATACACCACAATCATAGCAATGGTAATAAAACATACAACACTGATTGGAAATAATCAAACTCTAAAATTAATGTTTAAAACCAAAAATGTAACCTTATTATAACATCATTCAATGTTTATGAAATCAAGATTAGTCTGCTAGTTTGAATTAATAATAGTAATAATATATTGGTATTAGTTAAGAGATTAGTAATCCGATGAACTCTAATATACTAATATCTCATATTCACACAATCTATAAAGTGACCAATCAAAGCAGGATGAATAATTATCATTCGGATTAATTTCACTCAGCATTGATCGGATCACTGGGAGTATTGTTTTCTGTGGATCTGGATCAAATTCACTCTGCTTTTCGTGAAGTGTACAAACTAGCTTCAACTTTCTGACAAACTGGCTGACTGTTTGACAGTTCAAAAGTGTCTGTAAATGGTTTAATTGAAATAAATGCTTTGAGTTTGAGAATGAATGGCAACAAACGAACAAGGAAAGCAGTGATATGTATTGGGGTCTTAGTTAAATATCACTGATACTCAAATATTGGTTTAGATATTATATATTATATTACTAGATGATTATATTCATATTAACTAATACTGATAAATAACGGTACTAACCCAACTTTACCAATCATTTGAATGCTTGAACATTTCCTACAAATGTTCAAGCATTAAAATGATTGGCTTGTAAATATTCACATATTCCAATGCTAATAAGAGTGTGGTTACGTATCTGGTTCTCAGTAATCAGCCTGATGGAATCCCTTATTGTACATTGTTAACTGTTCATTCTGGTAGCATTGTTTTAGTTTCATACAATGTTATTACTGAATGAAGGAGACTATTGTGCATTGAGTGTTATAATAACAATGACTGTGTTTATTAAATGTTTTATACAAACCAACAAATGATGCAGAAATATGTAACACATTGCATTAAAAATGTTTTGAGGAGATTTATTTCCCCCCCAGTTTTTTGCTCACTTCAATGCTTAATAAAAAAAACAAAGACAAAAGTGCCAGGGTAGCCTGCAAAATTCTAATTTTCGTTCGTTTTTTTCCAATGTGTAGGTCAGTAATCAGTATTAGGTTGTATGTTGATCAAAATATGATTTGCGTTCGTAACAAGTATGTATTTACAGAATTATAATCAATACAATTCTCTCTAGTTGTAATTGGCCTCAAATGTTGATTTCATGAAATAGTCATATTATAGGGTAATATGAACTTAGAGGATTATTTGAATGATTATAATTCTGTAAATACATACTTGTTACGGTCACAAATCATATTTTGATCAACATACAACCTAATACTGACCTGCAAATTGCAAAAAACATAAGAAAATTGAATTTCGCAGGCTATCTTGTTGTTTACCCCTTATAATAAAAGAAAATAATAATAATTTATGCTACATTTTTGGTATTCTCAAAAATATGAATTTGGTTTTTGTTGATTGTTTTTAAAACTTTCCATTATGAAGACTCCAGTATAAATTATTAGACCCATGAATCCTCACACAACTACAAATAAATAATCATAATATTTTACAGAGATGTGAACAACAACATAATGGAGCTACTTATAATGGCTTACGCTTGTAAGACTTCCTCTGCAAGGTCTATTGTGGGAGTGATTCCGTATTTACCATACAGCAAGCAATGCAAAATGAGGAAGCGTGGCTGCATCGTAACAAAACTCCTTGCTAAAATGATGTGCAAGTCTGGCTTGACACATATCATCACTATGGATTTACATCAGAAGGAAATTCAGGGTTTCTACGAGTGTCCTGTCGATAATTTAAGGGCATCTCCTTTCTTATTGCAGTATATTCAAGAAAGTGTAAGTTTATTTTAGTTATATAATTTAAATTCTCAAGGTCCACAAGTATAACAATTTTAGTTCCGAAGACATTTAAATTGAAGGTATTTTAGAGACATAATGTAAATTCTTATTGCCTTGTAGAAACAGTCACATTTGTGGCAAAGCAAACACAGTATTTAAAATAAATAAAAAGTTATAACATTCAAATTTTCCACCACAACTCCTTTTAATGTGTCTCTTGGCATATGTCCAACATCACCCACAAATCAGGAAATGTGTTATTTTCTAATCAAGTCCAGCCAACCTGAAATGGCACCATCCCACCTGCTTCCTTCATAAGTAATGAAATAATGTCAATTTAGATTCCAGATTATCGTAACTCGGTTATAGTGGCTCGTAACCCAGGGTCTGCTAAGAAAGCCACCTCATATGCTGAGCGTTTACGGTTGGCAATCGCCGTGATCCATGGAGAGCAGAAAGAAGCTGAAAGTGATGAAGTTGATGGACGCTACTCGCCGCCATGCTTACCAAAGTACGTATATCTTTATTATATTGATCCTTATAAAGCATACCTAACTTACATGAATTAACTGTAACTATGACACTGATAAGATAAGATAAGGAGTACTCAGATAAAAATGATACATATTTTTTATTAGTGTTTGCTCATTTCGATTTTGGTCTGATAACAGTATTTGAAATTGCTTATCTTATAAGTGTTGATCTAATTGTGACGGCAAATAACAAACAAATAAGTACACAATCACTTGCTAGAAAATTTTATATACAAATTAATGTATATTATTATTCTGTATTGTTTTTTTTCTAGTCGATCACGCACCATGGATGTATCTGTCGGAGTTCCCGTTCACCCGGCAAAGGAAAAGCCGCCAATAAATGTGGTTGGTGATGTTGGTGGCAGAATAGCTATTATGGTGGTAAGTATCCGAAATGAATAAAATGAAATGCATCTTTCAATTAGATGATTTCAAATCAATTAGATGCTAGTTAATTCCAAGTTCAAAAGTTTGATAAAGTCATCTTGGACTGGTCACACTATAATCAATCGTTCAACGTGGCCCAAATCTCCGTTCATGGCCAGTAATAAGCCACTTATCTTATTACAGGACGACATGATAGACGACGTCCAATCATTCGTTGCCGCAGCAGAAGTTCTGAAGGAATGCGGAGCGTACAAAATATACGTATTGGCAACCCACGGATTGCTGTCATCTGACGCGCCACGGCTTATTGAAGACTCGCCAATCGACGAGGTCGTGGTCACCAACACGGTTCCACACGAACTGCAGAAGATGCAATGCAATAAGATCAAGACTATAGACATATCAGTCCTCCTCAGTGAGGCAATCAGACGCATTCACAACAAGGAGTCCATGTCATATCTTTTCAAAAACGTCACCCTCGAAGATTAGTCATACCTGATGTTGCTTTCCATGTTTTAATGTTAAGTATTAATTAAGTATTATATTCCTGTTTGAGTTTTCTATTCGCTGATTATTATTGTATTTCAGTGTACCTACAAAATTGCCATAAACAAAATTAAGTGGTCTTTTAAATTGAATGAAGTATTCTGCAAAGTATTATCAAACCTGTCAGTGATTATAAAACTCTTATAAGGAATGGTTATATAATTCCTTGTTTTGTGTATTTTATTTCTATAAGTTGCTTCTATTATGTTTAATTTTAATCAAAATCAAAAACTTGAAAACTGAACAATAGATATGTATTTATCCATAACTATTACTGCAAATCCTAAGATGTTATGAGGCCAGTCTCGCTTTTATATACTTTGTTTCTTGACTTATTTTCTTACACTGCATTTTGTTTTTATTATGTTGTATTTTAAATCGTTATTTTGTGAACTATTAACATGGTGATCCGTACCAAAAATAAAAGGACACACACAAGGGCACATTATAAAAAGAAAAGTTATAAACTGTATCATAGTTGTAGGAAGTTTTTTGTTGTACTATGTGGAGGTAATTATTTTTAGGCGTGAAGTACTATTAAATGTATATTTATTAATGACTCTGAAGGCAAACATTTTTTTACGTAATCGTCCATCTTAACCAGTGATCGACGTCCTTCCTCACAATCTGACTAATGCCATGTAAAAAATAGAAACGATGAAACTCGGTATGGACGGACATTTTCAGTATTGAATTTCAGTTATACCTCGAATTTCTCTTTGAAACTTATTTAAGAATATTTTAGTAATTTAATATTTTGATCACAACCATAATTTGTGATACGGAGACGGCCTAAGGTGATGCTTCACCGGCGTTTATCCAACGTCCGAAACGTAGTTTAAATTGAGATAGACTCTCAAATAAATTTAAACTATGTTTCGGACATTGGAAATGAGTGACATTTCTCACTAGTTCGTGCGAACGCGTTACGAATCCGGATAATGATAATTATGTCCTTTGTAAGTCCTAAATTTAAAAAATAAATTACCAAACAAACTTAAAAATATTCCTTGCCGTCTGAGATAGACTGAAGAGATGACCTATATTTGTTCCAAATAAAATATGAAATGTCGACGTTTTTATAACAAAATATATATAAAATGTCAGTAAGTTGCCTGATGAGCAGTGCTTGTTGGTTCTGCAATGTTTATTATATTAGAAGACACTTCCTTCTGATCTTTATATTTTATAGAAGTGTTATATATTATGAGTCTATATTTTTTCTTAACATGTTTGTTGATAGGTAATTATAGCTTTTGTGGATGACTTTTAGATGCATGTATGTAGCAATTTATGCAACTCGATAGTGGAGCTATAAACTGGGAGATAAAAAATAAACGTTACGTCCACGCTAGGTGTATAGCCATTAGCCAGCCAAAATGAGCGGGCTGCCTGGGAGACCAAATGGGGACGCGTCAGTTAGTTAGGTGATCATAGGTTTTATGTCCTATCTCGGCTGTTGTCAAAAAGCTTATTGCTACTGTTGTTGCTTCAAGAAGAGCAATCAAAGCAGCCGTGCAAAGAATATTTATTTTGCACCTTGCTGAAACAAGAATTGAAATACCATAGAATATAGATCAATAGGAAATACACTACAACGTGGCGGTCTCTGTTGTCTGGCTGAAACCTAATGTGGATGCGTCCGGAAAAAAAATATGTACAAGATAAAGCGTGAGAATTATTGTAATACATAAATTAAATGTATAGATAAGAAAACACCCTAAAATGTGTATTACTAAATATAGACTCTATTGTAAAAATAAATAAAACTGTGGCATATTTTGATTAGTTTTTCTTTTAATGAGTACACACGAGAGATATAACAAAACAACATTTATGTAACCTTTTCACGCCTAAACCACTGAATGGGTGTCGATAAAATTTGGAGATAGATGACATCCTGGGGAAGCACAAAGGCTACTTTTTGTCCTGGTAGCACGTTCCCGTGGGATAATTTTCAACATCCACGCGTGCTGAAGCTAGTATTAAATATAATAAAGCTAAAGAGTTAGTTTGTTTATTTGTTTGAACGCGCTAATCACTGGAACTACCATCGGATTTGAAAAAATATTTTAGAACTTGCTAAGTAGCCCAATTTTTGAGGAAGACCCTGAAGAGCCAAGCAAAAAGGCAGAAAGGACGCTAAGCGAAAGTAATAGCGCGGGTGAGCGATGCGATGGGTCGGGAGCCGAAGGAGTTTTATAAAAAATTAGCTGTTATTAGTTATTACATTGTGTATCTTACGACTTCCATGGGAACGAAGGCGCAGACAGAAGCTAGTATTATTATAAGCCTACATAAAAAAGGTAGATTCGTTGCCGTGCTGCGCCTGTAAACCCTCTAAAATCTAGGGTGGTGTCCGTGTCTGACCTATATTATACAAATCATCTTTGAATATATAACAACAACCCTGCACAGTTTACTAAAGTAAAGAATTGATCGAACGCTGAACCATTTCTAGGTAGGCATTTGAAGTTTGGCGGCGCCTATACATTTATTAGTAAGCCACCTGGACCCTAGACCACTACTTATTGTGTGGTTTGTACTAAGACCATAGGATAAATTGTCTAACTTTTTAGGATTTGTACGGATTTACTGTCAAACGGGATGAATAAACTTTAAAAAGGGGTTTTAACATTGAAATAATATAGTTTGTTGCCACAAAGAACTCTAATGTGTTTGCTCTATCATTAGTAACGATTAAGTACCCTTCTTGGCAACAAACTATATTATTTCAATGTTAAAATCACTTTTAAAGTTTCACCCCTGCATTCCTATTCACCCCGGTTGTATTTGTACACGAATGGAACAGCGAGTTTTCAAGTTTTGCTTTTATTTATAATCGCAACACCAATTTTAGCGTTCCTGAACGAAATCTGTAATGTCAATATTGTTGGCGATCAAATATGAGCTTTATCTCGCTGACTAAAAGTTTTATTTTTCTCTTCTCAACGCACTCAATCATTTTCAAATAAATGAATATTGTAAATCCGCGACAGTGAAGAGTAAACCCACAAAATTTTGCTACAAAAATAAAATAACGTTGTTATGTAATGTTTGTAAGAAGAATTGTAATATTAAAGCCATAATTTACTTTTGAAAAAAAAACATTAGCAGTTCCGTAATTCAGTTTTTATAGATATTTGTAAGATTAAGGTTATATTCCTCAAATAGTTTTTATCCAGGACTCAGACTACTAGCCATGAAGTTATTGAAACAAATAATGTGTGTGTCCAAGACAACTTGGCTACAGTCGTACAAACGGACTTATGCCAGTGCCAGTAGAAATATTTTAAAGCTTAGTGAAAGAGGGATGTATCAGGATATGTTTCCTAATACCGCCGGGTAAGTGTTACAACCGATAAAGTACTTTACTTAGTATTCATTGTATGATGTAAAGAAGCCCTGGGCGGCCCTATGAGCACTAACTCATACTCCCATCTTTTGTAAATCTTCTTAGATTGTGACCAAATATCAGTGATTTAAAACAGAAATACGGTTTGTTTGGTTGAGGATGAGGAGACACATTTTTTTCCTATATAATTTACTATGTCTTTAAGCATTTTGTTCCAGATCGGAAATATTGGACTTATTGAATAAAGCCCCACAGTGTGTGTATGCTGGCTTCGACCCCACAGCTAACAGTCTTCATGTTGGGAACCTGCTTGTTATAATAAACCTCTTACATTGGCAGAGAGGTGGCCACTATGTTGTTGCTTTGGTAATGTATTATTCTATTTAAATAAGTCATCATAATATTCAAAATAAAATCGTCTGACTTTTAGTTCACATAGAGGAGATAGCAGGAGTGACTAGCACTGCACTAGGAGCCTCTCCTCTAATATTTGTAACAGCAAAAGTACAGACTACAAAATTATTTGGACTAGCTCAATCCACAATTACTATGTACATGCACACACATAATTGAATTAATATATTATATATTTTCAATAAGACAACCTTTCTCTTCAGTTAGGTGGAGCCACTGGTTACATTGGTGACCCAAGTGGAAGAAGCACAGACCGCATTGCATTGCAAAGCGATATCATACAAGAAAATATTAAATGCATCCAAAGCAACCTGGAGACAGTATTTGAAAACCATAAGAAGTTCATCTGGACAAATGATGAAAGTAAACTTAAACCTATCAAGTAATTATAGTCTTCTACCTAAGGAAACATTTCATTAGCATATTTTATGTTAATCATTGTAATTTGAACCTTATTTTTATGACCATAAGAGTTACTACCTGCATGCTTATGATGTATAACAATAAAACTTATGATAGATAATATTATTCACTTTCAGGGTAGTCAATAATGAGACATGGTACAGAAATATAGATTCCATACAATTTGTGAGTGAAATAGGAAGAAACTTCCGAATGGGCACCATGTTACTGAAACAAAGTGTGCAAGCTAGAATAAACTCAGAAATAGGAATGAGTTTCACAGAATTTGCCTACCAAATATTCCAGTCATATGACTGGCAGCATTTACTGAATGAATATAATTGTAGATTTCAGGTAAAACCTCTTTGTCGGCTATACAGCTATACATATTCATGTATGGAAATATGGTTCAAATGGTTGTAATAATTCTACTGTTTTAGATAGGTGGCAGTGATCAAATGGGCAATATAAGTGCAGGACATGAATTAATCAGCAGAACTGCAAAGAAAAGTGTTTATGGTAAGTCTTGAAATACAGTTAAAATCATCATTCTAATAACTCTCACTAAATGTTAGTACTCACTTTTGCAATATAGAATTAAACTAGAACAGTTGTCTGATAAACTTACAAAATGGAGTATTTATAATGTAGGTACATATATTCCATAATCATAGAAATGCTATGTTTTTATATTTTCAGGTTTAACTCTACCCCTAGTCACAACCGAAGAAGGCGATAAATTCGGGAAATCAGCAGGGAATGCCATATGGCTAGATCCAAAGAAAACTAGTCCTTATGGCTTATACCAGTTCTTTATTAGAACAAAAGACTCAGAAGTGGAAAAATTACTGAAGATGTTCACATTCTACAGTTTAGGAGAAATACAGGACATAATGTTCAAAAGTAAAGAGCATCCAGAACAAAGATATCCACAGACCTGTTTGGCTGACCAGCTTACAACACTAGTTCATGGAAGTAAGTACCTACTCTACTTACTTAATAACACTGAGTATAGTAGTTGCAAAACACAAGCACATATCATATGGCTTTTTGGAGTTGATAAGATTTAAATTAGCGCGCAACTTACTTGTCTCACAAAAACATTTTCTTTTCTCGAATTCTCATTGTTAGTCGATTTCTCAATTTCCAGAGGAAGGATTAGAGCGAGCAATGAAAGCAACAGAGGCGATATACAGCAAAGACGTGAAGTCTCTTGTCTCCCTTAGCAGTACAGAGTTGGAGCAAATATTTGAGAATGCAACAGTCACAAACCTGCTACTTTCGCCTGGAATCACTGTCTTAGAACTTGGCTTGAAGGCAAAATGTTTTCCTACTGAGAGTAAGTTATTTTTTAAATCCTATGTAATTGTTGGATTTGTTATTTGAGAGTGTAAAGCGATGACATTGAACATTTTTTTTATTATCTTTGTCATTAAGTGTAAATTTGTTTGAACATCGATAAATCAAACGGTTCCGTAGGCTGTCTAAAGTTACATGCTCTGTGGGCTATCTCGTTTGCACTTTAGCATACTTAAAATAGGGCTTACAATAAAAAACAATGTCACTAAAATTTAAGATCCCCTGCTATTGTCGCTTGGCACTCCAGTTCATATAGGACCTGTATTTTAATGATGTGCAGTTTTCTCCTTTACAACTTCATGTGAATTATGGTTTTAATTATTTTGTATCAAAGTTTTGTAACTATGTCGCGTCGTTTAGCCATAGTACTTAACTTAGTTAAAAGTTTGGCTGGGTGGAACTTGTGCAATACATTTGTATATCCCCAACCTTATTAACAAACCATCATTTTTACTCACCAGATGACGCAATGAGGATCATACAAGCCGGCGGATTTTACATCAACCACCAGAAAATAAAGAAGATCGACGAAGTAATCACACAGTCTGCGCACATTCTGCCGAACTTACTTTCGTTACTTAGGGTTGGCAAACGAAACTACTATATTGTGAAATGGCAGACGTAATTATAGAGCTATTTATTGAAACTTTAGTTTTATTTTATTTCGGTTTTCGAACCGCAAAAGAATCTGCGATCCTAGAAAATATTGTGTTAGTAAGTTTTTAATAAAGTAAAAACACATTTAATGTTTAGGCTATTTTATTAATACTTACAACAGAAGCTGGTATACTTGAAGTATATAATAATAAAATGCATATCACATAAGATAGTAAATACTACATAACATACTTACAGCTAAAATAATAGTCATTGAAACAGCATTGCGTTGATTACTAACTCTAATGCATTGACAAGTCACGACGGTACATTGCCATTAGACACATTCAGTTGGTCAACGCCGGATCTTTATAAATACTATTAATTTACTCTGAATACAAAAAAATAAAGTCTATGTTTAGCAGCCAATTAGTCGACAAATGCGTCTCATAGGCTAGCAAATAAAATGACTGCCGGCGCTGGCCAAATGTCTGCACGTCAATGGAAACGCACCATCACAAATATCGTAAAATATGGCTGTTTGTTACAATAACATTTGTGCATGCTCCTGCTTGCGGACACCGACCGGGAGTGGTGATTATATTTTTCTAATATCACAAGTATTAATTGCAACATTCACTCATTGTACAAACTAGTTTACAAAATTCCATTATTTTAATAAAATTAGATTGCATAAAAAAGCTACACAGACATTTAACCGATAAGTCTTTTTGGAATAACATTCCAGGGGTCAATCATTAATCGCCAGACGTACGTATTACGCAAAAGCTGTAATTTCTATTTTGGTAATAGATAATATTATTCAAATTATCACGTGTTATCTTATTAATAATGCTACACTTTTACAAAAATAAATACATAATACTCATTTGATGCAAAGAAAAACGATTCTCAAATACCTTTTTCTACGCGACCGAGACACGGTTTAGTAGAAAATAGGAGCGAACATCAGTCTCGTTGCGACTTCATAATTCACGACAGCGGGAACTAGAATACGTGTGATAGCGCACGACCGTGACGCACGTCGTGCGCAGGCGACGTGCAGGCGCGGCGCTAGCGGCGGCGCCGCAACCGCGGCATGGGCACGGGGCTGAACGGCGGCGGCTAAAGATCCGTACTCTCTCTTTGTGGTTGCGCGACCTGAGCGGACTGGGGCGCGGCCGCAGGCGGGGACGCCGGGGCCGGAGCAGGCGCGGCCGGCTGGACTACCGGCCCCACCGCGGCGGCAGGAGCCGGGCCCGACACCGGGGGCGGCGGCGCAGGAACTAGAGGGCGCGGCGGTCGCCCCTGCTGCGGCCGCGGGGACGGACACTCCGTGATGTCGCCCTCGGACTGCGACAGCTGTCGGCTCGCCACGCACAGGCTGCGCGGCTCCTCCAGGTCCCCGTCTCGACCTCCAGAACTGTGCGTGCGTTGCACAGTCGCACGCGGTACTTCTTCTCCCTCTTTCTCTACCGCTATAGCACTCGCTCCCACTTGGATGACCGTGGGGTGTTGTTTGTCGACAGTGTATATGTGAGTGCGTTCCAAAACTGTTGGCGAGCCGTCCGGGGCATCGGTTAGGGAAGAGCGCGGGGCTCTGAAGCTCTGCGGGCGCAGCGTGGCGGGGCGCTCGGGCACGGCGGGCTTGTGGCGCAGCGTGACGTCAGCGGCGTCGTCGGGCAGCGCGGGCACGAGCGTGCGCGGCGCGGCCACGGGGCGGGGCGGCGGCTGGCCGGCCGGCTTGGGGGCCGGCGCCAGGCGCACGGGCGTCGCCTTATCCACTGCGAATGTCCGCTCGGCTCCCAGTGACGCAGGACCGCTGTACGCGTCACCGACCACCTTCATCCTGCCCACGACGCCCGTCTGCGCGGTCACGTTTTTCACTATTAGTGTGGTCTCTTTCCCGTCGGGCGCCTTCAGTATGTCGAGCTTGTCTTTGTCCAGCTCAAGGCTCTGCCGCCGCATGTCGGCGAGGTTCTCGCGACTGCCGCAGCGCGCCGCCTCCTCCTTCATGGCCCGGCTCTGTCTGTACGTGGAACGGTTGATAGTCTGAACGCCACTGATCACTTTGCCGGTGTCTGCTGATATCACAGGTCTGGGAGGCTTGGCAGGCTTGTCGATGTCCGTCTGAGCCTTCGCTGCACTGACCTGTTCTCTCAGTACTTCAGGAGCCGGCTGGGGATGGGTTTGGGGCTGTGGCTCTACTTTCTTATTTTTATCCGGAGTAAAGTTAGGCGGCACTGGAGCTAAAGGTTTGTTTTTTCGCCTCATTATTGGCTTTGGACTTCCGTGAGGGGGACTAGATTGATCAGACAATGAACTGTTGGACTGAGCCTTTTTGATATCGTTCTCAAGCAATATTAAACTAGTGTCGTGACTGTTGCTCCTTGAGTGCCGGCCGCCGTCCGTTAATTTGCTCAGGCTTTGGTGATTGTAGTCGAACATGGACTTGCTCATGCTGCTGTAGTCTCCGTTCGCTGGTTCCTGACTCAGTGCGGCGGTTTGGTTGTAACCGTGGACGAAGTTGGGCGAAAACCCGTACTCGCACTGATCTGGAAGTAGATCCTCTTTGGTGAATGAAATGAAGAAATTGACGTCGTCTTTATAGAACCAGTCAGCGTGTTTGATGAGCAGCTCCACGATGCAGTTAACGGCGGTGGTGATGTTCATGTCGAAGGTGCTGTCGTCGGCCGCCCACAGCAGGTTGGGCGCGACCACGATGGCTAGGTTCGTGGGCGTCATTTTGTTTGTACTTTGGTTCTGTGTCAAAGTAGACAAAAATTTTATAAGATACCTAAGATTTTGGAAGTTAGCCTCGGGTAGTAAGTGTATGGCTTCCCAGAGAGCGTTCAGTCGAGTTTGTTCCGAGGGCTGTCGGGACGCGTTCACGAAGTTTTCATAGAGGCGGTACGTTAGGATGGGTTCGGGCAGTTCTCTAAGGTAGCACTTGAGGACCGAGGCCACTACATGCACGTCCCGGTAGTCTCTGGGTAGCGGCACAGTGAACAAGCCCGCATTGAGAGATAGTTTCATTCTGCGCACTTTCAACGTCCCTGGAAGATACAGACTTTAAGTTATTACCGGCATTGTTAAGATAAACACCATTGAAGCGATCCGAGTTTTAATAATAGACACCTGTTATGAGAGCGTGACAGTTATTTTGCAACTAATATTACAGAATCAATCAGCATTGATCACGCTTGAATGGTGAAAATGTAATGTAAGATACCGATTTTTTGCATAATAATACGACAGTGAGCTTTCCTTTGATCGAAAAATTGAATATGAGATTTGTGTTCTGCTATTTCCTAGATAAGTACATAAAATTAAATGAATCGAGTATATAAATTGATTTGCCTAATCAATTTGACCTACTGTTTAGTCATGTCAACGCATATGATCGGTTCTTGTTAAACATTATGTAAATAAATACATTTAATAAAATAGTAACGAAAAATGTTTGTCCGTTTGTCTATTTGTCTGGATGTACGTTCCAGATTGACACGCAAAAACGGCTGAACGGATTTGAACGGATTCGAATGAAATTTGGCACACAGATAGTTTCTGACCTGGATTAACACATAGGATACTTTTAATCGCGGTTGTACGTTCTCGTAGGATATTTTCCGACATCCATGGGGGCGATGCCGCGAGCAAAAGCTAGTTTTTTTTTAATAAAGGTAAGGTAAGTCATAAATTGTACTAGTCGTCAAATAATTTGCCAAAAAGATAAATGTACAGTCACATAAAAATAACATGTCCGTGCTAATAATGCATTAGACAAATAAAGCAACATGGATTGTTCTGTGTATTGAAATGTATGTTTTACAGTCACTATAGGTGAAAATTTTATTATTTCAATGTACATATACTGGGATTGTTCTGTGTATTGAAATGTATGTTTTACAGTCACTATAGGTGAAAATTTAATTATTTCAATGTACATATACTGTTATAGGAAAATATCCGAGGGTAACTGCATCAATTATTATTTCAGACATTCATCACAGTAACATCAACGAAAATCGCACACTTAAGTCAAAGTCATATTTACACATAAAATTAGTTGGGAGTCGAAAAGAATCAAACTATTAAAGGTTTGTTTTAGTGTTTGTTCGTACTCTACCTCTGCCCCCCTTCGGGGTTTCCAGGCGTTATGTTATATTTAATTGCGCCCTTACGTTAATAACAGTTCCTAACAAGGCAGGGCAGAGTATTATTTTATTTATAATTTTCCTTTTACTCACCGCCAGCGATCCTGAATAGGCCCTCCTCACTTAGCGCTAGTTCGTGCAACGTACAGACGCACAACTCTATCGGGAACGCTATGGTGCGCCCCGTTACCCTCAGGTGCTCTTCTAAAGGATACCCGAACACCGGCTTCACGGCACTGTCGTCTGAAACAAAACGGTTTGTTACTATTACTATTTTTTGAGATTTGTGAGACTGATGGGCCAGAGTAATCACGCAGTGAACGTCAGAATAAAGGCTGTCTTACGACTTGGAAACGCTCACGACGACCTGGGCAGAAAAGGCAATGCATAGAGAACTGTGGAAGGCTATGAACTTTGTCCAGAACTGGGACATAACAGGTTGGAAATAAAAATATAGTGTATTTTTCAAGATTAACAGTGTCAAGAATGAGTTACTCTTGTTCTTCAGGAGTTTTACAAGGCAACTTATGGATTAGGTATGGAGTGGGTCTGGGGCTTAGCTAACGTTTGCAATTTAAGTTAGAACAATTCAGTTGGCGGCCTGAAGGAGCTTCCCAAGTGTGCTGCTTTACTTTTTTCAATATTCTATTTTCATTCAAGGTCAATTAAAAACTTCTATGAGGCCCCTTCTACACTTCTACGAGAGACGAGACTTTCTTCTATACGGAAGATGATAATAATGATATAAGGGTAAGGGAGAAAGTAGCTAACAGGAAATATTCAAACTTTTTGTTTGTAGTGTCATGTATAAAACAGATTTAAATACCTACTCATTCTCAATATCTTTTTCAGCATTTTTGATGGAGGAAGGAAAATTGCGTTAGCACTGAGTCAGGTATGGCTTTTAAACATATTGTTTATTATGATTCTGTTTTAGGCACTAAATTATTAAATAATAATGAGGAAAACTAATTAAGGCGTGGCACTGCTCTACGTCTACTTAGAAATTTTAATTGTACAAATTATCTATTTTAATAAATACCTAATTTCCTTTATAATATTATTTTGTCTGTCATTTCTTTTCCTTTCATCATAAGCTCAACATTCAATGACATTATCTTATCTGAAGAATTATACCTATTGTCTTGGCAGGGATAATTAAAACAGGGATCATTGTTCTTTACAATCGAAACTTATAAGCAGAGATCGGATATTCGGATGCATATTCACCTAAAGTTGAGATGTTCGCTAACATGGAATGCGGTTTTGTATCGAAAAAATCTTAACTTTAACTAACACCCCACACCACCCCTTCTCTTGCACCATACATACACATATTTGCATTGGGGGTTAAACATACATCTATCTATATATATAAAAATGAATCCCTATTTCCCTTGGTCACGCCATCACGCGTGAACGGCTGGACCGATTTCACTATATATTTTTTTGTTTTGTTCGTTATTGTCAGAAGAAGGATCTTATGAAATAAAAAAAATAAGGAAGTTGATCGGAACGTTACAAAATTTAAGAAAACTTAACGCCAATATAAATTTTACATAACTGTCAGTTGTTTGAAATAACTGTCAGCGATTGACAGGATGCGCGCTGTTTAACACAGATGGATCGGTTGATAAATGAGTCGATAGTTTTAGTCAATAGTCAAAACTAAAACTAAACGACATATCACATTCATAGTTAAGACAGGACAACGTCTGTCGGGTCAGCTTGGTTAAAATAAATATGCATCTGAATAGTTATGCAATCCAACAATCCCGGGTTTTCTTTTTAAATAATTGTTTTTTTAGAAGTCGCTTCCACACTATTCACCCGACTAGTTATGTATTCCCGTTGTTCCTGGCATCCCGGGATATTTTTTACAAAAAATATATTTTATGAAGCCGCTTCCATACTTTCACAGCTTAAAATTAACATTAGGTAAATATGCATCCGAATATCCGATCTCTCCGAAACAAAATATATCTCACGACTCTTTAAATATTAAACTCGATACAAAAATACAGCTACACCTGCCGAGTACATCGCTAAATTGGTATAGTCCAGTCCATCGGCGGAAGTATTATGTTGATGTATGTACCTACGTGTCCACGACGGATGTCTACATTAGACTGATGCAGGAAGCATACATAATTTATTGAATCAAGATTTGGAGACATTCAAATGCATGGCTTATGTTTGATTTGATATCATCAACCCTGATTTATAATATTTTCTTTATTTTACTTGACGAAATTCTGAATCTGGTAGAAGCTGGAGGAGAGTATTATAGAGATTGGTTGGAGAGGCCTATGTCCAGTAGTGATGTTCTATTGGCTGATCATAGTGATAGAGCAAAGATGTATGACCATCATACACTACAAAATTTATGTAATTTTTAAAAATAATTGTATTCATACGCAATATTTTTATTTAAACCATTTATGATATAGCTCTACATAAGTACTCCAGTTTAACAGCTACACATCCTGTTATAGCATATAAATAAAATAATAATCAAATTTGCTATCAGCTAACCGCCAATGCTTAACATAAGGTATGACAGGATAGTTTTTAATATTTCCTTTAGTTTATACCTAGCAGAGCGCCAACGTCCGTATCATTGTATGGAAATGATTATTGAATAATTATAAGAGGATGTTGATAAAACAATTTGCACATACATCTAATTATAGAACTAACAAAGAGTAACTACTGTTAAATTAACAAATAATCGATAATCATTAATCATACTCACTTTCTTAATTATAAGTAAATAAACAATTTTTATATTGAAAGAACATATTTAAGATTTTTAAATAATTGTATTTTAAATGCACATTATTTTTTGATACAATGAAGACAAATTAAATTATTTACGAAGTTGAGTAAAATGTTTACAAATAACAATTTAAATGAAATATAAATCATCGAAATACTTGGTTATGTTGATGTGGTTTACTTAGTATACAAACACACTATACTTTATAAATAACTAAGCTTTATCATGGACACTGAGTTCAAAATACAAATTAAGATTGTCAGTTGTGCTAACCACAATTAAAGAGAAGTGGGACGATTTACCATTTCAATATACTTACTAATGAATCGCTCTAGCTCCGGGACCGTATCTTGTAAGGAATGTAGTGCAGACTCATGGTATGCTCTCTGCAGTTTGACGTACTGTAGTAACGTGTGCGCTAGCTGGGCTTCTTTTGCAACAAGTGCAAACATGTCTGCAGCTAGTGCATCCCTTGCCGCCTCCACTCGTATCCCGACATCCTCCAATTCCTCTCGTGCAGCATTAAGTTTGGTTGGGTTCTCTTCTTTTTGGCGCTCTAAATGCTATTGAAAAAATGTTTGTTGTATTTTTGTGTGCAATCTTATCTTATGAATCGACTTTGATATCTGAATGTTATATCTAATCAAAGTAAATAACAATACACGGTTTAAACCTTTTGGCATGCACAGAGAATGTTAAGGAAAATGAATTTACAAAATCATTTTCTAAATAGGCTGAGAATTTGCATTATTTGAATGTCACAAGTAACAACAGGCAGGCACCAAAACAAATCTTTAACATTTCCTTGTGTTGTGAGCCTGGAAGAATAGAAGGGAAGAAGAAAGTTTTTACTTGTCAATATTTTAAGTCTGGCTTCACAGTCAATGTGAGACTGTTAGAAATGTGACATGAGTTGTGCCCTAACTGCATTTTTGTACTTTGTATTGCACAATGCACAATCAGCCTATAATATTCCCACTGCAGGGATGGCCACAAGGCACGAGTGGGCCTTAAACCAGCATGCGGGTCCACTGCGGGTTGATGGGTGTTACATGTCTTCGAAATTTTTGGTTCTAGGACATGCCCGTTTTGACACAATTTTTCTTAAGTTAAGAGCCTGCTTTAGTTCGAACCCACGTTACAAGTCGTAAGTCGCGGCCGGTTAACACTGGGCCACCACTGCACTTGTGGCATACTGTTTAAAATAATTATTGCAAACATCTGTATGCACAAGTTATTTTACTTACCTGTAACTGTGTATTTGTCTGTTTACTGAGTTAGATATTCAGAACCATATACTATTTTTAATGGCTAAATACATGGCAAATATGAGTTATCTTAAATAATCAGATTAGTTTGACATTGAAAAGCTATCAAATATCATAACATGGTTTAAAGGTTTTGTTTATGTGACGCACATATCTGTTAGAACCAGATAAGGCAAATATTAGTTAGAATTGATCTTAAAATTCAATGTTTAGATAACTTTTGATAAGTGAAATCACAATAAGATTATAACTCACATGATATCTGCTGGCGGCACTGTCCTTCTCGTTAATAAGCCTGGTCAGCTGTTTCTTAGCTTTCATTATGGCCGGAAGGTCTTGTTCACTGATTGTTGTTAATGGAGCACATACTAACTGTTCCACCTTCAGTTCATGCTCCGCTATCTCATTTGCCAGAAATTTTTCAGTTTTACCTAAATGAAAAGGAATAATTCAGATTAGTTTTAAGCACAATATATGTAATAAACACAGATTTTTCCTGTAATGGTAAATAAATTGAACACTTACCACATTCAGATAAAATATATTTTAAAATGCTATCATCATCATCAAAGTTGCTGGCTTCACACATAGACAATCCAAGGAGGTATTCAGGCAGTTTCTTTAGTCTTTTCTCTCTAGCTGCAGGGTCCTGGCCCTGTGTACTGCCTGCTCCTGTTGACAGCCGCTTGCTAACCAACTGTAAGGCATTTCTGAGGTGGTCTACTTTCCTGTCTGCTGTTTGTAACTCATCTGTTAATCCTTCTGGTTTTCCTGACCTGCGAATATTAATATTAATCACCAAATGTTGATAGAACTAAGACCTTATTTAGACAACAAATAACAAGATCAAATGTATAATATTACTTTTTTCTCATGATACTAGCTGCTACATAGGTTTAAATGTTACTGATACTGGTAAAAAGATTACAATAACAACGAACCATACCCACAAAGAAGTGAATCTTATCAGATAGCTAAGATAATGTAAAGTACTTGGTATACCTTGAAAACGTTTGGTCGGCGAGTTGCTTAACCCTATAGAACTGTTTCTTCATTGTCACTAATCAATTTCGATGAAATTATTTTTAAGTTACAAGGTCATTGGACCCAATAGCAAAATAATAAAACGATCAAGATTTCGCTAAAACGAACGTAATGTCAAAAAGTCAATGAGATCATCCTCATCAAAGAATGTTGCAGTCGAGGTATACGAAAATTAACTTCACGAAACTTCCATTAAGGCACTACATTTCCAGTATTCACTTAGAATATAAAATTAGCTTATTTATTTGTAATTTTACTTAAAAAGATTCAGCATTTAATACACAATGAATCAGAAAAATAAAATAAGCACAGATAATATAACAAAAAGTTACTTTGTTTATGTAATCTGTACGCGCTAACGAAACGTGATGATGTCATTGATATCGAACAAAACGTTTCATGGCGTCGCACAGTGGGCCCATACTGAATTACTCTGCGACAAAGAACCATCAAGTCCCCATTTCCAGGTCAACTTGAGTTCTCCATTTTGCGACCTATCAACAGTATTTATATCTAGTAAAATCCTCTACACAGTGTGGTCCAATAGCGCTTGCAATTTAATGTGAGCTCCTTTTACGGTAATCTCCATACTCTCTTGTGGTGGGTAACATCTTTTCTTGGCATTTACAAGCTTTGTATAAGATGGAAAAGCAGCACAGTTTTCTTGTTTCAGAAATTATCGAAGAGCTAAGTACTTCCATTTCGAGAGCGCAACTGATGTATAAAGAGCTAAACACTTATCTTCAGAGACAGTACTTAAGATCTGCTTTTTGAATAGTCGCTCGTCTACTTCGGATAGCGCATCTGGATGACTGGAAAGGTATTCGACCACTTTTGGCAGATTCGTTTTGCCGTTGTCTTTCAACTTTGTTATGTACCAGTGCTGCAACTCTTCCTCGGAATTTTCTACTACTATGGAAGTAGAACGTCTTTTTTTTGCTTATTACCTAACTCTTCGAACGGTTTTCTGTGCTCCGTTTCTGTAGATGTTCATACGTCATGACATGCGCCCACTTGTGATAACGCCGTGCCTTATAAGCAGAGATCGGAATAGGTAGAGTATATTTACCTAAACTTTGAGGTAAGTAACAGAGTGGATAAAACCTCCTCTAAAATACCGGAGTGATGATAATGGCGTTTTAATCCCGGGATTTAAAAATCACCAATTATTTATTGAACTTTATATGTATAGATATGTAGTTACAAATTATTGATTTGTAGAATCATATTACGTTTTTAGGGTTCCGTTCTAAAATTGTGTCGAATTCAGTTGTTTTGTTTTAAGGAGGTAAAATAAAATTAAGTTGGCTGATTTATGTGCTTATTTGTTAAGGTGCAGGGTAAATAAATTAAAACTTGTGCTTCAAATAAATACCTACATACACTTTGTTTTGCAGATATTTGGTTATTCTTACCTGGGCAACGGTGGCGGTTCCTATTGTTTTTGTTATTTCTTTCACTCAATGTAAAACCTGTGTGAAAGAGATAGCAACTATTGTTTCCTACTGTAATATGATTGATTGATGATGAATGATGATGTTTCTGATTATTTTTTATTTTTATCAACTAAAATCAATAAATAAAAAAGACTACTTCTTAATTTTGTTATGTTAAATGTTATGAACTTATGAGTTACGAGCATTTTTACCCAATGGACGGCGCGACACCAAAAACAGAATTATTTTTTGTTCTATGTATACTTTTGAAGGGTAACTACATTACTCCGGTTCTTTGTGTAGTGTTAACAAGAAAGTTTTGTAATTGTACGTAAATATATATTATTTTGATTAGATGTTTTGCTTTTTATTTTTAATATTACTCTTTTTATAGCAATATAATCAAATACCTAAATACACACAATAACAATACAACAACAATGTAAAACAAAGCACTTTAATTTAACAGTTTTAGTACGGAACCCTAAATAAGTAATAAGATTCTTCGAAATAATAATTTGTTACGAATGTATTCAAAGTGCAAAAAATAATTTGCAATTTCATAAATCGCGGGACTTAATCGTCATGTTTATGATTCTGGGATTTTAAAGGAGGTATTATCCACTCTATGTTACTTACTTCATCGAAGTTTAGGTAAATATGCACTACCTATTCCGATCACTGCTTATAAGGCTACATTCCGAATTATGCCATAGTCGATCACAGCGCTCACATCAATAATTTGCGTTCCGATTTAGATATCACGATTATAACAGCTGAGAACTGTCAACAATTCGGAACGCTCGTGAACGAGCTCACGGTGCTCGCTCAACGTCAACCCCAAACCTTGCACAAGAAATAAAGGGGCCATTCCATTATTACGTAAGCAGAATTTAAGTAATTTTTAACCCCCCCCCCCCCCTGTCAGCAAAAGTAAGCAAAGCTCTTACCCCCCCCCCCTGCTATGCTTACGTAAACTTTATTTGAATTTTTTTAATAGTTAATGTTTATTTATTCATGAGTCTAGAAATAAGCAATTTATAGACTATTTTCATGGCCATCTAAGTAATTACCCTACTTGAGTTCTTTCTAACTTAACCATAAAACACCGCTTAAGAGCGAGTAAGAAATATCAATTATTTTGGGGAATCCCTGAACATGCTTTTCGCTTTCGAACAAGTAGGGTTGCCATATTTATTCAAATCAGAATTACAAAATATTGCAGAAAAATCAGAAAATGTAAATAAATATTGCTGTCGTAATCACCATCCATTCCCCCCGTTCCCCATGTCATCAAAAATAAGCAAAGCAAAGGCCCCCTACCCCCCTTTGATGCTTACGTAATACTTGAATGGTCCCAAAGACTAACTGGTTTAAAAAAAAAAATGGAATTTCTGCGCATTGGCACTTCTGTTTTGTTGGTTGAGATGTATGAGAACAAAGATGCGACTCAAAACAACTCAACAGCGCAACGGACAAATATCATTTTTGACAGAGCTCACGATGATATTAATTTAAGACATAGTCGATGATATCGCAAGATGGCGCATGTCATGTCGCCATCTATGACGTTTCGCGGAACATCGTTATCACGCTCACGCTAATTCGGAATGCCTGTAAGCACGCTCAAATCGATTACAGTGCAATTCGGAACGCACCCTGAGTGCTGACAAAAATGACAGTTGTTCGTTGTACTATTGAGTTGTTTTGAGTCGTGTAACTTTGTCCTCATACATCTCAACCAACGAGACAGAAGTGCGAATGCGTCAAACTTCCATTTTCGAAAATATCCGGTCGGTCTTTCTTTCTTGTGCAAGGTTTGGGGTTGAAGTTGAGCGAGCACTGTGAGCGCGTTTACGAGCGTTCCGAATTGTTTACAGCTCTCTGCTGTCATAATCGTGATATCTAAATCGGAACGCGAATTATTGATGTGAGAAGGGGATGCGCTAAGGTAGCCCGCGAATTTCATATTTACTCACGTTTTTCGCAATTTGCAGGTCAGTGTCAAGTTATATGTTGATTAAAATATAATTCTCGGCCGTAATAAATATGGCTTTACAGAATTATAATCATTAGTATCAGCAATACAACTCCCTAAGTTAGAATTGGCTTCAAATGTCAAGATTTTATAAAATAGTCGATCAATAGGGTAATACGAGTATGAACATAAAGAGATGTATTGATGATTTTTGTGATTATAATTGTATAAATAAATGTTTGCTACGGCCGCAAATCATATTTAGATCGACATACAACCTGATACTGACTTGCAAATAACAAAAAATGTAAAAAAAAAAAAGAATTTCGCAGGCTACCCTGACGCTTTTAATAAGATATTTACGTAAGTTAACGAAACTCCGCAGACGTAGTGGGTTAGGTGGGTATCGTTATAAAAAATCTTTAAAAAATGTTTTGGGGTTCAACGACTCCAGGTTAGTTTCTTAAAATATCAGTTTATGAATCGGGCATTCGGCGCAAAATGAAAGGTGGACCGTGGTGTGCAGGGAGACTTCGCATATACCTACATAAATTAATCAGAACCATCTGAGAAACCCGCATGCCCTGTCACCTGTACACGTGAAGACGACTGCGTCAGCGAATGGTGTTGGCGTTGCTGGGCCTAACAGGATGTTTGCCTTCGACGCTAAGAAGACGTTTAAGAAATCAGATTCTTTTGTGTAAACGATTATAATAATGGTCTAAGGGGTTACGTTCAGAGACGACCGTAATGGTTATCGATATCTTTACACGAAAAAACAAAAAACAAAAAATGATTTTCTCAACTCACACTGCAAGTAACTACACTATCAGCGGTCATTGACCCCAAAAAACATTATATATCTATCTATCTAGTCAGCTTGTATCTCACTATGGTTGGGCAAATGCCTCCCGTCCCTTTTCCACACTCGTCAATCACACAAAAAATCAGCATATCATATTTTATTCGTTTTATCGTGTTTAGTTGAATCCCATCACTTCTATGGAGTTTCTATGACTGATTTGATTTAAATCTGTATAGTTTGATCCGATAATATCTGATGAAAAAAACACCTTAATTCTCAATTGAGGGCGATTTTTTTTCAAAATTTTTATTTTATGAGAACGCCCTGTTATTTCCAGTCATTACTGAGTTTGTTTCATCATGATAGATCGTTTAGTATAAAAGTTATACCGATTTGTTACTCAGGGTTCACAGCAGCGAACAAGAATTTTAAAAATGCATTTTTTTTTGTTTCCAGGTATTTTTAAATATTCCTTCCGTCGATAAAATTAAGCTTAGTTTCTCTCATTTTGATATGTGCACATTATGTAGAATCGCACTGTATGTTATTCTGAATCTCGTCGACTCTAGGCCAGTGCATGGCTGGCATTGCAGACCTGTGTGTCCGAGTACAAACTTGAATGCACCACTTTGAACCTCAATAGTTACGCCACCACTGCTGTAGAAGATTATAGTAGGTACTTCTTCATTTTAATCAAAATATAACCTGACAGTGACCTGCAAATTGCAACAAACGTAAGAAAATTTGAATTTCGCGGGCTACCCTGAAGGTTCCGCCTTAAGTGATTGCGTAAGAATTTATCCTGAACAGGGTTTGTTACACTTTCATAAGATACTTTTGGAACAGTACATACAGTAATACTACGACCACCAGCTTTTAGCATCGCTAGCGACAGACCAGCTGTCAAAACCAAAGTGTGGACGTGGGATTTTAAAATAATTAGCACGACTAAAGTCACTGCGTGTTAACTTAGCAGTCAGACAACTACACATCAGTGGTACACTCCTACCAACTTATCTGTGAAATGGCGAAAATTGGAACTACGGCCGTCATGTTGAAATGTCATTCGATTGTCAGTGTCTACTACATTCGGGTTCTCTGGTTGTTTTGTCGTGATACTGCTGAATTTGTAAAGTTAAATATGCCGAAAGCTATTAAAAGTGATGCTCGAAACATTATTCTAAAGGTTAAAACCTTTTTTGAAGAAGAAGCTCGGGCGGGGACTCCGATTATTCCATTTAATCAAATATACAAACGAATTTCGGCAGCGACAGGTTAGTGTTGTCAACTTTCTTGTTATAAATTACCCGATACTTAACTAATTATTTAAGGCCAAGAAATAATCGTTTCTATTCTTGCTGCAGGTTAGCGTAACGGTAACGTACATCTATTAGGTAACCTGCTAAGTGAGTGAGCCAACTAACCTGCCAGATTTCAAATTTCTACTAACATTTATTTTATTATCTTATATTTCAGATGTGAGTCAAGGACTAATTTCAAAAATAGTTAAGGAAGGGCAAGCAGCAGAAGAAACTGGTACAAAAATTCGGACACCAGGCAAGGAGAGAAAACGTAAAAGTTGATTTGTGCACGTTGATGATTTTGACATGGGAGTTATACGGAGGAAAGTAAATGAATTTTATTCTGCTAAAAAAGAGGACCCTACTGTTAAAAAGCTTCTAGAGGTCTTAAAGACAGATATAAATTACACAGGACAGCGAGAGAGTCTGCGAAAGCTGCTTCACAAGGTGGGATTTCGTTTTAAAAAATCTCAATTCAATCGGAAGGTTCTTATGGAGCGTAATGAAATATCAGCTTGGAGAGCTAAGTACTTGCATGCAGTGGATACAAATAATAAATCTCCCCAGCCCCGGCCCATAATTTATTTAGATGAGACCTATATTCACTCTTCGCATACATCGGGACCTAAATGTTGGCAAGGAGAGGGTGAAGACGGAGTATTGGAGCCTGTATCGAAAGGGCAAAGATATATTATTGTTCATGCGGGAGGAGATACTGGATTTGTTACAAATGCACTACTTGTGTTTAAATCAAACACAAAAAGTGGTGATTATCATGACAAGATGAGTGTACCAACTTTAAAAAGTGGGTTATTGAAAAACGTGTGCCTAATTTACGAGAGCCATCCATAATAGTGATGGATAATGCTCCTTATCACCGTATTTGGGTGAATAAAGTCCCAAATACGAATTCCTTAAGAGAAACAAGCCTGAACCTGTATATGAGATGGAAAAAATTTAGAAGACAATACACACAAATGCTTATATTTGCCACCTTATCACTGTGATCTTAATCCCATTGAACTCATATGGAGCACAATGAAAAGAAAAGTTGCTGATGTAAATATTGAGCACAAAAATGCTGAAAACTCCCCGCCTAGTTAGAGAAGTTTTTGACGCTATTACAGTTCATGAGTGGGCACAGCATTGTAAACACGTTCGCAGGTTAGAAGGAGAATACTTAAAACATGATTTGTATTTAGATAAACCTTTTATTATAGAAGTGGTAAGTGACACTGAAACCGAAAGCGATAGTGATAATGATGATAGTGGTACGGAAATAAGCGGAGTATGGCCTCACAACCAGGATGAAGTTGTGTATGCAGGTTCATAGATCACAATTACTGTAAACCTGGTTTTCAATAAATTATTGTAAAGCAATCTGTTTTTTTTATTACACTACACTACCACTAGGTACGACTGCTAATTATAATTAGTCAAATCTGGTGTTAGGGGTTAGGTACGGTCATAACTAAATGCTAGACATCCAGGTACCTCTTGCAGGGTAGTGTACCTAATTAATTTCGCATTAAATGAAAGTTGTATCCCCCCGTGGAACATTTTATCTGCTGAATTTCCACTTCATTGGATTACTTTTTAGATAAAGCCATTGTTTATTGCTGAGAGACTAAACTGTTAGCGGACTTATGTAACTGTAAATTATCAAATTCTTTTTATTTATTTTATTATTTTTATGTGGGTATCATTGTTTTTAATTTGTAAAAACTGTAATTCTTATTAAACGATTATGTCTAATGTGAAATTTCCTTCTTGATAACTTACTCAATTTTGGGCACCTTAGATTAATTAGCAACACTGAATCGACGGTGCCGTCCTCTTTCAGTTCACAGCTAAGTTGATTGATATGACTGTAACACTAGCACTGCGAAAGTCTCCCCCACAGACACAAATGCGCTTGTTACCATTTACCACTAATGTTTGGCTGACTGTACTACAAAAAAGGATATCTACGCCTACTACTTCATAATAGTTGTAGGGATATGGGATCTAGTGTTTGAAGTTGATAGCTTCAGACTCAAGCTTGCCCCAGGCGATATTCATGCAACAGGACGAAAAAATATGTTGGCTTAAAGACAAAGTCCAAGGATTAATGAAAATAACCGACTGTGTTTATGTTTATATTGAATGAGTAAGAATGTCACCTAAATTTTGACATTGACACTAGTTTTGATAGATGGAACAGGTTTCGTGTCGTGTATTTATTTACATGTAAGAAAACTTAAGTAATTTCTTTGCTTTTATTGCTCGCGTGTGCTGGTGGAGGGAGTTCGGAGTTGCGTGTAATATCATTGAAAAACTACGTCAACAACTCAGTTCTCTTTTACATGTTGGTCTGTTGAGTCCCGTGTTGTTTCGTATACGTATCGCTTTTATTTAGGGAAATAATATAATTTTTAGTTTCGTTTCGTAACTATTTTAAACTTCAGCAAAATGAATCGAAAATTTGTAAACGTTATAATCCTTGGATTTGGATTTATGTTTGTTTTCACTGCATTTCAAACTATGGGAAATATAGAGGTAAGTTTAACATTTTACATAAATATTTCTAGTCAGACTTGCATGAACAATTTGTATTTATTTTATTGAATTTGTCCAATTTTCATCACTCCAGTTTTATTATATCAGTCGCACTTACATGACAAAACCTAAGAAAAAAAAAATGTTTAAAACAATATTTTTACTCTAAAAAAATATACGTCAATAAGTTAGCAGACCTAAACATTAATAATGTAATATTTTTAATAAATACACAAAAATTATACTTCTTTTCATAAAGTTATAGCTATAACACTTGCATGAAAAACAAAGATAGCAACATTTAATATTACTTCATAATTATTAAATATACTTACTTAATTGAAATAGGTTTTATTGTTTGTCCGCTGTGATAATAGTGCAGCATTGCCCATTATTTCGTGGGTCATAAAACTATTTTGTTGTAGAAAGGATCACAATCCGCAGGTGGCAGCATTAATACAAATGTCACGCAGTGGCCTTGTAATGACTATCAATAAGCTCTACATGACCGGTAGCAAATCAAATATCATTGATAATATCACTTAACATGCATGCATATTTAAGAAAAAACAAAGCAAGTATTCTTGTTCTTTTTTTTGCATTTTTATTTTTGTTATTCACCAGTTTGTTTGTTTTTAACAGTAAATAAATTATACAGTTATCATCATATTGTCACATAAAATGAGTCTAATAAGTAGAAACTCGTTCACATCCTACCATTAATTGTTCCGCGTTTGATAAGAATTAAATTAATTGTAGTACATTGGTAACCTTTAACTACTCGTAATTTATTGTACTATACTATTACTCAGCTGGAGGTTTTCTTTATATGTTTTGCACTTTTCTATTTAGTTGATCACTTTTATTATGTTCATTAAGCTATAAACATCTGTGAGTAAATTAAACTTTCACGTAGATACCTAATAGATTTATTATTTTACAACTCAAGTTGTTGAAATTGCAGTTTATAGAGAAGCTAATTGATGGCAGAATCTGTTTACCGACAATTTTAAGTTCAACAGGTATGTTGAGTACAAAGTCATTTGAATCTTAAATTTTCTTATTGATAATAATAGTCCTCCAGACCGAATTTCGGCCATGGCGGCCAATCTCAGCGGAGACGAAGACTACCCATCTATGCGGGAGATATTAAAACGCACAAGTGTGTAGGTGCACTCACTTTTCCCTCACTCTCATAGTCTGATGGGACGGCAATCTGATGGAACGGCAATCCGATGGGACGCCAGTCTGACACGACCGGAGAGAGATCAGGCGCGGGACCATTAACGTGCAGGCTTTCCGAGCCACGGGTTATCACGCTGCCAACTTCCAAACTCTGAGCTATTACTGAGAAATTCCTAATGGAAAAGCTTTGCCCGACTTGGGAATCGAACCCAGGATGCTCAGCAATCGCGCTTTCGACCCCGAGACCAATGGTTCAGTTCATAATATTATGTAGATAGTGCCTACTTGTCCAGCTTATAAGATTGGATTATGGGTTTGATTCCTGAAACTTATTAGCAGTCACAAGGAATCCCTTTTAAATGAGGACTGATGATGGTGGCATGTTGAGGGTTTCCATCTGATATTCCAAACAATTTTCATGAATTACTGGCAGTAATTTGCATGATACGGATGCTCAATGGCATCTAAATTAGCAATTTTATAAAAAGCCGCGAAACAGCAGGGTATGATTTAAACCTATAATATACCTAGGCTCAATTATTTACCTAGGCCCAATTATTCCGAGAGAAATACATAGATTACATGAAAGTATCATACCATGTAGATATATCTATTAAGAGATGCGCTCCAGTGAACGCAAGGAATTTTAAGTGTGAAGACGCGTTAAAACGATTTGATGTTGCGGCACATTTTCGCATTTGTATAGTATCAATTTCCAAGTGTGCCTGGATGTCGAACTATAATAAATAGCGAAAAATACTCAAAATAAATCTCAGGGACGAATTTAATGAAAATCGTCTCCGAAAATCCTTTGATTAGATGCTTTTCGCTATTTCTTATATGTAGTTTGACCATCCACGAACAGCGCACGCTGGAAAACTCGCTATGTGCAATACCTATCATAATATAATAATTCTTCCGGGTAAAAGGGATTTATTGGCGCAGCAGAAATATTTGAGACGTTTACGGGGGCCAATATCATAGCGCAATATTACGTAGGTATGTAGACTTTTCTATGTAATTGAATCCTACACGCAGTTGCGTTAATCACTATACTATGAATAAGAGTGTGGCTGAACTACGCGGTGTAAACAAAAAAGGATGTACGCAATCTGACGAGGCAACAGAGTGCCAAAACAATACCACGATGAATACTAATGTGCTAGGTGATCTTGACGTAGGAGGCGGAGGCGTGGCGGTCGGATCGATCACCGCTTTGAGTTGCTTTAGTAGCTCAATAACGTAAAGTCTAATAATGTTTTATGTCGCCGCTGCACTAAACATTTGTTTGGAAAACGTTATGCGGGCTCTGCCTTAGCTACCTACTCCTACGAAAAGGTTGGTACAGTTTGACCTAGATTGATGATGAAAATAGTGCGTATCAAAATAATTGCATGCACTTATTAAAAAGGATCGACTAGACCTGGCTGCATCTTATACTTTTTGCCCAAAAAAACGTCCGTGAAGATACTAGCAAAATCTTCTGCAATAAACAACGCAAGTTGAAAATCAATAAATTCCTTAAAGACACCCGCAGACAGGCGCGACGCGACCGACGCGGCGACGACACGACGACCGACGCAGGTGCGACGCGATTCTGAGGGCCTAGACAAAATGGCATTCGCTTCGGAGCGATTCTATTTCTACAATCGCTATTGCTTTCGCTAATGTTTCCATCATACGAATCGTAAACTAGCGATAACGCTTGTCAAAAAGTGCCACTTGGCTACGCATCTCTGTGGAAGTAATCGTTCGACGCTGTCGATTCGTTTCGTAGAAACGAATGATAACATTGGCGCCGATTCTCTTGTCACAAAATTCTCTAAACTAGACTAAAAATCACTAAAATTTTGTTTAGTCCTGTCAAAAGACGATTTCTCATTCTGAAATAAACTAAAGTGACACAACTTAACTATATTTTAGTTTGACAGCACTAAGATGGTACTGATTAAATTAGTTTAGTGAAAATGGCAATTTTGCTATTCTGAATTTGACGTTTTTAACCAAAAATTTTGGTTGTCTTATCTAAATCTGGCTATTTTTAATCGCGATTAAAAAGGTGTGGAATAAAATTATTTGTCATGAACTAAGATTCACCACAACACCTCGACTTCAGGGGCAAAAACAGTACTGTATTTTTTATTTTATTTTGCTTATATCTCGAAAACGGTGTGTCCTATCGCAAAAATAATGAAAATTTCGACCCCCTTTATGAAATCCTTAAACCCATATAACTCTACATGTAGGTATTTTTTTTTAAATATCACCGTACAAAAAGTGAAAAATTCCATTTAGAACCCGCCGAGGCTGCCACTAAAAAAAATTCACGTGGTAGGGCAAACAAGTAGGTACCATGTGGAGTCGCGATTGTCAAATTAAATTTTAGTTGCGTCAAAATGATTTTTAAATTTAGAGATATTTTATTGCATAAGATTCTCATAGCCAAAAGTAAGGAATTTTAGTGATAGTTTAGTTAGTTTAGTTCGGTGTACAAGAGAATCGGCACCATTGTCTAGCTAATTTCTATTCGTTGACGTAAGATCACGTGACATTTCGATAGCTTATGTCAACCCCGTACGTTTTTTGGCTTTTCTACTAGCGTCATCGCTAATCGAATGTTAGTTTGTCTAGGCCCTAGGCCTAGAAAATTTCTATAAGAGTCGCGTCGCGCCTCTCTGCAGGAGCCTTTGCATGCAGTTGGCCTTACCTACATTGTAAACATGTAATATATGCAAACGGATGCCTCGATGTGACACTACCATACATAACTGTTATTTCATAACACATTGAGTAACAGATAAAAGCACATTATTTAAACTTATATACGGTTCGTAGGGGCATAACATTGATATCTTTGACGTTAATAAGGAACGCCGTGACATTAACCACTTTTTAAGCATGTTCTTAAGATACCTTTTATGTTTGGTTTATGCAACATTGTAAATTGAGATCATCGTCCGAGATTCGCAATGGTATTGTGCAAGTACCTACCTACCTCTAGTGCAGACCTCCCCAATCTGCAAATGTCATAGAGCTGTTTGCCGAATAGCATGTGCTTTTGATCGAACATGTGCTTGGTGTAAATATACGGCAATAGGTACTTACAAGAAATACGATCTACGTTGCAATCTATTTTGTTTCACATCCTGATGTTTCATATAATATAAAACACGTAACCATCTTGGTAGAAATTATATTGTAGAACAGCTACCTATGTCAAACGGAAATAAATATGTAACTAAAACAATTACCTACCTAATCGTAAAAAATTAAAAATTGAGAATAAACATTCCGTTAAATGTTACTGCCCAAGCTACCACTCAATTCAACTCCGCTCCTCTCGTAGGTACTCATTATCGAAGGATACTAGCAAGCTTTCACCTGGCTTAATTTTGCGATAATATAATATTCCGAATCTTGTCATTCTGAATAGTGTAGACCAGAGGTCCCCAAACTTTTTAACTCGTAGACCACTTGCCATGTTTTTCGGTTTTGGGTAGACCTTACCTTATATTGCATTTTGTGCAAATTCATCAACTTGAAATGTGTTTTTGACTGATTTCTAACTGTAGTGAGGTGTAGACTGAAAAAAGAATTGAAAAAAAAAGCTCGTTAAGTATTTAATGCCATTGCGAATGTCTGAGACGAGAATGGACAAGAACTTCTACTACCCGTACGCGGGTAGGTAACATGATGATATCTGGTATCATTATATGCAAGTTTCTATGAGGTATTGCAACCACAAAGCGAATGTCCTACTAACTTAGGTACACAATTTTATGAGATCAGGGTAGCATGGACATCGATGCACAACCTGTTACTATGGGTTTAGTATATGATTCCGACCTCACAGAGTTGAAAATTTTCGTCGGTTATAAAAAAAAAAACAGTTGTTTCCTACAAAAGTGCAATGCCAGGGCCGGCAGTCTCGACTAGATAGCGACGCTGTCGCAAACTACCGATCGCTAAATATTAAGATGGAACCTCAGTTGTAGCCCATTCAAATTTTCTTTGAAGTTGATGATTGATATGAAATTGATGATTATTATTCGATAAATATATAATTCCCACAGTCGAGAATCGCATTTTATCAACATACGACGTAAAACAGAGCTGCAATTTGCAAAAAACTAAAGAAAATTTTAATTTTGCGGGCTTCAACTGAGGATTCACCTTAATATTTAGCGATCGGTAGTTTGCGACAACGTCGCTATCTAGTCGAGACTGCCGGCCCTGTGCGTTCAAAATGTGTATGGAACAGCAATTTAAAAAATAAATAACCTACGTAAAATTTCAACGGGTGTTCAGAATCACGTACTGAATCCATGATATTAGGTTGCGTGTCGATGTCCCTGCCACCTTGTATTATACTAATTCGCTACTAATATTATAAAATTGCGAAAATTATTTTGTTTACTAAACCTACGACAGTAATATTACAATAGTACTATCGTCGTCGGTCTGTTTGTTACGTTTTTAGGTAAAAACTAAGCAACAAATAATAATGTATGTATGTGGGTTATTCCATTAATATTATTATATTAAAAATCTGTGATGTCCCACTGCAGGGCAGAGGCCTCGCTACTCTTTTTCCACTTCTCTCTGTTTAAAGCTGCTAAGGACCAGTTCTTGTTGAAGGAGTTCAGCTCATCCCGCTATCTCAGTCTGGGCTTCCGCGTTGTCGCTTGCCATTAAGAGGGACCCATTGGGTTGTAAGTTTCGCCCATTGGTCGTCTGACATGCGACAAATGTGTCCAGCCCAATTCCATTTTAGCGTGGCAGCTTTCTAAGTGACATCAGTTATCTTTGTGATGGAACGGATGGTCCTTTTCCTATCCCGGTCTGTAAGTTCGGGGTATCAAAATACCCAGAATACTCCGTTCCATAGCCATTATGAAAGTCACGATCCGCTGTCGTGGACCCCCGTTTACGTCTCACGGACTCACGATTTTTTTTTTTACTCATATGTACCCCTTGTAGGTCATCGTCGAAGCCTGGGTGTCGATAATCGATGTACACCACTTTGGGTATCAATGGTGTAGACCCTAGTATTTTGTAGCATTGAAAGTGCAAGTAAACCCTGGGATTTACGATAACTGATACGATAGATCTTTAACAACTTCGTTGCTTTAAATAGTAGGTGCCGCGCCAGCGATTAGAAAAGATTTATAAAACTAGAAATAAAATTCATGGTATGTCGTGATGACCCAGAGCTTAAGGCTTCGGGTCTCATACATGAGGTTGTGGGTTCGGGCAAGTACCAATGTTAGTTTTTCAATTCATAATATGAACTTTCTGAGTTTATCCTGGACATTAGTGACATCGCGTCGGTGACGGAAAACATCTTGAGGAAACCCGGACTTATAGTTAACTAGCTTCCGCCCGCGGTTTCGCCCGCCTGGTAAGTCGATAAAAAGTAAAGCCTACGTCCTTCCCCAGGGTTCAAAGTATCCCCATAAGTATCGGTTCAGCCGTTTAGCCGTAAAAGCGTAACATACAAACAAGCTCACATTCGCATTTCTAATATTAGTTATGATACGAGTATAAGTCTGAAAACACCAACCTGTCTTGAGTAAGCGTGGTGTGATCACCATACTTACTCAAGACTCGTGGCTTCTCTTTAAGAGAAGAGGTCTTTGTCCTGCATTGGAACAATAATAGGCTGGTATTATTATTATTATCTAAATTCTACATATCAGTAAAAATGTATGGCTTGGCTGTTTCGTTACTTACTTCAGAAACTAAATATTCGCATCACCTCCACGACGGTAGCGAAACGGCGAAGCCATACATTTTTACTGATATGTAGAATTTGTGAAGTTAGGGTCGGTAGAGTTAGGCCGTGTAGATTCAGAAGCTTGGCAAACCTTATGTGGTCGTCTTGGCAACATTTTACATGATATGTTTTTGGTGGGATATAATTATAAATAAATGATTGTCGTTTACACAACCCAGAGTCACCCTCATCACCATCATCCTCCTGGCCATTATTCCAATAAGTATTTGGTCGGCGCGGGCGGCACAGCATACGGTCTTTTTTCCCGATTGCGCGACGCAAAGGAGGGTAATGTGTTTATCAGCCAATGTATGTAAATGTATGTTTGTTCCTTTGTGGCGCTCCAGAGCCCAGACGCGTGGGCCAATTTTGATGATTCTTTCGTCAATCGATTTGTCTTAATCTTGTCAGTGTCACTAAAGACACGACTACTTATAATCAAAATTCAATATGACGACAACCAGACGCCATAATGTGAAAAAGATAAAGATTAAAATAGAGTGACAAACCCAGAATGTTTCTGCTTGAAAGATAATTTAAACGACCGTTACCTAAAGCGTAAGATAATCCTAACAAAAAATGTAAAATAAAAAAAGTTAATCTAAAAAATCTTAAACCCGACTGCGTAAAAAGTGAACTTTAAAAAAATACAAAATCGGTTCATCCGTCCGGGAGCTACGGTGCCACAGACACACACACACACACACACACACACACACACACACACACCCACACACACACACACACGCACACACACACACACACACACGCGCACACACGCGCGCACACACACACACCCACACACATACCCTCACCCTCACTCACACACACACAAACATACAGACATGTCAAACTTAGGAAACAAGATGACATATTTTTGTCTCCAACCTTACACTTAATTAATCTCATGCAGTTGGAGGCAATAGGTCTTTATTGTTAAAAAGAAGTCGAGTTTTCTGATTTTTTGGATTAACGTTTTTTTTTCTAAACATCTCTATCAACCGTCATTTCAGTGGGTATACACCATCCACATCCATGCTCAAAACTCTATTCACGTCCTAATTTGGATCAACTTATACATTGGAATCAGGCCAATTCTCAGCATTATACCGTAGAAAGTATGCAATCTGCAAATAATTACGTAAATACTTGTTACGGATATTGCACCGTTGCACAGAGCCAATTATTTTCATAGTAACGCTTCAGTGGAACTAACCAGTGAGCTGATTAATTGGACTCAACAGCACTTATAATCAGTAACCATAAGAGCTTGTAAAGTGGGATATTGACCTACGTTACTCATTGTTATGTCACTTATATTTTTATCAATCAATCATTAAACTAGGTTGATGGACGATCGCCGCTTGCGCATTGCGCAGTTCTGACGGGAGAAAGGCAGTTTTGAATGCATTTGTAGCTTATATTACATTGCTATACTCTAGATTGATACTTTCCCTTCTTATCGCCATGTATTTGCATTTAATTGCATCTATTTATTACGCATGAAAGCTCACTTTCAATGAAACGGGTTAAGCTAATCCTCTGAACTATTTTATTGTTGGCTTACACGATGAAATAAGACATAAAAAAACATCGCTATATTATTGTAGATGCGTGCTGAAGAAAAACCGTAAAAGTATCCCAAATTTCCAACTACTTTGAGGCTGACGCCTACTCAGATGGGGCTGAATTAACTGGCTCCTCTTTTCACTAAGTGCTTGGGTACCTAGATTAGTTGTAAAACTGTCATGCCCGAAACGTGGAGTTTCATTTTGGTATGATTTTCCGGTGGAAAATTTAACCAAAAAGAGTAATGCCCTGGGCGGGGGGATGCCACTAGTTCAGACAGTTCAGAGTGCAGAGACGCTTGTTAAAATTATTGACGTCACAAAATAATAAAAGTACCCAAACAGTGACGATTGCTACGACGCAATATTTTTTATTTATTGTTCTATTAGCTAATTGGGTACCATAATCTTCATAGGCTTTTAAGGTTTTCCTTAACCATGGCGAACCTGTACGAACGAAGTACCTAGATGACTGACTACATAGTGATAATTAATAAGCCTCATTTGACTTACGAGCGGTTAATACAAGTGGATATTTATCATTGTTTTGTTTGCCTATACTCGATAAATTCAAGGATTAGTTTGTACGCGATTTAGGTCAGATAGATTTACTGGTAAGATATTTATTTTCAAGGGCCTTTTCAATGATGTGTCGCTTTCAGATAATTGGGAGGTCGAAAGTGACGCAGAGTGAGATTGTGATAGTCAGATAAGCTGCGTTGTTCCGGAAAATGTCCGTTTTCATTTTACTTTTACCTTTTGATGTTTACAATGGTTGTAATTTAAAGAGTTTTGCTCTGCAGCAAAGGAAAGTGCTGCAAAACAACCTCCCACAAGAAAATTGAAATCGTGGCGAGTGAAATGAGATAGCGCATGTTGTGGATATCTCCGCAGAAATAAGAAATTCTATTAATTTAACTTAGTGATTGGGTGTGTTGTATTTATCGCGCAAGTCTTTGTATACTTGCTGTACATGGGCGGCGTTCAACGACCTCCTTACGTTAAGATAACAAGTTTTGGGGATGATACTGTAGTAGTTATCCAAAATCAGTGTCCCAATAGGGAGACCTGTATATTTTGCCTGGGGCGTTTACCCGTTTTACCTTTTAAAAGCTCACGACAGGTGGTGAGATTATTATATTTACATTTTCGGACCTTCCAGTGTTTCAATATGATCACTTTGTTACTCAGATTTCCATTACAGTCAGCGCATACTTTCATAATGGTAATGAAATAAATTTGCGATAAAATTTTGTTCATGTTGATCCTACAAGCAGCGTTCTACATTGAAATTGCCATTTTGCAATCTACGTTCATAAATATCGCAAAAATGTTCAATGGACTTTTCCACTCCTCTTAATAAACTACAAGGATATGCTTGCGTCTTCACAAGAATTGAAATGTTTATTATTGTTTTCGAAACTGTTAACATAATCGCAGTCACTCCTTATAAAGACATGTTTTGGTAATATTTAATCGACATACTTGTATATCCAAATGCAGATGAATATTGGATTTGGTTTATTGATACTAAAAATGAAAATGTCGAATTCGAAAGTATTGTTGCCTCGATGTGTGACGACACTTTTTGGTGCTTTGTTGCATTGATATGCGCTTATAAATAAATTAATGGACTGGTACTGAAGATATTTTTAAAGTGGCATAGATAATTCGATATTGTTTCAGTGAACATCCCACGCTTTTTGGTTTCGAAAGCAGATCCAACTTAGGAGGCTGTAAATTTTTGGGAGCAGCAAGGTTATAAACATAAAATTCCGAAATTATGTACATTGCATTGCAAAATTAAAATAAGAGAAAACGCTGGGCGACTTCAGACATGATTTTAAAAACATAAACAGTTATCCTCCTCATGAAAATAAAAATAAAGTAAACTTAAGACTAGAGATGCATTTCACCAGTTTTTATGACAAGTCTTTTACAGTTCAAGCAGTTCGGTTATGGAATGCCTTGCCCGTGTCGATAAGGCGTACTCAATCTTTATCCACTTTTAAAATTCTTGTTAAAAAACACTTCCTCTCTCCTTAAACATCATCATTACAATTTAGTTTTCTTGCTCTTGTTTCATGTTTATTATTGTATATATTATATGTAGATAAGTATGTGTTTTATGTATGTATGTATTTGTTGTATATGTAAATGGTATACCAGTGACTACCTGCATTATTGTCTCTCCTTCTCCCTTGAATCCATCCAAAGGTGGTCTGTAAAAGATCACGTTTAGCTATAAGACCGCCCATTGTGTCACCTTAAGTAAAATTCCTACATTTATATCTGTCATTTTTATGGTGTACATAATAAAGAGTATTCTATTCTATTCTAAAGTAAACCAGCTGAAACAAATAAACACTGAACGACTTTATTTTAACAACAATATGATGTCTTTTATCAGCGTTGTTGAATAAGCGCCTGACATCTTACAATGTCAAGTACTGCGGTCGTTCTTGATCTTTTGACTATGCGAAACTGTTTCAAGGTCCAATCTAAGATAATTCTCCGTTATGAGCATTTAGTATACCTACTAATTAATTTCAGAAATGTCAATAAGTATAAAATTATTTGGAATCGCGTTCCGATGTAAGATGATGCTAATAAAATTGGCATAGCCCATTTTTTTTTTTGTAAAAGTGCATTTGGTTATTTAGATAAAAAAAAAAAAAAAAAAACTGTATTCAGTAGTTATCTTATCTGGCAATTAGAATTTTAGGCAATCGATAGGTATCTTTCTTGGAAGAATTTTTACCTGTATCTAACCACAGTAATTTAAAAATTTATTTAGTTGGGTTTCTCAAGTTCAGGATAACTCAACTGATAACATTTGGGACCTACCTCATCTTTAAAAATATTTAGAAATCCATAGCTGAACATTGAAATCTTAATGGACTGCTTCAAGAACGGCGATGTTGAGAGTGTTTGAACGATACCTCTGGACATCCTTTTGAAATGCCTGCTTTGTCTAAAGTCTAAATCATATCTTTCGTTCACAGAAAACAGTGTTGGACAGCATATCACACGATGATCCGGAATTCACAGGCGATGGCTACACGTCGCTGGCCATCATCTACGCCACACTGGCTATTTGCAACTGGATGGCCCCGTCCATCATCACCATCACTGGCCCAAGAGGAGCCATGTTTATTGGAGGACTTACTTACTTGTGAGTACAGAGTTTTTTCTTTGATCGGCTGCCATTGAGCTAAGCAATACAGTCAGCAGGATGGTATGTATATAGCAGGGCTGGTTGCCATGGATGGAATGTGTTGATAATACAGTTCTAGTGAATAAAACAGGGCATATGAAAGTAAGAGCAGGTACCTATCATATACCAACCACATTCTATCGTTGCGTCAACTGGTTGACTGGTTAATTGCAGGAAGTGCACCTAACTTCATAGGTATTGATTACCTAGTTAATAGCTACTAACTATTAATTGCCCGCTGTAAAACTTTTCCATATAACAGAGCAGTATAAAAAACAACTGTTTGTAAAATAGAGATTTCTTTGCAAATAAATAATGTCGAATCATCATGGGGGTTTCAACGAGAAAGTTGAAACTGCCGCAGAGAACTTTCTCCGATTTAATACCTGAGTTTCCAGCCTCCCGGAAAAGTTAGTAACAAGAAACTATAATAAGTATTCATATCCATACTAATAAAGAAAGTAACTCTGGCTGTATTTTACCTTTTCACGCCTAAAACACGAAATGGATTTCGATAAAATTTGGCATGAAGATAGATGGCATCCTGCGGAAGGACTTAAGACTTAACTACTTCTCGTCCCGGTAGCACGTCACCGTGGGAAATAATAATATAATATCAGACATACACGCGTGAGAAGCCGCGGGCATAGCTCCCAGTAGAGAAATACGCTGCTTAGTATCTGCTATATCTGCTGTATCTTGCTATCTGAAGTATTACATAAGAAACGTTGGGCGAATGTAACATTATACAACCTTTTTGTACTACGTGCGAATTGCTAATGGTCTGATGTCCATCATCTGTCAGTTTGTAGGCTATAGGACAACTGTTGAGGTTTGTGGATCATAGAACTTTATGATGTACCTACTCTTTCGTTGTTATAACGAACGAGTGTCATTTATGAAAATGGAACTTTGTTTGTTTGTTTGTTTGTTTGTCTGTCTGTTCTATGTCATGTTGTTTTCGAAATCTAGTTACGTGATCATTTAAGAAAGTTGTTTTTGACGGGCAGGCATATTTTTTTTTTAAACATATTTCTTTGAGTTTCCTTTAAGTACTGACTGGTGTCCATAGAATATTATTCAGCTTTCCCAATTTTGATATTTTTAGGCATTGATGCTGCCTTCCAAATTACGATTTTTGTATAAGACCATCACGATTTCCAGCACTATTTAACAAAAGATTTGTAAACAATATGCGATATACCTACTCACTCATACCTAGTTTCGGTACTAGTGATGTCAGGGGTTCATTCCCGATAATTTTACAGTGTTGATAATTCTGCGTCTGCTAAAACGGTTTTTACATTTTTTACAAGGAGATTAGATTATTTTCCCATTTATTAGCAATTTCATTAAATAAAATTATCCTAAGTGGGTATAATAATCAACTCTTACAATATTATTTAAGTAAATCTCATACATTTAAATATTTTCACATTTATTTAAAACAGTCAAAAATTGCATAAAATCCAAGCGAACTTTCACCGTCCATTTGTTTGTTTGCATCGTGTAACATCCATTATTATCACACTTGTGCGAACATCTTGCGCGCACGCAGCTAACACTCCATTTGCAATTTCACTGAGGAATTGCGTGATTTTCTGTAGTTTGTGCTTTAAGATATGGGTAACAGAACGTAATAAATCAAATGCATGTCATGTTAACAAAACTCTGGATTTTTAATGAATCTAGATGAATTATCTGTTGCAGAAAATTCTTGGTAAATACCAAACTTGGGAATTTGGTCTTCGTTGTTTTAGATAGAAATCAAACATTTGAAATCAATCAACTAATCTTGACGCAGTCTGCTGCTAGACAAAGTCTTTTCTTTCCCATGCTACAGCACGATTCAAACTTTATGGCGGCTGTGAAGTGCGCTACTCGCTGCGCAGTACCTCACCCTTCACGTCCGCTGATACGAGAATTTGTTACTGCGCAGCGACTTGCCTCATGTTCCGAGTTGCCATAAAGCTTGAATCGGGCTTTACGTCGCAACACCTGGTTCTCTGCCTTCGGCATCCAGTCTGTGACTGTCCCAAACTCTCAGCCGCCTTTCCATCTGGGGGCTACGCTTGCCGATTCGCGGTTTCCACTCTAGGACTTGACTGCTCCAAAGACCTTTGACAAACAAGCTATGTCGGTAACTATCGTTTTTCATATTGACAGAAGAGCTGAGAATAGCTATGTATCTAACATTTCTATGCGGCTTCGAAGACACCAAAAGCAGCTTCATCCCATGAGGAAATGGCATTTCAAATAAGTAAAAGATATTTGCTATTCAATGGCAAAAGTAGCATCTATTGCGTGGTAATCTCGCACCGTAGAACTGACATAATTGCTCGTAGAGTGCGTCAGCGTCAGTACTCGTATATCCGTTACGTCCAAGCAGTGTTGTGCATTTTAAGTAATTTCGTTCTTTTGCTTTGGTGTTCGCGAACTCATTACCAAATAGTTTTTGACACCGGTAACTTTCATCGTTTGTTGGTGAATGTACTTCTGGGTTGTTCATGTCATTGCCTTTTGCAATTTAAAGGCTAGTTCTTTGAACTTAAAATTACCTCCGTAACATTCTTGAAAGCGTAGAGCTGTTTCAGAGTCGGAGTTCATCTGGTTTTTAACTACTTAGATTTTATTAATATTTATTTTCTATCAAGCAGTTATGCATATCAGTACCAAATCCCTGGATTTAGAATATTCTGTATTGGCGTCAACATCAACCTTTATCTTACTCTTAACTATCTCAAATATTATAAATGCGAAAGTGAGTTTGTTTGTTTATTAAGCTTTCTGTTTGTTTGTTGGTTTGTTTGTTACGCTTTCACGCTAAAATGGCTGAACGGATTTGGATGAAATTTGGCACACAGATAGAACATGACCCGGGTAAGGACATAGGCTACTTTTCATCCTGGATTGCAGACTAAGTTTCGGGTAACAGCTAGTATTTTTTAACCGACTTCACAAAAAGGAGGAGGTTCTCAATTCGTCTGTATGTTTTTTTTTTTTTTTTTTTTTTTTTTTTTTTTTTTTATGTGTGTTAGCTCATAACTTTTTTCTGGGTGAACCGATTTGGATGATTCTTTTTTTATTTGATAGGTGGTGCTTCACATGTGGTCCCATTAAAATTTGATCAAGGTCCAGCTAGTAGTTTTTGAGTTATCTTTAATATTGCAATTTTTTTCCACTTAGTTTATATGGATGATGTGTTAATAATTTCCTGTCACTGTTATTTACACACCAAGTAGTGGTATACGAATTTGTGTGGGGTAGGTACCGCAACTAAAAAGTGAAAAATAAAAACTTTTTTACAAAAAAACAACCGACTTCCAAAAAAAACACTAAAAGACGTGAAAAATAACTTTAATTTCGGAAGTCGGTGGCCAAAAACGTAAATATAAAACCAAAGACACCGACTTCCGAAATTAAAGTTATTTTTCACGTCTTTTAGTGTTTTTTTTGGAAGTCGGTTGTTTTTTTGTAAAAAAGTTTTTATAAAATAACGTGAAAGCTCACAACTTAGGGCCCTAAAGTGTTGAACATTCTTGCACGTGTAAAATTCATGATATGATTCAAATAGTAAAGGAGACATTCTTGAGGGAATCACGCTGCAATCATAAATTCCAAAGGTGTGTGCAATGCCTTGAAGACGAGGTAGCATAGTATCTGTTACGGGGGCCAATAAACTATCGAGTACAAAATAATACTTTGTTTGTTTGTTTATTCGTGTACACATGCGAAGCATGTATCTATCGCATTGTATAGAGTTTAATAAACTTTGTGTACTTACAACAATTACCCATTGTGAAGTAGGTACTGCAGTAGGCATATAAATGGTATAAACAGTGACTTGACGTGGTGGCGAGTACGGTACTTTCGTTTTTAAAGAAGGTACAGCTTTGTTTGAACGAATACCCCGTGGAAAATAAATTATCTTAAATCCAACTGACGAGCTGTCGATACAATCGATTGACAAGACAAGGAGTGTTGATTAGGGAGTTACCCTATTGTCGTTCCGATTCGTACGTTGTCTACTATAAGGCCAAGTCGAATCTTTATCTCTGAGATCAAGGCAATTGACTGTACATCAAGGCTTCAAACTTTAAGGTGGTGTTAAGAAAGAAGAAGCCTTCTCTAGGAACAATTCAAAGAACGCATTTTTTTATTTAGATTAGAACGTCCACTTGGGAAGCTTATTTCGGAATCGGGAACAGCTGCCTGACAGTTTTGATTAGGTTCAATTTTTTTTTCAATTTATCGATGTAGTGTTTTCTATCACGCTAACAGGTGGTTTCCAATCATTTACCGCACTCGCACATACATTCCTCAGTTGTATATCGAAATATTTTCGCTTACAAACCTTCACTAGACTAGTTCACGCCCCTTCAAGGTTGCCCGCTGGTTTTGTTGCTTAGTTCCTTTCATTTATTATAACAATATGTATTATTTATAGTGTAATAAAATGCAACGCTAGACGATAATATACATGTTTTAAACTATTGCTAGTCACGTCACGGCTATGCGTTCTTCCTAATAATTCGAGTGATTGTTGTTTTTTAAGGCTTGCCGGCCCTAATGATTAAAAATGTTAGTCCAATTAACATTTTTAACTAAAAACCTGTACGTTTTAACAAGCAATTAAACTGGAAACTAGATCTAAATGTTTTGTTGCGGTGCTGTCAACGAAAGTCAGCGTGTAATTAGATTATTTAACAACATGTTCGAGAATACTGTAGTGGGTATTTTTAATTACGTCACTATTACATACTGTACCATAAAGTGACCTTGGCTTGGAAGGCACACTGAACTAATTTCAAACTGGTTCTGTCTAAAGTAGCTAGTAACTTAGTTTTGAAAGCTTATTAAATCTTATGTAAATGCCATTTTTCTGTTCTTCATTTTTCGCTGCTCCCTTTAAGCGTTCTAATTACTTAGGAACGCGTTCTTATGATGTGAGGTGACCTGAAGTGGACCCAGAGCTAAACGCCTCGATGCAGGCACGTACGTATCCTAACTTTTGGTTCGGGGAGGGGGGCCAAACATTGAAACAACCATGTGAACTCTGTAAAAAATTGCGTTTATTTTATGTAACGTCAATTTTCGGGGGGGTGGGGGGGGGGGGGGATAAATCCCAACTATCCTAGCCTCTGTATACGTGCCTGCCTCGATGTTTGCTTGCCAGAGAAGATTTTTTTTAATTTTCTGTGGGAAAACTATAACTTAATTCTGTACTTACAGTTTCTGTAGATACATAATTAATTACATACTATGGTTAGTGATGAAGCTAATAGAAAAGAGGTTATTACTTAATTACCCGTATAATATTTTTCGCTACATATTTGTGTTCATTTGCACCAGTGGAAACTTTGTGGAAAATGCGGCATTATCGGTCATATAGTAATTAAGTTTTCCAGGCTGTAACAGTAGGTAGTAACAATAGTGTCCGACACGTGTAATAATAGTATCCTATGTAACATGTGTTGTTGTATCGTTATTTACGCAAGTGGATGCCTGTCAGTCATACAATGAGCAGAAGTTTTCTGTATCTAAATGAACATAAGGCACGTGCATGTGAAATGTGATTGTGTGTAAAAAAAAGATACTCTCGTTTATCTGAACGAGAGTAGGTAATATTATCATACATAGAGTCGGATGGAATAATTTAAGTAAAAAAAAAAATTGCCTACATTTTAGCTAGACTGCTAATATTTCGACATAAAAAATTACTTCTAACTTGTAACAGTTGTAACACGTATAAATTGTCATAAGTACTTACCATTTATGTCGTAATGTCCTTTCCATTTGTGACATGCGCAAGATTTGAAGATAATGATCTTTATTTATCTGCCGGTTTTAGATTAACGAGGAACAAAACAGTTCAATAGTTATAGAAAAATGGCTTTTCTCAAAATAACAATCAGCTGTTGATTATTTTTAACTTCGACAACGACTTCAAAAAAAGGAGGAGGTTCTCAATTCGAGTGTGTTTTTTTTTAACCGACTTCACAAAAAGGAGGAGGTTCTCAATTCGTCTGTATGTTTTTTTTTTTTTTTTTTTTTTTTTATGTGTGTTAGCTCATAACTTTTTTCTGGGTGAACCGATTTGGATGATTCTTTTTTTATTTGATAGGTGGTGCTTCACACGTGGTCCCATTTAAATTTGATCAAGGTCTGACCAGTAGTTTTTGAGTTATCTTTAATATTGCATATTTTTTCCACTTAGTTTATATGGATGATGTGTTAATAATTTCCTGTCACTGTTATTTACACACCAAGTAGTGGTATACGAGTTTGTGGGGTAGGTACCGCAACTAAAAAGTGAAAAATAAAAACTTTTTTACAAAAAAACAACCGACTTCCAAAAAAAACACTAAAAGACGTGAAAAATAACTTTAATTTCGGAAGTCGGTGACCAAAAACGAAAATACAAAACCAGACACCGACTTCCGAAATTAAAGTTATTTTTCACGTCTTTTAGTGTTTTTTTTGGAAGTCGGTTGTTTTTTTGTAAAAAAGTTTTTTTTATATGTGTTAGCTCTGAACTTTTTTCTGTGTGAACCGATTTAGATGATTCTTGGATGATTATTTGATAGCTGGTGCTTCACATGTGGTCCCATTTAAATTTGATCAAGGTCTGACCAGTAGTTTTTGAGTTATCCTTAATACTGCATATTTTTTCCACTTAGTTTATATTGATGATGTGTTGATAATTCCCTGTCACTGTTATTTACATACCAAGTAGTGGTATACGAATTTGTGTGGGGTAGATACCGCAACGAAAAAGTGAAAAATAAAAACTGCTTTACAAAAAAAGTCGGTTGTTTTTTTGTAAAAAAGTTTTTTCTACTATTATTTATTCATTCCTTTTCGTATAAATTCTCTTTGGCAAGGTGACGCCTTTGTTATTCTAGGTAGGTAAGTAAGTATGCGAATCGTGTATGGCTGCAACCTTGACCACCCATCCCACTGATATTATAAATGCGAAAATTTGGAGGTGTGTCTCAATCAGACCGTAGCGGATGAACGGACTGAATGAATCTTTGTACAGAGGTGGTATGTATCCTAGACTAATGTTAAGGGGACTACATGACCTAAACGCAAATTTATAATGCCTAAAAATATATGATCCACTGCAGTAACCATAATCAGAAAAATATATGTTATTCTTCTGGATATATGCTAGTTAGATAGTGTGTTGAAAACATAATACAATTAATTTGATATGATAGAAAAAAATCACGAAGATACCTCTAAAAAAATACTTTAACGATTAAAAACCATACTAATATACATGCAAATATTCAGATTTTTTGTCAGATTATTCTAAAAGGTAACATACTATCGTAATAGTGTTTTAATTTTTTAGTCCAATGAATAGATTTTTTGTAAATCCATAATTGCTTCATATTTTGCAATAAATTACCAGCGTTGTGTCATCGCGCGTCTCTTTCTTTTCGATGCAATCCGACAGTGACCGCGCTTTAGCTCTTGTAAGCCTCTTAATGGTATTTGATTTTAATTCGGAGGAAAGTAAGGAGTTTTCACGACGATAAAACTGCCAATAGACACAAACTATACAAGGTCATTGATTAACTACAGTTAAAGTTTTGTTGGTAGGTGTTGTTAATAATTTATCGATCTTTATTTCCTCAGTCTTATCTGGAGTATAATGTGTTCATCATACACCAGCCAGAAGGTTCAGCGGGGTAAATGCGTAACACACTAACTTTAGGAATAGCTTTTATTTTGCCAGTTCAACAACATTCATTGCGTTATTTACGTTGTTGAGCAGACAAATTTTTCGAACATATGAAGCAATGGATTAGCAATAGGCTTCAAAATTATTCAGATTGTGATTGATACTGTGTGACGCAATTAAGGTGCAGGTTGTTACCGCTTACCGTTAAAACCCTGCAATAATTTACAAATAATGATGGGTCACTTTGGCCGGCTATCCAATAAGAACTACTTACACATCAAAATTTTATATCATAAGCATCGATTTTCAAAATGTGCAGAAGGCTGTAAAATACCGGGGTAAAGAAGACCTGCAAGTACCAGGTAAACGTATTAGTTTATGACCCTAATGTTCACTGCAGTTCTCGATAATATTAGTTATTGACCCATAACTTCATAAGTCATAACTTCATAAGCATAACATTAGTACTTTTTGAAATAAAATGTTTTGTTAACATGCATTAGAACTCTATTGGTCAATAGGCCAAGCTTTATAAAAAATGCCCATCATTCCTTTTGGGGTTAAGTTTATGCAGTGGCATGTCCAGGTGGTCCTCTTCTCTCCCATTTCAATCATGATCGATTTCTTTACGCTGGGTCTCGAAATTCTCGTCAATATTCGAGCGTTCTGCGATAAGTTACTTACGTTTTTACGGATTCGCTGCATTATTCTCGGCCTGATTGTCAGGCTTCACAACTAAATTGTTTTCCTTATTTGTTAGTCTTACGAAAGTAAACAACAGCAATCATTATTCAAACACGATTTATCTTAGCCCGTCTAGGTCCGAGGCTAGCGTGTTAGCGGTCATCCGAACTAAGTAATTCAGCGGGTTGCATAAGCAATACTTGTTTTATGGTATAGCGGACAGTTGGTGGACATAATGTATATACAATGTTGTAACTCGTAAACACTGCTATTGCGCAACAAACAACATTGCATTTACTTTATAGTGTGTTAGTGGCCCACTGGACATAATATTTAAAGTTCACAGTCGTAGTTGGATGGCATCGTGCCAGAGTTCAACTTTCGTAATTACCAAAATTCTGCCTTCGTCTCGTTTCTCTTTTTTGTTCCATTATTTGGTAATACTCGTGAAATTGGATTAGCAAAGCTTGTCTACAGCGTAGATTCTACGCTGCACAATGAAATGGAGCTGTTCTCAGAATTTGTTTAAAATTTTAAATGTTTTTCTACATTTTAGTTATATCATCATTTGAAAAGGAGCTCTAGACTATCGTAGGTACATTTCTTACGATCAAATCTTGGGGCTCATGCATTTGAAGATCATGTATTGAAACTCCTAATAAAGCACAAGTCAGCTGTTATTCTGCATGTGTATACAATGATTATAGTCTAACAGACTACATTCCACAAACCTTACACCACACGAAAGTCTGTAAACTTAAGGCTATCGGGCAGAATGTTGCTAGCCATTTTTATATCAATACGAGTACATATACTATAGATCGTTTTTTTTCCTTCGATCGTTAGATAGTATATGGATCGTTTTTTTTAAATCTATCAATGCAGTCAGGCCCGCTGCCACCTTGCTGACTGACTAATTGACCACTACCAAAACAGGATCCTAATAAAGAAAAAAAAATACGTTTATTTGCTGTAAACATGACGCAGAGAAAAAACACACAGACAAAAAACAACAAGTTAAAAGTCACATTCACGCAAAATAGGCGTCGCTCAGCATAATGTTCCATCCACCAATGTTACATCCACCAATGTTACATCTATCCAGTACCTACCTTCTTCCATTGCAATCACTTATACCATAAAAAGCGAAAGTACTAGACACATTATTATAACTAGATGTACCATTGCAGGTTCTTCATCGTGACTTTCTTGTTCCCCCGCACGTGGCTGCTGTACGTGGCGAGCGTGCTGATCGGCGCCGGCGCAGCTGCGATATGGACCGGCCAAGGCAACTACCTGACGCTCAACAGCGATGCGGATACCATATCCAGGAATTCTGGAGTATTTTGGGCTATGTTGCAGTGCAGGTTTGTAATACTTCCTGGTGTTTTCGTTTGAGATGCATTGACGAGTTACTTTTGTTATTCGGTGGTCTTCATGCAATAGTTATTATTCAAATTGATCTTGCAGAAGTCGGAAATAAATCTTGGCTTTGGAATCCCGAAAATTACATCTTTCCAATTATTTTTGCTATAATATTCTAGTACCAATTAGGAAATCTATTATAAAATATGGCTAAAAATCTTGTTAGCATCTAAATTGGTCAATTAACGTATGGATATTATTCTAAGTCAATGACTGCTATTTTAGAACGTTTCAGCACGCTAATCTTAATCGATTGCTTTCTCTTTTGCAGCATGTTTTTTGGCAATCTTTTCGTGTTCATAAAATTCCAAGGCAAGACGCAAATTGATGTGGAGACAAGAAATGTGGTGTTCGGTGCGTTGACGGGAGTCTGCGTCGTCGGCTTAGTTTTCCTCATGCTCCTCCGGCCAGCTAAGCGTATGCCCAATATCGAAGATGCCAAGGTAAACCGCATCCTGTCCCATTGACATAATGTATATTTCAAGTAAAACTAAACCACGGCCGACTAGCTCTTACATAAGATTTTATTGATCCACCTTGGTGATGTTTTTGGTATTATCCGGTAATTCAAATACAAATTATTAATAACGCAAGGAGACATCGAGAACAGCCAGTTTCAATTCCCTTGATCGCGTTTTCTTTAATTTAGCGCAAGCTTTTTACGAGGCAGTTTCATTGAGGGCTAACGGGAAGTAAAATGGCAGGTAGGGCCGATGGTCACAGCGTAAATTGGGGCTTTGAACTGTAATAAATCGGAGCCCTATAGATCGACATTATTGAGTCAAGGTAAAGCCCTGGTTTTGGTAGAGCATTGCCCTTCACGCGTGAGACGGTGGCAATGCGGAAGGATAATAAGTAATGGGCTTACAACTATTGTCATTAGGTACTGTTTTTTGACTGCCTCGTTGGTCTCGCATATATAGGTTCTCAACGTGGGCGATAACGTCCCCCTCGTGGGCGATAACGTCCCCCTCGTGGGCGTTTGAGACTTTCAGGGGGGCAGTAGAAGACCCAGAGAAAATTAGGGGGCGGATCTTACGACTATATAATATTGCACGTTTAAATATAATTGTGGCAATAGCTGTTTCAGATTCGCCACAGATGCTAAGTAAAATAAAGTGGGGGCTCTAGAAAAACAAAACTATGTGGGCGGTGGGCAAAATAAGGCTGAGAATCTATGGTCTACTAGTGCAACCACAAGTGCTACTGCAGAGCATGAGGTCCTGGGTTCGATTCAAAGGCAAAGTGTTATTGGGTTTTTCTATCAGGATTATCTCAGTAGCAGCCTGCGGGGTAATTACGTAACACACTAACAGTAGGAATGGGTTTCATTTTGACAGCAACATTCATTGCGTTATTTACGCTATTGAGCAAACAAATTTTTTGAACATATGAAGCAATGGATTAGCTATAGGCTTCAAAATGATTCAGATTGTGATAGTGTGTTATTCAATTAGGGTGCTGGGGTCTGGATTTATGCCCGGTTGATGGTAATAGACTCGCCCCCGATTGCAGGGGATTTAAACATAACTGGCGAAATAAAGATTTACTATAGGTACACCTCTGTCTATCCCTTCGGCAATTATAGGCGTGATGTTATATTGGAACGAAGTTCCTTATCGCGCGTTGCGAAAGGGGGCTAGACGGAAAAAATTAAGACCAAAAGTTGTAACGACCCTTTTTATGTAACGACACTTTTTTATAGTTGTAAGCCGTGCGGCGTGCGCGTGTTTCTCTGTCTCTCTCTCTCTCTCTCCCTCTCATAGAAAGCAAGCCAGTTTTTTTTTTTTTTTTTTTTTTTTTTTTTTTTTTTTTTTTTTTAAGTGGAACTTCGTTCCATCCGGGTGTCCCTTGACACCTCTCAAGTTTTTGTTTTGTGTACTGTTTATTACCTATAAGTTGGCTGAATACTGGGTTTACGCACTGTTGATGTTTTCAGGGAGAAATGGTTCCTCTTGAGGTTCAGGAAAGCCCTATGGATGCGTTCAAAGGTGCCTTGAAGCTGTTTTGCACCCGGGATATGCTGTTACTGAGCGTTACCTTCATTTATACTGGTAAGTTAGAAACACAAAGGGAATTCAAATAATACCACATTTGTGCGAAACTCCTAGAACTATGGGTCTATAAAACCTATCAAAAAGGCTTTGTAGACTTAAAGCTTTGTGAATGGCGCTGTTTGAGTTGTACTGTACTTGTAGCGGGTACATCGACCTAGGTATCAATTTTTATATTATAATAATGTAAACAAACAATCCAACAACATAGAACAGACAACTCAAAAAAAAAAATTGTACAACAGAACAGGATCCAAGGCTGAAGAATGTTACTAATGAATATTGTCATTGCTATCACCAGCACTCTAATTCCGTAACACACTATCACAATCTGAATAATTTTGAAGCTAATCCATTACTTCATAAAAGTTCGAAAAATTTGTCTGCTCAACAACGTAAATAACGCAATGAATGTTGTTGAACTGTCAAAACGAAAGCTATTCCTACTGTTAGTGTATTAAGCAATTACCCCGCTGATTAGTGATAGACAACGTTATTACTTCTATTATTTAAAAAAGGAAGTAGTATAAAAACTACATAGTAAAGTAAATTTCTTCATACAACTTAGGCCTACAGTGAAATGGGTTCTTGGGTGGTTATCCCAAGAATGTGGGATCATTGACTGCCAGTTACATGGTCCCATCTGAATACTAATGAAATTGACGAAGCCAGATATTTATCGTTCACGTTATAAACTTTAAAATAGTATAGGCTTCGTTCTGGCCACTTTCCATCGGTAAAATTTGCTTTCTTAATGCGAAAGGCTGCATCGCCTAATTGTGAGACGTGTAACAAAATAGAAGATGTGCAACATTTGCTAATGGAATGTGCTAAGAACAAACAAGAAAGGGAATCTTTGGCTAGGGAGTTGAAACTAAATATGTGGGATGTTGGACTTATCCAAAATATTTTGGGACACCCTAAATCAGAAACGACTGAACGCATAATTTGTGGTTTAATTCAGAAGTCTAGGCGGTGATTCTCTTTTCTATTTTCATAGTATATTATCATGTATAGTAGTGGTGTATATGAGTTTAGTAATATAATTATAGATGTGTAGTTGCGTGTAAATAGAGTATAAGGTACAATGGGGTTGACGTATCCATGTGGATAAATACCCCTTCTTTATTTTATAAAAAAAAAAAAGTATAGAAAAAGATTTCAAGGTTCTCACAAGTTACCTACGGCTTATATTAGGATTCTAATTTCAACATTTCTCATTTAGATTCGACCTCAAAAAGTGTAGGTATTCAGTTTTTATTTTTGGCGCGGTCAGGTAGCAGACAGATGTCAATTAACCGGTAAGCAATGAATCTGCACGTGTAAATGTCATTAGCATTGCAGTAGGACTTCAGGTATTTACATAAATTGTGAATGTCAACGTATTTCAGTTGTGTTACATTGTAAAATAGGTACAAAAAAATGGTTGTCTGTAAAGTCGTTTTATGGACGATAATTTTACGTGATAACGTCATCGGCTCAGGCGGAACGTGACAATGAGTCATGCTTTTTCGTGCGTGCAGCCAGCGTTCATCGATTATAAGACGTTATCACGTCAAAAAAATCAAATGCTCAATAGTCTGATGACGTTACACTGTCTTGAGTTAAGGATAGGTATAAGTATTCTTAGGGATCTGGGCAATGCGGAATAAAATTGAAAAAAAAAGCTTAACTATAAAACACTAATAAATTGCTTCAGGCCTAACAATAAATTACCCCACTACCTATGTTCCTAAACCGCTAGGTAGGTACTGTAACAAGACAAATGCGGGGCAGTCTTTGGGGACTGCCGATAGAAGTGAAAACTAAGTAACTTGTGAATTGTATCGTGTGTCGCGGTGACCATGACGCGAGTTTCACGCTTTTTGTTCACCCAAAAACTACACATATATACACAGTATCCGTATAGCTCATGGAAAGAGTTCTATGATTTTTGTTCACCCAAAAAGTGCTCAACGCGCCTAAAGAAGTTTTCACTTCAAAAAAAAACTGTCAATGTCAAGGTCACATCAATTATATTGTACACATCCATTTCCATTTCCAATTTACGCTGACCTCACATTGTACGGAAATCCTATACAATGCGAGATTAGCATTTACTGTCAATGTATAGCTTGATTTGTAGCCGTGTGTACAGTGTTAGTTTAAAAATGCTCTAAATGCATTAACATTATCAGCCTATAATGTTTCTACTGCTGGGACACAGGCCTCTACTCTGAAAGGGAGTGGGCCATAACCCGTGGATGGATTGATTTTTGTGAAAGATGATATAAAGGGGGTCACTACTGAGATGACTTCTTCCACACTCTTCTAGTACTCGTCTACTAGAAGAGTGTGGAACAAGTCATGCTGCGCGACCGCAAATAAATTGAGAGGCAACAGAATAATGATGGAGTCGGCGACAAACCACTACGCGGGCCCTTGTGGGTTGGTAATAATCGAGCTTGAATCGTCAGGTTACCATGTCTATTCTTTAAAACTATTTCTTTTTTCATCTTTTCCAGGCGTGGAGCTGTCATTCTTCAGCGGTGTATACAGCCCTAGCATTGGTTTCACACTGTCCATGGGCGAGAATGCTAAACAACTCGTGGGCTTGTCCGGAGTCTTCATTGGTTTGGGAGAAGTGCTCGGTGAGTTATGAATGTTAATTTGAATTTTATGATCATTAGCATAAGGTTTAAATTACAATGATTGATTGCTCGTGAAATTATACGACTAGTTGCATTGTTTTGGATTGGAGTCGTAAATATTGATTGTACCTATACATCAATTTGATACAGAATATTTGTAGAGGCCTAATTATTATTTACCGATGTTACGACATGGGTAAGTATGCTACTCACAAAAAGATATCATCAGATCGGTATCAATAAATAAATTACAATTAAAATTCCTGAGGTTGCTCATACCGCCAGAATACCAGCTCATTGTAAATCTTTAACTAAATATCTATACTTCTCAGTTGAGTAATTTATAATTACCCAACGCTAAGCCGGGTAATTAATTATAAACAGTTTAGTTAACATTGTATATATTTTTTTATATTATCTGATCAATGCAATACATGATAGTGTTATAGAAAACCTTTTAAAAATAATCTTGAGATAAAAGTATAAGTCATTGTCGATTGGTGTACAAATATTTGTATTGGGAAATCAAAACCGCTAAATATCAAATAGATATTATGATATCTTGACTATTACATTTATACCTGTCTGTTCATTAGTTCTAGAATTGCGTAATTAACGTTTAAGTCATGTATGAGCCACCAGCGCAGATAAATATTTACTTGACACCAATATAATTTAAACCTTATGTCAAACGTCATAAGATTTAATAAACCTAATTAGTAATTACACAATGTTTGCATAGACATGAATAATTGTATGGGCTTTGCTTATTATATAATTAATTGTTCCGGGCACATGACAGTTAAAATAATTATTTACTTTTAACCTAATAAAAAAGAAGTGTTGCCTAAGATTATTTGGATAACATTTCTCTGTTGTTATTCCCCAATCTCATGCCAAAATTCATACATAGGTAACCATTATTGGTTATGTATGAATTTTGCATAAAGGCATTATTATTATTTTTCCAGGAGGCGCATTATTCGGTATCCTTGGCTCAAAGACGACTCGTTGGGGCCGCGACCCGATCGTTATTATGGGCTACGTCATCCACCTAGCCAGTTTCTTCCTCATATTCATCAACCTCCCGACCGTGGCGCCATTCGGGGACACCCACGAAGTTTCCTACATCACCCCATCTCCTGAACTGGCGATGTTCTGCAGCTTCCTCCTAGGATTCGGAGATGCATGCTTTAACACTCAAATTTATTCGATACTGGGAGGCAACTACTCAGATAACAGTACTTCGGCGTTCGCGTTGTTTAAGTTTACTCAGGTGAGTACTTGAAGTTTTTTTAATTAAGAACGTAGGTACTTAAACCGCTATGTAACCAATCGTGTTTACAATGCAGTCGCCTTTTGCAGGAGTATGATCAAATATTTATAGAACTAAAAGAAATTCAAAAAAACATTAATCATGAACAAAGCGTGTTGAGAAAACCACAGTTGCAATTATTATCTATCTGTCGTGTCTTCTCGGAATAAATCTTGATATACTATTGACGATACAAAAGTTCATTTAACTGAATGAATTATAGAGGAAAAAATAAATTGCTTTGTTGTCAACACATATAGATAACCTTCTTTGTACGGAAGTGGGTTTAAATGAGGATATTGAATACTACACTATGCGACAAATGTATACATTATTTTAAATAGGTATATCAAAACTGTTGTTATTCGAATCGCATAAACTGTAAAACCTTATCGAGAAAATTGTTTATTTTCTTACCTTGAAATCGATCGTTAGTACCTACTTTATAAGTAAAAACATGTGATTAGTGTAGAATGAGTAGGCTATAATGAACATTCAATTGTTTCTCACAAGGTGTGACGAATTATTTAATGAAACGTATTTACCGGAACATACTTGTTCGTGCAGTGCTTGATACAATCGGAGTTTTTATCTGCTATTGTTATTATTGATGCCAATCAAGTCGAAGAGTGACGTAGACCTTCGACATAGCTAGTATCGCTTTTAAAAACAATTGCCTGAATATCATAACCACCTGTACCTACGGCCGTCTCTACAGGCTGACTGCATAGAACCTTGAATCTCGTGACCCCACCCTTCTTGAATTACGGATAACCCCTAGTGTCCTATGGTAACTTTAACAATTAATTTCTTCTATTCCCATGGCTGAAACAAAAGCGCTAAAATCACAGCTTGCATAGCATTGTGAACGCTAACGCAGATTGGAACGGGTCGCGCTGGAAGGCAATGCAATGAAAAATAAATCTTATATCCCTTTCGTATATTTTCTATGAACTAACGCACACTACAGGCGGTCTGCAACGCACTTTTTTGTATGAAAATGCGTTGCGCTGCGACTTGTTGTGGCTGTAATGTGCGTTTAAGTCTTCACACCAAACCCGCCGTCGAGTCGTCGACACGCGCGTACAAGTAGCCGACATGATTCTTTTGAAATAAAGCCACCGACATCAAGCCGCCGGAGCTGTGTCGGCGGGTCGGCGGGTTTGGTGTGTAGACTGCTTTAGGGTTAATGTGAAAAATTAAATATTCTCTAAGAACTGTCAATGTTGACCGTATTCACTCCTATGCAGGGACAGAGATAAAAGTCCACATCCACGATTCATGAAATTAAGGTTTACCCTATGTGCATACGACTATAATGTATTTGAAATAACTGGCGAAATGTGGGGATTGGTAGGTACCGTCAAACGGGGCGAATATGGATGCAGGGGTGAATCGGGATGGAACTTTAAAAGGGATTAAATAATATAGTTTGTCGCCAACAAGGGCACTTAATCGTAAACACATTAGAATCGTTTTTGGCAACAAACTATATTAATTAAATGTTAAAATCTCTTTTAAAGTTTCGTCTCGATTCACCCTAGCATCCTTATTCATCCCGTTTGATGGTACTATATCTACACCTCTGCCATACCTATCGGTGATTACGGGAGTGATGATGTTATGTTATTTTCTTAAGAGTGCCCTTCCCGGTCCGTCTACCGTCAACGTGAACAAGATAAAAAAGCTTGTTGTTTCATCCAACGCAATGTTTGAAAAAGAAGCAAGAGTGAGAACGCGATAACATCGAACGAAAACTGGCGGGCATAGATTTCACAAAACTTGTATCAGGAAATACGTGTTTTTGAAAAAGCCTTAAATGTTTTTGGAAAAAAATGTTTGTCTTTTAGAATCTCCATTACATATGCGAGGATTCTATGATGATGTTTTCTTTACTTTTACAATTTATGAGTAAATTATAAACGGCCAAAGATCAGGTAAAATTTGTGAAAAAAAAGCAGATTTTTGGAGGCTTATACTGAATTTGTTTCTACAAATTTAGATTTTTTGTTTACATAGAAACCTAGACAAAGTGCACAAGATACCTATTAGTTCAAAAAATTCAATGAAAGATGGGTTACCACACCATAATCACGTACGAGCGTTTGTATGAAAAGTATGACGGGTTGGCCGCTCTTAAAACACGTTTATTTCTCTTTCCAGTCACTAGCCGCAGCGGCATGCTTCTTCTACTCATCGAAGGCGCTCCTGTCAGTACAGCTCACGGTGCTGGGCATCCTCGGCACGCTGGGCACGGCGAGCTTCGTGCGCGTGGAGTGGGCGGCGCGGGCGCGCGCGCGCGAGCAGGCGCTGGACGCCGGCGACAAGAGCTCGCCCACCACGCATGCGCTCGCGGATAATGCACTGCACTATGACTGAGAGGTACAACTGGCTGAGTTTTAAGTGGTTTTAGGAAGAGGGGTTACTGTATAACAGTCAACAATATGTCTCTAGTAACTGTCAAAGTTAAATTGCTGCCATGGACGTGCGGATCTCATAGGCATTTTTTTGCTTTTTGTGTTTGGATTAGGCTAAAAGCGGTTATTTTGAAGACCAATTTCTCGTACTTAAAAAGTAGATAAATTAGAGGCTCTTTTGACAGATTGAATGCGAACATTCTTAAAAATATGGGAATTGCCATTTTGATCTTTGAAGTCTTTTTGAGTGCAACTCGAATATAAATTGTTTATTAACATAAACTGCGCGGTATCAAGTGAAATTCTTTTGAAAATTTAAAGGAAGTTAATGATTTGAATAATAGAGAAACTCCTTTTCTAAAATCACTAATAGTTCAGCGTGTGTTATATGTGACGGAAAATCGGGCAGCCCTAGTAAAGCAGCCTTTGTAAAGAACTGTAAATAAGAATAAAGCTTATTAAATTATAAGGAAAAATATTTTAAAAATAAAACTTTAACAACTCTGAATTATTATAACGCGTAGTTGTTTGTTGTCTGTAATAAAATGATTGACGATGCGCCTGCATGTTTTAACTTTGTTGGAAATCCGTTATGTTTTGAATATCGAATTGTGCAAGCGCAGTGACGATTTAAATGTCGTACCTAAATAAGTAGTTCGTAAGTTACAACGAATTTTTAATTCATTGGTGTGTATTGATATTGACTTATCTTGAATAGTATTCGAATCACATTCCTTATACAAAATCTGTATAGTATGGAAGTATTATTCCTATATTTTGTTTTTGGAAACGTAATTTCGTTTCTTATAACATTTCAGGATTTGATGGTAATCTATAGCTTTTATTAAAGTCCGGACGTCGAGAGAATGCGTTCATGGCAGCTGTCAGTGCGACAATTCTAGTAACTAATAAAGATCAAATTCGCAAAATACGTATTCGCTTGTATGACACTGACAGGTGTCAAGAACGCATTTTCTCATCAGCCGCACTATAGGTGTTATTTACTTTGTAAAACTATGTCAGTGAAAAAAAAAAAAAACAATGAGAATGACGGTGGATTCCCAATGTTGGTTGTGTCATATAAAAATCTCCAGATTGATATTGAGTTACTCGCACAATAATACTCAGTGCACACTAGAGACATTTTAGTCGGGCGATAGTTCGATCGGTCAGCCAATCCGTTTACGGATTTATCGCAATGCGCGAATTTACTATTCAAATCGATCGGTCTAAAAAAACTCCTGACAAACTATACAGACCAAACTATCGTTCGACTAAATCTCTAGTCTGTGTTGGCCTTTAATAAAATAATGTTTCATCAATCATGGCGTATGGCGCATCAGTAGTTAGTTTGTAAGCAAAATACAGCAAGCTTTAAAGTGAAAAATAATAATGATTTATCCATTATTGATAAAAGTTACACATTAAATGAAACAGGGAATAATTTATTGTTTTGTATTCACATTTATAGTTCAATTATTATTAAAATCATTCGATTTCATCAATTATTATGTGATTAGAAAATATATACATATTCATATTGATGTAGGTATGGACGGCAATGTGTGGTGCTCTACTCATATATTGTGAGTGTAAAAAGTGTATAGATATTTTTGTATAGAAAGTAATATATATGTAGAAGAAATGTAAAATATTGTATAAGGACTTCTAGTCATAAACTCGAGGTTATCTAAAAGAAATCATGAAATTTTAAAAGCCTATTCCCAACTGTTTTGGGGTCGACTTCCAGTATGAAGTATGTTCGGATGCAGCTGAATACCACTATTTCACGTGGATCGACTGCCTATCGGACCTCCACAACCCAATGACTGGGTAAAGGCTCGTACCGCGTGCCGCGCGACGAGCGGCGCCTTTGTGTCGTGCTGTCGCGTCGCGCCTGTATATACGAGCCTTAATACGATACCGCTTGCTAAGACTGGTTGTCAGATTTTCGACCCGTAACAACTGTCATAGATCCACAAATGACAGCCGGGACCAACGGCTTAAAGTGCTTTCCGAGGCACGGAGGGGTCTTGGTATGTAAACATGGTCACCCATCCACGGAACAACCGCGGCAAGCGTAGCTTAACCTGATCGATTGATAAGTGCGGCTATTATTTCTAAGCCACAAGCCCCTACAACTAATGTACATCTTCACTGAAACATTCCTTGTATATTTTCTCTATTTGATTGAATTTATTTCGTAGATATTATAAATAGTAAGTACGTAATTTTATATCTGTTATTTTATTTTCAAGCTTTTAATTTAACATTCCTGTATGTCTAAAAACCTATTTAAAATTAATAGTATTTCCCTGCTGATGTTACTATCTAGTCTTATTTTCATATTCTAAAATAACAGTTGGCTGTACTTGTAAGCAGTTTGTGGAATATGTACTATTGAAAATAAAATATTTTAATAACATATCTGTTGTTTTCATATTTATTTTATACTAGCCCGCGACGTCGTCCGCGTGAAAGTCGTAAGACACCACAATATACCAAAATAACAGCCACATTTTTATAAAACTTCCCTGTATACCTACTACGTTTGTAATTTTGGTCTTAGCAGCCAAAATATGGAGAGAGTCAGGATTGGTGACGCGGGAGCAAACGATGTACAGTTGTCCGTGTGAGAAGCAGCTCGTCCTGAGGTCGACACCCACAGCCTTCGGTAGCAATTTCCCATTGCTTTTTTTTTAAGATTTACATACATACATAAACTCACGCCTTCTTCCCATGGGGGTAGGCAGAAACTACAGAACGCCACCTGTAACGATCCTTACATACTCTTTTTGCCTCTTATACGTTCATACATCTGGTCATACACGCACGCCGGTTGCGAGTACTACGCACCTGACCTTTCTGAAGAACGTCACCAATAAGGTCACTATATGTCTTCCTAGGGCGTCCCCTCCCGGCGTTTCCACTCACATCTGCCTTGTAAATATGTTTTGTTAGTCACCCTTCATTCATCCTCTCAACATGACCAAACCATCTTAGCATACTCTTTTCAATATTTGTCACTACATCTTTTAAACCGCACCGTTGCCTAAGCGCGCGTGCGTGCGTTGCGTTTTTAAGTTTTAGTAGTGAATTAATGAACGCCTGCGTTCCTGCATGTCTAATGGCACAATACTGATTCACTGACTGATGCATTCTTACAAATCATTCCTAACGAACAGCTATCACTAAAATACTATAACAGTACCTATATGTAATGTAAACACGGGCAGTCACCTAACCATAGATTTTGATTTTTATGTAAGTATCTTGACATTTCTCGGGACCCTGGGATCCCAGACCTTTGGAAGGCATACGAGGGCAATTCGCAGAGGCCTAGAGGCCTAGGCAACTCGCAGAGGCAGTTAGACGTTTTTAATTAAATGAGGCACCAACCGACGCATATCCCTGTTCGGACTATACAAGTGCACCCAAGGACAACCACCGGTTGGTGTAGGACTATTGCAGGATATGGAAACAAAGATATTGGACTATGGATTTGGGTAGCTTAAGTGGACTAGTTATCTAGGACTATGGAAAGACTATGGCCCCTGCCTGACCAATGTTTTATATGAAAGACACAGATAAAATCGCAGGGGGTGACTTGCACACTCAATAATGGGCCCCCGAAAACGGTCGCACATAGTGTCGTAGCGACAAGGGGCCAACAGGTCCTGAGGTGTTTATGAGGAGTGGAGAGGTATCCCACGGCTATCAGGGCAATCCCGGAAGTACGATCAACATCCCTACCAGCATCTTACTGGAATACTTCCTTCCTCCGAGCACGTTTGCTCTTGCGAATCTCCACTCAAGCCGGCCAATACAGGCAAGAGAGACGTGGGAGCTCTGTTCCTCGTCATCGTTCACTCCAGTCGGCCAATAAACGCAAGCCAGAGGCGAGGAACAAGACTTCTCCCATTGTTACCAAAGGTCACAGAAGACGCCTTAACTTTGTGTTCTTCTGTGTACGTTCTACGAACGATCATATAATAATACCTATAACAAAATGTAAAAAAGAAGCACAATAAATATCAATTGTTGGGAATCGAACTTAGGTTTGCAAAGCAGTCGTCGAACCTTTATGCTATTTGCTTTAGTGTAAGTTGAGTAAAATGGCTGTTCTTATATTATGTCATGATTGACTGCCTATGTATAGCGGGATGATAATAATTAAATAGGTTAAATCTGTAACTATCTGCTATGCTCGTTCCCTATTCAGCCCAGTGAAGTAATGGAATAATTTGACTGTTGTCATACATCGGTGTCCTGGTTCACCCTTGTTAGGTATAACAACGTTTTGTCGAAAATCACTCCGGCTAATTTTAGTTACATTAAAGTCATAGCCTTCTAACCTAACCTATCCGAGTCGGGGTACTCTCGAGTCGGGGTGTTAACCATAATGACGTTTTTTATATATATTAAACGTTAGACCTAATGATTTTCCATTAAATAAACAATATACATATTAAACGTTAACTCCCAACAGAAGAATACACAGCAATTGAATATTCGATAAAATACATGTTATACCACCAAATGAACACTACATCAAAAATGAACATTATACCCTGTGATCAATAGCGCAAATGTTGTTATCGCAAATAAATATACGATGAAATGAAAATTATGATAATCAATATTATACAAATTGATTATTTTCTTAAACGTTGTTCGAATTAGTAACATTACATCAAAAGTCGTTATACCAAACAAGGGTGAACCCGGTGTTCTCACCTCAGTCTCATTTCCTACGAAATGTTTTTTTTTGTTTATCCTTTATTAAAAAAAAACAGGTTTTTAATAATTAATTACAATCTAGCCTATAAGATTAGTAAGCAATTTTAATTTATCTTAATTTAATACGTGATAATTATTTTAAAATGTAGAATAGTGTGGATTGCTCTTTACAAGTCCGTTCCACTTTCTTAGTCTGATTATAATGTTTTAAACACTTTGTTCATGTGTTAGTGTTATTAGGTGTGTCATTGTTACTATTATTTCTACACTACACTAACTCAAAAGGTTTTGTTCGTTTTAGTCTTCGCACTATATGTGTTTGGTCTGGGTCTAACAGCTGAATTGCCTTGATGTTCACAACATGAGGCCCATGAACACCAACTCCACCGGGACTCGGTGTTCATGGGCCTCAGCAAATTTTTGGATTATGTTGGTGACTGGTTCAATTTTTAGGCCACGATGGAGGTCGTCATTTCTTATAAACCAGGGCGCATTAACAATACTCCTGAGTACCTACCTTTTCTGGAATGTTTGTATAATTTTGATGTTGGTCGGTTTAGTACAGCCCCACAGTTGGATGCCATATGTCCAAATTGGCATAAGAATATGCATAAATAATAAAATTTTGTTATGTATTGATAGGCAGGAGTCCCGTCCAATCAACTAAGCTTTGATCAATTATAATTGATCGAAGCAACCAAGACATGTTTTTAAAACGCATGTCTAGTTCCTGTCTTTTCGTTTTGACGTGCACTTTCTTTTCTAGCGCAGTTTCGCGTCAACCGTTAAGTCAAGGTATTTGGCTGTATTGGCGTATGACACTTGTTGACCATTGAAGATTGGGTGGTAATCACAATTCCTGTTGGTGAAATCAATGTGACGTGACTTCCATTCATTCAATTTGCGGTTTCTGTCTTTTCTAGTACTCAAACCTCAGTTCAAGAATATAATTCTGAGGCTGCTCTTTTCAAATTAAAGCAAATCTCAGAACCAAATAGGATTGACAAAGAAAACAAATCAGTAAACTTGACTACTATTTACCTAACAGCAACTAATATAATAAATATAAATAACAAATATGAATGCTTGGCTTAAGACTATTTACTGGCACTGTCGCTGTCGTCCCCACCAAGTTTAAAGTCCATAGGTTTATCGTAGCCCATCATTTTGGCATAGTGCAGGGGTTCCGAGAAATGCCTTGCTTCGATAAAGAGAGGTGTTCCTTTTGCTTTCATTGTGGTGAATGCACCAGGAATATCGGGCACCTCTACATCTTCCACTTTGAAGTCAAGCTGAAAATTAATATACTAGTCAGTTTCTGCTTACACAAAATATGTTTTCTACATCTATTCTGTTGGCTGTATGTTGATTATGCTATTAAGCTATACATTTCCAGTATAAGCTGACCTCTCATTGTACGGAAATCCTATACAATGCGAGATCAGCTTATACTGGAAATGTATATCTTGATATGTGGCCGTGTGTACATAAAATTGCTGTTGGTACCTATTTAAAATCAAGATTAGTTTAATATTATGATGACTGAAAATAATGTTCTATCAATTTATTCTTCATTATAGAGGCAGTGCTTATGTTTTTTCTTTCCTAAAAGGTCCTGTAAAAGAAGGCCCACTGCAGCAGCTATTACGCATATTGAGTTTTGAGGGCAGGGGCGTCTCTTTTAACTTCAATACATAATCATCTGCCATGCCGTTTTCCAACTACCATGTAACGGGGAGAATAGGGTTGCAGAGGTGAATCGGGACGAAACTTTAAATTTGTTTTTTTTGCTGAATTTTTAGTTTGTTGCATTATAATACAGTAAACACATGAGTAAGTCTTTTTGGGCATCAAGTGATATTATTTCAATGTTAAAATTCTTTTTAATTTTTTTTCCATAATCACCTTGTTTCATGGTATGTTGCATTCGATTTTTATTACAAATCGTCATCAGCTGCCTTTTTTCAACTATATTAAGGGATGCTTATTACAATTTCTCACAGAAAACAATGACAATATTTCCACATAAGACCTCACATTCGGCAATAGGTACTTATTGCCAATACCAGAGTAACTAATAAAGAATTTGTTCAAACAATAAATAATACACACCTTTTTTTTCGCTAGGAAGAAATTTATAGTGGTAGCAGTATAAGTTGATGTTGCAGGGTCATAGTGTATTTCTGTCACATATTTCTTAGTTATGATATGAAGTAATAAAGGCGTAACGAATGTGAAGAAGCCTACTACTGAGCAAAGTGCGACGATTAGTGAAGTACTGCCTATAGTTGCCGCCTCTTTGAAGATTATAGGTTGTGCTAGCAGCCCGGCGGCACTAGAACTCAGTGAGAACACTTTCACACCCTTTATCTGAGGCGTCAGTGGACCATAATATATACACTCCAACTTGTTATCATTATCTTTCAATTTTATTGAATAGTTCCTGCTTATTACACTGGTACAGCTGCTGATTGATTTTAACTTTGAGGTTATCTGTTTGTCAGTGAGAGGTTGAATTAAAACTCTACTATAGTTGAACGTACTTTGTGCACAGAAACGCAACATTTTGCCTTATATTTTACTTTAGTTTATAAATTAAACGGAAAATCGAAAAATCAAATCCATTGAATTTAGATTTTTTACTCGACGAGATTTTTTCAGTATTGTGACTTTGTAACAATGACAGAGATAGACTGACACTGACAGTGGCAAGACAAACAATAACAGTAACAGTAACAGTGCAAATGCCAGATAAAGCCTACATTCCGAATTACGCCATAATCGATCACAGCGCTCACATCAATAATTTGCGTTCCGATTTAGATATCACGATTATGACAGCTGAGAACTGTCATCAATTCGGAACGGTCGTGAGCGCGCTCACGGTGCTCGCTCAACGTCAACCCCAAACCTTGCACAAGAAAGAAAGACCGACTGGATATTTTTTAAAAAATGGAAGTTCTGCACATTGGCACTTCTGTTTTATTGGTTGAGATGTATGAGAACAAAGATGCGACTCAAAACAACTCAACAGCACAACGGACAACTGTCATTTTTGACAGCGCTCACAATGATATTCATTTAGGGCATGGTCGACGTTATCGCAAGATGGCGCATGTCATGACGTCATCTATGACGATTCACGGAACATCGTTATCGCGCTCACGCTAATTCGGAACGGCTGTAAGCACGCTCAAATCGATTACAGTGCAATTCGGAACGCAGCCAAAGTCAGTTTGACATTTAGTTTGAAATTCAGAAACCAAGAGTTCTATTTGAAAAAACATAAATTATATTACGTTCCATGTAGGCCCAACCAAATCCATTTTAGCGGTACTTTCTTCCCAAGTTAAATCACTCACGTAACTTGCGCTTCATAAAGCGTGGCTGGCTTTTTAATGATCACAGAGTCCGCATGGTCACTACTACCAGAATAATTAAATAAAATCAATTTTTATAACCATCTACCGTAAGTATAAGTTTCCTGGGCCTTATTCGGAGGTGATAAAACTTTTAATGTAACTTTAGTTAACTTTTATTTATACGTCTTCTTCTATCTTTATTTTCACATTGTAAGTCCCATTCATGCTGTGCTGTTTCACAACAAAGCATGTCTTGTCGGGCAGTTGTCAACATCGTAGCAAATACCGGTCTCCGTGTCCAGCACCATAGAATCAGGACAGTCGCACCTCGAGAATCCACAGACAGTTCCAACTAGCATCTGCTCAGGATGTTCGCAAGTTCTTTGAGCTGGCCAGTATGATTGGGAGCAGTTGCTTGTTTCTTTAATCATCCACTCTGGACAACTCTCCACACCTAGAAGGCAATAAAATAATATTATCAGATAATTTTAAACAAACTAAATAGGATTGTAGATTTATACTATAATATGTATATTCATCCATACTATATATACATTAATATACAGCGTGGCGCTACGATGGCCAGTAACAATAAAAAATATAAAAATAAAGTTTTTGTATTAGGTCATTTGAAGACAATGATCTCCTCAGTGACCGTCAATATGGCTTTCGCCGGGGACGGTCAACTGGTGATCTTCTTGCGTATGTCACGCACTGCTGGGGCGAAGCCATCGAGAAACACGGCGAGGCACTTGCTGTATCGCTTGATATCTCGAAGGCCTTTGACAGGGTCTGGCACGCTTGTTTACTCAGCAAGCTTCCTGCTTATACCCGGCTGATTTTTGTAGCTGGATATCAGACTTCCTTAGCGAACGGTCGATCAGAGTAGTCGTAGACGGCTGCTCCTCCGACCTTATGGCTATTGATGCCGGAGTTCGTCAAGGGTTTGTTCTCTCTGCAACTCTTTTCCTGCTGCACATCAATAACCCACTTTAGCCTGATATTGTTGGGTACGCAGATGACAGTACTGTTTCAGAGATATACTTGTCCAGCGCAAAAACCAGCGGGGCCGAAGTTTGTTCCTTGAGAGAGGCCATGGTAAAGCGGACAGATTTGACCTTAAGCCTTGTCTCCCAGTGGGGTGATGACAATCTGAGGCCCTAGACAAATGGCATTCGCTTCGAAGCGATTCTATTTCTACAATCGTTATCGCTTTTGCTAATGTTTCCGTCATACGAATCGAAAACTAGCGATAACGGTTGTCAAAAAGTGCCACTTGGCTACGCATCTCTATGAAAGTAATCGTTCGACGCTGTCGATTCGTTTCATAGAATCGAATGATGTTAAACTTGTCTAGCTAATTTCTATTCGTTGACCTATGGTCACGTGACATTTCGATAGCTTATGTCAACCCCATACATTTTTTGGCTTTTCTACTAGCATTATCGCTAATCGAATGTTATTTTGTCTAGGCCCTCTGGTCTCTTTTAACGCCACTAAAACACAGGCGTGTTTTTTTTACCACTAAAAGGAGTCGTTTCGACCAATCTCCTAGTTTTCGGGGTACATCTGTTCCTGTAACTGATCGGCTCGAGCTCCTAGGCATGGAGTTGACATCCGGTCTCAACTTCGGCGCCACCATCGAGTATAAAGCCCAAACTGCGGCTAAGAAGCTGGGCATCCTAAATAGGGTGAAGCGATAATTTACGCCTGGACAGCTTTTAACCCTGTACAAAGCACAAGTCCTATCCTGCATGGAGTATTGCAGCCACTTTTGGGATAGCTCAGCTAAATACCAACTTGCCGCGCTTGACTCAGTGGAACGCAGAGCTAAGAGACTCATTGGCGACATAAAACTGGTGGATGCCAAGCTTCACAGCTTGGCTCATCACCGCAAGGTTGCCTGCTTGTCGGTCTTCTACAGATTGTACTTCGGTGAGTGTGCCCAAAAACCTCATTCCAGCAGCCCCCTTCTACCATCAAACATCTAGGCGCACTGCAAGTTACCATCCCTACCCAGTTGCTATTCCACCAATTCGCACTAAGCGCTTCCATGATCAAACATCTTTTATAATGCGCACAGCAAAAGAGTGGAATTCTCTGCCTGCGCCTGTTTCCGACCGCTTAACCCAAATCTCTTCAAAGTGAGAGTGAACAGGCTTCTTCTGGGTAAGCTCACTCCATCATCGACTTTGTTTCCATCTTTGACATATACTAGAGTCAAGAGCAAACCCATCTAAATTTCTTTTTTTTAAATACTTTATTTGTAATTTGGTTTAATTTCAATTTGGGTGTATTCCTGAAATAAAAATGATTTGATCTGATATTTGATTTCATTAATTGCTGAAATTAACCTTTTTGGCGCAGCCGTGAGGCACACACTGCTGTTATTAACACTTTTTTTGTTATTTGTATTTTGTGTTTCACGAATATGTTTTATTGTTACTGGCCACTAGCCCTGCCCTACCCATGTGTTAAATTAATGTCGCCATTGTAGTGCCACGCTGTTTAGACATCTGAACTATCCTAACTATAATATTATTCTATACATGCGAAAGTAAGTTTTTATGTTTGATACCTTTTCATGCCTAAACCACTGAACTGATCATCCTGAAATAACAGAAACGGACATAGGGTACCTTTCATCCCGAAAAAAGTAGTTACTGTTCCCGAGGAAAACAACAATAACGTTCTTATGATAATAGAAGACGCCACGTGTCTTGCAAATCATGATTGAATTATAGCTCGAATTGATTGTTAAAAGCTAGTATTATTATAAATTCGAAATTAACTCTGTCTAGTTACCTTTTCACGCCTAAACCATTGAACAGATTTCGATAACATTTTGCAAGGAGATGGATGGCATCCTAGGGAAGGACATAGGCTCCTTTTTGTATCAAAAATAATCCTAAAAGGGGGTGATATAGGGGATGAAAATTTGTATTGGAAACTTAGCATTTCTTAAGTTATACGAAAATTTAAATTCATGCTTTTGGTAAGAATAAAAGAATATTTGTTTCAGGGTTTTTGGAAAATCGTTCCCCTAGAGGGTACCTATAATAGGGGATGAATTTGAAATTCACATAATTATTGCAATATTTCTGTACCTTTTTTATGAGATTTAAGGAATTGGAAATATAGTGAAAACCCGTATCTTGAGGTATTATTTATTTCATTTAAATCGGAGCTTTATAATAACTTAGCTATCATGTAGGTAATACGTGGTCAGTGGCAGCGCTAGTGTTTATAATTAAGGATGATAATATTAAAATGAATTATTATTATGTTTAAGTTAGACATATAGAATCATAAAAATCTGGTCCATGAAAAAAAAATTGCATTTATTATCTGTCGGATTCACACTTTATGGGCTGAATGGATTTGGATCATGATAGGATACTATTTATCCCGGTAGCACGTTCCCTTGTGATAATTTCCAACATCCATGCGGGCGAAGCCGCGGGCAGAAGCTCGTAGTATTATATAGAGGCCACATTTGTTTGTTTGTACCAAGTTTGTATGTAGGGAGTAATCTCTGGAACTAGGGTAGGATTTAAAAAAAAATGCATTTCATAGCCCAATTCTTGAGGAAGGCTATAGGTAGGCTATTTAACATCACGCTAGGACCCTTATAAGCCGAGGAAAAAGAAAAAAGTCAGAAAGAAGGCTAAACGAAATAAAAGTGCGGGCAGGCGATGCGGTGCGACGGACGAAGTCGCGGGCAGAAGCTAGTATTTTATATTTTATTGAATCCTATTACTTATTAAGGTTTATTAGACACTCCCATGTAGGTAACCGAAAGGTACATCCATGATAGGTATGTACAATTTAGGGGCCCCTTTTATTGCACATTACAATAGTAATGACGATGAAAGAAAGAAACCGACGACAGTCACGAAGTAAAAATGTTCCAACGCGAGAGTATTCTAATGATCGCGCTAATCGTTCGGCGAAGCATTTATCTTACAGACATGGACAAATACCTACGGTGCTGATGGTACTGTTTAGATTGTTATCAGGCTTAATACTGGAACATGAATAGGTGAATAGGTATAAGCCCTTCAACTGTGGCTTAATTACTATTGAGCCTATTATTATCGCAATGCCCGATTCGGTTGTGGGTTATGGAACTTGATTTGAGTAAATATGGAATATTTTGCCCCTTCGTCTTCATATAAATTTTAATAGAACACTTTGGAGCGAGCAACTAACTTTAAAGTTTTGGCGAGTTAGTTAAGTTCCTTGGCAATTCAAGCGACAATGAAATTGTGTGTAAGTTTGAAGATAATTATACTTACATGTATTATTGTGCCACAGGCAATGTAGCGTCGACGACTGAACATAGGACGAAACGACACTTACGCCAAACATGAATAAAATCCACTTGATCATTATGACTAGGCCTGTTAATTAGACTAGATGCACCGCTCTACTAATTGCTTTTATATATCAGAAGCCGTTGTTAAGATTACCACTGACACAGACTGTGTTTATAACACTGGCAAATCGAACAATGCTATTCGAGGATTCTACAATAGCCCTTTGTTCATTTAGCATCTTTAAACAATGAATGAGTTAACAGCGTTCATCCCGCTCGGCCTGGCAACGTCGCAATTTTTGTGGTTTTTCATGATTATTTTATTAATTTTTTTCAGCCAAGCACTAGATCGTTGGTAAGACTAAACCCGTCTGAGGCCCGGGTGGAAATATTGAATGGCTCTCTCGCCACGTACTCGAAAATTGTAGCAACCCGCCCTGCTAAGGTATTATTAAAACTATTATGTATTGTTCTTAATAATTAGAAAATTGACTTATACTCGTACATATATTGTGGTGAGAAATAAATCACTATCTTATCTTATCTAGTTTGTCTTAGTGAGCTCGGGAACTTGTGGCACCCCGACACGGACAGGTTAGGTTCGTATTAGATTCCATTAGCATTCATACAAACACAGGATATTTTGTTGTCTTGTGCAGAAGAGCCTCAGGATGAGAAAAATGTAGCATGCAAGAGCGAGCCAAGCGAGCTCAAAAATTATAGCACCCCGCCTTGGAAAGGTTAAGTATTTTTTTGACCCTTCCTAAAGAACTAAGAGATTCATACAGAAATAGGGAGACCTATATACCTACTTAGTCTACTTATGCTGAAAAGCGAGAATGCAGGATGCAAGAGCGACCAACTCGAATTCGAAAATGCACGGGGTGCATTTTCGAATTCAGTTCAGTTTCGAACTCAGAGAGCTTGTATTGCCTTTTGAACATTTATACAGAAATAGCAGTTACTTTGTCGACCTAATGTGCAGAAAAGTTAGAAAGTGTAGGATGCTAGAGCGAGCGAAGCAAGCCCAAAAATGTTTACACTACTTATACGTTAATATTTTTATTTTGCATAGGTACTTAGGGGCCTCCAATTACAAACTGCCTTTTACTCACTGAACATATTTTAGCGTTGTTTAGGATTTTATTATTACTTAGGTATCGAGATTTGTGTGTGAGACAGTGATATTAGTGAGTGCTATGAATGAATCGAAACGTGATTAGAATTACCGATATTATGCTTATTATTTTATTTTAGTGCTTGCTTGTTTATTGACCGCGCCTCATCGTTAGTTTAGTACTCATTTTTGCGCCGAAGTAAGATAAGGGGGTCGATTCATCGACGACAAGCACAAGTGAATGACGACAATGCGGCTATCTACCAGCCGAACAAACACTGCCTATTGATTTAGTTTATCTGTTCGCAAACAACGCACGCGCCTTCAAGCACGGACGAACGTGCCGTGAACGATATACTTTAAAGAGTATAAAAGAGACCGTAACTATAACCAAACCCTAAGATAAATCTTTCACTTTCTTGAAAGTCATATTCCACGCTTATCTTCCGCCAAACACCCGCAAAAAGCGTGATTCTGGGTACTGATAAAGGATCTGCTTAGGGAACTTAATTTTATTTGTGTTCATCGAAAAAATTAAACGCAGCTAAAATACAGAGTAGACCATGGGCATTAGTAGCAAAAACTACAATTATTTAGAGTAATTAATTGCTAATATTTCGATGTGCAGAATTTACACCAAAAGCTTAGGCCCGTTTAAAAAAAAAATAAGAGGATGTGCCAACTCATGGAGTCGTGGCTATAAAAGGGCAGGTAATTATAACTTTCAAAAAGATCTCTAACTTTTAATGTATTTAAACTTACCTGTGATGATAAGGTAGAATATTGAAGTTTTGCAGTTTATGATTAATAGCCCTTAATTAGGTACCTACTGAGCCTTTTTTTAACCGACTTCACAAAAAGGAGGAGGTTCTCAATTCGTCTGTATGTTTTTTTTTTTTTTTTTTTTTTTTTTTTTTTTTTTTTTTTTTTTATGTGTGTTAGCTCATAACTTTTTTCTGGTTGAACCGATTTGGAAGATTCTTTTTGTATTTGGTAGCTGGTGCTTCACATGTGGTCCCATTTAAATTTGATCAAGGTCTGACCAGTAGTTTTTGAGTTATCCTTAATACTGCATATTTTTGCCACTTAGTTTATATGGATGATGTGCTAATAATTTCCTGTCACTGTTATTTACACACCAAGTAGTGGTATACGAATTTTTGTGGGGTAGGTACCGCAACTAAAAAGTGAAAAATAAAAACTTTTTTACAAAAAAACAACCGACTTCCAACAAAAACACTAAAAGATGTGAAAAATAACTTTAATATCGGAAGTCGGTGGCCAAAAGCGAAAATACAAAACCAAAGACACCGAATTCCGATATTAAAGTTATTTTTCACATCTTTTAGTGTTTTTGTTGGAAGTCGGTTGTTTTTTCGCATCTAAAACCTATTATTAGTGCTAAACACGTGGTAAGTAGGAGAGTAGGTATCTAGGTATTAAAACCTCGCCACTCGCAAATTTCAGGGACTTCAGGCTTTTTCAGGGCGTCTTTCATAGTTTCATTTGGACAAAATTATAAAATCCCGTCTGAATTCTCATTTCTACAGTACTTATAATAAATGTGCAAATAATACCATGGCAACTTTTAAAATTCAAAGTTACTCAGTGACTCCAAAGTTCTCGTAGATAATACGGTAAACCTTTCCCGCCAATTCAGAAAGCCCTGTAAAAGCTTTTAGTCGTAATCGAAATAGATTTCTAACTTATTTTCTTCAGCTTAAAGTTCAAACTCGAATAATGTTTGATGCAATATCAAAGAAGGAGATAACATATTTTTGTCTCTTTCTCCAAAGTGTTATTATATCCATCTCTGTTACTCGTTGCAGTAAATGCGCGTCAAGGAGGTTTTGTCTCTGTCGGTATTTTAGTTCATTAGTTGAGTTTCTGAGTTGGTGTAGTATGGTACTGTCGCTTGTTGCAATCGCGGCGCAACTTTGTTTACTTTTGTAAAATAACCGAATAACTATGGAACTGACATAAAAGGATTGTTTTATGGTGATGTGATTGGAACAGTGATACTTCTTGCTGTTATTGTAATATAATTTTCGTTAAAATGGAGACCAGGCGATTATTTTGGACTGTATTTTTGGGAGTTTTATGCAGAGCGGAGGCGGGGATGATGGGCGATCAGTGCGACTGGACTGGCAGGTATGTTGATGTCGAAAGCTCTATTGTTTGGCATACTTTTTATTCACCAATTTGAATATAGAATCAATCAAGTACCTAATTAGACATAATTGCTTCTATTGTTGGTTGAATTGTTCTTCATGATTGTTTTAGAAATTGTGTAGGTACTCTATAAGTACCTAAACAGACTAAATAACTATTGGTAGGTAGGTACCTACTTATTTTGATTAATAATAGCAGTGCACCTATCCAAGCTTAACTATCTAGGTAGGTATACCTATTGTACCTATAATGGTTGTTAAGGGTTGCTAGTTAATACATGACATACCATGCTAGTTACAACCTATTAAGTTACCTAATTATTTAAGTAGGTACCTATCTGCTTATCCACACAATCTCACAACTATTTACAAACTTTATTGCAGGTGTGCATAATTAATTAATAATGATTCTTGTTCTACATCAAACAATGTAGGTTTCAGTGAATACCTGCCCACTTACTACTAGATTTAATTAGATACACTCGTTGTCAGCCTACCGCAGGCCATTTGTCAAACAGTTTAACTAAGACTAACAAACTTTTCCAATCTATAAATCTGTGATGTGGTACCAAGTTATTGCACAACTCTTTTCTTTAAAGTTATAGGATTTGCAACTTAATAAATATATGCATTTATTAGTTAGGTAATTACTGTAGATAAATTTGTCATGCCACTTTTTAGCGAAATGTACTTAATAAATAAATTACATACCTACTACATCTTAGCTCATTACCTATATTTATATCCAGAAAAAAAGAATGTAAGAATCCAATATTTTTTTAGCGAATTCGCGCGGAATCCAGCCCAATCAGAATATTAACAATCCTGACCCGGGGCAAAACATCTTGTCTGGGGGCAATTTGCTTAATAAAGCCAAACTTATTTCCATAGCATTTGCGATTGCGTGTCCTATGTTATTAACAGCCTCTTGATGTTATTCAAATGAATCATTCAACGAATACCACGAGAGCACGACATTTTTATCATAACTACCCACATTATTGGTGCCGCCTGGAGGTAGTGCTTTTTATAATTTGACCGTATATTTTGATGTTATCGTGTAAGACAATATTTTGTGAAGCTGCTGTAGGGAACAATTATTCAAAAAAGTAATTATCAAGTAGAGAACTTCGATAATTAATATTTTAGCCAGGCTCATAAATTACCGTACCAACTTGCAGATAATCTTTTGAGCAATTTCATCTGCATAAGCTCAAATCCGTTTTTAGGTTCGGCTATTGTATCTTGTTAAGACACTTGTACTGGTATCTTGTAACAACCCTAATTACAATACACTGTACACTCTATTAAAAGGAGATAAAGATAAAAATTCGTCTTAAGTCTTCAAGCAATGATTGATCACGATACAATCCAGTGAGCAGCACGAACTCATTAAGTCTCCCCACTCAAAGTACACTCTTAATCGATGTTCCGATGTCAACACGTTACAACATTAAAATAAAATAATTGTTATTGTTAATGGGGCCCGGAAACGATGTCAAATGGGGGCTCGATTACGGAACAAAAATCAACAAGTGGGGTTTCCCTGCAGGGGCGGCGTGGGAAACCGAAGTGGAAACTGTTCTCGTCAACCCTAACTTGTATTGTACATTGTACATGACCCTTCCGGCTAAAAGGGTGGCTCGCCCTTGACGTATCATGTATTTTATTGATTTAGAGATATGGACAGAACTTCCGGTAAACGTAATTGCTACAAAGTTGTGCAATTGGAGGAATTAAACAAATCGAAATATTAAAGTTAATAGACTGAAAGGCTGAAAGCCCTATATACCTACTGGACCGGGGATGAGCACAAAATAAGACGGTGATAAATCATATCACACAATGTGTTACATTGGTGCTTAGTAGACAAAATGCGTATACCTTGTAACAGTTGTAACCCATAAATATTTTGTTAAAAGTTCAATATTATGAGAAAGTTCCACCATAACCTCGTTAATAGGTGAAGTTCCCATCAGATATTGTTTATGTTTCTAATGAACAAACGATCAGCTGACGATACTTCATCCCGGATTAATGAATCTCCTTCGTTTTAGGAACAACATGTCGCTATAAACATTTACATTACTATTAAAACTGTACTTTTATGACCCGACGAAGCGTTAACATAGGTATCAAATAAAAATAATAAAAATAGAAAATACGCGATAATATCTACGTGCGAGAAAGTATGCACAAAGATTTGCCGCGAAGAAGCTATCAATGCAGAGACTGCAAAAAGCAAATTGAGTGTCAATGTACCAGCATCACTGTGAACATTGACGAGCATTCAAGTTCATACATTAATATTTATTAGGGAGGGAGGAGTGAACGGAGGGGCCCGGGATCTGTTTATTATAATATCCTCCTATTATAACGCGTTCGCACGATATGCTCCAATCCAGCTGATTGGTAAATGCTCAACGCCGATTGTTGGAACCCTCCGGATCAATCTGTATGGAGTATTTATATCTATGAAAATTCAAGTTTGACAATGGGGATGAATATTGAATTTCCTGTAGCTAACCCTATCCGGTTTTAGAGATTTCTAATTGAAAGAATGCCGAAGTTAATCAAAGTCGCATTTAAGTAATCAGTACAAACATTTGAACGGTTAACGGATTGACCCTCGTACTAACGTCAAAATGTGCACTGAATTATAATTGGCTAATTAAATTGCCCCACGCAAGTGCATCTTATCAACGGATGTGCGTAATGACTGTGACAACTGAATGTCACGAAAAACAAAACTTGCTATGAAGTAACATGCGCAAAATGTACACACTCCAACACCTCATGTTTCACCATTTGTCAAAGTCATGCCTAATGAGAAATTCAAAACTTTAGCTGTCGGGTGTACTCTATATCAAATTCCAGGCCACGTAGCATGACAACTTCTATCTATATTCAACGAAGAGAAGACAATATAAATTTAACTTTCTTAACAAAAACGTCATTGTTTTCTTGAATGTTGACATAGCGCCGTAGAAATCTTTCTATAATCTGTCATTTTGTCTTCCGTTTCTTCCGTTTTTATAGTGGCCAAGCTACGCATGCTGGGGTACCCAAAGTGTTTGAAACATAATTAAAATCACTTATCAGGTCTTCTATGGAAAAAAAAGCTTCAACAATGATACGAAGATAAGGCTTAAATGGCCGTAAGAAGCTTTTTATCTGACTGGAGCCTTTTAACAAAATATCCGACTTGACTTCCAACAATGGTCATTTGCTACTAAATAGTTAAGTGGGCAGTGGCCCACAGCACAAAAAAATGGCATACAACATTGCTTCAAAATTCCTATTATTTGTTAATATCCTTACAGACACTCAGCCATTGCTCGTCAATATAACTAATGCGTCATGTCATTTATTAAACATAATATTTAGTTCCTATTTATAAAATGCCGCGTTTAAGAATGAAGATTAAATTAAGTATAATTTAGCGATGAATTAAAATAAAATTATTCTTAGACACAGAGACTTAGCCTGCAAATGTGCGATGTAGTGTGAGAACGTTTTTACAGAAAAACCAGATAAGTATTAATAATAAGTTGCTTGAATTTTTTACGTTCATTAATGGGACTTTGAATCTTGAAAAGAGTTCGGTACAAATTTTTGAACCGGTACAGCACAAACTCATTGTGCTGTACCGGGAGCAAAGGAAGTTTATGTTTAAAATATCATTAGGTACAGTATAAATAATAAGAATGTCAAAATACCATTACAGTTATACCTACACAATTACAGTCCTTGCGGTATCTATCAGTAACAAAAATAATACATTGCTATTTATGGGAAAATTATGTTTGCGGTTTTACTTCCTGAATTTGACCCATTTATTGAACGTAGCTAACCGCTACGGATGTCACTATCTAAATATTTGCGTAATGGTCAGCCACGATAAAAGCATCAGATGATGTATGGTGGATTGCGAAGCCGCTGGCTCTCACGCTCTCCACATGGTGGAGCGCGTACGCGTTACGCTGTTTTACGATTCCGCCTGTTCCTGGAAGAAGTTCCCGTTCCATATTCCACAGAGGTTCATTATCATTAGTGATTCACAGCCCGATGTCACGGCTGGGAGCTGGGACCGCCCAACCAGGACATTTCACATGGCGCGGCCATGGGAACTTGTGGGAATATGTTCGTTACACCGAAAGAAAACAAGCATCACATGTTGCTGGATGAAATCACGGTTATTTTTAAGCGACGATTGTTTTTATTCGCTCGCCAATTGAGGGCAATCAGCGACACGTGTTCCGTTCGAGACGCTCGCCTTAGGCATCTATTGAGCTCGTTGATACTGCGTCTAGTCAAATAAATGATCGTAAAACTAGCTGAGAGTACCTACTGTTATTGGGAGCACCAAATTATTGTTAATCAAAATGTACCTAAACAATATACTCAGGAGTACCTAAAAGTTTTGACTTTCCTTCAAGTGGACTAGCACCTAAAGATACTCGATATTCTAATTCGTTCCCAAGATACTTGAACGATTCCCATTACTAATATCATCTTTGGCCTCATAACATATCTGCATGTAACTCTACTTACAGAGAATTTTTATTACACTCTCAAGCTCCAATCACAGAGATAATGGGTGCACGTTAGCTGGTCGCTGAAGGGTAATCCAATGCTTGTACCATGTGCCCACTTATCATTTTGTCGTAAAGTTCGAGAACATTCTGAGAATTGAATAATATCTGACGTTCACAAGTTTTTTGGCGTTGATTGTTGTAATGATTGTGACCTACTTCGACAGGTCTTAGTCACGCCAAAGTAGATACTTGACTAGTTTATTTGAAAGTGTAAACTTTGTATTCTGAATTTTCCTCCTTCGAGAAGCATCTCTATCAAATAAGAACGTTCGGCGTACCTATCTAATATGATGGTAATTCTCCAGTACAAAGCTAATTGTTTCGTTTCCATCCAACACGGCTTCTTTGAAACAAAACTAATTAACGGCGAATTGTAGGCCGGCATTGTGTCGATGGGTCAATGAAGGCTCTCTTTGTGTCGCTACTGTTTACTCTTTCAATTCGTTCCCGGAGTTGTTCTGTTTCCACGATATTAATTATACAGGTGATAACCTGTAATGTAAGCGGAGATATGTATCGCGGTAGCTTTGATCAATATCTATTTTATGGCCATAAGTTCTCAACTACTACCTACCTACACCTACGTGCCGCTTAACTCATGAATACAATTTATACAATAGTAAACTTTGCGTTGTCAATATATGATTTATTAGAAAATACAGACAGGTTTCCAATCAATAAACAGAAAAGTTTAAAAAGAAATAGTGTCGTAAATTGAACGAGAAGTCAAAGCAATATTTTTGGTCCAAACGGCACCTTCGAAGGACTATCAACGCAAAAAACGTTAGATTTGCTAAAAATATTGGAATTCGGGATAAACAGGACCTTTTGAATAATGCATTAGATGCGTCTGGCCCATGATTAGTGACGGTGCGCGGGCGCAGTGCCTTGCCGCACGAGCTGCATATTAATGAGCTACAATTTCGTCGGCCGTTGTCAAATTACAATATTTCATTTGAATGTATTTCCGAAAGATATTCCTATGATATATGCCTTGTCACATAAAAATCACGCCAAGAATAAATTATTTAAGTATGTTCAACTCTACCTTTCATCTTTCATGATTATGGTACTTAAATAACCTACCTATCGCATGTGTATTTTAGAGGATAATATTGAAATTTGATGCTTTTGGTGAATCTAATGTGGGCAAAATATTTGACGTTAATTCTTCGTTAATGACGGCACGGGCCGGTTTTGACGTAATTCAAGTCTGATCATGCGAGACGATGGGTTCAGCCAAGCAAGCTCTGGACGAGACTTTAGAGTCATCTGTCACTTCACAATACATGTGTCGCGCACGGACTACGTAGGACATACCACCCACAGGAAGGAACCTAATAAGTTTCCTTTAACGGAAAAGCTGCACTTTTTGCCTCGGACAACAAACCGGCAGATTTTGGCGTCCAATAATATCATGTTTACTTCATTTTTGCATCCACGGCCATTTAGGTCCGTCATCGGTTCTGGGCAAAAAACAAGTGAGCGGGGACCAACCGATTATAATGTAAAAAGAGGTTCGCGGTCGTTCCATAACCGATTGCAAATGGCAACTGCCGCAGGGCCTGCTGCGCCATTTATAGCTCTTCGCAATCTCGACTCCTAAAAAAACCATGCAACAATTTTCTTCGGTGGATCGCTCCCTATCTATCGACAGTTCCGAGCTTATAATTAAATGAGATAAGTTGCCGAAAGACAATGAAAATTCGGTGTCACAAAAAGTGCCAAACGCCGCGGTCCCTCTTCAAAATGCCTTTGCGTATCATGCGATTGTGTCTCCTGTTTTTACTTTATCTTTTGGACGGTGGAAAGGCCTTTTATATGGATTGGTCGGGTATCCAAAATGTATGCAGATGCTTTACTATCACTAATTTTGTTTTATTATAGTTAGGAGGACATAACGAAGAGCATTGGAGAGTCAAGAGCTGGCATACGACGCATTAAATTGAGACAGGAATGCCATAAAGTGAGGCTGCTCAGCTCTCATATAATAACTCGTTTTGTTTACACAACGACTTGAGCCCCATAGCCGAGGCGACACAACAATGGCCGACCACTGAGCTTATGCCGACGACGTCCGTTAAGATTTCGTCCGATAATGGACTAAATTGGCTTTAGTTTGCTTAATAAGGTGTATTAACTTTGTATCGGTGACAATCATGTTTCGCGTTCGCTGCCGGCGTCATGAAAAGATTTTCTCGCTGTAAGTATTCTTACATTCAAGGCGGCATCGTATGGGCTATTCCAACCGTTTTATTAGCTCTCTTGTATCCGCAGAGATGCCTTCACTTCCTTTTATGATTTCATGTTAACTCACTTAATTCCAGCCGAATGCGCTTAGGCCACGCTTGAAAAGTAGGTGTAATTTAATACCAGAACACGCGAAACGACACACGATACTATGAACGGGACGGAGCGATGCGACGGATTTTGACAAGTTCTTTTAAAAAAGTGTTATGAAAGATGAAGTTCTTAAACTTGAGAGGAATAACTATAGCATTCGTCGTTGTCGTTGTATAATGCGCATACATAATAATAAAAAAATCTTTTTCAGGCAACTGAGGCCCATAGATAAATACCTTAACCACATAACATAACCATGTGCATTGAAATGCGCTTAGTCAGATATTACTTTATGAATGCAACGACATTGGCTTAGGCGCTTATCAAATCGAGCACGACAGCGGCGAGTACACGGGTACCTTAGTACCTACCAGTAGGATTGTATAGTCAGGGACAAGCGCTTGGATTTATGGGACTGGTCCGGTAAGCGGCTTAGCTGCTACCACAATAAGAACGCCACGATCACCGGGGCTTTTCACACCTCCTTGTTTGGGCCGCGCGTTAGCGTTCACGCCTTGTGTGTATCTACCCCTAAAGTTCGCGCCTTGCCTTTACATATCATGTATTCGTTATGTAAAAGCATTTTTTATTTTTATTTAAGGTGGTCATCACGGCGCTTTTACACCTTTTGAATCCTGCGGCGGCATAATTTTGTAGGGACTTTTAATCATTCGGAGAACTTCTTGGAAATATATTTTGACGTGAGTGAGGATAACTCGCTTATATTACAGAGTCGTTCATACGCCGTTTAAGAGCAGTAGCAATTGCAGCGATAGACCATGACCTTAAATAGGAGCCAATTAATTAACTTTTACTGAGCTTCGTTGGACTATTCGAAATTCTACTACTTACATAAGTTTTTGTAAAATAGCCAGTAGGTATGTAGTAGATCTAGTAGACTGGCCAAAGCGGGCAACAGCAGGTCCAGGTAAAAGAAGACCCTGAGTAATTTGTGAATAGAAGACAACAAACAGTTCTACCCAATGACTCCGGACTGAAGTAAGAAAGATGTATTTTTAAGATTACGACGACGACGCAGCACAACACAACATGTACTGTGGGTTAAATAGAGAGATCGACGATGAGGAGACCGACCTTTCATCAAGTCATCAATCAGATGCTGGTACGAAAGTACCTGCGGTTATGAACTTTTAACAATTGGGAGTTCAGAACGTTTTGATTTTCAAATGTAATGACGACGCAGAACACATGATATACTCCAATTAACAGTATGTGAATGCCAGCTAAAAGAGAGACCGATGTGACCTTTCAACGAGTCATCAATCAGATGCTGGTATCAAAAAGAGTGTCGATGCTGTGTCCTGCGTGACTCCGGGTCGTGATAATCGTGAGCGGCCGCTATTGTTAAAGTGAAAGTTTACGTTGTGCTTACGACGGCGGCGACGTTACGAGCCTTTTGCGTGTTACCAAAACATCATTATTCGAGATGACAATAATTTGTACATTTCCATTCAAATTAACGGTTAACAACTGTTTATAAAACATGGGAGTCATACTTTATAATCTAGTTGCTGCAGCTGACTATTGGCCAGCATTGCCCAACATTTTGGAAATCCAAGAATAATCCATTTTGAATAAAAATAAACGACGGCGATGGACGGACTTTTATCACGAAGATCATGTACAGATACAGAGTCTACTTGACGACACAGTTATTATCGTAATGGCCCTTTATAATATCAGCGACAAGTAATGTCTCCATCATCGTGGATGTAATTGCCAGAGGTTTTGTTGTCAAGTTAATCAAAATTGCATTACGTGTCGTTTCGTCACGGGCCCACGCCGACAATCGGCGACAAAAAAGTTGCATTCATTTGACATACGCGAGTATCGCTATTGCAATTCTTGATGATTGATGACACAATTTATCGCGACTGAAGCGATGATGAGGTGCACGTATACGCTTTCTTGTCGCTTGTCGTACTTAATGCATACAAGCATAAAATACACAAAAGTGGTTAATCGAAATCTGCCTAAGCGGAAACGAACTGCTTTTGTGCTCCTAAACAATTTGTTCACGAAATAAAAACTCTGCTTCACTGATAATTTTCTCGTAAAACAATAAATTTTAAACCTTGCAAGCTGGTGCAAGTAAGACGTTCAAGCTCTGCTATCATTATTATAATGATGGTAGCGCGATAGTGCACCTGCGTGACATCACAATAGAACATTATCGAGTGTTTACAGTTAATATTTAGATATATCCAATAGCTGGTCGGGCGTGGGCGGTTCGGGCTGACGTCTAACGAGTTAAGTAAACATGCCGCGAGAGGTGACCACTGAGCCACATAGCTCATGTGGCTATATGAGCAGTGAGCACGCGCACACGCCGACAACACGACTCCAAGTAGCCATGTACTGCTGTCAAGGGTGAGGTGTCACTTCTAAGATGTTTAAAAAGCGAACACATTGTGTGTCGATATGTACTGGACAATGTTGGAAAGTATCGGGTGAACATCCTGTTCAATATTGGAAATATCCATGAAATGTGAGAAGATGCAGTGGATTTTTTTACTGATAACGCAATGTGGTACAGAGTGGTTTAATAAGTTGGAACAAGTCACACCCATTATTTGCACAAAAATAACAGTATTTTTGGACAGCAGATAAGAAAATAAAGCAGTCCAAGGAATGTTTGCGTAGGATGTGGACGGGCGAGGACCATGGTGGCGCGCGGTCAAAATATTTTATTTGCTCGAGCACCCCGGACAAAGGCACAAAGCCCTGTTTATGGTTCACCATTGTGTTGGGGTTTAGTGGCTTCTAAACAACTCCACGTACGTGCCAACGCAAAGAACATTATGTCCCACCACGCAAGAAATATGCGGCTAATACCATTGGTTTAGCTACGACTATCTCTTCATAATTATTATTGAAAACTTCTATATTATAATAATTAAATTGTACGATTTCTACAGTTATTAAATAAATAACTAGTAAAACCCGCTAGCAATTTAGATACAATCTAAGTTATAGAGCGAGATAAAATCATTATTTCTGATCGAATCATCGGAGGTTTCTATAATTTGATTCGCGGTGCAATATTCAATTTGGATCTTCTTTCTTTAAATAGTAATCTAGTAAAACGTTTTATTATTGGAGTTCATTAAACTTCGCTCGAGGCATTGTTGAATCAAGACTGTATGAAATGAGATATTGTTTGCTGAACACTGAAGCCACCGCTACTCGGTACTCTGGCGTTATGTCTAAATCATAATATTTTCTTTTCCGAGCCGATTCCAATAGAATAACCATCGGAATTGTACCATCTGAGGAGTACGGACAAGGTACCGTATTTTATGACGAAGTGTATCGAGCCATAAGCGCGAGCTACAATGATCTTATAAAAATAAATTCGTTTGAATTTCGAAAGGGATCAAAGAAATGTAAGTTTATATTCAGATGCCGATAAAATCAATGAGGATGATACGGATTCGTGTGACTGTATAAATAAGGTCTTATTAGATTAAAAATATTTCAACCAACAAGAATGCAGACACATCTGGCACAGTTTGTATCATCAAATCAGAACCGCCTAGGGACATAAATCACAATTAATAAGACATTGTGTAGTTACAAGAAAAGGATGCGAATATCTGTGTTGGCAGCGGAGCAGCCGCGGCGTCCGCGTCATCTTGCTTAATTTACGAAGTCGGCCTTTGGTACCGCACTAATTGGGTCCTAGTTCTGGCTAAGCGGACTGACAGACACTCTGTTTCAATGTAACTCATTTGCATACCGACAGCGCTACATACCGGCCTAGAGCACTCCTCATATATTCATATTTATATTAATCAAAAGCTTTAAATTGTACAGACGAACGTTTTTCGACTAATCAACCTTTTATAGCTTTATAACCGTTTAGTGTTACCTGCGCTTTGGGTTTATTGGACGTGAACTTTAGGTTCGTTTCCTAGCATTTGTTAAACAAAGTAAGAAAATGAAAATGTTCGGCAAGATATATACGGATAGATGTCCAAATTATCTCCTTATTTATAGCTATCAATTAATTCTGAGTGAGGCGGCGGCGAGCGGGTCATTAGTGGTAATTACATAGGCAAATAACAGAAATATGACACCAAAAGAAGCACTACATCTTACTAAGTACTTTTTAGATTGTGCGCCAGTAAGTAATTTATGTACTCGGTTCCTAGGCATTGTAAAACTTTGTAGAGTAGCTGTTGCGACAATACCGTGAATTTAAATAAACGGTCCAATCTATTCAGGTTACGAAATTGTCCCTTTCCCTTCTCCATGTTCCAACTGGCTGTCGATATAATCTCAGGTCTGATTTTGTAGATATTGGATACCCTATAAAGTGGTGTGGGTAGTTAGAATAGTTAGAAATGTATACGTATTTTAATGAGATCGGTAAATCAAATGGAATAATACGAGTGGCGAAGCGGCGCGTGCCACAAGGCCGGTCAACTGAAGGAGTCAGATATCCTGGCGGTCTCGCTCGCGCACGCGCGGCCACAACGCGCGCTCTATAAGGCCTGCCAAGTATTATGATTACTCTTTAATGGAGATTTGACCTGTTTGGCAAGCCGTACGCGTTCGTCATTGCTGTCGTTACACCATATCCAAGCACGTGGCTCTGTAAGGCACTGCATACGATACCGGACACCACTATGACTTTATTCAAATCACCGCCAGATAAAAAATATCCGCGCCTTTTATAGAGAGATGGCGGCGCAATTTGAATGACGTATTTGGTGAGACGTCAGAATTTGGTGTTCATTTACCCTACTTAAAAAGCACACATCTTGATGTTATTTAGGGCAATTAAAATGTAGTACTCTGTATGCAGGAGCCCGTAATTGCAGACGTCCTTTTTAATTGGATTTTGTTGAAATACGTGGGTGCATAAAGCAGTTCTTGGCGGTTACCTGCACAAAAGTGTGTCGGCGCGGCGCATTCGTATTCTTAGTCATAAAATAATACTTACAAGTTTAGCAGGATCGCATTAGCAATAGCCGGGGGCGTTCTGTCTTGGCTCGGGTCCACCGTTAAATAATAACAAGCATGTACGTAGTTCCACTGGCTATAAATTGCCTGCTGCCGCCGGGCACGGGGCACGCAATACCAATGCGGAAAATATTATGGTGCTCTGTATAGCTAGAGCGGCTGTACGGGTTTGCCAGCGGCTATGTAAAGCCTACTATTGTTGGTGCTCTCTAGTTGTCAAGCCAGTCGCTTCGACGGTTACGTAGTGGAGTACCTACTTAGCTTGAGCCTAGCTATTGTGCCTTTGTTTATGAGCTGGACTTATTCTACGCAATTGTTCTTAGCGTCGCCTAGTCTATCGGCGTTATAGGAAAGGATTTGCTTATATCTCTCAATTGCTTTCATCGTTTTCATCTTATACTCTTTCATCATTCGTCTTGATTATTCCACCTTACTGAAATCCCGCCCTCTACTCAATCGAGGGGTGTTATCAGAAAAGGTAGACTTAGAAAAAGTTAAAATTAATGACGCCAGAGCGTGCGGCTTCCTTCCAGGCGGTCGAACATTCTGTCTCGGCACATTCCGTCGCATTGTGCCCTGACCACGGAACGCGCGACCACACCGCACACCGCATTACATAGCACTTATTGAAAACGAAACACTTTGGACACGGGACAACGTTTTTGTTCGCGACCACAACTTGGAACTTGGTGATCTATGAAACAAGTTCAATCTTTAATCAACTAACTGGGAAGTGTCCACGTTTCTTTTTATTACTTGTAATGCAAGTCTCGTTGCTTGCATGTCTTCCAACCGCGGCAACTTTTTGTCTCGACCTTAGTTTAGATTCGAAACTTTCTTTACGCACGTGATCTCTAGTTTTTTTTCTATCATAAATTATTAAGGTAGATAAAACTGTTATATTATAATCATTACTTACACGACATTGTATGATTATACATAATATGTAATTTCCCGCATTTCATAGAGCTTCGAAACAATATGACTCGTTGATGTCTTTTGTAGGGGCTGCCTTTTTCTTTACATTCACAAACTTTCTTTCGAAAAGATATATTAATTATTAGTTGCAGTTATTTCATAGTTTGCTGGTTGAAAATAAATACATCAACAGGTTTTCCGTTTCTTAGCTACAATTAAAATAATAAGCTTGCTATAATTAAACATAATGCGCGTGCGCTAATTACGCTTGTGAAAGCATAGAAGAAAGTTCGCTTACGCAAGTAATCCTTAGATCCTACATTCTAACGTCTAATTGGATATTAAAACGTTAGAAAGTGCAACAAACAAAATAAATAGGGCAATGAAATTGTAAGTGAGTGAGTTTGTTAGTACTTTAGTATTCAGTTCGCAAACCGCACGAGTGTTTCACACGCCTCCTTGCGTATTCGACGGGCGTTCGCGCGTGAGAATCCTGCCCCAAAACATGCGGGTTTGTGAATTCCCTAATCTATTAAAATGATATCGCGAGTACGCGTTTTGATATCACTTGAAAGATGATATATCTGATGGGAAAGCAATTCGTCTCGAATTGAGGTAGATTGTTGTTTTTTTATGGATTTTAAGATTTTCCTGAAATTGCAACTGCCTCTCAAAATTTTGTTTCATGGAGCAGCATATTTAAAACTCGGAAAGTAACTTGTTAATGAGATTCGCCCAACGAATCGAGATTTATCTCGACCGTTGCTTGTGCTATTTTGTGTTTTCTCGCTCTCTATTGTCAGCCTTTACTTTAATAAGATTATGAACATATTCCGCAATAGTTCAGTTACCATTTCTCCGCTTCTTAGCAACTAGTGCTAATACATTTCCTAGAACCGTAACTTCAACGTTAATTATAACATTTAAACTTGCTTATTAAGAAAACGCCTCATAAGACCGCGTCAAGCCGCTGTTAGGGGTAAACAAATAGATAAAACCACTCAGTTTATAGGACAACAATCGGAACCGTTAGCAGTTTCTAGATTTGCAACGATATGCAATAACTGGACTAGTTTAAGTGTTCGCCCATAAATATGGAGCTTTCCAACATTTACATAAGAACCGAGTCTACAATCAATTCAAATTATTTCGTAACTAGAGTTCCGTTTACTCGATACATGTTTTATTACTCGATAACATCTCGACATGTTAACACCAATCGAAACATCGATACCTACATCGAAAGTTGTTTTTAAAACTATACAAGTTATAGTAATTACTGTGATGTAAGTAATTGCTGGTAATATATTAATCTATTAGAAGTTTTAATGTCTTGTATATGAATTGGTATATTTAAATATGTATAAGTGGTCAAGGGCGAGAGAACAGGCTTGCGAAGTTGGAACAACTTTTAGTTTTGTGATATAATTAGAATAATTAAGAATTCATTGATTATTCTAATTCATGTTGTATAATATTAGCTATTAACACATCCGTATATTTTTTTGTTACAATAAAAATAAAAACGGTTATAAAAATATCCTATGATCTAAGTTTAACAATAAACTTTTGTGTTTAGAGAGGTACTATAAGAAGTACAATCAAAAGGATTCATAAAACGATAGGCATATTACTAAAGGCAAGAGGTATTAAAATTAAAAGTATGTTGTTTATTTATAGGTGTGTAAAAACACATAATCCTGGGCATAACGTAACACATAACTCTATGAGTTATGACCGCTTAACTTAACGTAATCGGATGAGACAAACATGTGGACAACACACACGAAAGCTTTGTTGTACCCTTTGCTTTGAACTCGCTATAAATCTCCGTTTTTTTTTTAAATTCGTGTAATAAACAACCACAAGATTTATGTAAGTTTGACAATGCCAAATTTGTACATACATTATAGTTTTGTCGCCAAGGCTGTAATCCTCGAAGTTACGTATATTGTATATTTGTTGCTACTGGCAATCATTAGTTTTTTGTCCAATAGTAGAATAGAATAGAATAGAATAGAATATTGGTTGGTTGGTTGGTTGGTAATATTGGTTAAAAAATATATTGTGCCGCATTGGCAGAATGTCATTTTTACATGAAGGGTCTGAAATCCGATCTCCGCATCCTAATAACCGAGCGATTGCAAAGCCTTACGAATTAATTTCGAAGGACTTAGTTATCATCTTTGTAGTGGCTTATTTTCGTATTTAGCTAGATAGTATAATCCATTTTTTTTTATCAATACTGAGAATAACGACCCGATTTTCATGTAAAAAATATGATGATGCATTCTCCATTCTCGTGATATACAATATAAGCATAATCAGCCTATAATATTCCCACTGCTGGAACATAGGCCTCTTCCCTGTGAGAGGGAGTGGGCCGAAATCCACAACGCGGGCCCAGTGCGTTTTGGTAGATATCACATGTCTCGTGATATATGTTGTCTCATAATTGACAGACTGACAGCCAGACGTGTTGACTGACCGTCCGCAACGTCATGGTGACAACTGTCACAGCTGTCAATCGTCAGATAAAGTCGTGTGAACTACGCTTATCTGCGCAAGCGACTGATCACGCTCGAGATAGAAATTGATAGAATCATCAGTTTGTGGGAACTGTGTGACGTCAGGTGGTTTTGTTACAACCATGTCCCAACTTTGGATTTTTTTATATGAATGTACTTATACCTTTAGGTACAAGAAGGTAGGTATCACGACCTATATAAGTTAAAATTTTAAATTGTTATAATTATGGTACTTTAGTGATGAGTATACCCTTTACTCTACCAAAAGCTAAAAGTTCTGAAAGCCGAAATGAAGTTAGACTTCATTATTAGCAGATAGTAAAAATAACCAAATCGAATAAAAGCTTTCTACTTTGAAAATGTTTCGAGTTTATTCTAAGCCCAAAAGCACATTAATTCAGCTATCAACGATACCTGTGTGATCCCGGCACTATTTACAATTCACAGGTAATCAATCCTTATCAGAACTTTTATGACGAGCTAGCCACAATGTCGGGATAGTTTATTTTATATAGATCATCGCTAATCAATTCCCACGATTCGCACGCTCATGTGAAAGTATTCGGGTATCGGGTCGAAAATCCCTATCTTTTATCGATATGTTTTCCCATGCCAACTATTCATGCAAAACCTTTTTTGTCGTTTATTTGCATACAATGTTATCAGTCTATCGATTTACTAACACAAGATGTGTAATATTTCTGTTGATATTACAATATTTGGAACAGATTGAAGATCTTAGAGTGTAGTTATTTAACAGGTGTATTTTCTGACTTAAGGAAGTTAAAAGATTGTATGTAATTAATCAAACTTTGCAATTTATGTAGTGAATATTTAAATTGCCCATATATTTAGTTGGCTCCATAATTCTACTCATATATTCAATAAGTGATGTCTCAATAAAGTTTGAAAGCCTCTATCAATTTCAGACTTCCATTAAAACGTCAAAATCGAATTAGTCGTTCCTACACGATATTTATTTCAAATCAATTCCTGCCAAAAAATATTCATGAAGCAGTAAACGCAAATATAATCGTGCCCAATCAAATATGATATAGTGTCCCGTCGTCACGAAACACTGAATATTTAATATTATATTATGTAAATGAGGGCTAGGACTGCATCTAGAGACACGCACAAAGGATGAGAAATGTCGCCCCTCGGGGTCCGCATAATTGCATGCTTTCCAAATTACATTAATTGACGCTGTGTTTTACTGAGCTCGCGTGTTTTTGTTTTTTCAATAAAAAAAAATGTTTCTTTTATTTGCCTAGTTATAAAATTATACAGCATTTTTGTAATAATTAAAGTAGAGTAAGCATATTAAACAACACAAAGGTATTTGCGATTTAATTTCATGTTTACACTAGCAGATATGCCAAGAACGTAGGTGTATTAATGGTAGCTAGTATTTATGTTGAGTAGAGCAGAGGTCAGCATGTTTTGAATAAAACAGATTATTTACAACGTTTGTCAGCACGTGTTCACATGTGCTGCGCGGGCGCCAGCGATGGCGACGGTGACGTCGGTGGCGCCGCCCGCACATGCGCACTCAGCCTAATTCATGGCCAAACCTAAACTGACACTCGAGTATTATAGACAAAAAATATTTTAATACCGCCCTACACGATTTATTAGCGACACTTGGCCTAATACAACTATTTTGGAACGGACACGCCATGTTAATCTTTGCCAATTTTTTTTCAAATGTTCTTAAATCGGAGTGTGATATAAAAATACAAAATTAATTGCAGCCTTCCATTGATGTCACGCCACTTAAACATGATAAGTTTTTGGTGGCCTAATGGTTTGCTATTTTCAAGCCTTTTTTTCCTGTATTAGGTTTACCTACTTAGATCTAATCTAGTAACCTTACTAGACTAGATCTAACCCGAAATAGATAACCCAACCAACCACCAACCAACAACTAACCAAACCAACCAATAGGTAACCTAATTCGAAAGAATTCATGTTGACAATCTGTCCATACTCCATGCACGAAACTAGTCACCACAACAGTTGCTGACAACATAAATAAGTATTAGTTTAACGACTACCGTTCAGTAGCAAATATTGACGTCATCAAAAATGCATGACTTCTAAATATTTTACGATGATGCTAACTGTGCATAATTTGTGCATGCTAGTGCTTATGTCACAAATAACGCGGTACATAACACCAGTTGCTAGTACAAGTCATATACATACATGCAGTAATAAGTGGTCACGCTTCAATGTAACATGATGTACCTACTATTTACTCTGTATGGAACACGCTGTATGTCGTGTCGTGCCTGTTTATAGAGCCAGTTAGAGCCACTGATTGGACGGGATTACTTTACACCAAGTATGGCGGTAGAATGTTTGCTAATCGCATGTAATGACGTGTAGGTAAATAAAGGTGGGTAGTTAGCGGTAGTCAACTTGCATAATTTGGTGGTCCGGTTGTAATGAGGTGTATTTTTTTGGGGTTTCCTTTACAAGTCCTGAGTTCTGACAAGAGTAATGGTTATTATAAGAAACAACATATTTGAACTTAGACAGGTACATTTCCGCCACGGATACCGCCAAGAACACGTTCATTGTTAAGCAAAGTCGTGGCAAATCTACTTTAATTTTATTTACCGCCATCAATTGATGTACAAGGTGCAGAATAGCAATTACCTCCGTATCTCTTAGCAGCTGACAGAGGGGCGCCCACGCGCCCCGCACGAGTTCTGCTCTATTATACAATCAGGACGAATCAGCACATGGGACACACGACCACTCACCACGCACGCCGGCCACGGAGGTCAACTCGCTGAGCAATCCAAGGCTAGCCCAATACGAACCTAATGATCCTATTATAATACTCAACCAGAAATCTAAATCGTACAAATCTTTTTGATCAACGTTTATTGCTAGCATATTCGACATTGCGCATCAGCCAATTTCCTAGGTCTGCCCACGTCAATTACACTATTTTACACAAGATCGTGGCTGGCAAGTTATTATTGTGATTGTTTCCTGGCAATTCTCGCTGTAAAAGTCTATAGATGCAAGTAGTAATTTAGTAAATAGCAATTGAAAGAATTGCTACGCAAAAGTTTCACGTAGCGAAATAACGACAGCTTATAATAAAATTTCAAGATTGATTCGATGAGATTGTAAGCGATCTTCGCGGGCCGTACAAAAATGTTGCGTTCTCATTTTAATCGTGCGCAGCCGAAGGCGAGGCGAGTTTCTCTCGATGATCAATATAGCTGGTCCCTGGGCATTGTATCGTTGGTATCGTATATGAATACAATAGCACGCACGTGCTGCGCCGTCGCCCGCGGCGTCCGCGCTTCCATTGTCCAGCCAGCCATTGTTTCACGGAAATCCTCCGTACATGTCTTGACACTCACAGTAATATCCTATTTTGATAATATTACCCTGTGTGATTAGTCATCGCAGGTAATAAAATACGGTGGCGCAGGATAACATGTTGAAGAGGAAATGACAATAAAATGTATTGCTTCAACAGGTGGACTTTGTGACAAAGATAGAAAAGAATTATAATAATTGAGATTCCGATCATAAACACATTCTCGTCCATGATCATTTACAATGCAATGGCTTTTGTTTTTCACGTCAAACTTTGATATGTATGTGTATGCTTGTTAAAAGTTCTATAATATATACTTTGTTACTCAATTAGCTATGCAAATATACTCAAGCTTTTTAGAACGCTAGATCACATGATTGATTAGTTTAAATTTTCCTTGTTTTATCCAATCTAAGTTGCCTTAGAGACAATAACAAGTTTAGTTAGAATACAATAACGAGCTAACACACTAGCTATCTATTAGGCAACTCACAATGCGGTTAGACAACTAGATCACGGAACTGCTTTGCTTATTTAGCTGTTCCTACAATCGCCGTACGCTCGACTATGACCTACAAACTAAAAAACCTTCCGACTACTACCGCCTGCCTTTGTGCGCGAGAGCATTCAATTCTTATAAGATCTCGAACTGCGCATGTGCGGGTGAGCTTAAAAGCTTATAAATCTTTGTCGCTACGCATGTGTGAGGGCGGACTTGACAAGAGCAACTCGATAGCGACACAATGCCTGGCATATTACCATATTGTAAGAGCCGGCAATAAAACTTGTTTTATATTAGTGCAACGAATATAGAGCTTTAGATATAGCTTTTATAATATCCGTGTAATTTGGTGTAATTTTATTTTATGGCTTGGGCTAAAAAATAAATCATAGCTTTCGCCTATTGCAGTTTTTCAATTTTCTACTTCATTTGAATTGCGGTGGACCGCAGTTCTTTGATAATGAAACATTTAAGTACGAATAGTACAATAACGGAATTTACGTTGGTTTCGTATACAATTTGTATCTATGCGGACAACAATAGTCGGCGCGTGGGCAGCAGGCTGCGCGGGCGCGGTCCAGGGCTGCTAGAACTAACTGTAACACTTTCATATTATTATTATCTACTTACAATAAATAATTGCTATGTTTTGCTGTTAGGATACTAAACAAATATTCCAATCAGATTATAAATGGTGGCCTTGTTTTTTTTTTTGTAGTCTGTACAAAGTTTAATAAAGCCTTAAATTGTTTTGGAAAAACCCACCTATTTTTGGTACTTTATAAATAAAATGATTATGCCGAAACACTATTTATAACTTCCCTATTCGAACCGTGAACTTCTACATAAGAAAAGCTAAAAGCCGTCTTAGTACAGCCAGCCCTGGAAGAACGGAGGTTGAACGCACGCGACATTGTTATCTTGCGCCAGGTTTGGGCGACAATAAATAAAACTCTTCGTAGAAAACACACATTTATTTTATTATTCTGTCGAGGCTCTTGTAATGTCGCGATAACGCTTTATGGGACCTGTTATCGTGCACTAACGAACTTTCACAACCATCACAAGACGTACGTACTACCAAAGTTAGAGGATCATTTTTTTTTTCATATAAATTTTAAATTGGACCTCGTACCGTTACAAAAATTAACTGCCAATTTTTATATTTGGAAAAAAGACAATATGTTTAGATATTTTATATACCTAGTCATAAACTTTCGATTTACATAACCTGTCCAATTGTTAGGTTTTTATTATAGTGAATCCTAATGGAATGGTAATTTCTAACGTATTTCTACTTGATTTGGCATATTAACATGAATGCGTTAAAATTTGAAATTTATTACTTGGTAGGTTATATATAATAATCTTTTAGGTAGAATGATAAAAATGCTTTGAACATAACTTTTATTAAAAGTTGTAAAACATTGCTAATATAGCATAGCAACTATAGAAAGCCTCTTCATATGCCGAAAATGGGAGACATTATAAACTACGGGATACCGGTTCTCCGTCAATTAAATTACTATGTATCTACAACTACCTACATAAATATCAATAATTTTAATTGATATACAAATCAAAGTTAATTGATCTCGAAACATTTCAACTGTTTCTAAATTTGATTAAAGTTTCATATAGCAATGCCATATCACTCGTGTCTTGTGCCAGAAAATAATAGTAGATTATGCACCATGATGGGATAAAGCAGTGTCTTATGTTGCGAGCGCGGCCGTATTGAATTCTGAGCGTAACGAAGGATAATTCCCGAGCAGAGCGAGTGACTTTTGAGTTAATTTTCGACCAAAGCGAGGGAGTTAAGACAAGAATCCTGAGTGCAGCGAAATTCAAGCTCACCCAAGTCGAAGGCACGTTTATACCCGAGGAGGATACTCTAATATTCACACCATCTATGAGACAATAAAAAGCAATAGTAGGTACTAAAATCGAAGTATTTATTAAGATTACAATTACAGTTAGTAGACCTATTTAAAACAATTAAAAGTTAAAGGTAATGTTTGATACATTAGACCAGCGGGGTAATTACTTAACACACCAACAGTAGGAATGGGTTTCATTTTGACAGTTCAACAACATTCATTGCGTTATTTACGTTGTTGAGCAGACAAATTTTTCGAACATATGAAGTAATGAATTAGCAATAGGCTTCAAAATGATTCAGATTGCGATAGGTAGTGTGTTACGTAATTAGGGTGCAGTTGTGGAAAGACAAAATTATGTTTTTATTCGGTACATTTATTGATGTTGAGTAAAGATTCAGAAACTTGGGTCTGCTGAGGATCATTTTGAGGTAGTGGGCTAGATGAATAGTAGTTTGATGTAGATGGTTGCGGTGACAAAGGTGTCCAAGGATCATTTATCGATGGTGTTTTTAGTTTGATGTTGTCACCAATGCGGCTGCTTATTTTATCCTTATCCTGTATAGAATTTTCAATGTAGCCCTCTGCTACTACATCAGATAATATCCACCGTGTATTTTTATCTGGGTCATGTCTGCTTCTGAATCCGCCCATAGAGTAGCCCGTGTTCTCCTGAAACAATGGCGCGTGTAGAGCTCTGCATTTGTCAATTTCAGGTATTTCGCAGTTTCTTTCGGCATGGTGCTGATCTTATTTTGATCAATGACTTGCCTGGTGCACGTGCCATTATTATAAGCTACAAAAATCTGTTAGTGTTTATATTAGAGGGGCGTAGAGCTTGGTGCTTTTCAATAATTCTTACGTATTCTCCACGGACTACGAATGACCGTTCTTTCTTTGAATTTGTATCTGTCAAATTTACCAGCCACAAATCTGAACGTTTTTCGATATACTCGATTTTAATGTTTAAGAGTTCATTTCCACGACAAGCGCCATTCACTCCAAAAATCAAGGCAACCTGTAACAAAAATAGCCAGCTAGGTTAGTAAGTAGGAAGGTAAGTTACGACTTTAATATACATTAATTCTTATGTATTACAAGTTATACACTTACTAAGATTTGATTGACATATATATAATAGACACATAAACCTAACGAAGGTTTACAATAATATTTAAGTTTAAGAAGCCCATTGCTACGACAAGCCCCATGAACTCCAAAAATCAACACAACCTGTAACAAAAAGAAATAAAGTAAGACTCAAAATTGAGACGCTGCTATTATCAATGAAGTCACTTTAATACCTACTTAATACAAAATTGTTACGTAAGTAAATACTTTTGTCAGGAGATTGATTTCATCGGGACGAGCCTCATTTAAAAAAGCTCGACATTTTGGCAGGTCTTCCTGCACCTTGGATTTCTTCGGTTTATGTCCTTCGGATTGTCGTTCCAGATAAGCTAATAATTTTGAGTATATTTCCATTTTAATGTCGTTATTGGTACTAACTGTAGATTTTAATAGTATTTGTAGATATAATTATATACTCCAAAGAGTTGTAGGTTGTTTAGATTTGGCTAAATCTTGAAAATAGGCCAAAAACATTTTCCGAAAAAGATTTCGCTCTTCTTGCTTTTTTTCTAAACATTGAAATTGTCACGTGCTTTCATATATTGTTCACGGGATTTTATAGGTAAAATACTTTGTATCACATTTTTTGCGTCCGATACAATGTTCTCTGGAGTTAATATAATACTTTCATTCTCACTATTTCAGGAAGACTAATTTTTTATAAAACTAAGTAAAATCCGAATTTGATATTTTTGGTGATTCGAACTTTAACTTCCAATATACACATTCCAAATTCAAATCACTTTTAATCCTTAGGGATTAAAGAGCTATTTTAGTTCCTATTCACGAAGAATAAACGAACTCTTTTTTAATAGATGTGATAAAAAATTGTGACAGCGCGCGTGACTCCATTTTAGCCGTAATTCTTTAGATTTTTATGAATGAGATAGATAGATATTAAAGTATAGTGTGTGACAGAGAGGGGTATAGTATGGTAGGGTGACGTTAAGATACATTAGCGGCTTTTAGGCCGGTATCGGCGCCCGCGTCATTTGCGTGGTAATGGGCCGGGATTGCCTCAATTTGAATCTGCCGACCGTCATCTTTTTGTACACTTCGCTGGTTAATGGATCACGGTTACTGTAGCCTCTTTGTTGTTGTTTTGTGCACTCGTAACAAAATACTGCACTTTATGATTATGAACCGTGTTTGAATATTGATCTGCTATATTGAATGGCATCTATTGCTACATAACACACATCTTGCCTTTTATAATTTTTATGTTCACTGCATTCTACACCAATGTAGGTTTGTTTATTTATTTCAAATAATCGGGCCATAATAAACATTTGAGTAAGTTCCAATAGTTTTAAAAGTATAAACTGCCACGGTCGGCTCGTTGCAGTTAACACCCTCGCACAGATTTTTTGTGTTTCTTTTTGGAAATAAGAAATAATCTAAGCGGTTTTTATAACGATTGTTTTTGTGTGTGTTGTCTTAGCGCGCGCCGATAACGTAGGCGACAGGGCTCCAACACTCCGTTGTTTTTAGTTTTACTTTATTTAACAAGTTTTAAGACTGAGCAATTCTACTTGAGCAATTAACGTTGCCCGCCCGGTAGACTTTAGTTTAGAATGTACCGAAACCGTTCCGTGGGTAAACTAGGCTATCTAGTAATAAAACACCCAAATGTCTGCATAAATCACTGTCAGGGCAACTTTAATTATAATTTCAAAGTAAAATAACGTTCCATTAATTTAAATACTGCTATGGAATACAACTACACAGCTTAATGATTCGGTTTTTAATTACAGTTGGCCATTTAAACCTATTTACACAAATTGCTTGGCAGATCAAATAATATTAATCAAGCAAGACGAAGTAATCACATCAAAGCTTGATGTTTAATGTTCAGGTAGTAAACCCTTTCTGTGTTAAAAGGTTGTTAACCCCCATAGACAGGGGTGCACTAAATTCCACGTGTTTGTCGCGACGGGCAGGGGGGCCACATAAGGCCCACAGTCCCACTTGTCGCTATTAGTTAGTAATTTACAACACATATTTTTCAACATTCGCCCATTAGCAAGGATTAGGGAAGTCTCCCGATGACGTGAAAGTAGGATATGACGCGACAAAATTCCCCATTGCCGTCACTCCGTCAGTAATAAAAGAAAATCGATGCGTTGTCAGACGAGATCGAGCACCGCCTGATTAATGTACGCGTTGGGGATTGGGACACACGGGATACATTTATATTGTGCGTAGGAGTAAGATGTATACTGAGTAATGAATGACCCTTATACACGGCAGTGTTTTAGCGTTAAAAAGGTTAGTTTTTTGTTTTAAAGGCTGTTCAACAAAATCACAAATCTTAAACAAACATAATTATGGAGGCAGATTAGAACTTGCTAAGCATTAGCCAAAGCCACTCCTGTAGCAGGTTTTAAACTTTGTACTTAATAAGAGTCTTATAAATAACTAAGCACATAATTATAAGGAAAGTATGAAATCCAACTGGACTTTCCATGATCAACTCATAAGGAACTGATTGCAAATGAGAGCCCGTTCAAACAAGATGAGACAAGGCTCGAAAGTGTCGACATGCAGACAGACGAACAACACAACGCGGGCCACACAGACAATGCACTCTAACATAAAAGCGACGCCTTGCTTTTATTGGTCGGCCATGTAAAATCTTTACGTGGCATCTTTTATAGTGTGGTGTGTAGTATAACTCGTATATTTTAGCTTTATGGCGTGTGGCTGAGTCGCCGTGGGCCGGCGGCGTGGGCGCTACTCCAGAATCGAGCCCACGTGCCTGATCGCAGATACCATTGTCCGCTTGGGGCTTGTTTATGGGAGCACTCCGAGATACCGACGAGAAATGACACCTTGATCGCGTGCCTTAATCTACCACTCCCTGCTAAGAACTTTCATCTAGATTTCGCGTTGATCTAATTTAATAGAGCTCCGGACCGGTTTATGGCGTTGCAGTTTACAAGAACAAGTTCGAGAGCTTTTGCACTACTTTGCCAGCTTATAACAGAAACCAGAAATTTATTTACACGTTCCATTATCGCATTAAAATTGAGTGAACACGAGTAATAACCGAGGTGAGATGAAGATTTGGCCGATGACACTAAAGATGACTGTTATAAGTTGCATGTAGCGTATAATCTTGGAACAATAACAACCAACGGTTGATAGGTACAGAATTGGCTCGTAAAAGCGTAGTGACTCGAAGCGGTAGCAATTTGAGTGTGTTTTTAATATTTTTTATTGGTCGGAGTATATGGAGCCGGTCGGCAGTGTCGCGTTGGACACGGAATACTTAATGAGCTCTCTGGTAAATTAATGACTATGGTAGCCGCGTTCCAATCAAATCGCCCAAATATGATTAAGACAACTTTCGACAGTACTATACATAAATGTGAATTCGCAGATAGGTCGAATATGAGTCCAATTTACTTTGTATTTAACGATTATTACTAGGTACAGGCATTCCTGAATTAAAGAGGACAAAAAACTACTATTGATGGTCCTCAACTCTCCAGTAACTCTTTTATCATAAATAACCAACCTTACGAAACCTCACCTTTCTTTTTTTTCCAGTGGCCTGACATCAACCACCGAGCGGGGCGTGACTCCGGTCTACCTTCGCTGTCGAGAGGGCAGCATCTCCTGGGTATACCCTCGCGGTGCTCTGCGGCTGCTGTTCCGACCACCCCTGCCTGCTGATGAGAAGGACTTCAAGGTCTGTGTGAGGGTCATACGGCGACCAGACCCGCCTGATCTATTCCACACCTTGCGACTTAATGATACAGGTAATTTTGTGGTGTTTCTAAGCAATGATTTGTATAGATTTAATCGGGGTGATCTGCAAAGAGAATTCCGTCTAAATTATACAAAATATATTTTGAGAAATTAGCCGTTTCTTCAGAGAGTTATATTAGCACAAACAAAGATACAAAAAAGTAAACAAATAAACAAAATTAAATAAAAGTGTACACATTACTAATGGAGTTAGGGATGATCACAGATGGCAAGCGCCCTGCGTAAATTGTCGGTTGTGTGGACCCTTTTTGAATACCAGAGACTCCTTCAACATAATGATTTAATTGTGATCGCCTACTAAGTAATGCATTCTTTCCAGAAGTCGCGGAGCGGTTTCCAGCGCGTCTCTTTGTGGAGGGCGCTCGTCGTTTAGTTCCTCTGTATGCGCCCAATGATGGCGACCCAAGGGAACTACGATGCTTCCGAAGCCGACACGGTCGTGCTGCGCTTTACGTCGAAGCGGAACCAGAAGACGGCCCTCAAAAGAGAACAGCTACCTTCAAATACGAAGCAAGACCCCTCGTCCGGAGGCACTACGACCCTTCCACGGCAGACTGCAGACCTTGCACCGAGTCAGAACTAGAGCTCGCCTTCTGCACCAGCGACCTCGGTAAGACCTCACACGATAATCCCATTACTCCTCTAGCTGTTCCTTCACCGCAATAATGAGTAATCACAAAACCAGGAGCCTTCGTCCCGCTGAATGTTAATAAACCCGCGCCGACGACCGCACTGTAATTTGTCACCATCATCGGGATTCCGCGCGCCACAAATTACATTAAACGTTGTTATACTTGAAAATAATTTTATCATTTTTCCTCGCTTAACTACCACGAAGTATTTACACAGCGAGACCATTTATCTAAAGGGCTCGTTATTTTTAAATTTTAAACAATGTTGAATTTTTACGCAAATGGTAAAAAAAAACCGAAAAAGGTTTGCGCATTGTTTGTCGAGCCTTTTGTATCGCCGCTAAGTGCTAGTCGGATCTCTGTTACGATTAGATTGCATTTCATAACGGTCATGACTCACGGAAGCTTTTGCATGTGTAGTGAGCGAGCCGGGATGAGCTGCTTAGATTCAATTTACGTCCGTAACGACGACGGTGCTTGACAAGTGTATACCGGATAGACTAGTATGGGCGTACGGCACGCGACTCGGCGCGGCGCGGCGGGGAGTTCATGTTAATAGTTTTTTCTGGTTTGAGAAATTATAATAGTTGAGGAGTTATGTCACTGCAGCCTATGCGTCCCGCCGCGTCGCCCGCGCACCCACGTTATTAGCCGCCTCCAACACGTATCATTGATTTTCTGTTTGTCATTCCACACAAAAAAGGTATATATGTATTTTCTGATCAAGGCAACGTACGTGTTAAGGTTTTTTGTCAAATAAAAATGACAAGCTATTGTTAAATTGTCAAGAAATGGGAAATTATTATCCGATTGTTTCTGTTTGTATTTGAATAAATAAATAATGAATCATTAGTTATCAGAGAATGGAGAATTGTTTATTAACAAGAAATTTATGATCCCACCACACGAAGATCGAAACTAAACTAATGTTTGTAATTTGGGCGCATATTTCGGATATTAACACTAGCTTACAATTAAATTAACAGTTGTCTTGATAACATACCGCGGTACTGAGATAGTCATGATGGCTCGTTAGTGAACCTTCTATGTAATTATCGACTGTCGGGCTCGGGTTGATGACCGTTTACCAAAGACTTGGACTATTCACTTATCTTGCTCAAACAAAAGCTGAGCGTAGAAAAAAACCGGCTACATTTTGCGCTTACTCACGCAGCGAACAAAAAACACGGACAATGGGGACACAGTGATTAATATCTGGACAATAAATCGGGTGTCGCGACTGCGGTACCTATAAGTCGTTGAGCGAGCTACATTGTGCTACAGTTTTAACACTGCTCTTACCTCAGTGAGATAAGTGGGGAACATCTACCGGCTTTTGTTTCCAACCAAGTTAGGTACCTACCTACAACCTTCGTAAAAGCTTTTCAAAAATTGATATTGAATTTTTAACAGTTTGCTTTTCCTTGAAGCGAAATTTTACATTACGTACCTATCACTAAGGTATTAGTACCTAAACGACACAACGTAGTAAAACGATGAAATTCTTGAATTAACTTGATCTCATAATACAAATATGGTATTCGAAACGTGAATGAATGGCGCCACCGCCGTGACAACAGTTGAACATTTAAAGCCGCGCTGTTGTTAAGGGGGATGCATCAAGGTAGCCCGCGAAATTCAAATTTTCTTACGTTTTATGCAATTTGCAGGTCAGTATCAGGTTGTATGTTGATCTAAATATGATTCGCGGCCGTATCAAATATTTATTTATAGAATTATAATCATAAAAATCATCAATACATCTCTGTAAGTTCATATTACCTTATTGAATGACTGTTTCATGAAATCATGACATTTGAGGCCAATTCTAACTTATGGAGTGGTGTTGCTGATTCTAATGATTATAATTCTGTAAAGCCATATTTGTTACGGCCGCGAATCATATTTTAATCAACATACAACTGGACAGTGACCTGCTAATAGTAAAAAAACATAAGTATTTTTGAATTTCGCGGGTTACCTGAGCGCATCCCCCTTAAAAGAAAAACTAGTCGCCGACTCAATTGTGTTCTCGAAACACGCTTAGATAACTCAGTCATTAAACTTTATAACTTCTAATTTGTTTGTGCCGTAGCAATTACTATAATTAACAAAAACTCGGCTTTCAAACAAAACAATCTATGAAAATGCAAGGCTTGATAATAATTTGGTTCTAGGTAGAAGGAATGCACATTTACATATTTTATTATATGTGTTGACGCAAAATATTATTATTGTGGGATATTTTCCTCGAAGAGCTTTATTTTAGACGTTTAATATGGCTAAACCTGTATTTCTTTTAAATATAATTTATTCTAGATTAACGATTTTTTGCATAAAACACAATAAAATAGAAGCCTTAATTTCTTGCGGTCTGCGAATTTATGGCATCTACGTACTAGAAATCTAGAAATATTTGAATAACTAGCTGGGTAGTAAAATATAAAAAAACAAATGACAAGAAAAAAAAATATAGTAAAACTCGTCCCATGTTAGGTACATGGGACGAGTTTTACCATATTTTTTTTACCTAGAGAGGAGGAGGAGTACCTACTCCTTTCTCCTTCTCTTGAAGACGGTTAAATTATGACGTCATATATATTGATTTTAAAGTAGGTATAGTTTATTTTTGTTACGTAGGTATTTTAGTTTTAAAGTACAGTTGCTATAACGTACCATTTCCATTTCAGTATCCCGAGGCGTGATCATGATGAGTGAGGCTCGTGAAGACCTGGACACGACGCAACTCACTCTCCGACTGACCAAGCTGATCCGTGCCACGTCAGGAGAGGAGCCCAGGGACAAGCCTGACGACCTGGCTGAAGATGATGATTACTATAGGTCAGGACTGACTGTTAAAATACACAAAAGATTTTCTCTGGTTTTGGTAGTTAGCTAATGTCCTAACTAGATTATCGGGCAATACAAAATTCTGTGATTGCTAAGCCCTAAGAAGATTATAACTTTTCACTATGGGGTTAGTGAAAAAAGTAGGTCATCACAAGTCCATTGAGAATGCTCAAAAGCTTCGAGTAAAATCGACTGATCCTGGCCAGTTATTATTTGTATATCTGTCACCGTATCATTGTGAACATCGTTAGTTTATAATCTATCTCGCGAGATTATAAACTATCGAAAAATTGTGAACTGCTATCCAACTTGCATGCGACGGAACGCGTATTGCGCTAATACTAAATAGCCAAGTAATTGCGACCAACTTGGAAGTAGCGCTCGCCGGCCACTACCGCGGCACCGCTCGCTCGGCTCGCGCGCAGTTGGTCACAGTTCTGACCTAATCTAACCCATTTGGTCAGGGTTCTCTGGTTTAGTTACTGCAACCAATTCGGCTGCCGCCAAGATGGTTCATAATTTTATGGGTGATAAAATCAGACAAATTGTGAACCCTGTCGGTACTCGTATGTGCAGGTTCGTTCATAATTTGACGGTTGGATATGGATAATTATAAACCATCGAAAATTAATACATTATATTGTTAGCAGTATCGTAGAGTTCACAATTTATCAACAGTTTAAAATCTCGCGAGAAACTAAAGGTGTACACATCTAATCAATTTGACAAATCTGCCTACTCCAAAAAACGCTAGCCATTTACACAAAGTTCGTACACGCCACATCGTTATGAGTGAAGCATTTAAAAAGTAGATGCCAAGTAATTGCAGTCCGCCGCGTAAATAATTGCGAATGACCGCTTACATACTCCATTAGCTAATGATAACGAAACCTTGTATGATTTACGTTTTAGAAGTTACTACAAGTCAAGGCGTTGTATAAAAAAAATTAAGTACAAGGAAATTCAAAGGAATTGTTATTTTAAAAGATACCTACTTGGAACCAAGTCTTTTACATACTACCTTGGTCGACACACCCAAATTGATCAGATAGTAAACTGGGTACACACTTTTAAGAAAACCAAGTACCTAAAACGTTGTTGTGTGATAGCATCTAGAACCTGTTGTTCACCTACAGGCTACATGCACGCTCATAAACCTCTGGCTGCAGTAAAAAGTTATTATAAGGTTTATCTTTGTTACATCTCTTGGATATGTAAATTGGGGACTGAGAGGGTCTCCTATAAACTGTACTATGAAATAATAAGACTTAGGAGAGTTCCAGTATTTTAAAACAAAACATGCGTGGATGTGACGCATATGTTCTCCCAACTTGTTCTTTTTTGTGTTTGTGTTCCTTCTCTGCGTCATGTTCACCATAGATAAACGTATTTTCTTTCTTTCTTTCTATATCGTGTGTAATTTCACTGAAGCTCAAAAAAGAGAAGTTACCACTTCGTTTCTGAAATCCTGAACTTGATTCTTATCCAACCAAAACACGTCCCATGAGTTTTGCCAAATAATTATACATTAAAATAAAGGACAGGCTTTTAGAATTCGGTAGGTCATCTTTGGATAGACGGCTCAATACTTCTTTATGTTCACCACTCTAATGACCCTTCATCTTTCCAGGTATGACGTCGACAACACACTAGAGCGCACTACACACCGTAACCACAAGCGGCGGAAAACGCGCAGCCTTCACGCGCACGTCCACGTGTCGTCGGTGTGCGGGGCGGCCGCGGGGGCGGGCGAGTTCCTTGTCATGGCGAGGAGACGCCTCGGAAGGTACTCCTTAGTGTGTGCGCCCAGGATAGACGACTGGGTCGAACTGGTGAAGAGACGGAACGCTGATGGCACGGCACATTGCGAGCTGCAGCATTGAAACGAACTGTGTTACTCTAAAGATAGGCTGTTGTCGCTGTTGAGCTAGTGTTGGCTAATGCTGTGCTGTGATTGGTTAAAATCAGAGATGATAAAGACACTTGTGTGGTATTGGATAATAATGGATGCTGAGTGCATAGAAAACCTGCTGCGAATAAGTGTTAAAAGCAGTTGGTTTTTTCGTCGAGATATCTTGAATTCAACAGTGATTGTTACTTCAGATCCTATTTCAAGTTTTGTTTATAAGTTATGTTACTGCTTGCCATACAATCAGGTTGCGTATTAATGCAATATTGTACAAAAGTTCTAATCTTTATGTATCAAATGTTTATATTTACTGTAAATGATATATGTATTTGTAGATTTTTAAAGAAAATGTGGTCCAGAGTGCCAAAATATGTAAGATCTTCATTTAGATGTAAGGTTGATCTCAACTCTGTACATATTATGATTAAGTGGGAAAAAGAAAGCCATATTAGTTAAGCACCATAATTAGAGATAACGTAATATATTGCAGTTTTAAGTGTAATTTAGAACAGATTATTTAAATTTTATGGTAAGTATGCCTATTTGGTGCCACTGTTATAGGACACCTTATAATGTTCTTTACTCCAGAAAACTCGCACATCAAAGATGAAATGATTGAACCTTGGATACACATACAATTATTGACTAATTACTAGCTTTTATTTGTTGCCAATATTGTTGTAATTTTTTTACGATAAATGCGTTTATTAGTAGTCATCGCATACAGTACTGTCAAATTATTGATTAATTAACTAATAAAACAGGCTCATTTATCCATAGCGATTTTTTGTAACCGACGTCTTCTCAGTTCCTCACTATTGCAACAAGCTGGAATTGTTCAGTAAAGATTTAATTAAACCCAGATTCTCCTATAGCCATTTTTGATGTCGAACCTCAAGTTTTGAATTATCTGTTCTGAAAATACTCTTTGGAATCAAAGTAAGGTGACCGATGTGGATATTATGGTGCTGCCATAGAAATGTCTTTAGTGCTTCCATAACCAGATCCTTTATTTTTTTTAAATATAATTTTTGTGAATACTTTAGTAATATATTTTGTAAGTACAAAATTATAAGTATAGCTGTCGATATGTGATATAGTTTACAACGAGTATGTTATGAAGTGCCTAATGTATATATGAGAATATAGCTATTTGACAATACATAGTGTTTATAAATATATACACATATTATGTTAAAAGACAAACTATTGAATAAAATAGTATAAAATATATTTTTTGTTTTTATTTTGTTACCGTTTCTAATTTAGTGAAGCCATTTTTATTTTAAAGCCATACAATAAGCGCATGTTTTGACCGAAGATTTATTAAATGATTTCCACTGCAGATGTTGTTAGTGATGAATTATTAATTGAAAATTCAGTACTTCTGAACGCTTCATACGTGTTATATTTCAAGCCGTGAGCGGCAATGAGTCATACAATTACGCATACGGTTCTGAAAGGATGTGGAACATTGAAAATGTTGTCGTAAGTATTAAGAAAAAAAAAAGAAGAAATATAGCAATTCGTTTATTGAAAAAATCACAACTGATACCACATAGAAAAACTACTCGGCACGGTTTAACTCTTAACTATATATAATATCACATAAACACTTTATAATTTGATAGACTATATACATAGACATTTATTCGTATTTGGTACACTTTGTGAAAATACCAACCACTAGGTGATCGCAGCTTTAAATAAAACAAAACAAAATAATTCCTTTACATTCGAGTTTTAAATAAAAAATGTTAACTAGAAAAGAAACAACGAAATAATATACATACCGAAAAAAAAAAATATGGATCGGATCGACAACATGTGTAACGAATTAATTATATTAAATACTATTTTACAGTCAACGAGTCTAACCGGTTAAGCATTTGCATACGAGTCACTCGTATTCAGTAAACAATGAACACATTGGTTTGTTCGTCTCAATACCCGACCGGACCAACACCTCGAAAACACTCAACGACCAAAAATTTTATAAATAATTAATCTGTTTTTTTTTCACTACAACCCGTTTGCCGACTACTGAATACTATTTCCATAAGAATCTAACTGTAGGTTATGATCAATCAACTGCTTACAAAACGGAAATAACAACAGGTACGTAGTTTAAAATTAATGTGATAACTGATATGTATTCAATGTCTTTTCAAAATATACGTCTATCGTGTACTACATACGTTGGAGAAATTGAGTATTAACAAGTTGTGGTACAGTAACCTAAACTTGTAAGATAACTATGTGTTAGAACCTCAATTTAGTATAAGTTTAGAATATATCCCACTAAAACAGTCCAATAGTGGATGTAGGCAACAATATTGATCCAAACATTCATAAGTTTTTTACATTTACGTAAATAATACATTATGTATGCAAAAGAAGTTGTCGAAAACAACAAGTGTCTATATTACAACGGAATTTTTGGCATTTAAGTGAATATATTCATAATAGTAGTAATATAAAACTGAATTAATGCTAAGCAGTACTAAACGTTATTATGTCAAGGATTGAATTACGGAGTAACATGATAGTAGCATATGCATATTTCTAGTAATAGGTATTACATTATTTTATCATTATACTCAGTAATTTAATCCCAAAGCTCACTCGTTTAGCCACATCTTCATTAAATTCGTCCAAGTTAGCACACACACCACCGTTACCGACATTCGACACCACAATGAGCAAACTACTATCAGCCTTCATAGTTCGGAACCATCTCTCTAAATAATTGCGCACTCCTCTATAGTAATCACATTCATATAAATACGAGTAATTTTAATTAGGGATGTCTGCCCACCAAAGATATCGAGAAGAGAAACAAGGAAAATAGAGTTATTATTTAAAATATATTATGTCTCCTTTGTTCAATTTTAATGGACAGATATCTCATGCAGAAACTACAAACTTTTAAAGCAGTGAAAATGCAATTTATCCGCTTAAAAAAATATGTGATGTGCAAGCCAATTAAATATTTAGATGTGCGACCAATAAAAAAAAATGTTGACAGTTTGTCACTGAGATATACAGGGTGGAGTGACATCGACGTACAACCTGTTAATAAGAATTCAGTACATGAATCTGGACCGTTCATGATTGCGTTGAAATTTATCGCAGGTATTTTTTTTTAATCACAAATGTCCCAGGTACCGAAATGGCAAGAGACGCTAATTACCCATACAGAACTTGTACTTTTGGTACCGGTTCCAAGCCCTGTGCCTAAGTAATAAAATATAAGTCGGTTATCAAAAAAAAAAAAAACTGCGGTTTCATACAAAATTGCAATACCTACGTGGTCAAAATGTATGGAACAGCTATTTTCTTTTATTATAACCAGAGGTCGGAATTAGGTTGAGTTATTTATGTACTTACACTGATTTCATACAACGAAAGAATAAAGTGGATATGCCCCCAAATACCGGGATTAATTTTGAAGAGCAGAAAAGTCCCGTGATCTATTAAATAAAAGTTATTTACTTTACACAATTTAAACCACAAATGGATTTTAGACGTTCGGAGAAATTCATTGAAGCCAGAAAATAATGAAAGGTTATATACTTCAATTCTCATAAAAGTTATACAGTAATGTCGGAAGCGAACACTTCAAATCATACTGGTACTTTGAATGAATCGAACAAGGAAAATGATTCTGATGGGCCGTTTGAATAAGCAAAACCTCACGAGTCTAGGCTAGAAGCAAAAGTATTTTCGTATTTATAAAAAAGGCGAAGTATAAGTATGAGAATTTGCTTAAGACTATTAATAATTTGTATTGTGAATTTAATACTAATAAAAATTGTATGTTAACTATCTTTGTTTTATTTGTCTAATCTATCTCTGAGGATTTTATTATTATTTATTTGTAATATTGTTGGTCACACGGGATTGTCTATTAGAAATCCCGGGAAGATCCATATTAATATCAATATTTTGATGCAAGTACATAAATAACTCTACCTAATTCCGACCTCTGATTATAACCGACGAAAAATTTCAGCGTAGGGGATCGAGAATAATGTCCTGAATCATGAATCATCATGGCAACAGGTTATACGTCGATGACACTCTGTATATTATGATTACGTTTCAAGATAAAGCCTATAGAAAACACATTAGAAAGTCTGTCGACTACTAGAAAAATATTAACGATCGTTAACAACTACTTTTACCGTTCAGGTCAATATTCTTCAAAATATTAATTTAATTTTCATAGATTTACAATGCTTTATATATTTTCATAGTCTTGTTATTTATAAAATTTGATATTGCGATTACGAATAACAGGTTAAGATGGAATTATTGTCGAAAACATTTATTTGTAACGCGAGGAAGCTCTGGCTAGTGATATTGGGTGAATAAAAACTCATTTAACTCATCAACAAACAAATATGTAGTTCAAGTAGCGTACGACAAAAAGTAATTGAGGATATAATTTATAAAAATAAAAAAATCTTAAATTATAACACAAGCTACGCTCTAACTAAGCGTTACATCACAGTTATTAAATAAATAATACAATTCAATACCTACAAATGTGATGAACATAAACATTTAAATCAACATAATATACATAAATATTCTTAAACATAAAGTATAATCCTTGTATTCGATGTGACACTAGTAGCATAAAACATTGTGCCAAGATTAATCCGGGGATCTACTCCCTAAGCACGAAATTTGTAGTATCGGCCTAAGTTACGGGTGTTTCCTACTCCGTATCACTTACGGGCATGATTAGTTTGGGACCCGAACTAAAAATGAATGACAATACGATTTAACAGTAGTCCCGTCTACCGATATGTATTTGCCTGTCCGAAAATAATAATTTGACACTTGTTTCGTCGGGTCAACTACGTTCAGACGGGCCCATATCTTCGTTGAGGGACTTAAAGAGTAGACCCCCAGTTAACATTAATTCAATACGTAAATGATTTATCTGGTAACCTAAGTAATTATAGTATACGCTAATATCCGTGGCGCTCGCGGTCATACAACGCTGGATAACAGATAACATGAGAGAGAATATAGAGTTTTGAGTAATCCCGTAGGTGCTAAATATTCTTCGTCCTACTCGCACGTTTTATGACCGCGTCTGACATGTTGGTGTTTATTATAATAGCAATCGCGATGAATATTAACACAATGCAATGTGTTTCAAAATTTTAATTCATTACTAACAGTGACGGCACCTTATCAGATAACTGCATGCTTATTTTCTATTGGTTAAAAGAAGAGCAAAAATCTTGCACAAAAGAATTCAACTTTAGACAATATTCGATAATATTTTCAAAACGTTTAACGTGTATATAATACAAATGGATTTCGTTTAACATCTGAAAAGAAAATAGTTTATACATTAAATCTATCTTTTGAAATGCTAACTCTAAATTAGTGTTTATTTTTTACAACTTACACTATACATAGTGTTATTTTTATTTTTTTATATCTAATCATTGCACAGACGTAATTGCTATAAGTTTTAAACATTACGTATGTTTTAGCTCTTTTAAAGTTATTTGATTTGAGTTCGTCAATATATCAATATTTCAAGTGCTCTTAATTTTATTGGTTCCGTCAATTTAGTTTTTTTTTATTTCTTATCTTTTCCTTTTTTTTTCATGTTCCTGAGGCAAGTTTTTTTTTTTTCATTTAAGTTCCTTTGTTTTTAGTAACTTTCCATAGGTTCTATTGGCGATAAACAGTTTTTTGCACATCTGCATAGCCCAATAAGAAAACATTCGGTTTAATTAAATAAAAGGACAATCCACTAAGTTATCAAACCGAATTTTAATGTACAAAGTGGTTTTTTATTCTTCTATCAAATACTAAAGATATATACAAAAAAATGCTATTTGACCTATAGAGTATAGAATATATCTACATATTAGGGAATTTTACAAAATAATAAAATGTTTTTCGGATTACTAACACACATTCAACTAGCTCAAGGGGTTTTTGTAAAGTCGAAGATATTTTGTGTATTTTTATGGATCGGAATTAAAATGACATTTCAAATTAATGTTTTCTTAAGTTAACATAATACTTTGCATTTCTGACTGCAACAATAACAATATAAGTGATCTTTACAGCACTATCCTGGTGTAGAAATGTAAACTGTAAATAAATAAATAAGTAGGTAGGTAATACGCATAAGAACTGTATTTGGGACGACAAGTTAGTTAACCTTTCTCATTTGCCTATACCCCAAAACATTCTTGGCAAAACTATCAAACAATTTATTCACATCAATATTTTTCAAAACAATTCAATACTCATAGCTTTTCTGGCAAATCAAAAATCTATCAATTACTGAATGTAATTTTGAATCACAGTCAGCAGCTACATTAACGCAATCGACGCCGACGTGCAAAATGCAATCTCACACTGTGTCATCTCAAAAACACACTTTAAATCTCAGTCATATGACTCAAATTTGTACGTACAGTTTCACGCGAACTGTACCGGGGTAGGTGTCATGATGTCTATGATAATGTCCTCCATGTTGGGTAAAACTAGAAACTTCTCAAATTCTTTGCTGAGCTTCTGTTCGATCCAGTTAGTGATGTGCGCGAACCGCAGCGTGCGCGCACCCACCGCCGGCCGAGCTTTTAATATTAGTTGTGGGTTCGTGCGGAATCTGAGGAGAGAAGGGGATGATTAGCTCGCGTATACTGTTTTGCACTTAAAGCAGTGAAAATAAAGTATATTATTCAATATTATCAGGGTCGGCAGAACCAGTATTAGTCGTCATCTCGGTAGTCACCCCCTTTCTAGCCATATTGTCATCTTTCACACAATACATCCATCGTTTATTTAGTCTTCCCCTTCCCTTATATCCATCCACATTCATACGCAAAACTTTACTCATAACATTCCTCAGCCTTGCACAGATGTCTAAAAATTGAATGGATTGATGTCTTACCCGAACCATATCCTATCGTGCGGGGGTGGCGGTAAGTTAAACGCTAGTCGCCCCTCTAGAGCGTGCACTTCTAGATGCAGCTTTATATCCGTGTTCGATAGACCTTCCATTGCACGTTTCACGTACTTGTAGTCTGTCACCTGAACGATAAAATACGAACAAGGATAGAATCCAAAGAAGAATATAATTAAGAATTACAATAACTAATATCGTAGCACTGAATATTAAAAATTTTACCTTAAAAAAAAAAGGTCGTGTTACCTAAAACTTAATGCTTCTTCAGTGTTATCATATTGATTAATGATTGCAATTTCTAGTCAATATTTTAGTTTACTCTAACATCACCTACTAGTTTTGTTTAAAGTAAGGCCTACGAGACGAGATAAAATACTTAAACAACTTGACCTTTACTGAGTGACATTACGATAACGAGCGATTATTATCTCTGTCCTTTTCTCTCGCATGCAATAATGACGTCAGTTAGTCGACGACGGCTGTCGTGTGATTCGTGATACAGGAAAGCGGTCGGTACAGCAGCTATCAATGTTTGGTCCGTTCGGTTCTTTCCTGTTTGGATTGCGTTAGAAGTGATACGAATTTTTCGTTCCCGTATTTGTTTAATTTTTTGGTGTTATTAATCGATTATTTTTCGTTTTTCTTGTTGACTTTTACGGTTAATGCGAGTGGTTATTAATTTTAATTATGGAACTATAGCCTGGCAGCTCAAGAAAACCCTTGAAAGATATCAATTCACCATGAAAAGAACTTTAAATAAAAATGTTATGAATCCCTGAAAGTTTGTTTACATTCTTTATCTCGTCTAGTTGGCCTTACTTTAGTGTACTGTAGAGCGATATTTCATTAAGTAATATTGACAAATTAATCAAAACATTGTAAATATTCGACAGCTATTTGCGACGTTGCCAACTTTCTGATTGGCCGTCTTAAATGTTTAATTGGCCATTGTTTTATTTGAGTTAATTTATACATTATCGGAAGATTTTCCCGACCAAAATAATTTGTAATGGGCTTATACATAATATTGTAGTATTTAAAAAAAGCATACTCACTTGTTGGAAGTATTTGTTAGTGGCTATCTTGTCCACCATACGTAAGAACTTTTTCTTAGAAGAAGTACTTTCGGCAGTCAGTGGAGTGTAAGACCTGGAATAAACAGTTAATTTCAACGTGTTATAATGTCAAACTAGGAATAAAAAACTTAGATAAAAAAAGCTATGGAATCTTGACCACCTGTTTATCTTAAAATATTTCGTGTAAGAATAGATAGACCTTATTTATATATTTTATCTAACTTACATAAAGGGTGTAAAAAGACCCATCACGAAGCCGTCATCTACGCATTCTGTACATCAAACTAAGTAACTTTGTGCAAAAAGACCCATCACGAAGCCGTCATCTACGCATTTTGTGCATCAAACTTAATAACTTTGTGCAAAAAGACCCATCACGAAGCCGTCATATACGCATTCTGTACATCAAACTAAGTAACTTTGTCCAAAAAGACCCATCACGAAGCCGTCATCTACGCATTCTGTACATCAAACTAAGTAACTTTGTGCAAAAAGACCCATCACGAAGCCGTCATCTACGCATTCTGTACATCAAAGTAAGTTACTTTGTGCAAAAAGACCCATCACGAAGCCGTCATCTACGCATTCTGTACATCAAAGTAAGTTACTTTGTGCAAAAAGATCCATCACGAAGCCGTCATCTACGCATTCTGTACAGCAAACTAAGTATGCTAACTATGTGCAAAAATAATTGCTGCGAAACGACTTTTATTATTGGTGTTAAAATTCACTGTTGACAGCGATGCGGACGAATATTTTGATGCCCTATGATTCTTTTCCCTCTTTTTTTACAAGCTTTTATTTAGTTTCACCTGTCCCGGTGTCTGTAATTACATTTTGTAAGTAAAATTTGACCCATGTCCCGGTTTCTAATTGACCTGAAATTTTGCATGCATATGTAAATCGGATAGCAATGCAATATTATTATGACATGGAGCTGCTCTGATGGTGGAGCCGGAAGATGGCCATGGGAACTCTGTAATAAATCGACGCAACCCTATCGAGTTTGGGCTCGTAAGAGTCGTCTTGACAGGGACTCTGGTCCTGGATGTTATCCCCGATCTGATGCTGGAGCCAGAAGGTGGCACGCTGAAAGGCGGCTATGGGAACTCTGTAATAAAACGACGCAACCCCATCGAGTTTGGACTCGTTTGATTGGTCTTGATAAGTACGCTGGTTGTAAATAAAATAAAATATTGAATTTAATAGGTATGAAAATTAATAAATAAATAAATATATGTAAATTAGATAGAAATGATTAAATTAGTTATTTAACATCATACATACTAAGCAGTAAAAAAAAAGGAAAAAAGTTTTTAAAAACAAGCTCTTATTGGGTGTCATTAAAAATAAGTTTAGAAAAGTTTAGAAATGTTTTTTGCGATTTCTGACTTTTCTAGTACTGAAACCTCAGTTGGTCCGATAGAGGTTTTTGATCCTTATATGAAACATGATCGATTGGCATAAAAAAAAGTTTTTGTGAAAATTGCCCATTTTCCTGCTGACTGTACATTTTTTCAAAATCTGTGAATGCAATTCAAAATTTCTCAAAAAGTTAAGGAAAGTCTCCTAAGACCGTTTTCCTGTAGCTACAACGGTTAAGGTAGCTGTCCTTGCTGCCCCATCTCGAAAATCCACCCTGTATACTTAAAATCTTTTTGAATTTGTATCGACATTTGCAATATTTAAGTCGACACCTTGACATCACTAATGTTTTTAATGCTCATGTGATAATAGAGGGGCAGTTGTAGCTGTCAAAACAGTTACAATTACCCAACCTAATTTTTTTATGGGGCAAACGTATCCGTCTCAAAAATCTTGACTTTAGTGTAGGATAAAACAAATGCATAGAAAACGACTTACCATTAATAATTTCACGATTCACTTCAAAACACCTTTAGTAATTTCTATCTAATTTAGGTACATATTTTTTTTCGTTAATAATATTTATACTTAATATTTTAAGTCTGCTAGCTTATGTATTATTTGTAATATTATACTGTTATTTGTCTAGTTGTATTGTTTATAAATCTGTTTACGGTAGTGCGCATTGTATCGCACGAAAAACATTTTGTGAAATGGGTAATTTTGATGTTTAATATTTCCCTAAACAAACTATAGTCTAACACAAAAAAAAAAAACACACACAATGACGGTAAGTACAAGTGACTCTCGGCTTCGTTATGGGTATTTTTTACACCCGTTATAATAAAGAAATCTCGATGTTTCGTCAAGTCGTAAAACCCGTGCGAAGCAGGCATTGGTCGCTAGAGCAGTATAATTATGAAACTTACCCAGGATCAGACGTTATAGTCTCGGTGCTATCTACAGGCTGCACAGGTGGACTTTCATCGTCGTCGCTAGACTCCGCAGAATCTTCCATATCCGAGTCGTATATCGCTGGGTTTCTCAACTAGAATACGGAATTTTAGTTTATTAAAAGGATATTGGGTAAAATGTATAGGAATTTGTCCAAACGTCCACCACTAACAAGACAAACCTAATACCTCATTTTTTTAATCAACCGGGTAGTTTATACTAACATTATTAAAGAAATAATAATTTTCATTTAACTATAACTTTTTACGGGTAAATATTTTTCATGGGTGTCTGTATAAAAAATACTGCTTATTTAATAGACTAATCAGTTACATAGGTCTCGTTAGTGGTGGACATTTGAACCAGTTTTACCCATTGTCTTTTACGAATAGTCAAGCAAGTTCCAGAGGCTCTATTGATGCACTGATGATCATAATTATAAAGTAGTTCAGTATTGTAAACCTTACTGAAAAGGCACAAGGTTCACTTTTATTTAACATCAGTAACCGCATTCGCTATTTGGTAGTCATATTTTCATCTGTTAAATTCAGTTATGTGGTAGCCAATCAAACGTTGAGTCGAGGAATATTGTATTTTAGATTAAGTATGCAGGGTGAAACCTCCAAGTGTGCGTGGATGGCCAAATCCGAAAATATAAGAAATAGCGAATAATACTCAAAGGAGTCTCAGGGTCAATTTTGATTTAAAAATCTGTAGCGGCATCTACAACGCCACATGCGAGCTACGCATCACACTGACGTCACGCAGAATCCTGAATCGCGCAAGTAGAGTTTACCGCGCAACTAGCATAATTTATAACGTCCCGACATCATTCGTCGGGCGGTAGCCCACCAGACACGACACGTGTCTGGTCGGAGGATCCTCCCTTTTCTATGGAGGTATGAATAAACTTTACACCCTGTTCCTCATATTTCTATAAAACTAAAACTGCATCATTCGATTATTAAAAATAAAATTAATTTTCCTAGCCGGGAATCGAAAACGTTATTTTTGAGAAAAGAACACGGCCTGTATATTATAACCAACCAATAGCGTCGCATATAAGGATAATTTTCTGTTCAGTAATGTCAAACGGCAAACTAAATAGCCCCCATTTAAACAGCAACAAGGATCTTTTGGCGCTCGAATGACGTTGACAGGGAGCCGCTGTTGGTGGACCATGACATTTGTACAACTGTTTTGTAAAATTGTATTGAAATAATAAAGAACCAGACAAGTGCGAGTAGGACTCTAGCCCTGAGGGGACCCTCAGGGCTTGAGTCTCAAAGCTGTGCTCGGCTGCCCGAGTTTCCCATTCCGGATTGAAGGACAAACTTAACTTTGCAGTTGAAAAACATGTTTACCCATACATTGCCACTGCAAATGTAAGATTGTACGTATAATATTGAGATATTTACCGTTATTTTAAGACCAAAGACTTCTAATAGGTGTTCCTGTAATCTATACGTAAAGAACAAATTTCTGTATCTTTTTTCAAAATATTCAACTATTTTCTCTAATAACTTTAAAACTATTTATTTTAAAATTATTAAAAAAAAGTTAGACCTGCACAAGTATTTTCATTTGATAAGTATGTCACACGGTTCAGTTTGCAAAACTTTGTTTTTAATTTTCCAAATTATTCATTATATTGATGTTATACGTCCGTGTACGGATCACAGAAATTCTTATGTGTACCTAATTTCAACTAATTCAGTCCCATAAGTTCGGATCAAATTGGCTATGAAAGACGGATAGACAGACACACTAGTGATCCTATAGGATTAGGTTTTTTCATTCGGACGCCCGGAACCCCAAAAAGATGGCAGCGTTAGTTCTTGCGTTGTACAGCTTGTACAGCTTTATCGTGGTAGAAGAATGTTATTGAAAAGTAAGTGTTACCCGTCGTGCATGATCCGCATCCACGGCTGCAGACGACGCGCTCTGCATACCGCTGTGCAGCCCATGAACGCTGGACTCCAGCAACTGTTCCTCTAGCGTCATGTCTGAAAAATATTATTTGTACATGAATTTTGCTTTCGTCAAACAAAATTATGAGGCCAATAATTGAAAGAAGGGTATATATTTTTTTTTTTTGTTGGCTTACAATTGGGCTGCTTTATTATTTTCTAAATTAATTAGTAAGTAAACAGATTATGTAGAGTCGTGCAATATCAAAAGAGAAATTATATTATGAGTAGGTAACGGCACCGCAATTTAGATAGTATTTATGCATAAGCACTTGAGTGAGATACCTGAGATACAGGTTTATTCTTAGTTCAGGTAGGATCCAATTATTATATATCTACCTCTAGTTTAAGGCCCTATTTCGTAAATATTTATGGAAATCAATTAAGTGAACAATTTGAGCTATGATTATCATCAAAATATTGCATTAGATATATTTTTTTATATGCACGTGTTTCTGTGCCAATAAAACATTTTTCTTTCTTCCATTGCGTCTATGAAAGTTCGCCAGTTAAATTTATTAAATGCAAAATAATACTAACGCTTCTCCTTAAGCTTCATGAGGTTGATTTGCGTCAGTATGGCGATGTAGGCGCCTCCCTCGTACCGTATGTCTGCGTCCAGCCACACGCCGCGCGCGTCCCACGTGGGCACCTGCACGCGCTCCACCATGGGGCACGCGCCCGCCAGCGACAGCTCCGTCACCATTAGAGGGGACATGAACGATGGCAGCTGGGGGACGGAAAATACTTTAAACATAAAATCGCGCCAGTATTCCCCGAATGTGAGGGCAGATATGTATCAGCAATGAATTATAAAAAGAATCCTAGTGCAATCACAATAAGAGTCACTTTACCTTGAGCGTGTTGAGTTTCCTCTGTATCCTGTTCTGCAGACGGGTGATCATATCAGGGTTCCTCATCACGTCGAACATAATTCGCGCTAGCATTGTGTTCACCCACGTTACTTCTGACGGAAGCAATCGGCAAGAACAATCCGCTGGTGAATTTTTGTTCTGCAGTAAACGTAAAATTAAAATAAATTATTATTTATCGTAAATATCTTTGAAACAAACGATAGGTAACGACTTGTAAGAGTATATTGAAATCGGTACTCTGATGATATGTAAAGAACCTATATTAATTAAAGAAGGGCGTTTCCTTTAGCCGGTAATATTATAGCGATCATGCATGCTAAAAAAATATTCCCACCCAACTATTGAGATCAAACGATACGACAAAGATTAAAAAGTAAAAAAAGGGTTTGTATGTATTCGATTAAAGAAATAGATTAAATAAAAATAATAAAAACACAAAATACTCATGAAAAGACTAACTCTTCTGATGGATCATACTATGATGCGCGTACGCAATTCTATCTGTAGACTGTAACTAATAGAACTGTACTTTGAACGTTCTCTATATGTTCATAGCCGCACAACCGCATATCTATGGTAACTTTTACAGCGCCTTTATTTCAAAGCATTAAGGGCAGGTTTTGTTCTTCAAGTGGTACTACTAACGTGCGGTTAACACTACTAAATAGTTAGACTAAGGCCCACTTGCACGTTTAGTCGGGTTAAATGAATAAAATAGAGTTTTTAAACTCGGAGTTAAGTAATTATCATTTTAACTCTTAATACGCGTTGCGCCACTAAGAAGTAACACCGGGTACACCTGATATTTGTGTCTTTTGAGTTGGGAACATTGCAGGCCAATTGACGAAACATAAAATAGAGTCGCAATGTCTATGCCCTGAAAAGTAATCCGACCAAAAATTAATGAACGAACAATGCACGGAAGTTGTATATCCATCTCTTCTACACTACATTACAATAAGTACTTAATGCTTTCATGTCTTTGAATTTTATAACATGATATTTCATTTTAATCGTATTGTAAGTGGTTTCCATGGAGATTTAGTTTATTGATTGACGGAAATGTCATTTATAAGGAAAAATATGTTTTAAGATTTTTTTGATATAAAATTAATTATCAGCGGTACCTCATAACAGTCATAACGTCTAATAAGGTTAATTTATTTTGACATTACTAACACTAACGCAGAGTTTAGCGACTTAACTCTCCCACATCGGTGAGTTTAATATTTAAAAGTTAACTCTAGGTTTACCTCGTAACTCTTGGTGGCGCAAGATGAATTATTTGATAAACCCTGAGGTAGCTGTTAACTCCGAGTCATTTAGGATAACCCTTGAACGCGCAAGTGGGCCTAACAATGACTAAACATATACCAAAGGTTGATCATACCAACGTCAGATTTCTTTTATCCGTGGAATAAAATTGACATCCGACAGTTTATTTTCTTATTTTTTTTTCGGTTTACTTTATCTGGCCTTGGTAAAATCAGCCCTAAATAAAACAAACAAAAATAAAACGAACTGCTTTGTCTTTTCTCTTCTTTTTGTTCTTGCATCGGTCGCGCGGCGTCGGCTCTATTTGACACAACACCGCCTTTTCCGAAGTCGTGTTTAACGTCATATCGTGACACTGTTCCACGTTGCATTACAATTAGCATAATGCGAATGTCTATGGCCTCGTCCAGGGTGAGGAGCTTGCGCCGGTGCTAAGGCGAGCCCAAAGTACCAAAAATATAAAGTCACCAGCTCTTGACCGCGGCTTCGCTCGCGTGTACGTTGGTTCCCACGGGAACATACTACCGGGATAAAATGTATCCTATGTCCTAAATCCGGTCATGGTTTACCTTTATGAAAAATTTCATCGAAATCCGTTCAGCCGTTAAAGCGTGAAAAAGTAACAGACAGACAGACATACTAATAGAGACATACTAGTAATATTTAGTATGGATACTGAAGTATCTATGACGGGCGCCTAGGGCGACGTATCTGATCGCCCAGCGACCGTCAATAACTTTACCGAGTGGAAGCACTGTGGCCATATAATCGCGCCCGCTACCGCGAACGCTAACGCCTTAACCACCGCGCGTTCACTCTGGACGAGGCCTAACTGCCTATCTATACGTGAATACAGTCCATTCAATTATTTTAGCTCTGATTTTGCATCACTGTCAAAATCACAGAGCTCTTTATTATTGTTACAATAAGGTTTCTGCTGGTAATATTGTAAAAGGACCGTACTCGTGTGATTGTTATAAGTAAAGCAAATTGGTAGGGTCTTTGTTTCCGGCTGAGCTGTTTAATATATATGGATCCTTTGCTACCAGTAAAGGATCCATATATATTAAACGGCTCTTCTCTGCTCAACATTCATAATACGATTAATTTTTCTCCTCTTCGCCTCGGCGTAGTGCCAGTCTTACACTTTGACAAAGGGCTTATGTTTTAATTATACTGGAGGAAATCTATAAGTCGTCATAAGTAGCAAGTATTTCCACAATGTTAAATATTTCCAGTGAGGCAGTTGAGAGTTTAATTTTTAGCACAATTCAAGACCTCGATGCTTACACGACAAATAAAGCTCCCTAACCTAGCTGTGTCAAACTAAATTGAACCTTACGTCACCAAAATAAAGTGCAATAATCACCTGTATGATTTTGAGAAGGTACGGCCAGAAAGTCTTTTCGTAGTCCGATTCTTGCGGTATGGGCTGCAATATCGATGTAATCGAGACACCGCCTTCAGATGATTCTAATGTTTTGCTCTGAAAGGAAAAAACTGTTTGTTCGTTTAATATGTTATTAATAAGTAGACTATTATTTACAAGCCGTGTGTATAAATTCGGTAACTCAAATTTCATATTTGTACGAGGAATCTTCTACGGTTGTCAATCTTGAAGTTATTTTTCTAATGCCTATTAACTGTCCTTTTTACTTACTACGTCAACTTTTTTTTTTTTTGGTAATAATGATAATAAGTTTATTTGACATTACAAAAAAAAAACAAGAGAAGACACATACAGAGCACTTATAAAACAATTAACCACTTTCTCACTCTAACTTATGGAAATATTAGTAAGGACCGGTTTTGGTACTGGTACAGTCCCGATACTGATTAGAGATACATATAGTACAGGTACTACTCTGGTACCGGTATTTCACAAAGGTTTACAAAAATCCCGGTTTTTCAAGCCCTGTCTGAGTGACAGTTTCTTTCTTAAGCTCAATGTTTCATATTTAGGCTCGGGAACTGTGTTGTCATAAGAGACCGACAGAAGATAAACCGAAAACGAAAAAGTTTTATTTGTTCGTCGATAGCTTTTTGTTTGGTAAAAGGATAGTAAAAGTAACAGAAATATAGTGTCAATATTTCAACTATGAATATTGTTTGAATAGGTCGATAATGTCTTTTCCGGCCTAAAACGAACATTATCGAAATTGGATGCAGATAGTTCGTGTAATATCAGTTTAAACGGTGTTAAAAGAATTTTGTATTTTTTTAACTTGAATTATACTTTTCACCAAACAAAAACCTTTCTACAATTTTTTAAACACTACTGGTTTTCGGCCGAAAAAAAATCATGTCGCATTTAGTTTTCGGTCGGTCTCTAGTGTTTGTACTCACAGGTGATTTGAAAGCGACAGTTTCTTTTTCAGTGAGCTTATAAACAGCCATTTCAACGTTGTCCTTGTTCTCCGCTGTGGAGTCGCTGCCCGTCTTGTTTTCCGCCGCTGAATTCTCCGCCGAAGATGCATTGGCTTCTGAAATCGCTATTACTAGGCGACGGTACCTATGGAGAAAAAAAAAGATCTAGTTTAAAATATTGTAAACTCAGGGTCACACGTCAATTTGCCGTGTGATAGCCATTTCATACAATGTCAAAGAATGGCAGTCGATATTTGAATATATTATGTACGAACAATTTAAGTTGGTAGTTAATTTGCTTATTTATTAATTTCCCTCACTACGAAAAGTACCTTTTTTTTTGGGTTGGAATTCATCAAATAACTTCTCCCGCTCTGGGCGTAGCGGGAGGGCGTGTCAGGCTTTTACTGACTAAAACCCACCCGTGTTCCTTCAGTTTAGGCATGTCGATTCAGTTTAAAAAAAAAACGATCTCCGATACGATTCAAATCGATTCTCGATTAAATCGAGCATTAAAAGATTGATTTTCGATTAATCGCGACATTTTCAAACGTGCCAGACACAGAACATTATTGATGATAATTTACCGTAAATACAAGTTTGTACTCGTATGTAAATATTTTCTATTCAGATAAATAAAATTGGAGTGTCTGTTTGTAATACTAAAATAACCGCATTTTACTAAATGCTTATGGACGAATACATGGTACATATACCAAAATAACATTTTTTTTATTTTTTGTCTGTCTGTCTGTTTGTTCCGGCTATTCTCCGAAACAGCTGGACCGATTTTGACGGGACTTTCACTGGCACATAGCTGATGTTATAAGGAGTAACGTAGGCTACTTTATCCCGGTAGCACGTTCCTGCAGGATAATTTCCGACATACACACGGGAGAAGCCGCGGGCAGCAGCTAGTTAAATTAATAATAATAACATCACGCCTGTATTGCCCCGAAGGGCTAGGCACAGGTGTGTAGTACTCCCACTTGTCACCAGTTATGTTATACTTCCCATGTAATAGAGAGTGAACCTATTGCCATACTCCGTGCTACTACTGGGAATTTAAAAATTAGAAAAACCCAATAATACTTTGCCCGACCCGGGGATCGAACCCAGGACTTCTTGCTCAGCAGTCGCGCTTGCGACCACTAGACCAATCAGGCAATCTATAAGCCTCTAGTCTAACCTTAGTACGTCAGTCATAAAATTAATCTAAGTTTATAAATTATTATAAAATATTTATTTTATGCGTTCAAATTTTCAATCAAGTACGACTGGTTGTTTTAGCGTCCGACAACATCAAAAAAATTAAAAAACTAAAACACCACACAGTTTTGCAACTTTATCGCTAGTTCTTGAATCGGTCCAATTCGAGAGGTTCATGAATCGATTATTTTACTCTAAATAATCGATTTTTCAAATAATCTATTTCAGATCGAAATGCCTACTTCAGTTGCCTGTGTGCCAGGGCCACGGTAACCCTTTCGGACAAACCCGCGACCCCGGCAGGCATCGGCCCTAACTGACCCCGTCAATGTGTGCTGACATCTCTTTGAGGCGCGCGTGGAACACAACGCGCCGTCGACCCGGGTCCTTAACAGACGGCGAGTTGCCCATTACTCGCCGTCCGCAAGCCCGCGCCTACGGGGGCCGGGAATCAGCTATTGATTCCCGACGCCCAGGGCGTCTCCTGCAGCGACTAGGGGCGTCAGGGCGCAAAGATTGCCTCTCCCTCACGCGTTCCGCCTAACAATTTTTTCGAAACGAAGCACATGCCGAAATTGATCACAGTTTTCTACTACACAAACTACATAGCGTGTAGGTTTTTAAGTACACATAGGTAATACCTTTCCATTGGTATGGATTATAGAATATTTTCACGATAAAGACCATTACGTAAAAAATGTTGATGACAAAAAAAAAAACAAGAAAATTTGAAAAATACTTCGTTATGCCTAGCATCCGCCATAACGTCATAAAGCCATAATCTTCATCAACAAATCCAAAGTATTCTAACCTAACTTTATGTTTGTCGTAGTCGGGTACAAAATCAGTACAATACAGAACAGGGTAAGATGGTGCCTTAGATAATTAAATGATGAATCAACGTATCAACACGTAATCGAATTAATTATAACAAATTATAATAATTGTAAACAGCATTGTTTATAAAATACAATAAAATATATTCCTTCTGCAGTTGGCCGATTAAGTGATAAGGTGATAAGGGGTACTTATGGCTAGCCTCATCGGTACTTGATAACCTTAGAGTTCAAACAATAAGGAAAACTTTAAATGATTTGGAAACCATATGATAAGAGGAAAGAGACCAGAGCGTACGACAAACTAGGCCAATAGGTAAATATGTAGGATTGGGCTTAAGTATACTAACAATAGCCGCTAAGAGTGACACTTTATTGAGGAGGAGCGGAGGAAAATTAACCAATTGAGTTCTTTTATTTTTACAGTTCTTCACCGTTCAACATTCATAAGAGGTCCCTTATTTATTTATTCAAAAGGCAACAATAACAGTTAACAATCATAGTATATCTCTAGGTTTACATTATAGGGTTTCGAACTGATTTTGAACCAAAGCGTCATCGCACAACATGGTAAGAACCGACAATATTAGTGATGATAACTACCGGAGAAGAACCGGTTATTGGGTAATGTTCCTCCGCTCCGTCTCAATGGAGTGAGAGCCTTACTGTCCTACTTTAAGGTAAAGGGGTATTCTCGCAAATAGAAAACGGACATTGAGCATTAAGGAATTTTGTACAGGAATATAATGTACCTATTTTGTTTGATAAGGTTCCTAAAGTACTTTTAAGAGTTTTGTTAACAGTCAATTGAATATATCATTGGGGTCAGTTAGACTGTGTGTTAGCTATTCAGGGCATGCTATACGTATCATGTTCACTAGTTCTTAATTAACATGTCATACCATTCGTGCTTGTCTCTGCCAGTTCGCGTGAACAAGTACAGATGCGAGTGCTTGTCTTTGGAAAACTTCACGTGCACGCTCCACTCGCCTTCGCTCGTACCGTCCGCAGCTATCTCTCTTTCCTAAAACACATAACAGTTCAGTATTTGGTGGTGTATGGAGAAGGGTGAATTTGCTGTGGTATGAAATGGAAACCAAAATTGACTTAAAGATTTCTTCTCTGAATTGTCTCAGAGAAGAAATCCCGTACCGTACCGTTTATTACTTTTCAGTGCCTCTGTTACTAAAAGGCTTGGGAACTCGCCTTGGGGCTTCGTCACTGGCCAAACCCTTTGTTGGTCCGTATATACAACATTCTAAGCATTTCCAGAACCCAACCGCAACCTTGTGTTTAAAAATCCTACTAAATATTATAAATGTGAAAGTTTGTGAGGATGGATGAATGGCTGGATAGTTGGATGGATGGATGGATGTTTGTTACTCTTTCACGCAAAAACTACTGAACGGATTTGGATGGAATTTGGAACTCAGATAGTTTATAACCTGGATTAACATGTAGTAACACTTTTTATCCCGGAAGTACGTTCCCGTTGGATAATTTCCGACCTCCATGCGGGCGAAGCCACGGGCAAAAGCTAGTACTACATAATTGGGCTGGGACGAACAAAAAAAGTCGGACGGAACTCCGGTAAGACAAAGCTGAGTCCAGTTTATGTGTGAGTGTTGCCGTTTGCGCGCGTAATGGCCGACCGTCTCCCGGCTGACTAATGTTTGTATGTGTGCGTACAGCGGCCTGTATGTACAGTGAGCTGGCCGACTTGAGTGACACAGTTTTTTGTTAGCGAGAATCTGTCCGACTTTTTTTGTTCGTCCATGATAATAGGCCAATTAGCTTTATCTATTGTTTATTATTATTGAGTTCGTTATTTACGCATTCTAAGTATTCCCAGAACCCTACGATGACCTTGTGTTTAAAAATATCAATACGTAATCTCCCGATTAGCTTTACCTACCTATTGTTTATTTTTATCGAGTTCGTTTTATTATAAAGTATTACCATTCGCGTTCTGATATGAGTCAAGGTTACGCGATGTTGGCGCGTCAAAGGAAAATATATGAGGAAGTTCAAACTTACTACTTCTATAACTTGTTGCAAAAATACAAAGAGTTGTTGTTTATACCTTATACTTAAGTTTTTTTTGCTAATACGAATGTTAAGGCGGTACCCCGACCAAAACTTTGCCGTAGTGCGTTATTCAAAGGCTATTAACTCATTCACTATGGGTAAACATATAAAAACACATTATTAATGTTCGATATCCTATCATCACATTGCACGTTCTTATTTGTTTTTCGTTCTTATTTTGCTAAAGGTGACTCAAACTCAAACTCAAAGCATTTATTTCAAATAAACCAATTACAGGCACTTTTGAATTGTCAAGGGGTCGGTCAGTCAGAAAGATGAAGCTAGTTACCCATTCCAAAGCGTAGTAGGTACCTATGGAGAAGAACGGGCAAGAAACTCCATGGACACTCTTAAATCAAAAAATGGTTACAAAATATTGATTACATCGTTCATGTTAAAATTATGCATGTGAGAACGATGCAGAACGTTAAAAGCGTCCGTAATAAAATGATAAAAGCAATTCAAATATTAAATGAAATTAAAATAAGCCGTGGCAGCTAAGAAATGACCAGTCCCCACTGACGGCGCCCGTTCACGAACATGACGCATGGATCAGCACCATTCAGCTCAATCATTTTGAAGGGAACTTAATGATCCAACACACACGCCACCACCAGCGAGACATTAGCGAGGCATTAGTGAGCATGACATACTCTCAGCCGCCAGGGCACATTCAAGTCAATGAAAGAAAAACCTATTAAATGGTAGCTTTATAGTAGGTACATAGTACTCACACATGTGCTATGCAATTATACAATACTAAAACATTGAATTTATACAATGCAAAGATAAGTTTTTAAAATCTTCAGCAGCTCCAACAGTAGTTTCAAATGCTAATCCATTATTTTATGCGCCCTTGTGGAGCAGGACCAGCGTTGAGCCAAGCATTTTTATCAGCGATGTACTCCCCCAACTTATAATATGCTTGGCTGCATAGTGTGCGTTTTATATAAGATTTGAATTTAGTTTCATTCAGTTGAAGAATATGGGGAGGTATTTTATTGTAACATTTTAAACAGTACCCCATGAAAGATGAGTCTACTTTAGCCAGCCTGAAACCTGGTTGAACTAATTGATCCCTATTTCTAGTGATGTAATTGTGTCTTTCACCTCTTTTACTAAAAAGATGTAGATTTTTCCTTACGTACATGATGTTTTCATAGATATATTGACAAGGTACCGTCATGATGTTAATATCTTTAAACCGTTCCCTTAGAGAGTCGCTCCTGCGGAGGCCATATATGGCTCGGATGGCTCTTTTCTGCAGAATAAAAATAGACTCGACGTCTGTAGCCCGTCCCCATAGTAAAATACCGTACGACATAATACTATGAAAGTAACTAAAATAGACTAGCCTCGCGGTACCTACATCAGTAAATTGACGGATTTTTCTCACAGCATATGCTGCTGAACTTAGCCGTCCTGCAAGGGATGTTAAATGAGGACCCCATTGAAGCCTTGAGTGAAGCGTGATGCCCAGGAAAACAGTTTTATCGACGAATTCTAGTTTCTCTTGATTTAATACTATCTCACAATTTGTACTTTTGACATTTGGTAAGGAAAATCTAATACACTTAGTTTTATTCCCATTTAATACTAAATTATTAGCAGTGAACCAATTTTGGATCTGCAGTAGGGCGTTATTTACGTCGTCAAGATTTGATGCACGTCTATTAATTTAAAAAATTAAAGAAGTATCGTCAGCAAATAACACCATTTGTGGTAGGGTTTTAACAAATGGGGTAAATCATTAATATATACTAAAAAGAGGAAAGGACCCAATATCGAGCCTTGTGGTATACCCATTTTTACTTTTAAACCGAGTGAATTGACACCATTTATTTGAACTTGCTGTTGTCTATCATTTAAATAAGATTCTACTAAACTGAGAGCAAGTTTTCCAAGTCCGTAATGCTCAAGTTTAAAGATTAGGGTTTTGTGGTCGACGCAATCAAATGCCTTGGAGAGGTCACAAAAGATTCCTACAGCGTCTTGGGCTTCTTCCCACGCCGTAAATATGTGTTTTAATAAGGTGACACCGGCGTCAGTCGTACAACGTCCCTTGGTGAAACCATACTGTTGATCATGTAAGATTTTATTGGTGTTAAAATGATTGAGCATTTGATTCAGCATTACCTTTTCAAACACCTTGCTGAAAACCGGCAACACGGATACGGGTCTATAATTATTGGTGTCTTTACTATCCCCTGATTTGAAAAGTTGACGTTCTATTAATTAGAGGATTACACTAATGGATAGATATTTAAAAAATCTAAGTATATCACGCTTTATTTTATTTCAAAACATCGCTAGTCTTTTTTTATTAAAATAATTTCAATTTTTTTGTGTATTTTATGATAAATGAGCGTGCGCAGGGAGCGAGACAGAGCGAGACTCAGCGACGGGACAGAGAAGGACCGAACGCTCAAGGTCGTTTGGTCAGGGAAGCGCCTTAACGAAATAATCTTAGTGCGAAGTTCTTAGAATGTTACTTATATGAATGGGTACTTATTTTACTAAACCAACCAAAGATCTAGGGTATAATTTCATTTACAATAATTTTGCTGTACAGCAGTCTGTGCTTCAACAGTGCAATTCTGAAGTTTACTCTTCAGTCAAATCGACTACCTCAGTTATCTTTACGACTCCCCAATAAGGTTACGTCATTCACGAATATATTTGACACCATAGTACAAAATATAACCTTACCGTTTCCTCCAAAAGGTCCGTAATCTTGGACAGTTCGTTATCATCAAAGTCCTCGTCGTTATCATCTTTAGTGCTGGTGGCAGACGTGGAGGCCAGATCGATGTCGTGCTCATAGTAGGAGACGTCAAGTAGCAGCGGTCTCTCTGACCGCACTGCGCTCTGGCTTTGAGTTTCCACTGGTTCTGTTGCTGTGGAGACGCTGTCTGTCTTCTTGTCTGAAGGGAGATAAAGATTTTACTCAAGGAGATTGTACCCTGAGGCCCTAGACACTTTAGGATCCTGGGCCCCTATGAAGAATCTAGGATGCAAGAACGAGCGTAGTGAGCTCGAAATTTGTAGCACCCTGCCTCTAACAGCCCCTAGCTCCGACGCTGGCAGGAAATTGGGCCCCAGGAATGGAGGGGCCCTGGGCACTTGTCCAAAGTGGCCCATGGAAAAGAAGGCCCTGACGGTCAGCAAGGATAGTGACTTTTACAAAGGCCATCTAAATTAACGTAAAATTATTGAATCGCATTTTATGTAGATTACCTACATGAAAATATGCGGAAAAGCAGTACCTATAAGCGGAAAAGAATCTTGTGTTATTTTAATTTTACGTTTTCCCGACCGTTTGCTTTCGTTGATGACTGGACTAAGTCCACTTTCAATTTTAATATGTCATTTAGCAGTAGGCGAGATCCTAACGGTCAATCACCAAGCAGTGCTGCTGTGTTTCAGTTTCAAGCAAATGGATGCCAGTGTAATTACAGGCACATAACGACATTTCAGGTTCGTCTCTGAAGAAATGGATTCGTGATACTAAGAGCAAAAACCCTCTAGTATTACGAATGTCTATAGGTGACGGAGACCACTTACCATCAGCTGGTTTGCAAGCATGAACATAAAAAAAAAACAAATTACAATTATATCTAACTCGTTCCGGCGCACTGAATATTTATAGACGTGATAACAATAAAACTTGTATTTTGCCTCATTGTTTCTCGCCAAATGTTAATATTTATATTGTGCTGTCTTAGGTGGTTCACATGCCGTCGTATTCGCGTGTAAAAATGTACGTTTATGCCCATATGTTTGAACGTGGACAAAACAAAACGCGTCAGGATCGTAGAATAGAATATTTATTTGCTCAGAATGTAGGTATTTACAATAAGGTGGTAGTAATAATATTAAAGAACCCTTGTACATCCTAGCATTTTGGCATGCAAACATTGATGCAGTTCATCATCAAACATACAAACATTGATACACAACTAAAACTTATCACTTAGAAAATCCGATACAGAGTAGTAACATTTATTCAATAGAAGTAAAGTTAGTTTCTTTTTGAAAGTTGTTACTGGTTCCTCTTTTATGGAATTAGGAATGTGGTTAAAAATAGCCGGTGCCATACCAAAAACACTTTTCCTCAACAAAGCAGTACTATATCCTCTTGTGCGTAACAAGTTTTGGTATTGAGATCGTAAAGTTACATCTCGGTATCTGCTTTCCGATAAAGTTAAAAATAGACGTCGATTAAATTTAACAAAAAGAGAAATTTCTAAAATGTAAAGGCATGGAAATGTCAATAAATTCTGACTCTTAAAAATTGGAACACAGCTGTCAGTAACTTTCAAATCAAATATTGCGTAGCAGGTGGCGTTATCTAGTTTCTGCATGCCTCTTGGGAAAAAGGCGTGAGTTTATGTATGTAAACCCCTATCAATGCTACTATTCGCGGTGTAACAGACATCAATGTTGTATGAATATGACTCACAGTTCAAATATTACCTCGATTGCACAAGATAAAGCAAACAGTTGACGTAATTGTGGGAAAATGTTAAAATACCCACTCACCTCTGTGCATTTTCCTAACGAGTCTATGCCTAAGACCTTCCTTTCCTGTTTCTCCGTCAGAATGTGAATTACTGTAACAAACCATAATGAAATATGAAGTTTTCATGGCGCAAAAATATATTTAAAAAAAAAAAAAAAAAACTGGCTTGCTTTCTATGAGAGATAGAGAGAGAGACAGACAGAGAAACACGCGCACGCCGCACGGCTTACAACTATAAAAAAGTGTCGTTACATAAAAAGGGTCGTTACAAAAAGTGTCGTTATAACTTTTGGTCTTAATTTTTTCCGTCTAGCCCCCTTTCGCAACGCGCGATAAGGAACTTCGTTCCAAAAAAAAACAAATGCCATTCACACTTTACTCTTTCGCGAGACAGAAGATCCAAAGAATGTCTATAAAAAGATAAGATTTTCATAACAATAATAAATTGGAATTTTAGTATTATACAAGTCATCAGCAGGATTTTAAATACAAGGACAATTATGATCTTTATGAGCCAACCTCTTTTCCCGTCTTCTCCACACAAACTTCCGTTTCTTCTCGGGACTGGTATTGGTCTCGGTCTCCATCTCATGTTGTTGTTGTTCCTTCTTCTTTTCGAAAGGAGCCTCGGCCGCCTTCTTCTCTACCGCAGAAGTTTCTTTCTCCAACACTTGAATCTTTTCATTGTCGTTTAGTATTACGCATATCGGATATTTCTTGCTCCATTGTCTACAAATAAAGAAATAACGTTAACTGTAGCGTCAATTTTATACCCACTTTTATTCCGCAAGCTATATTCTAAGCCCTACCCAGCGAGCCATTGGACGAACACAAACACGGATGGCTGCTACTAGGGTTGCCAACATTTCTTCGGCGAAATATAGTATTTTACAAAACTAGCTATAAATGATGTTTTATGATAGAAAATGGTATGTTACATGGTTTATATTTTACATTATAGATATTTTGGGGATCTTCAGTAATCCAGTCATACACTCTTTCCCACTCAGGTTTATGTTTTTGGAGTCTTTTTTGAGTTTTTCGTTTTTTAATCGGCGTTAGTAGCGGCGCACTTGAACTTTACGTGCTTTCGTTATCGCTACCACTTTCACAAACAACATAAAATAGATAATAATGAGTTGACCAAAATCCTAAAAGAAAACTACAGCTTAAAGCAGACTAAAAATTCGTTTGACGTTGTCAATTTGACATTATTAACAAGTTCCGAACGCATTATGACAGATGAGGTCGAATACATGCTATGGCATCAGTCAAAAGTTAATGAAAAGACGCGTTAATTTTTTTTTTAAATTAAGGTTTTATTTCTTACATTTCGGTGTTGAAAATATAGTATTTTTGGGTACTATATATTTCTTCAACAGTATATAGTACGCAGACCCGAAATATAGTACAATACATATTATAGTACGGTTGGCAACCCTAGCTGCTACTGAGAATGTCCTAATGCAAAAACCCAATAACAATGCCAAATCCGGGGATAGAACCCAAGACCCAAACGCTCTGTTGTCACGCTTGCAACCACTAGACCGCAATCTACTTTGAAACTCGTTTTAAAGTAATATTTTATGTTGATAATTGACAATCTCGAAATGCTCATGAATTATTTAGATATCTAGGGGCATCACAGCATGAAAATGAATACGTAGTTAATATAATATAATAACATAATCCAGCACGTGGAATGCATACTCAATGCATTATGTATTAGCAATGAACGCACTGTAGTCAGAACCTTGATCGTAGTTGTACCTGGATCCTCGATTGTTCGAAAGAGTTACCGTGGCCTTGGCACACAGGCAACTGAAGTTACTGAAGGAACACGGGTGGGTTTTAGTCAGTAAAAGTCTGACACGCCCTCCCGCTCCGCCCAGAGCGGAAGAAGTTATTTGATGATTTCCCATCCAAAAAAAAATATGTACAGTAGGCCACAAGTCAGTTGTAACAAATTTTGTATAAGCTGGCCTCTTATTCTACTGAAACTCCGTAACATATTAAACCAGCTCAAGGTTAAACTGTTTCTACTGACGTACGGTCTAATGAACTGTACCAAGGCTGGCAGTAAGTTCGAAACAGATAACATTCCTATAACTATTATCGAATTTCCATACTGGTTTAGTTGCTTAGCAGGTAGCTATAATACTAAGCTTATCAGATGGCTATAATCAATATTAGTTTACTACGATTTTTATCATAACGTCAAAATCATTATGAAATCTAGTTTGTAATTACGGCATGCTTTCCACAGAACGAGATAGTTTATTTTGTTTGGAAAGGTATGTAAGAACTAGACTTAGTTTGCTTAATTATTACGAATTTATGCCCGGTTGATGGCATGGCAACAGACTCGCCCCCTACTATATGGGATTTAAACACAACTGGAGAAATGTTGGTGTACTATAAGTGCATCTCTGCCTACCCCTTTGAGGAATACAGGCGTGATTGTATGTTATGTCATAATTACGAAGATAACCATTACTTTGAAGCAAATTGCAACTTTAAGGCTCATGCACACTGGTGCGACGCGACAGCGCGACACAAAGGCACCGCGTGTCGCGCGACGAGCGGTGTCTTTGTGCAGTGTTGTCGCGTCGTGCCTTTACTGCTACTCTTATAGTCGTATTGGAAGATACTTCGACCATATCATCGCTTACCATCAAGTGAAATAGTGGTCAAACGTGAGCCTATCAATAACAGAAAAAAGGTATTTTCGGTAATGCCAATGTATGGTCGATTAGAGAGAAGTTAGAAAGTTTCATGGATTGTAAATTCGTATAAGCATCATTCAATCCCAAATAACAATATTGGCTTGGTGCGTTTGCGGCCCCAAAACTCTTTTACAAGGATCTCTACATAAGCTTCGATTCATTTATACAGGGAGTGGTAGCGACATCGACGCGCAAACTGTAACCATGAATTCAGCTCATGATTTTAGACCCCCTAGCATAGAAATATTTCGTCGGTTATCAAAAAAAAAACGGCTGTTTAAGAGGCTTACAAGAGCTAAATCGCGGTCACTGTCGGATTGCATAGAAAAGAAAGAGACACGCAATGACAAAACGCTGGTAGTAATTTATTGCAAAATATGAATCAATTATTATGGATTTACATAAAATCTATTCATTGGACTAAAAAAATAAAACACTATTACGTTAGTATGTTGCTTGAAGAATAATCTGACAAAAAATCTGAATGTTTGCATGTATATTAGTATGTTTTTTTGTGTCCAAAAGTTAATTTATCATATCAAGTTAATTGTATTATGTTTTCAACACACTATCTAACTAGCATATATCCAGAAGAATATCATATATTTTTCTGATTTTTGTTACTGCAGTGGATCATATATTTTTAGGCATTATAAATTTGCGTTTGGGTCATGTAGGGCCCTTAATAGAAAAGTGCAATTCCTATGCGGTCAAAATGTATGGGGAACAGCATTTTTTTTTAATAGCTTACGTAAGATTTCAACGCAAGGGGTGTTCAGAATAATTTACTGACTCCCACCCTACCACCCTGTACACCCGTTTACGTTTCTACAAAGTGGATTTTATCAAGTACCTATTATTGTGAATTTATATATCTACCAGTCGCACACTTGTATGGTGTGAAACGCATGTCTATTGTTTTATCATACTGACACATCATAATTACAAAGGCGATCTTTGTTTATGCACTCTGACTCAGTATTGAATTGAACGGTCTGTTCCACTGGGGGATTTTTTTCATGATACATCGTAAGCCAGATGTTAACTCTTGGCTCAGATGAAAACTTGATTTTTATAGGTGCGATATATTAAAATGCGCGAATGATAATATTCGATAAGATATTTTGATTGCATGTTCCAAACATTGTAGTGAATTGTAGTATCTATGAAGCTACTACAATACTTGTATATGTCACCGTATGATGATATGATATAATATATATATATATATATATATATATATGATATAAACTAACGGTATTCACACACCGTTAGTTTATATCTATAGTTTATATCTATCTCGCGAGATTGTAAACTGTCGATAAATTGTGAACTGTACGATACTACTTACAATATAACGTACCTTTTGAGTTTATATTCTATCTATGTCAAACCGTTAAGTTGTGAACGAACCTGCACTTAGCGACAGGGTTCACAATCTACGATTTTATCACTTTTTTTATTTTAGATGGGTTTGCTCTTGACTCTAGTCTAGGTCAGAGATGACAGAGACAAAGTCGACCATGGAGTGAGCTTACCCAGAAGAAGCCTGTTTACTCTCACTTTGAAGAGGTTTGGGTTGTATGCCGTCGGAAACACAGACGCAGGTAGAGAGTTCCACTCTTTTGCTGTGCGCATTATAAAATACGTGTGGAAGCGCTTAGTGCGAATTGGTGGAATAGCAACTAGGTAGGGATGGTAACTTGCAGTGCGCCTAGATGTCCGATGGTAGAAGGGGGCCGGTGGAATGAGGTCGTGGAGTTCTTGGGCACACTCACCGAAGTACAATCTGTAGAAGACCGACAAGCAGGCAACCTTGCGACGTTGAGCCAAGCTGTGAAGCTTGGCATCCACCAGTTTTTTGTCGCCAATGAGTGTCTTAGCTTTGTTTTCCACCGAGTCAAGCGCGGCAAGTTGGTATTTAGGTGAGCCATCCCAAAGGTGGCTGCAATACTCCATGCAGGATCGGACTTGCGCTTTGTAAAATTGTGAACCGTCCCTGATTTGTCGGTCTTGGCGGCAGCCGAATTGGTCGCAGTAATTAGGTAAGCCAGGGCACCCCGACCAAATGTGTTATTGTTATGTTAGGTTAGAACTGTGACAAACGGCGCGCGAGCCGAGCTATGCAAGTTTAATACCAGTCCACAATTTGTCGGTTTGGTATGGACAGATTATAAACTATCGAAAATAATGCGTTAAATTGTAAATGGTTTGTTGCAGTTCACAATTTTTCAATGACAATATCGTACAATATGCACAAAAAAGCAATAATCCTACCCCAAACAGCAATGAGTAATTTAGTTTAGTGTTATCTCTTACACAACACCGCATAACCACAGGAACTTGTGTCCCCATATTTTTACTAATTAAATTGTATCAGGAAATCCGTATATACTGTAACATTTAACCACTGTTTTACATAATATTTTAGTACCTAATCTTTGTTGCCAGACGAAACAATTGGTTGGTTTGGTCCACTTTATAATTATACGGATGGTTTAATTATGTCAATTTGTGATATAATGTAGTATTCTTCACATAATTTTATATTCGTTTTATTTAAACATAAGTGGCTAAGCCTGTGCCTAGTCCTTCGGGGAATACAGGGGTGATGTTATGTTAAGTATATTATTTTATTTATAATTGAACAAATAACTAAATACACTGACGAACAATATAAAAAAGCCACTTGCAAAGTGCCTAAAGAAATCTAAATGTCTCCTAAACCACACAAGTTAGTTTCATGAAGTAAAAAAAAACTTGTAATCAGTATCATATTGCACATAATTATCATATTGTCTTGTATTATATTGCACGCTGACTTCTGCACTCGGCTTCGCCCGCGTGGATGTCAGAAATCATCCCACGGGATCGTGCTACCGGGATAAAAATAGTATCCTATCATCCAAATCTATTCAGCCATTAAAACGTCAAACGTGGTACAGACAGATAATAAATGCAAATTATCTTTTTTTTATTTTTATTTAACTCGTTTTTATGATTCCAACCTCCTTATTAATAAACGTTGTATAGCTTCTGAATAGTTACACAACGCTTTGTCTTTTTCTTTCAAACGTCAAATTACTGGAGAGTGAAAGAGAGAAATCGGTGCGTCACTACAGAGGCGCTATACAACGTTTATTAGTAAGGAGGTAAATGTGTAACTTAAAAACAATAATAATTCATTTCAATATGACCATAATTAATTTGAAATACTCTAGCGCCGTCATCGACCACGATACCTACATTATTATCTGAGTTATTTTATAGCTTCAAATTGTAATTTAACTTTTAAGCGGGTGGACCGATTTATATGAAATAAATAGGTACTTAAATAAATAATACCTCAAGATACGGGTTCTGACTATATTTTCAATTCCTTAAGTCTCTTAATAATAATAATTTGACAACATTGGTCCATTGGTTAGTAAGAAACTTATCAACTAAGAGTTATCTACACATAGTTATTACTCATCCCTGCCGCATGTGCAACCGGACACAGTGTTTTAATATTAGTGCATCATGTTGTTCGGTTAGGGTTTTCAAAATACTGTTGTTGCTAGCCCTCATTCTGCTTATTAAGGCGGTACCCCGACCAAAACCTTGTCAAAGTGCGTTATTCAGAGGCTATTAACTCATTCACTATGGGTAATAAACTACATCTAAAAGCATATTATTAATGTTCGATATCCTATCATCACGTTGTGCTTGATGGCAAGGTCTATTCAGGTGTCAAAGCTGCTGAGGCATTTGCTGAGTATTTTTCCAGCGTATTTCTGCCGGACACACCAGAATTGGACCCGAAATCAATCATGGTGAATAGTGAGGGAGGTAATTTTCCCCTACCCGTTTTAGTCCCTCCGGACGTGGTTAGGGGTATTTCCAAGCTCAAACCCTGCTGTTCGATTGGCCCAGATAACATCCCTGCATATATCGTTAAAGGATGTAGCAGTATATTAGCAGCCCCTTTATGTCATGTTTTTAATCTAGCTCTTAAGTCGGGCGTGTATCCGGAGCCGTGGAAGACTTCACGTGTTACTCCCATCCCTAAAACCAGTGACAAGACATATGTCGAGGAACACAGACCCATCGCTATTTTATCAACCATTGCAAAGGTCTTTGAACATATACTTCACACTGTTATCTGTAAACAAACCAATATGTATCTTTCTGATGCTCAACATGGTTTTCGACCTGGTCGCTCCGTGAACTCAAATCTGCTGATTCATGTTGACTTCATATCCAGTAGCCTGGAATCCGGTAGGCAGGTCGACACTCTGTATTTTGATTTCCGGAAGGCGTTTGACAAAGTGGACAACGATGTGCTTTTGGCAAAGTTAGGGGCTACGGGCTTCTCATCCGGCCTTCTTAACTTCTTCGCCGACTACCTACGGGATCGCAAACAGTTCGTCCGCCATGGCTGCTTTGAGTCGAAGTCTTATTACACTCGCTCGGGCGTGAGCCAGGGATCCGTGTTGGGGCCGCCTCTGTTTCTGATCATGATCAACGACCTAATTTGTAAGATTCGATTCGCAAAATGTCTACTATATGCCGACGATCTAAAACTAGCTGCGCAAATCAGAACAGAGGTGGATTGCGAACTCCTACAAAAAGATATCGATACCGTCTATGAGTGGAGCATGGCGAACAAGTTGTTGTTTAATATTAGCAAATGCAGCGTTATGACTTATGGTCGTGGGTTGAGACCAATAAAATATGATTATAGTTTGGGGGGTTTAGTGATCACCCGTGTCACCAGCGTTAAGGACTTAGGAGTGACTTTCGACCGCAGTCTGACATTTAGAGACCACGTGTCTGCCCTTGCAAAGGAATCCTTCAGGCGTCTGGGATTTGTCTTGAGGAACGCTCGTGACTTTCGCAATCCCAGTATTATTAAACTTCTTTACACCACTTTGGTTCGGAGTAAACTCGAGTCCAGCGCCTGTGTCTGGCATCCGCATACTGCGTCTCAGACACTGATGCTTGAGAAAGTCCAGAAGACCTTCCTGAGATTTTTGTATCAAAGGCTGTACCATTACTTCCCATTCATGTACCCAACGAATTATCTTCTAGGGGTGTTGGGTTTAAATTCGTTGGAGGTAAGAAGGGGATTTGATCAGCTCACGATTGCCTGTAAAACCCTAAGCGGTCGTATTGACTGCCCTGAACTCCACGGACTTTTCTGCCGCCTATTTGTGCCCGACAAATACCTTGGGCACCGTCAAAGCCGCCGTCATAACCTGTTCGCACTACCGCTGTCTAGATCTGTTGCTAGAGCCGAATCCCCAGTTTGTCGAACCCTAAGGATGCTAAACGCCCTCCTGACTGCCGACCCTGAATGTGATGTGTTTGCCGATGAATGGAAGAAAATAATGCGGGCTTGTCTGTTGTTTTGTGAGGGACAATATGCGAGGGTGTCCACTGTTGCATGTTAGTTTATTGATGTATCTAATTTATTGAACCATTTACTCAAATAATTATTAATAATTTTATCCACGAATTGTATATCTTTGAATTTAATTTTTTGTATTGTATGTTATTTGAATGCTTATTTTATTTTAATTTTTATAATTCTATGTTAATTAATGTAATTGGACCTGTGCCGTTATAATTAACTATAAATAAATAAATAAATAAATAAATAAATCACATTGCACGTTCTTATTTGTTTTTAGGTGTTATAAATTCATCTGAAATCTCCTTCTAAAAAAGTGACTAAAATTATTGATTGCATGCATCTCTTGCTAAAGGTGACGTTCTATTCATTTGAGGATTACACTAATGGATAGATAATTTAAAAATCTAAATAATACACGTTTTATTTTATTTTAAAACTTCACTTGTCTTTTTTTATTTAAGTAATTTCATTATGTTTGTGAATTTTATGATAAATGAGCGTGCGGAGGGAGCGAGACAGAGCGAGACTCAGCGACGGGACAGAGAAGGACCGAACGCTCAAAGTCGTTTGGTCAGGGAAGCGCCTTAAGAGCGCTTACACGGGTCCACTAGCGCAACTCCTTTAAAAAAAATATTATCTCGTGACTGAGAAGGAATTTTGAAAAACGGCTCAATAAGCGACCTCGGTAAGTATGTCTAGAATTTTCTAATACGAGTAGGTACCTTTTATAAACTTTCATATTGAGACACGAAACAACAAAATACGATCTAAATTAATGTGGCCGCTTTTGTTTTGATCGAATTTTGTTGCTTTGGGTCTCAATATGAAAGTTTATAAAAGATATTAGAAAAATCTTGATACACTTACCGAGGTCGCTTATTGAGCTTTTTTTCAAAATTCCTTCTCAGTCACGAGATAATATTTATTTAAAGGAGTGGCGCTAGTGGACCCGTGTAAGCGCTCTTAAGGATGCGGTCTTTTTCCTCATGATGGCATAAAACTCGTCAGTTCGTGGTACAGCAAACATGCCAGACGCGCTGCAGAACCGGGGCAACCTCAACAGCACTCTGAAGCCATTATTATATTGCACTCAACACTTAAAAAGAACTACAAAAAATATTCAATAACCATATGAATTTTAAAATCATTTAACCCTTGATTGATGATTCTACGAAAACGCTGAGACAATTTTTTTTATTATTTCTTACCAAAAGCATAAATTTATATTTTCATAATCCTTACTTAAGAAATCCTTAGTTTCCCATACAAACTTCCATCCCCTATATAATACCTTTTAGGGTTATTTTAGAGTCAAAAAGTAGCATATGTCCTACCCCAGGATGCCATCTATCTTCTTGCCAATTTTTTTCAATAACCGTTCAGTGGTTTAGGCGTGACAAGGTAACATAAAGACAGACAGACAGAGTTACTTTCGAATTTATAATATTAAGTATGTAGGTATGGATTAAAACCTTATTACACCCAGCTATTCAAAGTCACGGATAGAAAAAAGTGCAAATCCATCTATTTAGAATAGATAGTAAGATACTCAGATCGAGTGCCTATATCATCCATACTAATATTATAAAGGGAAATTATATGTGCGGCAACAAAAGTTTTCTTTAGCACCTGCAACCTAGCGTCTTTTTTTATATGTAGGCAACGAGTTAATAGAACAGCTTCAATTATATTAATTCATCATCTTTACTATTCCAACAGAATATCAAAAAACCAGCGTCAATTTACGAGCGTAAATTAATATGACTCAGAGCTACCGATAAATATATTTACTTCTGAATTGATAACTCAAGTGACTAATGTTGTAAGTGAGCTACTAAGCGAGCTCGGGACTTAGGGCACCCCGACTCGGACAGGTTAGGTTAGAAGGGAATGGCGGGGTCTAAAAGACCCCGCTATCCCCTTCGTGGTTATTTTTTTTAAACCACCCAGAAGTAGGAGCCCCGAGAAGCGGGGCTCCGTCGACTACGCTTGTCATTATTCATAATGCGCGGGCATTATGAATAATGCCCCTATTTATTACTTGCTCCATAACGTTGCTTAAGAATTATCACCATGCTGCGTCATATTAACAGTAGCTCGTTTTACAATATATATTCGCTTGAAAACCATTTATTAGACGCTAAAAGTTTGTCGCTTACCTATTAATTATTTAGACAACTAAATATATTTGAAGACGAGAATAACATTTTAAAGAAGCTGCCTTAATTAGCACCCTATTATAAATTCGAAAGTAACTCTGTCTGTGTGTTAGTTACTTTTTCACGCCTAAACCCCTGAACGGAATTCGATAAAATTTGGCAAGGAGATAGACGGCATCCTGGGGGAGGACAAAGGCTACTTTTTGTCCTGGTAGCACGTTCCTGTGGGATAATTGCCAACTTCCGCGCGGGCGAAGCTAGTATTTTATACATATAGTATGTAATATACGTCATAATATTATTGCTTTTGGAGATAGTAACAACATCAGTTATGCTTCTGAGAGTAAACATAACTGGAATTGCGTATACATGACATTTACGATTGGTATTTGGATGAAAATGTAGCAATATACCATAGGCAGGGTTTAGTACACCCTCAATTCTGCCTGTTACGTAGGTAGAAATCCCAAGCGATAAGGGGTTCGCCTCTTATCGCTTGGCCTAATGCCCTCAAACAGGCACAAATTCAGGATTCTGAGATTCCTAATGGAAACCGGAAAAACCCAACAACACTTTGCCCGATCTGGAGATCGACAACTCAAACTCAAAGCATTAATTTCAACCAAGCCAATTACAGGCAATTTTGAACTGTCAAGGAGTCGGTCGAGCAGTGGTGGCCCGGTGGTATCGGTCGCGACTTACGAGTTGTATGCCGTGGGTCCAAACCCTGGCAGGCGCTTTACTTTGTGTAAATAATTTCATCACCACTGCTCTCAAAACGGTGAAGGAAAACATCGTGAGGGAACCGGCATGTCCTAGAACCAAAAATTCGAAGACATGTGACATCTACCAACCCGCACTGGGCCCGCGTGGTAGATTATAGCCCACACCCTCTCGAAGAGAGGAGGCCTGTGTCCCAGCAGTGTGAACATTATAGGCTGATTATGTAAGGAGTCGGTCAGTCTGAAAGATGAAGCTAGTTGCCCATTCCAAAGCGTAGTAGGTACCTATGGAGAAGAACGGGCAAAAAATCCGTGGACACTCTTTTAAATCAAAAATATTGAATTGCGTATACCTGAGTGCACATGAATTTGCCATATATTTGCTTAACCATGTATTAGTACCTAGAGACCTTTGATGTAAATAAATATAATATTATCAGCGCAAGCGCCAGCGCCACGCTGTTCGTTCATAAGCCCAATTTTATTGTTACTCAATATCACCCGCGCGCATGACAGAGGCCCTTCTTGGCCAACAGCTTATCATCGCTTTGTTAGTGACCTTTATAGACGTAAATTATTATTACTTTACATTAGAATACGTCACTACTTCTACATCGTTTAGAAACGATAAAAGTAAATAGTACATATTTGTTTAGAGCTATGCACGGGCACGTGACTGTTAAGTCTTTTTTCTATTAAGATTATCGTTGTTCACTGATTGGCTGAGGCCTATCTCGAAATGAGGTCTATAAAAATGTAGTAGTACTACTTAATTCTGGTCTAGTACGCTGTAGGCCCAGGATTGGTCAGATATTGGAATATTATTAGTATAAGCCAGTTATGTCCCACTGCTTCCGTCTTTCCATTTTTCTCTCTCTCTCTTTTGCAAATGCAATAGACCGAGAAATTTTTAAAGGTGGAAGCGATCTTTGTCCTACAGTCGTACGAAAGAGGCTCAGGCTCACAATAGTCATAATAATAAAATTGTATACTTGTTGCGTTTTAGCATGGCAATAGCGGATGATGACCTGCCTGCATTTTTAGCATTCTTCAATTCAAAAGCGAAAAAAAAGTCTGTTAACGCGCTGAATCGATATCTATCGTGATCCTCAACATTTTCCAATAATGAGAAACGAAACATAGTCAATTTTTTGGATTCCTACGAATAGATATAAGGGAAAGGGCATTGACCGCTATTGCCATGCTAAAACGCACCAATTATAGTAGCTTCTTGTGAATAAGCTCACCGGGGATAGCACACCTATTTCTGCCATCAGGCGTCAGTTCCAAGTGTTGCAACATTAAAGAGACATACTTAAGTACCGTTTCAAGTGTTTGTCAATGGCAGACTATTACTAAAATGTTGGGTATTTAAGGGGAACTAATGTGGATATTAGCATATTTCCTGCGGCACTATCGTAAAGGCTGATCGAATGTGACATTTATTATAATGAAGTCAAATATTTATATTACGTTTTTATAATAAAGCACAAGGCGACTGGATGGCGGAATATATTATCTTTAAATAGCGCCTTTGCTGATAATATGGATGGCGTATGTTAAAAGCTGCTACTGCTACAGTATTTTTATCTCACGCGGCGACGGACGCGCGCTTTACTTGTGGTAAACAAGTGTACGAACATGCTGTGAATGTGCGCGTTAGCGCAGGAGCTCTCGGTACTGCATACCGTCCGAGCCATGGGCGAAATCGGAAGAGTGTTTGTGTGTATTATGTGCTGGCGCTAGGTACTCGTCTTTAAGCACACATTCACAGCGTGTTTGTACACTTGGTTACCACAAGTAAAGCGCGCGTCACTTCGTGAAATAAAAATACTGTATGCAAAGTAGATAGTCAGTAGCGACAAAACAAAAACGCATCTAATCTCGGCGAACAAATATTAAGTACCTACGTCACCAGACCAACATTTATCAAGAAAAAACACCCAAACAGTAGTTTTTATAAATACAGTCGTGTTACTTACCTCCTTCTAACTAATCCATTGGGCATCAATGTGACCCTGGCTCCAGTCAGATTGTACAGCCTATGTTGGTAAAACGCCACCTTATCTAATTTCTCATCCCATAGCGCTCTTTTTGGTATTTTGGTCGAAGTATACGATATCCTTAGGTTGCATCCTACAAAAAAAATCATGGGATAATTACTATGATAAGGAAAGGATAATTTGTGAAAGATAACGGGATTATAAACTTCCGGGTTATGTGCAAACATTCTTAATGTTTATAAATGTTTACCCATAATGATTTATGATTTTTTACAAAGCACTACTGTGATAAGTGGAAGTGAATGACGTGACTCACCTTCGAGCTTCATAAATGCTGTTGTTGTCTTGCTGATGTGGTACGTATACGGATCGTAATCCGGAAATCTGTAGTGGTTGATCCAACCCTAAAATTATATAAAAAACTTTTTAATTCTACATCGACATCGAGATTAAATTAGCGGACTGAAGTGGTACCTACCTCGTATTTCTTTATAGGCGTATGTTCTTTCACAGACGGTATTGTATAAGCAGTTGGCATAGCGCAACTTCGCTTCAGTAAGAGCAAGCTCGACCTTTTCGGCTCAAACTCACTAAAGTATGTATCTAACACCCAGCTCTTCAAACTGCTCGTAAAACAAAAGCACCATAGGCCGAGCACGAAACCGTTCCAAATATTTGAATTTGGAAACAGGATAAAGCTTATAAAGATGAGGAATGTGAGGAAGTACATGGAGAAACTGCAGAAATGGTTCGGTTTGCTAGGCAATTTGTGGTCTTTATTCATATTGTTCTTGCTCGGGGGCGAGCCGAAGTTCACACAGGGCGGTGGTGGTGGCATAGTGTCTGTGTCTAAAGGCTTTGCGCTAGGGAACAGAGGGTCAGTGTCTTGGATAGCGCCAAAACCATCTATGCTATCTTCCAAAGCTTCGATCCCTGATTCTACCTCCATCTGGGTGTCGTTCAATAGGTCTTTTCTAACTTCAGCCGCCTCATTCTGGACCGCTAAAAATAATGGTTACATTCAAAATGGAGAAGATTTAACTATCCTATGTGTGGTTTTAGCTTCAGGTTTACAAAAACCTAACGATTTCCGACAAATTAAATGGACAATACGGTCAAATATGCTTTATGCAAATTGAGGGCTTCCTCCTGTTTTCCTCTATGACTTTTACTACGTTGAACATTTACCAGATCCGTACGAATGGCTTAAGTGCTTATTAACAAGGTCAATATTCTCACTCACCTAAATTCTTGTGTGTATCATCACTAGAATCCGAATAGTTCTTGTTATCTACAGGAAGATTTGGGTCTCGCTCAGTGGCCTTAGCCGTCAGCGGTTGCGTCATTTCCGATAAGTTTTGTATACTACTGTCTAGAGAAGATACCTAGTAGGAAGAATATGACTTATAAACAAATAAACATGTCAAACAACTGTTGCATTTCAGGATTACTGAATTGTAGCTTCTATAGCTTTTGCATAAGGTTCAAATTGTAATGAAAGAGCATCGTGAAATGCAACTTTAGTTAGGTATGTAGGCAATAATCGTTCTGAAATTTAGCCATACTTTAGACAAACAGTGCGCAAGATAATTTATGTAAATGGTATAGGTGTTGCAAGTGTGAGCTTTGTTATAAGATTATTATAATATCCTGAGCATTGAGGGGCGAAGCGAGGCGGGTATGTTATAGTAAATATAGAGTGCAACTCATAGACGTATCGAGGATATTATTGTATAAAAATTCACAGCATCACACAAAATACATACATGTTAAATACTTCTGACTGTATTCCTTAAGCACCACATGATAAGCCAATCATAGGCCATAAACGGACATACTCAGCGTAAATATTATTAGCAATAGCATTCATATAAGAGCAATGCGTTGGATGCAGTACACACTTAGGGTCGGCGCAGACCTGGCAAAGCGAGGTTTTCCCTGCCAAATAAATATGAACATTGCAGGGGTTGAAATACGGTTGAATTTTTTTTGGAGAATCCAAATGTGCACGCCTCATAATCTCATGCAATTCTATAAAAAATATACAACGAACGAAATGTCCAGTAGTGTTTTTATATTACTAACTAGCTGCTTCCCGCAGCTTCGCCCGCGTGGATGTCAGATATTGTCCAACGGGGACGTACTATCGGGACAAAAAGTAGCCTATGTTACTCCGTATAACATCAGCTATCTGCCAGTGAAAGTCCTGTCAAAATCGGTCCCGCCGTTTCGGAGATTACCCGGAACAAACAAACAGACAGACAAGTGTCAAACAATGGTATTTTGTTTTATGTGCCGTTTATACTTTCATATGCATTTAGTAAAAAGCTGTTATTTTGAAATTACAAACAGACATTTCAATTTTATTTATTTGAATAGATATCAAATCTTCCCTAAAACTAATGGACAGCATAGTTGGCATTCCTCTTTATCACTGTCGAAAAAGTTGTCTCTTTACTGCCTCATTGATCTTGTGGTGGCAAACGTTACTGCTGAGCAGTGAGCATGACGTCTTTGGTTCGATTCCCAGGTCGAGCACAATTATTGGGTTTTTTTGGTTAATGGGTTGGGCACAGTTATTGGATTTGGGCTACTGGGTGAGCTAACACGTGAGCATGCCACATTATAAGTCCTGCCTTAAATCTACACCTACGTATTTGACGGTTTGACCCTAGACTTGTTTATGGTCATGGCAAAACACACTTTCAGGGGAACTTGCAGGCTCTTGAATTCAAAGGGAAGGTCATTGGGAATCAATGGGATACGTTGTATAAACACTGTTTCTCCATATAAACTTAAGTTCATCCCCTATGAATTTTGAAAAATCCTTCCTTAGTGGATACCTACGTCATTAGAGGAATACGTGTGCGAAATTTTAAGTTTCTAGCCCTAAGGTTTGGCCTGTGCGTTTATTTAGAACTTTCATCCCCTGTTTTACCCTCTTAGGGGTTGAATTTTGGAAAACACTGAAATACGTAACTCATTATTTTTGCCGTACTCAATTCATACGAAATTTCATGCAAATACGTTTAAGGAATAAAAAGTTACATACAAACTTTTATCCCCTATTTCACCCCCTTGGGGGTTGAATTTTGAAAAATACTTCCTTAGTGGACGCCTACGTCATAAGAGGAATGCGTGTGCGAAATTTTAAGTTTCTAGCCTTAAAGGTTTGGCCTGTGCGTTGATACATCAGTCAATCACTTTTGCCTTTTATATACACTCGAGAGCAATGAATCCGGGTCACTTAAAGAATGTTAAAAATCTCGGAAACTAAAAATGATAGGTTAATGCAATAAATTGTATTTAATAGACAATGTAATACTCCTTAAATGAAAGTAAAAAAAATATGAGTCACCATACATTTTATTAACACAAAATTACATAAAGAAAAAAACTGCTGATCTCTCCTTAAAACAAAAATAGGAAACATGAAATTTTTGAACTTTATTACGATTTTCTTGAATTTTAATACTTCGTATTGCCTCCTCGTGCTTCCATTACTACGTTTACGCGGTTTGGCATGCTGTACACCAAGTTCCTTATACGATTTTGGGGAATATTCTCCCATTCCTCTGTGAGAGCAATTTTGAGCTCACGAAGCGTGATTGGGGGAGGGTTTCGTTGTTTTACGCATCTGCCTAGCTCGTCCCAAGCATGCTCGATCGGGTTGATATCCGGGCTGCGCGCTGGCCACTCCATACGAGTAATGTTCATCTCTTGAAGGTAGTCATTCACAATCCTACCTGTATGAGGTCGGGCATTGTCATGCATAAATATAGCATCCTCACCTAAATTGACCATAAATGGACCAACGTGATCATTGAGGATTTCTTCCACATATCTTACGCTAGTTAAAGAGCCGTTTTCTATGATCACCAGCTCTGTGCGACTTTCAGAAGAAATTCCGGCCCACACAAGTACAGACCCACCACCGTAGGCTACTTTTTCTTCGATGCATGCTTGCTTGAATCTTTCCCCTGGTCTTCGATACACTCTGTGTCTTCCATCGTGCTTGTAGAGCATAAATTTTGATTCGTCGGAGAACATAACTTTTGACCAATCTTCAATACTCCAATTTACGTGGCTCTGGGCATATCTTAGTCTTGAAATACGATGCCCACGCTCCAGTTTAGGGCCGTTTGCAGGTCTAAGGGGTTTTAAGTTAGATTCAGCAAGCCGACGTCTTACTGTCCATGCACTTGGGTTACTTCCTCCGAGGCGTCGAAACTGATTTGTGAGTTCAGTTCCTGTGAGAAAGCGATTTCGAAGCATGGTGTTCACCAAGTATCGGTCTTCTCGTGCTGTGGTACACCTGGTTCTGCCCGTTCCTGGTCTGCGTAGGTTAGAACCAGTTTCTTCGTAACGTCGGAGAACTCTTTGTACTGTTGACAGCGACACACCGACAATCCTGGCTGTATCGCGCTGACTCCGGCCGGTTTCCAGCATTGTAAGTATTCTGGTGCATTCTTCAGGCGTAAGCGACATAATTTCAGCTTGAATAATGAATATAGAGCACTATCAACATGGTTTATGTACCCACATAAATGACAGATTACAAACAAAAGCAAAACCAAATGCTGTAATTTCGTAGTTCCATCTTCGAAAGTGGCCCTTTTTCAAATTTGATTTTTTTATGATATAACTTTACAATAACTAAGAAGTTTTAATACCTTCATTTAAGGAGTATTACATTGTCTATTAAATACAATTTATTGCATTAACCTAGCATTTTTAGTTTCCGAGATTTTTAGGATTCTTTAAGTGACCCGGATTCATTGCTCTCGAGTGTATTTAGATTACAATTAAACTACTTACATTGAATTAGACCGTGATTCTCGAAAAGACTTAGTTTGCGATAATACAGAAGCGTTTAAAAAAATGGACTCGATTAGTTAAGTTTTTCGGGAGTTATCGTGACCACGCCAGGATCCATACATACAGACACACGGGCGTCTACAGAATATATTTTTTTAAACAGCTTTTTCATTATTTTAAATAGCAAAATGTCTTTTGAAAATAACATGAGTGTTGACTAATGTTTTTTCTTGACGTTTGTGTGTGAATATTATTCTACAAGTGCGATATGAAGTAAATAGAGACATTTTTAGCTCAAGGAATTATTTGTTCTTTGTAAGGCGAGAGTAGAGCACTACCTCACGCGCTTCGCTTATGATTATGAGGCGTGCAATAAATAAACTTTCAATATTCCGGGAGAACTTTTGATTAACATTAACGTGAACAGAGGACCGCGGTTATTAATTTCCGACTTAATTTTTAGAGACGCAATGTTTATTTTTGTTTGGCAGTGGAAACTATGGTGCGCTGCGCTTCGCCAGAACTGCGCAGAGCCTTAGGGAAAAATGTAGTTATTCATAATACCTAAACAATACATAGACACTGACAATGCTCGAATGCAGATAACTTCTTTTTTATCACTTACATGTTCTTCAGCGTCGATCGAGGTGGGCTATGTCGTCATCAATACAATAGTTTAGATATTAGGTACTTGTCATAGTGTAATGATTAATGAATGTGAACGTATAGTGTATTTTCCTTTGTTTGTCTTATTTTGTAAACAAATATGATATTATGGGATTTATTCAAGAAAAAATATGTATGTATTTGAACGATTAAATAATTACTTGGTTCAAAGCTGTTTTTGATATTATATAATAATTACCTTTAGCACAATATTACCATCTATACAATAGCCAAACGAATGTACTTGCATAGAGCAACGCCGGGGATCCTGCGGGGATGTAGGTACCTCGACATCCAAATACAGCAAGGATTTAAGATTTCATAGATTTACTATAACCCATTTTAGGCAGATTTTCCTTTCGTTTGTTGGAAACAATATTATAGAGAAATTAGTTCACGTACTAAGTAGATTTAAAATCACAGCCATGCTCGTGTTTCCCTCAAACTTTTAAAACAAGATTGTTCATCCGAATGAGTAATAATGGAAAACTGATAACGTCTAAAAATAAAGTGTCACGTAAATATCTCTATGTATAGGTACTTGTAAATAAATGATTAAATAATATTAATCACATTTATTTTATTTTCCATTTTGTTGCATCCCTTGCACATCTGCGTGTGACAGTTGTCGCCCGACATCAAAAGCGTTTCGCTACTTTATGGTTTGTAATACTGTGCCTATAATCTGTTCCAAAAATATCTAGTGAAAATTTAAACAAATGAACCAGAAAATGTACCTGTGGATGCCAATTTGTAGTGCTACTTACAAATTGAATGCTTAGATTTGATTATTTGAATACATAAACCACCAGAATTTTAACTTCAAGGTAATTTAAAAGATATTTGGCATTTGAGGTTAATTTTATATAACCTCAATTTTCGTCGATGATTTTTCAATTACATTTTAATGATGTTAATTAAACAATAATTGTTGGAAAAAGTTGAAACCTTCTGATAACATAAGATTATTCGCTTTATTTATTTATATATTATTTATTGTACATCACAAAATACATTAAAAAAAACAAATACTATAAAATTTACAATGGGCAAGAATTAATCCTGAACAGGGTTTGTTGACACTTCTAACAGATACTTTTGGAACAGACAATAATGTGTGATTGCTGCAGAAACTCGCGGATTTCGTACCGTTGCCGTTGGAGTTTTTGTTAACCAAATAAGACATGTAATAAAAACTTTTTTTACAAAAAAACAACCGACTTCCAACAAAAACACTAAAAGACGTGAAAAATAACTTTCATTTCGGAATTCGGTGTCTTTGGTTTTGTATTTCCTTTTTTGGCCACCGACTTCCGAAATGAAAGTTATTTTTCACGTCTTTTAGTGCTTTTGTTGGAAATCGGTTGTTTTTTAACCGACTTCACAAAAAGCAGGAGGTTCTCAATTCGTCTGTATGTTTTTTTTTTTTTTTTTATGTGTGTTAGCTCAGAACTTTTTTCTGGGTGAACCGAGTTGGAAGATTTTAAAAAACATACAGACGAATTGAGAACCTCCTCCTTTTTGTGAAGTCGGTTAAAAATACACTGTAGATACTTAGCACGTCTGTCGGCTAACTGTTCCAAATGCACAATAAGGCGTATGATAGACCTTTTGTATTGTAGTTAAGAGTAAACGTAATTCCTTAGGAGTTGGACGATGTTGACCGACCAATGTGTACAAGGTGTTGGGACAACTTACCTGGTTGTCTGTATCTCCCACACTCTGCTGATCCAAGTCCTTGGTTGCTGAATTTTCTTCTGAATCTGATGTTGAGTTTTCTCTTGGGATTGATTTCTCCTTTGTATCTGATTTAAGGAAGGAATTATTATTAAGTAGATATTTTATTATACGGTTTTGTTTTTACTAATGATGTACCGACTAGTCGGCCATATTAGTAGTCGGCGACTAGTCGGCCCATTTTTACTCGTATTAATATGCTTAAAAATTTAAAAGAGAGTGATTGAAATGAAATTTAAATCGTTACTGTTATCATGTTTTTATTATAGAATGAGTTTTAGAGTTTACTTTCAGTGCAATTTAGAAAAGGATAGGAAGGAATAGGAACCTTTCGTTTGGTCCATTAATTAATTGGACTTAGATCCAGATATTATATAAAATAAAATTAACTAAAACTTCTAACTAAAAAGAAAAAACTATATTAAACAATTGGCAATAAATAGGTTTAAAACTTAGAAATGCCGATGTCACCCGAACTCAACCGAAAGCAATGATTGGTTTGGCCTGTACATATAATTATTAGTGATATTAGTGATGTACCGACTAGTCGGGAAAGCCGACTAGTCGGCCAGAGTCATAATCGGCCCATCTCTAGTTTTGACGTTTTTTATTAGGTTTCGAATGAGTTGAGATAAAAATCAGCAACTACACACACCGGCAAAATTAGAGGAACACAAAAAAAAGGTGCCTTTTTTTTAAACTTGTGGGTATTTCAACAAGTGGTTCCGTTATTTGAATGATTACCTTTTTTTCATATAACATTATGGGCTTTTTTGACATTTTTCAACCTTCTAACAGAAATTGTATCCTCTTAGGTGTTTACACTTTACGCTTCTGAGTGTTTTTGATAAGAAATTTGGTTTATGCAGTCAATCCCTAGCTCATTTTGTTTGGAGAGTAAACGTTGTACTGCATACAGAATGAGTGATTTGCCTGCAACTGAAGTCGCCAGGGCCGTAACAATGATTGAGGAAGGTCACACCTACCGTTCAGTCAGCCGAACGTTGCGTGTATCAGTATCCGTGATACACCGTAATGTGCAACGGCACAGACAGACAAGATCTTACGTGCGCAGGCGAGGGCAAGGCAGAAATCGTGCAACCAGTGCCGTAGACGACCGTTTTATAAGGGTACAAACTTTAAGAAATCGTCGTCAAACAGCTGTTCAGACCAGAAACCTCTTAGGAGAAGTGCGTAACGTACATGTTAGTGAACGAACAGTGAGGAGAAGGTTAAATGAAGTTGGTTTGAAGTCATACGTGCCAGCAAAAGCGCCAAAACTTGAGGTGAGTCATCGAGTAGCAAGATTAGCGTTTGCTCGTCAGCATCAAAATTGGTCCGATGAGTGGAGTCGAATTTTATTCTCCGATGAAAGCCGTTTTTGTGTAAACTTCATTGACGGAAGGGAGAGGATGTGGAGATGTCGAGGAGAACGATACCATCAAGCAATTTTTTCCGAAACAACGGGTTATGGTGGAGGGTCTGTTATGGTGTGGGATGGTATAAGTTTGACGGCACGCACCACACTGGTCATTATTGATGGCGCCTGGCGGTTCTTTAACTTCACACAGGTACATGACTGAGATCCTAGAACCCCATGTTATGCCTTTTGCCCCATTCATAGGCTCAGATTTCGTGTTTATGCACGATAACGCACGGCCCCACACCGCGCGCATAGTGCGTGATTACCAGTGATCGGAGTAGGTAGATTGAACTGGGGTCATTGATCCGAAACGTATATATTACTATGGACATTCCTCCGGAATTGGTGGATTATTAAAATAAAACCGGAACTTATGTAGGAATTGTATTCTGCCAGAATGGAAGGAGTCATTTGATGATTTGCCATCCTCAAAAAAAAGGTAGGAATTGTAATAAAATGAGCAATTTTATTCTTTATTATTCTTCCTATTTTTTTTTTGTCACGATTTGACAATACCCAACGACCAATCAGAACAAAGGATCATGGGTGGTACAATAAACGGTTATCAGAACAATGCGTACGCCCGCCGGAAATACTAAATCCGGAAATACCGGAATTACTTTCCGGAAAAATGGCTTATCCATGTTATTCTTTCTGTGTGCATTTATGATACAAGTACTAAAAATCAATCTACCTACTCCGATCACTGGTGATTACTTAAATGAGATTGGTGTAACCCAGCTGGACTGGCCAGCACGATCGCCAAATATGAATCCGATAGAACATGTCTGAGACATAATTGGACGAAGGGTTCGAGAAAGAAATCCTGCCCCTAGGAATGTTGAAGACCTAACATTCGCGCTAGTGGGAGAATGGGAAACTGCCTCAGGAAATGATTGAAGGTGTCATCAGAAGCATGGCTAGACGTATCCAAGCCCTTATAAGGGCACGTGGAGGCAACACGCTATATTAAATCTTCTTTCTAAGTTATTTTAAAAAAAATGGTCTGTTCTTACACATAAAAAAACATTTAAAAAAATCGCATTTTTTTCGTTTAATTATAAATTAGTCCTAATAAAATAAACGAACAGAGTCAAATGAAGCGAAAACATTAAATAATAAACATTCAATCTCAAAATATAATGTTTTTTTTTGTGTTCCTCTAATTTTGCCGGTGTGTGTATGTTACTCTGTTTTGTGTCAGAGAACAACATCTCTTTAATAGATTCTAAGAAGTATTTTTAAATAAAAAAATGTAGTATTTTAATTTTTTCTTATTTTTATTAAGGGGGAAGCGTCAGGGTACCCCGCGAAATTCAAATTTTCTTACATTTTTTGCAATTTGCGGGTCAGTGTCAAGTTGCATGTTGATTAAAATATGGATCTTAACCGTAAAAAATATGGTTTAACCGAATTATAATCATTAGAATCAGCAATACAACTCCTTAAGTTGGAATTGGCCTCAGATATCATGATTTCATGAAATAGTCATTTAATAGGGTAATATGAACTTAGAGAGTTGTATTGATGTGTTTTATGATTATCTTATAATAGTAATAGGGTCCCGTTTTACCCTTTGGGTACGGAACCCTAAAAATGAATTGTTGTTCGTTAGTCTCGCTAAAACTCAGAAACGGCTTGGCCAATTTGAATATTTTTTTTATTTTTTTATTCACCTCTTTACTGGGGTGAAATTGAATAAACCCAAAGGAAAATTTTTGACAGGACAACGTCTGACAGGTCAGCTAAGTAGGTAGGTAGGTAGAGTAGGTAGGGTAGGTAAGTAGATAGGTAGGGTAGGTGATGATATATTTACTGAATAATAATTATCAATTTCATATCAATTTGTCAAACTTTGGAAATTTGTTCCACCTATGAATTTTTAAGAATATTTCATCAGCAATGATTGCTGAATCACAGGTGGTTGGCTATTTTGCAATAATTAGAAAAGAGCAGCATCGTTGGTGCACAGAGTGAGAGACAGTCCTAACGGCTACCTGAGGGTCATTGCTGAATATGTTGAGAGTCCTATCTGGAGGCACCGGATTCGCCTACATAAGTATATGATAATTATTATAGTTTTTTTTTGTATGTATGTATTACTAACATAGTTCTAAGTTTCAGTGTACCACTAACACGTGTGTTCTAACACTCTATGGACAATAATCTGAAATAAATTATTATTATTATTATTATTATAATGAAAATACCTAAGTGGAACAAACAAAAGTTTGATGATTGATATGAAATTGGTGATTATTATTCAGTAAATATCATTCCTACAATCGCGAATCGCATTTTGATCAACATGCAATGTAAATCAGAGCTGCAATTTGCAAAAAAAACCAAAGAATATTTGAATTTGGCGGGAACAGTTGAGGATTTTCATTAATGAAACAAAACAAAAATAAATAAAAATATCAGACCGAAGATAATTAAGTACCTACTTTAACCGATATTGTATGATGTAGGCAAACACAAAATTCATTTACAATTACATACTAGTGTACATAATGAGTAATTTATTATTGTGGTCTTCAGATAAAGCATGTCTATGTAACGTACATTGTGAAATGGAAATACTTAGATTCTATTATGACCTTGCACCTACTTTGAAAGAGTAGATTGTTATAAAATACCAATTACAGCCACTATTTAATGTAAAATGTATGCTTTTGAATTATGAACTACAAATATGAAAACAGTAGAGATCAAATTCTATTGCATAAGATATATTAATATCATATTTTAATTACTTTTTAAAATCTGAAACTAAGATAACATTTTCTTCATATTGCCATTTACATAGGATGCAATCATTGTGAGCTTTAGTATTTTACAGGCATGCAAAATGATATACATATGCTACCATAATTTGCAAACTACCATTGACAATATATTGTCTCAATATTTATGAAACTAGATCATATCAATTTTACACTTGATGGTAATAGTGATAAATGACAGCAATAGACTTATGTTGATATAAGATTCATATAGAATTAAAAGTTTATAAGTGTAGGCAGGGGCAGATCTAGGATTTTGCTCAAGAGGGGGCAAAGTTTTCTCTCTGAGGAAGAGGGGGGATTTTTCAAGTCATGAAAGCCTTTTAAAAAAACCTTCGGCACCTTTTTTCCCTAAACTCAACTATGTGCCCCCCTTTTCGAGGATGACTACGACTTATCTATATCTTAGTAGATATACTGTATAGATAAAAAGTAAAAATACAGGTTATAAAACTATGTTTATGTCTAATTTAGAGTTTTAGACTCAGTTTGGTCGAAGTCCAACTGCACCCGTTGGCCCCCCCAGAGTGTAGCGCAGTAGGACAGCTGTTTGTTCAAAATAATTGGTGTCCTTACATTTTATGAAACATCATTTAATATTATCGCTGTCCCATAGTGCTCTAAGCTAAATCATGGTTATAATGAATATTTACAAATAAACTGATTGATATTTTGATGGGAAAGATCAACTTAAATGATAAGTATTAAGTAAATATTTAAATGATTACAATCCATTAATTATTAAGCAATCTCATTATAAATGATATTGAGTATATTATCAATGTGTGAATAACCTACTCTGACTTTGTTAACCTTAATTCCATAATAATAAGAACAATGAGAAATGTAATAACATCTGTTCACACTTATTACTCTTTATTACATAACTCTAATACAAAATGGTCATCTATTATTTTAATCATACCAACATAGAGAACTTACTAAACTCTAGATATTTTCAATGTTTATGTTTGTGTGTATATGCTACAAAACATCAATAGTGATAATAATAAATTGCTTCTTACCTTCAACTGAACGAGTTTTCATATCTTCAACTGCTTGAGCAATTTTAAACTTGAAATCATGGAATATCTTCCAAGTCTCATTGCTCTCCTTACTTTCCTTCACATCGGGAGTCACATCAGGCGTACTCCGCTTGCCCAAGCGGTTCAAGTACTCCTTCATTGGAGAAGATGTCACTTCCTTAGGTACAGAAGTCTTTGCTTCTTCTGGTTTAGTTTCAGTAGATTTGGCATCCTCAAGCTTTTCCAAAGCCTTTTCAGAACGAATTGATTTAAAATATTTATCTATAATGGAGGATGACCTCTCTCCTCGTTTAGGGCTTGTACTCTCTACAGGTGTGCTAGGAGGATCACACTGTGGAGTAGGGGGGTCATCTTCACACACATGGTACAACTCCTCTATCTCCTCATTATTAGCATTGTACCTAAAGGTTAGGGATGCATTTGGTGATTTACCTGAAAAAAATAAGCACCGTTACACCACTGCACTTTACAATATATCATATTTTCATTATTTTCATTTACCCATTCTATAGTCAGTCTGAATTAAATTATCATTTTAAAAAACACACCCTAAAAATAAAACACAAAGACAAGAACGCAGAAAGCTAAGAACTATAATGAAACACGATTGGTGCCGTAAAGTGGCGATCAATTTGTGGCTGATTGTTTGTGTTATCGTCTTTGTTGTCAGAGGAACAACATTCAATACCGAAACTTGCACATTAATCTATAAGCTGATAAACAACCGGTCTTCGCGGGCACTAATGTATACTGATAAGTAAACAAATTTCCTTTTCCGCGAATACAACCATAAGCTAAAATGATTTAATTAAAGCTGTTGGCAAATATATTCGATACATACCCACTCCAGAGATCTCCATTTTATCAAATTAAAGACAACAATTATTTATATAAAACCATTGTTTTATTTACATTAGTCACAACTAACTCTTCATACAAATATCATAAATTAACATCTGAGTCTATTTCCCCTAATTAATTTTATTAAAAGATACTCCACTCGCTGAATCAAAAATAAGATTTTCTTGTCAGTCAACAACTGTCAACTCATTCATGTCAAGATGTCACATTTTAAATGTCATAATATCATTCCTCATTAATGTAATCGGAACAGGTTTAGTCGATTCCAATAATTTAAAGAGACGACTTAAGACCGGCCGGCCCAAGGGTTAACATGCCTCGGCTCTTTCACATAATCACATTTCAATGCGGGGAGTAATCACAGGCTGGTGAGAGCTACATTTAGGTTTGTCTTGAAGAATGAATGGACTAAGATGATAACATCCACAAGGAGGCGTAAGGAAATATGAGAAGAAGGAAATTGCTTTCTTGCAAGACAATTTTCAAGCTGAGCTTAAAATAGATTTGAAGGACTTGAAGAGGAAATCAAGATGTAGATTACATAAATAATCGGTTACGCGGAGATTTGACCGAAGCAGTGAAAAAGCACCTAGTTAGAGTTGGAATGAAACAAAAGAAGTGGTCGCCCAAAACTCCTAACTTACAGAAGAGAAGAGACAAGGCATAGTACACCATCAAGATGGTGTACTATGCCTTGTGGAATCTTCATAAGCTAATGAAAAAAAAAAAATTTTCGTTTATTATTTTAGGGATTCTCCTAAAATGTCGCATTTTAGGAAAGTAGGATAAAAAAAATATAGTACATAACACATAACATTACGCCTGTATTCCCCGAAGGGTTAGGCTGACGAGTACCTATAGTAGTACACCCACAAAAAATATAGTGCTTAAATACTAATGGAAATAATTACTTAGCGCAACGTTTGTAGGGAATCCCCGTCAAGCATAAACGGAATGAAAAGGGTTGCCAGTTAATAAATGTAAAATTGGTAAAAAAATCGGGAGAATTTCTTTGTATTCTCAATTCAAAAATCATTACATATCGAAAGAGTTGGTTCATTCTTTCGTATTTAGGTATTTTTCTTCTTTCTTTCGGCTTGGCTTGCTTAAACTCTGGCTTATAATTTTCTTAGGAGACAGCATGAAAATTTAATTATATGACAAGACAGCTCTTCAAAATATGTTGGTCGTCTAAGAATTTACAGCCGCAAAAGTAGCATTTTTTTAAAGAAAAACCTTAATAACTTATTTGTCGGACTGTGCTAAGCATGGTAATTTTTTCAAGATTTTGCTCTCCTAGAGACACAATTAAGGACTCCGTGCAACCGCCCCGCGTCCTCAATTTTGCTGCCTCTCATTTTTGCAAGTCTGGCCCAGCTTGGCCCCTCTTAGATCGGGCCCTGATTAGACCGAGTTCCAAACTTCGAGATCCGAAGACGTGCGAAGGTTTTCGATGTCGGAAAACGAATTATGGAACTCAAATGGAGTTGGGCAGGACACCTGGCAGGGCGCAGTGATGGCAGGTGGAGTAAGGCAGTGACCGAGGGGCGTCCAAGGACTGGAAGACGAATTGTCGGTCGTCCGGCGGCACTGCTGTCATCGCGTGTAGAACCTGGATGAGGCCGGCACTTGAGGGTGGAGATTGTCACAAGAAAAGAGAGGCCTATGCCCAGCAGTGGGTAAAGTGGGGTTATCTTTGACTTCACTGATATCGGGGAATGAAAACGTCGGGAGAAAACCTGGACTTATAATAAATACTGGCTTTTGCCCGTGGCTTCGCCCACGTGGATGTCGGAAATTATCCCATGGGAACGTACTACCGGGATAAAAAGTATCCTACATGTTAATCCAGGTTTTAAACTACCTGTGTTCCAAATTTCATCCAAATCCGTTCAGCACTTTTTGCGTAAAAGAGTAACAAACATCCATCCATCCATCCGTCCATCCATCCGTCCATCCATCTGTCCATCTATCCATCCATCCTCACAAACTTTCACATTTATAATATTATAGTACGATACGTCGGAACTCACCTATCCACCTTGGGCAAGCGTGGTGATCAATGCACATGCATTCCCTGTATGAGAAGAGGCGTTTGTTGTGTAGTGGGACAATATAGGCTGGTATTATTATTTAGGCACATACCAACAAGCATATAAAGTAGTAGCAGTAGCATAAATGTGTTTTGTCATACTGCAAGCTGTTCGTGCAATCAATCGCACATCAGTAGATTCAGTAGTAACAAATTGCACTTAATATCATAGCAGTATGTTACAACATCAAGGCGTTGTCATTGCTAAATTGTTACCACGCTATGCAGTATAATATAAAAGCACTGAATACACTCAAGTATCTCTAAACAGTTGGGTTTTGTATTTTCGATATAATTGAGATCAAGGATTATGAGAAAATGTTAGACATAGAATGGTATGACATCAAAAAACGTCACGTGACCATTCAATGTGGTACTTCGATAGAATAAAATAAAATATTCGTCGAATGCTTAACCTCCTCCTTTTTTTAAGTTGGTTAAAGAGCGCGTGGTCGGATCGTCTGCAGTCCCCTTAATTTATATTACTAACACGCTCATCACTTGAATGAATAATAATCGACTACGCACAACTCTAAAATGATTCAGTATTGTCTGTGTGACACCAGTCACTTCAGTCAACCTCCTGTCAAAAATAATATTCGCGAGGGTTCTTTGTAGTGTTTTGGTTTTTGCGTATTATTACATCAAAAATAATGGAAATTATACTTACGATTAAATACAAAGTGCATTAAGTTTAGTGAGAAACATGAAGTACTTATTTGTGATATTGTTTTTGTTTGGTTCGTACGGTGTAGGTTCTGTTGTGGACAGTGGTGGGAAGGTGAGATTGCACCGATTGCGCCGCATTTATTATTGATAGAACTATGAAATAATTATGTAAATACAAGGTTATTTAGTTGTGTGTTGAGCGGTGTTATTGTTGTTGTAGGAAAGTACGGAGTTGTCTCGTGCTTTTGACGACCGGCCTCTGTTGTTTGCCACGTTAGGCGGCGGCATGGTCGCCGTTGAGCCTCTGGCGGGCAATATTATATGGAAACTAAAAGATGGTGAGCAATAACTATTATTATTAATAATTTGAATGACATTTACAGTTTGTGTTCTTTATTATTAGAACATTATGCATATGATAAAAGAATTTGTAGAATGTATTTAATTCTATATTACTACTAGGTTTGTAGAATTCATTGCTTTATTTCCTTTAATAAGTCAAAGCAAGAAGTATTAATGTTGTGGGTTGACATAATGTTTATTAAAGTAATGCTATTATGGTTCACTTAAAGAAAATTCAACCATTTCTATTCAGCCGGTCCAACCATTCATATTCATTAATATTCAACCATTTCTAAAATTCGGATTTCATTTTAATTATACTAAAATTACTAATACATTACATTTTTTCATTCATTATTTTGCTAGTTATCAGTACTTATTGCTTTAGATTTTTATCAGATATTTAAAATACACATCAACAATATTGTGGATAAGTTTGAGTAAAAAAATACAGTAATCACTTAAATATTGTTTACAGTTAATTTCACATCTGGCTTTAATCTAAGATAAGACATTACCTAGTTGATTAAAAGATATGAAATAATACACTATTTCAGTAAACAATTGTTAATATCCCCTAAAAATTGTGTTTTCTAAAATCAAATTTCCGAGGCCTTGATAAAAGGATTAAGATAATTATAGACGAGATATTCATTAATATTTCTTCTAAATTAATCTAAGATTTTAATTATTTGGAAGAATTAAATTGGCATTACTCACATGAATTCTTAAACTAAGGATGAAAATAAAACTTTGGAATTTTACTGAGAGAACATTATTATGTTTCTAAGAATATAAATAAATTGAAAGTGCTGTTCACTCAAATACATTTGTATTTTCAAATAAATGTGTTATCACTATATTGATGTACATAATCAGTCTACGTAATTATCACTGAATGTTTTTTGGGTTTTCCAATACAGTTTTCTAATACACTAAGTAGTTGCTACTTGATAACTTGATAAAAGGGAAAGTCTCCATAAGCAATAATTCTATTTTAGTATAGCACGGCACTATACTAGAAAGGTTTACGTAGTTAAATAAAGGTAAACAAAAAAAACCACATGACTCATAGATGCTAAACCTTTTATTTCAAATGTTAAAATAATATTATTTTTAGTCAAATAGCAATAGACTTTATTATAAATCTGAATCTGAGGAACTATCTGTCACATAAATAATAAAGCGTTCAGTGGTATCATTAATTATTTTGTCTAATTTAAACATTTCCTGTTTTTCTTTTATTACATGACCCTCGCATTTTTTCTAATTCTCAGCAGTCACATTAGCTAAAGCCTCTGGCAAAATAATTTTTGGGTCAGCCATTTTAAAAGTTTTATTTTTCTCGGCTACAAACCGCTTAACTTGAGCCCATATTGACTCATTTGGATTGAGCTCACAGTGGTCTGGTGGCAGCCGCAATACAGTGACTCCATTTTCTTTGGCTAATTCATCTACAATGTAAAAGGCGTCTGGTTAACCAATGAAAAAGGCGTCTGGTTATTCAATTTAGCAACATTATCTAATTCATTGTATTTTCTGAAAGGTATAAGGAACCTGTCTTTTTGGGCTCTTTACAATAGACAGATTACAAAATATTATACTATGTTATAATTCTAACAGAAAAATTGTGCTCAAGCAATTCCACCTATGAAGAGTAGTTTACGAATAAATGATAAAGTTTAACATGCATTAAAGAAAAAAGTATTGTATAAATCGAAAATAAATTTAATTTTGTTGTAACATATTTTTAAGCAAGAAAGTGTCAACTATAAAATAACCGTTTTTACGATTTGTTTACCTTTATTTAACTACCTATACCTTTCTAGTATAATTCGTAAATTTTATTAAATTTATGTCCCCTTCCTTCATATTAGCTTAGTATATCACCACTAAAAACGCTTGGTTGTAATTTATATAATTTAAAGGACCTACCTATCTAGCCATTAGCTAAGATATTTTAAGTCATGGCATAATCGTACAAATATAAATAAATTAATAAATAATTAATGAATTAATAATTTAATAAATTCATATTATGAATGTGACACAGTTTTCTGAAATTCAAACCTATTTTGTAAGGTATGTAACACAGTCAATTGTATGCTCATTTATCAATAAATCAACATCTGTCATACATATTCATATTAAATCTACACATAAGGATTATTTAAATTGGTATAACTGTGAGTGTATGAAAGGTGTTTGGTTAGTGATTACATAGATTAAAAGGTTCGAATTTTATTAATAGGTCATAGATAAGGAGTATTATCACCTTGTGTTTACCAGACGTGCGTAGATTAAACAAGTTATCAGTAAATATTTGTGGGAAGTAATTATCACATGCATGCATAATATGTTGGATTGCCTATGCAATACGAGTAAATGGTATCTCCATTATTATTTTACTTAAAATTTAATTGGTGAGGTGCAATCACTGGAGTGAGTGCAGCAATAGTTAATTGTGTAAGTATTTAATAAATCTCTTAAATAGCTGTGATTTTAGGACCATACCATTACGATTGTAGAAAAAAAAACTAGAAGAAATTAAAACTGTTTTTAATCATTACAAAAAACAAAGAAATATGTTTTTGTTGGGGTTATATTGCATTATTGAATTTGTTTAAATGTTTCTAACGCTCCTCAGCATTTGTGGTAGCAGAAGGCCTTATTAAGTAATTTAAATACCTTTTTATTTTATTTCCTTAGTGACAATTTATTTAATGGCGCCTTTCATTCAGTTTTATTTACTCCCATGATTTGTCATGACTGCGCTAGTGCATCAACTTACTCTTGTCCTGTTTACTTTACGAAAAGTACCTGTTATGTATATTATTTAACTTAAAATTGCGCGCTCTTCATCAACATTTTCTACAGAAATACTTTGAATGTGTGCATAACAAGCAGTGGACGGGCGCGCAATTAATTAGACGATTTATAAGTGTCTGTTATTTCGAGGACGAATGTCTAACTCCGTGGTGTTAGGTGTAGTTTTCTCGTTATAATCTCCCCTCGAACTTGTTTATTTGACGTGGTAACTTGTCGTGATTATCGATATAACTACGTGTATTTTATATTGTTTTAATGCATCTATTTATATACTGTGACACAAACACAAAAGGTTTTATGTAAATGGTGTTGTACAGAAATTTCTATGTTTTTTTATTCGCAGCAAATGTTTCATATAATATTTGGTTGTTGTAATTTTATTTCGAATATTATTGTTTCAACGACTATTTACTTGAATAAAACGTATTTCAAAGAAACACAATTCAATGAATTGTATAATTGTTTTTTTGTATTTATTGAACTAATCAGATAGTACCATACAATTATTTTGTACACGAATATTGTTTGTTTAGATGAAATCATAATACTTATGAGATTTTTTTTTAAATGTGAAACGATCGTTTAAAAAACTGTCATCTATAAAACAACGTACAACCGGTAAAGCAATGCAAAGCATAAATAAATTTTGACAAATGGCTAGGTTTAGGTTAGGTAATAAGACTAATAACGTTACATCTGCGATCACAACGCACAAGCTGATAGAGCGAAGCGAGCGTGCCGCGACAGGGCCAGACAGAGCCGAATTCTACCTATTTTACTTGTTAGGGCAGCGTGTATTTGTTTTAAATTGACTATCAATCAATACTATTGAGAATAACAAAATTGTTTTCCGCTTGACTAGAATTTACCCGCATTGTTTTTGTGAACGCGGTGTTGTAATTATATAGGCGGGTATGCATTTTGTCAAAGGTATAAATTAAAACGTTTAGAAACTGTCACTCGATAACATGCTTTTCTTGTTAATAACTAAGTTTTATATTAACTAAACAATACGAGGATAAAGAATATTTGATTTGTTATTCTATGCTGTTAAAAATATCGAAACATTACATTTTATTTGTAACAAAAATCGATCATTTATATTTTTTCAAAGTAAGTATTCTACGTATTGATTATTCTATGAAATTATAATATGAAACGAAATGCTATAAAACTGTTATATATAAAACGACATACAACCGTTATAAATAAATCATAGAATGTTCATCCCAAGTTACGACATTGGTACCTATTATTAATTATTTAGGTACCTACGTATATAATCTATAGAGTCAACGAAGCAATCCAAACCGTTTTAGGGCGGCAACTCTGAATCACTCTGTTTATGTTTACTTTATTATAACTTTCTACTCTTAAAACCTCGAATCAGAGTCATAGTAATGATTCTCAATCGATTCATCATTATTATGACTCAACACTCTAGTTGCCAATCGTGAAGTCCTTGGTTCGATGCTCGGAATTGTCTAAATGCCCCATGCAAAAGATGCCACGTTTCGGGAAGACACAAATAAATAAAATAGTAATCCGCAAACCCCAAATAGACGTATTTTCTTTCTTTTTAACCGACTTCACAAAAAGGAGGAGGTTCTCAATTCGTCTGTTTTTTTTTTTTTTTTTTTTTTTAATTTTTTTATGTGTGTTAGCTCATAACTTTTTTCTCGGTGAGCCGATTTGGATGATTCTTTTTTTATTTGATAGGTGGTGCTTCACATGTGGTCCCATTTAAATTTGATCAGGGTCTGACCAGTAGTTTTTGAGTTATCCTTAATACTGCATATTTTTCCACGTAGTTTATATGGATGATGTGTTAATAATTTCCTGTCATTGTTATTTACACACCAAGAAGTGGTATACGAATTTGCGTGGGGTAGGTACCGCAACTGAAAAGTGAAAAATAAAAACTTTTTTACAAAAAAAACAACCGACTTCCAAAAAAACCACTAAAAGACGTGAAAAATAACTTTAATTTTGGAAGTCGGTTGTTTTTTTTGTAAAAAAGTTTTTTCTTTTAATTAAACTAAGATTTAACCCTTTATCAATTACAGGTGTGACGCAAATTTTATCATATTTATAATATTTTGTCTTTCTCTAGAACCGGTAGTAAAAGTCCCAAACCAACAAGCGGATTTGATGCCTCAGTTCCTCCCAGACCCTCGCCATGGCACCCTCTACATGTACGGACCCCGAGGCGACCAGCAGATGCTGAAGAAGCTACCTTTTACCATACCAGAGCTAGTAGCCAACGCGCCGTGTCGGTCAACTGACGGTATTCTTTATACGGGGAAGAAGAGTGATACATGGTTTATGCTGGATCCTTTGACTGGGTCTAGAGAACATGTTTCAGGTACCTATGTTTGAAGTATTATAATTATTTAGGTTTATGGTTTCTAGAACAGTCTTAGGAGCTCAATGGAGCAGTGAGTCGTGGGGGGCGCTGGGTGTGACGAGCTCATAGTACTGTCACTGCTAGTCTGATGCTAGGCGAAAACTACCACTTTGAATTCCGAACTGATTTGCGCTAATGAAGGCCAGGTAGGATGAAGAAAGGACATGTCTGTCTAGCTCGTTGCGTTCGCTGTCTACTCTTACGCACTTTTGCTTATGGCACCATTGCATCGTATATACGAGGGTGAATCAAAAAATTCTTGGAATCAATATAAAAAAATGCAAAGATTTAAACAAAAATATTTTATTTTTCTACATAATCTCCTCTAATGCAATGCGATTAGAATAACGCGTTTCTAACATCCTTATTCCTTGTGAAAACAAATGTTTTTCATGCTCTCGAAAAACACCTCAACGGCAGCCGTAACCGCGTCATTATCGTAAAATTTTGTTCCACGAATGTCCTCTTTTAATTTTTGGAATAAGTGAAAATCACTTGGGGCTAAGTCCGGAGAATGGGTGGGGTGGTGGGTGGTCAAGGAGATTGAAGCCAGCACAGCGGATTGCGTTGAGCGCAACTTCCGATCGATGAGCAGGAGCGTTATCTTGAAGAAACAACACGCCCAACGATAGTTTTCTATGACGTTTTTCTTTAATCGCTTCACGCACTTTCGGGATTAAATTTGCATAATAGGGTCCAGTAATCGTCTGGCCTTTTGGCATGTAATCAATAAAAAGGATTCCTTCACTATCCCAGAACACTGAGGCCATAACTTTGCCAGCGGTAGGCGCAACTCGAAATTTCTTAATGGATGGAGAGGATGGTCGTTTCCAAGACGTGCTTTGTCTCTTAGTTTCAGGATCGAAATGGTGGACCTACGTTTCATCAATGGTGACAAGGCGATGGCAAAAATTATCCGAATCACGCTGGAACATTACGAGATTACGCTTAGAAATTTCCAAACGTCGCTTTTTGTTTTCGTCGGTTAACATTCGTGGGACCCAGCTTGCCGACACTTTTTTGAACCCCAGTGAATCAATTAAAATGGATTGAATGCTACCAAATATTTCCACTGTTCCTGTCATATTAAAATCTTTTTAATTGAAAACTCCTTGGTTTTAAAAATCGAATACCATTTATTTATTTAAAAAAAGATTCTCGGTCTTGTCACAAGGTTTTGTCAAACTTGTTTAGTCGTTGAGAAAATGGAATTGACTCGAGAAAATTCAAGAGCGATGATTTATTATGACTCGAACGAAGTGGTTTAACACAAAAACAGCGTGTTGACCGGATGATTTCTGCATTTGGTGATGAAGCCCCATCCAAAACCACAACTTATCGCTGGTTTGCTGAATTTCAACGTGGACGTGTCAAGCTCAGTGATGATCCCCGTCAAGGTCGTCCAAAAACTGTAGTCACCCAAGAAAACGTTGATGCTGTGCGTAAGCTGATTGAGGAAGATCGACATGTGACATACCGCGAAATTCAGGCAACTTTAGACATTGGCATGAGTCAAATACAAATAATCTTGCATGAACAATTAGGTGTAAAAAAGTTGTTTTCCCGCTCTGTGAAGAGCAAAAAGCGGCTCGCGTTACTTGGTGCGTCAGAACTCTCGAAAGATTCCACGCAGGATCCTCAAATGCTGTATACAACATCGTATCAGGTGACGAATCCTGGATATACGCGTACGAACCCGAAACAAAAAACCAGTCACGAGTTTGGGTGTTCGAAAATGAGTTAAAGCCAATAAAAATTGTTCGTTCACGGAGTGTTGCAAAAAAAATGGTGCCCACGTTTGTCTCCAAAACCGGCCATGTTACGACTATTCCTCTTGAGGGACAAATAACGGTTAATGCAGAATGGTATGCTAGCATTTGTTTGCCACAGGTCGTTTCTGAACTCCGTAAAGAGAACTGCAACCGCCGCATCATCCTCCATCACGACAATGCGAGTTCTCACACCGCGCACAGAACAAAAGAGTTTTTAGAGCAAGAAAACATAGAATTATTAGACCATCCGCCGTACAGCCCCGACCTAAGCCCTAATGATTTCTATACTTTCCCTAAAATAAAGAATAAATCGCGTGGACAGAGATTTTCATCACCTGAAGAAGCTCTGGACGCCTACAAAACGGCCATTTTGGAGACCCCAACTTCCGAATGGAAGGGTTGCTTCAATAATTGGTTCCATCGTATGGAAAAATGTGTCAAATTTTGCGGAGAATACTTCGAAAAGCAATAAATACATTTTTAAATAGTAATGTTGTGTCACTTCCTTGATTCCCGAAATTTTCAGTGCCGCCCTCGGTATGTTTTATAGTTATTCTTCTGTCTTCCAAAACCAGATTCTCAACCTTTTTGACATTTTCTTTTGTAACGGAGGTTGAAGGTCGCCCAGAACGCGGGCCATCTTTACAGCTTGATCTACCTCTTTTAAATTCAGCCACCCAGTACGCAACCGTAGAATAGGGTACAGCATCATCCCCTAATGTCTGCTGAATGTCCGAAAAAAAATCCTTCGTAGACATTTTTTTCAAACTGAGATATTTTATCACCGCACTAACAGTAACTCACTTTTATCCATAATTTTGGGTTTTTAGCAACTCGTTGCACAAAACAATTTATTATGTGCGAACTAACTGACAAAAACAAGTGACAGTTTGCATAAATATTGTGTGACTGACACTCTTTAATTTGAATATCGAACTTCTCCCAAAAAGGTTTTATATATATGCAATTCTAAGAACTTTTTGATTTACCCTCGTAGTCATTTGACGTTTGTAATATTAGACAAAATAAAATGAAATTGGTTCCATCAACATAATTACGTGTAGGCTTATCGACGCACGTTAATTATCACCTCCGGGGTATGGACATATGGCCAATACTCATAATGATGCCTACCGCCTACCATATGTTTCTATTAAAATGTAGATAAAACTGCAGTCATTCGATATAGAATCGGAAACTGTTAAAGTATGTGGGCGTTTGTTAATTAAACGAAATTATAATTTAGACCAAAAGGACCTTTCAAAAGACATCTTTGTTCTAAACGCGTTGATCTGGAAAGAACGGTGTTGTAAGTTAACGAACTGTGAAAATAGAAGTCATGAACAATTAACGGATGGTTCGAAATTTTAACGTCCGAAAGCAACAGTCAGTGACATAGTTAAATGAAACATAACTTTTTGCTGATGCGACGATTACTTTCGGATATTCGCTATCATCAGACAGATTTTCAGATTGCATTCAGAAATATTGGCGCGTAAAAGTGTCATAAAAGATCAACTACAGAAAAATTAACATTTCAAACCGCACGACCGTTGAACGTCTTTCTGGTACGAAATAATTGTTTTCATAATCAGCCTATAATGTTCCTGCTGCTGGGACACAGGCCTCCTCTATTCGAGAAGGAACGGGCTGTAATCTACCACGCGGGCCGAGTGCGGGTTGGTAGATGTCACATGCCTTCGAATTTTTAGGTCTAGGACATGCCGGTTTCCTCACGATGTTCTCCTACACCGTTTTTGAGAGCAGTGGTAAAGAAATTATTTACCCAAAGTAAACCGCCTGGCTGGGTTCGAACCCACGACCTACAACTCGTAAGTCGAGGCCGTTACCACTGGGCCACTACTGCACTCATAATTGTTTTGTAAGACTGTTCTTTGTAATATTATATACAGGATGTTTGGAAGCTGGGGGTAGTTTACACCATTCAGAGAATTTTGAGCCATACAGGTCTGAGACGAAGTCTGTTTTTTATTTATTTTTGACTGCTATACCTTAACCTAAATCAAACCTCCGAACCTCAAATAGTAGTCAAAAATAAAAATAAAACCGACTTCGTCAAAGAAATGCTCAAAATGCTCTAATTGGTGTCAATTTTCACCCCTTAAGGCTTTGCACCCAGCTTCCAAACACGCTGTATAACAAACAATGTGTAACTTTCTTTACGGTCGCTAATGTTCAAATGTTTTATGTGACCATAGATCAATGAGCCGTTATGGCAGTGTTTAGTCATCATTTCAACCGAAAGACGTCTACTGCTGGACATACGTCTTCCCCAAGCTCCGCCACTTCGACTGGTTCTGTGCTTCCCGCATCCAGCGGATTCCAGCGGGCTTCACAAGGTCATCGGTCAACCTTGTTGGAGGCCTTCCAACGCTGCGTCTTCCGGTACACGGTCGCGAATACAGAACCTTTCGGCTCCATCGGCCATCTTTTCTGTGAGAAATGTGCCCTACCCACTGCCACTTAAGTTCGGCAATTCTTCGGACTATGTCGGTTACCTTGGTTCTCCTGCGGTTCTCTTTATTTCTGATTTGATCACGTAGGGAAACTCCAAGCATAGCCCTCTCCATTGCCCTTTGGGTGACTTATCCTTCTAATAAGGCCCATTGTGAGCGACCACGTTTCAGTGCTATAGGTCGTTACCGGCAACACGCACTGGTAAAAGACTTTCGTCTTGAGGCACTGCTGTATGTGGGACGGGACGACAAGATATTGTGTAGCTTCCCGAAAGCTGCCCAGCCGAGTCGGATACGACGAATGACCTTATCCTCGAAGTTGAACCTACCTAACTGGACAGTTTGTCCTAGGTAAAGTGTTTATTGTTTCACAAAATTCAAGTCTTGATTACTGGTTTTTGTGGTAGAGTCACCATAATTTCACACCAGTCCTGTGATAGGCCATCAAACGTAGAGGTGTGCTTAGTTCAGCGGCCGGTGATTGTGGTATACAGGATAAAATTGAATTACCTAGCAAAACTCCGCAGACGTGATGGGTATCGATAACTAAACACGATAAAACAAAAAGAAAACAGATTTTCTCAACTCATACTTCAGTAACAGCAAAAACAGAGATCGCTGACCCCAAAAATTATGTCTTTTTTAGATATCGATGCCCATCACGTCTGCGGAGTTCCGCTAGTTAATTTAATTTGACCCTGTATACCACAAATTTAGACGATATTAATCACTGGCCGGTGAACTAAGTACACCTCTACGTTTGATGGTCTATCACAGGACGTGGTGTGATAATTTGATGACTCTACCACAAAAACCAGTAATCAATACTTCAATTTTGTGAAATAATAAACACTTTACCTAGGACAAACTGTCTTGTTAGGTAGGTCCAACATCGAGAAAAAGGTCATTCGTCGAATCCGACTCGGCTGGTCAGCGTACTGGAAGCTGCGCAATACTATATAATATAAAACTCATAGCAATTCATAGCTCTCAACATAAAATAAGAGATAACATGTAATTTTTCTATGACGATAAAATGACATTGTAATAGCGGCCTTATTGCAAGAAAGGACGCTGTGAATTTTCAGATCATTATTTTTATGGTTGTACATTTAAGCAAAAATAATTGATTATCAAACGGTACAAAGTTAAGGCCATATTAGCTTATCCCATCAGGGAAAATAACATTACAGATTAAAACACGGCTTTTTATGGATGAGACAAAATAAGGCATTCATGTATTTCCCGAATCTACTGGTATTTGTGTACAAGGACAAATTGTGTTCCATGATCATGCAACATTGTTAGATTCAGAATAGCGCTATCAGAGGGCCTAGACAAAGTAACATTCGATTAACGATAACGCTAGTAGAAAAGCTAAAATGTGTGGGGTTGACATAAGCTGTCGAAATGTCACGTGATCATAGGTCAACGAATAAAAATTTGCTAGACAATGTAAACAACATTCGATTATGAAATGAATCGACAGCGTCGAAAGATTAGGTACTTCCACAGAGATGCATAGCCAAGGGACACTTTTTGACGAGCGTTATTGCTAGTTTTTGGAATCATTAGCGAAAGCGATAGCGATTGTAGAAATAGAATCGCTCCGAAGCGAATGCCATTTGTCTAGGCCCTCAGATAAAATAGCTCTTACTGAAATAAACTGATGGATGTTACATAATTTTGAACCTCCATAATCAAAATGTGGGCGTACACACGACGTCATATCAAGCTATAAGTACATTCCAGTATAAAGCTCACCTCTCATTGTACGGAAAGCCTATGCAATGCCAGAAGGCCAATTCCCGTAATTATAAACGTACACAATCTAGTCACCATCTCATCTCAACGACAATCAATGTCAAAAATGTAGGGAAATAAGAGATAATTGAGAGATATAGGCTGAGGTTGGAATGCAAACGTTCTTAAAAATATGGGAATTGCCGCGCTGGTCAACTTATACCGGAAATCCAATCCTATCCTATCCTATCCTACTCATATTATAAATGTAAAAGTTTGTGAGGATGGATGGATAGATGGATGGATGTTTGTTACTCTTTCACGCAAAAACTACTGAACGGATTTGGATGGAATTTGGAACACAGGTAGTTTATAATCTGGATTAACACATAGGATACATTTTATCCCGGTAGTATGTTCCCGTGGGATAATTTCCGACCTCCACGTGGGCGAAACCGCGGCCAAAAGCCGAATAAAGCCGAAAGCTTGAGTAGGTATGCCTTCGTGTGTACAAACAAACCATCCGATAATAAACCTTTTCCATTTGGAAATAATTCTTCGCATTGCAATTACCCAGTTGTTATTTCACTATGCCTGTTTACATTTCTCCTCGTGTTGTAGGTTTCGAAAAATCGAAGATTTTCAAGAACTCCGATGACAATACATGCACGCCGGACAAGAAGAGAGGCATCTATGTAGCGCGAACAGAGTACAATATACTGATGCATGATTCTAAGAATCAGAACCATAAGTGGAATGTGACGTTCTTTGATTATACGTCGCTGGCTATGGGGAAAGAGATGCTGAATGACTATGGTAAGTTCTTTTTACTTAGAATTTTTGAAATACCCTGAATAGAACCTCAGTGACACTATTTATACTTAGTAAAACTAAAGCTAGTGTGTTATACACACACATACATACATAACATCACGCCTGTATTCCCCGAAGGGTTAGGCAGAGGTGTACAAACTCAAACTCAAACTCAACTCAAACTCAAGGCATTTATTTCAAATAAACCAATTACAGGCACTTTTGAATTGTCAAGGGGTCGGTCAGTCAGAAAGATGAAGCTAGTTACCCATTCCAAAGCGTAGTAGGTACCTATGGAGAAGAACGGGCATGAAACTCCATGGACACTCTTTTAAATCAAAATATGGTTACAAAATATTGATTACATCGTTCATGTTGCACACCTAACCTACCTATAGCACACTCACATTTCGCCAGTTATGTTTAAGTCCCATGTAATAGGGGGCGAGCCTAGTGTGTTATATCATTACATAACATAACTATATGTCTGTGGTTCCCTAAGAGTTGGGTAGAGCTGTAATAGTGCACCCACATTTCGCCAGTTATGTTAAAGACCCATGAACATTACATCTTCTTGCGTCAAAAAAGGGCAATAACCTTAATTAGACTGAGCCTAGACTGAAAGTAGAGTTATTATATACATTCAAAGTAGAGCTATTTTCGTGAGATAGACATTGCACCTGCTAATGTTACTGTTGTGATACGATAATAATCATCTCGTTCAAGCTTGTTTCTATTTAACGTGTACTTTGTAATTTTATAAATATAGAAAAATTATGTTGTTGGTGTTTTTGATGTAGTGACAAAAATTGAAAAGAGTATGCTTAGATGGTTTGGTCATGTTGAGAGGATGAATGAAGGGCGACTAACAAAAGGTATTTACAAGGCAGATGTGAGTGGAAACGCCTAGAGCGGACGCCTTATGAAGACATATATATATATATATATATATATATATAGTGACCTTATTGGTGATGTTCTTCAGGAAGGTTAGGTGCGTAGTACTCGCAACCGGCGTGCGTGTATGACCAGATGTATGAACGTAAACGAGGCAAACGGAGTATTTAAGGATCGTAGGAGGTGGCGTTCTGTAGTTTCTGCCTACCTCCATGGGAAGAAGGCCTGAGTTTATGTATGTATGTAATATTGAGATTAACCATTAAAAATCATAATGTAAGTCTGAAATCGCCAACCCGTCTATAGCAAGCGTGGTGATAAATTTTCGTGCCTTCTCTGTATGAGGAGAGGCCTTAGTCCTGCAGCAAGACAAAAATAGGCTGGTATTATTGTTATTTATAAATAACTATCAAATATTTTCCACAGGCATAATCCATTTCACATCAACTTCGAACGGGCGAGTGATGTCTTTCGACCGCAAGACAGGGGATCTCGTATGGTCCCATAATTTCGAGACACCAGTCGTAGCCGCCTATCTGTTAGACAGGGACGGACTTATCACTGTCCCTTTCAATTCCATGGGCGATGACACGCTGGACCATATCATGGAAGATGCTACGACCTTGAGCAATGGACAGGGGATCAAGAATTCTAATATTGAGTTGTAGTGAGTATATGGTTTATTCTGGGTTTTGAACTGTCTTCCGTCGGTTATCTTTAGGAGAACTGACTAAAGAGGTGCTTCCCCCATAGAGCTTACAACTAGGTAGACTTAGGGCTTATCTGACCATTGAAAAAGCTGCCCTTAAAAACTTCAAACTTTCACCATTTTTGAATTCATATCTATGAATCAATATTTGTCAATACTTTTTTATCATGAATTTATTTTATGTTGATATGACACTAGAGGGATCTCGCTGTGAAGCCTGGTAGTCCTGTCCCCTAGGGGTTTAAATGTTATCCCGACTGTGGGAGTTTACTTGATAGTGAAATTACATACAGTGTGTAAAAAGACCCATCACATACTCGTCATCTACGCTGCTACGCATTCTGTACATCAAACTGAGTAACATCGCACAAAAATGATTGCTGGGAAACGACTTTTATTTTTGGTGTGAAAAATCGCTGTATACGGTGGTCCGCAACGTAACGCACGCAAAACATTGTGCTTATGGGTGAATGCAATGGTGCAGGGGTCATGGGGGTATTCAAAGTTGTGTTATACAAATAAATTTTTGGTTCGTAAAAAAAAAAAGTCAGTAAAAGTTGGAATTTTGACCTTCAATATCCCTGTAACCAGAAGGTTTGCAGGTATAGTCCAGTACAAAAATAATATTACAAGGATGGGGAGAATAAGTAATTCTAGGCTTCGTTAAGTGTCTTTTTACACATGGGCATTAGCGACAATTATAGCGACACTGTCGCAAACTACCGATCGCTAAATATTTAGGTGAATATCCTCAGTTGTAGCCCGCCAAAATTCTAATTTTCTCTGAATATGACGATTGCTATGAAATTGATGATTATTATTCGATAAGTATATGATTCCCACAGTCGAGAATCTCATTTTGATCAACATACGACGTAAAACAGAGCTGCAATTTGCAAAAAACTAAACAAAATTTGAATTTTGCGGGCTACAACTGAGGATATTCACCTAAATATTTAGCGATCGGTAGTTTGCGACAGCGTCGCTATCTAGTCGAGACTGCCGGCCCTGTTATAACTGGCGAAATGTTGGTTTACACCACTGCCCAACCCTTCGGGGAATACCGGCGCGATGTTATGTTATGAACATTAAAATGCGAACTATACGATAGTGAACGATCATTTGTATGGTTCTGTACCTCAAAAATAAAAATCGGAACCCTTACATGATCACTTTTTTGTCCATCTTTCCTGTCTGTTAGTCTCTCAAGACCCTTTTGCTCAGGAGCGCGTGGAGGTATCAAGTTGAAATTAATACGTAGGTCTACGGTCCCTTGGAGCTCTAAAAAAAAATCAAGCTTTTAAATCAACGGAATAAAAAAACGGTCATTTATGCGACATATTTTGATACTCGCAAATAAATCAAAACCTATAGGGTACTTCCTGTTGACCTAGAATCATGAAGTTTGACAAGAATCAAGGTCTCACAGCACAATTAAAGAAAAAAATCCGAAAATCGTTAATTTGTAGTTTTATCAGTTTTTTTTTTTCGCAATTACAAACTTACATTTGCAGTTGGAGAATTGACCGTGACGTATATCGATGTATGGGAGTACATGTTTTTCAACTACAATGTTAAGTTGGTTTTTGGGATAAATTCATCCCAACTACGGAATCTTTCATTGTGCGTGGTCTGACAAGCACATGGCCGGTGTTATGTTCAATGTTTTCCGTCATCAACTTATCAGTTATCATATGTAGGAAATTATAAGCGCATTGTAGTGGCATCGCGTGCCAGAAGTTCAACACGGCGACATTGAGGGTGACTTAACAACACTTGTTGCTAGTTTCATATTCCCCATACCGATAATAATCGAATCGATAAACTTCGCTTTAAAGTGATAAAACTTGACGTTGCAAAGAATAAATTATGTACCGTACCGATATTTGTTGGGTGTTATCTAAGAGAGTGTAGGGCTTCTCTACACTTTGGGATATAGATATTGAGAAGGATGTGGGCCAATACACACAGTTGCGGCATGATAGAGGATTTTAAATTTAACATTGTAATTAATATCTACTTAACGAAATCTGCACCCTAATTACGTAACACACTATCAGAATCTGAATCATTTTGAAACCTATCGCTAATCCATTGCTTCATATGTTCGAAAAAGATGTCCCGCTCAACACCGTTAAATAACGCAATGAATGTTGTTGAACTGTCAAAATTAAACCCATTCCTACTGTTAGTGTGTTACGTAGTTACCCCGCTGCGGGCTTAGCATGACGCTATCTATCTTTTCGAAGAATAGAGACGGCTATTCCCATTCAAAGTGACAGTTCGTTTCTCTATTTTTGACATCGCACCGTAAAAATCCTTCTAAAATCTGTCATTTTGTCTTCCGTTTCTGCCAATCGTTGTCTAGGTCCTTTTTAATGTAGACTATTTCAGAAGACAGTTGTCTAAGGTAGTGAAGACAATTTGATTTTTAATCGCCATGCTAAAGACGGTACGAAACTTTTTACTCGACGGACACAAAGTATAAAAATTGAAAGGAAAAAAGGAAATTTTCACTTTTTGTATGGAAAATGTGAAAAATGATTACCTACATGTTGAGTTTTAGGGGTTAAAGGGTTTCATATAGGGGGTCGAAATTTTCATTATTTTTGCGATAGGACACACCATTTTCGAGATATAAGCAAAATAAAAGATAAACGTGAATAAATTACTGAATTTCGTAAAAAGTGCAGTTGACTCTTTCTACTTTGCTGCCGTCGTACTGTCTTCACGAAACGTCATTTTTGTCTATTCTTCCGTCGACAAGACGGTGCTCTAAGCCTGCAGGTCTATTAGGTACAGATATTTCAATGCGAGGAGAAAAATGCCAGGATAGTATCCAAACATTTTTGGTTATTTAACAACCGTTCAGTTGACCTCTTTCTATAAATAAACCTTATTTGCATCGATTGTATTTCGTTGTTTCGAGTACTAAGTACTTGAGGTAAAACGTGTAACCATTATATTAATATCGTAAACATCGATAACATACACATTTCAGTAGTGAATAAACCACTATTGCATTAAGATGATACGCTAACAGAAGGACTGACCGTCTGATTATAAAACCTACAAAGATAACTTAAAAAGTACTTTGGTAGAAGTAAAGTGCAATCTGTCATTACACCCGCGAGAATAATTATCATGCAACTTTGAACTATATTCTGACTAGTATAAGATTCATAATCAAATAATCGTTACTTTCATGTAAAGGCAACGCAACAGTCTCATTGAAACTCTGACTTTATTTCCGCGTTTAAATGCATTTTAATTTATTGGTCTCTGTAATATTTTATGCTAAACTTAAAAACTATGTATTTAATAATATACCGCTTGGTTACTGTTTATACTCGAGGAAAAGTATTTAATAACAAGCCGACCCGACAGACGTTGTCCTGTCTTAACTATGAATGTCATATGTAGTTTAGTTTTAGTTTTGACTATTGACTAAAACTAACGACTCATTTATCAACCGATCCATCTGTGTTAAACGATATTTGCAGCGCGCATTCTGTCAATCGCTGACAGTTATTTCAAACAACTGACAGTTATGTAAAATTAATATTGGCGTTAAGTTTTCTTAAATTTTGTAAAGTTCCGATCAACTCTGTTATTTTTTTATTTCATAAGATCCTTCTCCTGACAATAACGAACACAACAAAAAAAAAAATAGTGAAATTGGTCCAGCCGTTCACGCGTGATGGCGTGACCAAGGGAAATAGAGATTCATTTTTATATATATGTAGATTAAAATGTAGGTATTTCAAATAATAATTAAAATGGTTTTAACCAACTTCTTAGTCACAGTAAAATGCATTTAAGTTCACCGTATCTTTTTGCAAAATTCGGCTCGTCGTTTTAATTCTGTTAAAAAAAACAAACGATATTGGGAAACAGAAAAAATTTAGAGCTAATTGCAAATGTATTTTTTTTCCAATTATCTAATTATTTCTAAATTAATGGTGCATTCAGTAGAGCGTAATTGTTGTTTCATTAGGTTGCTTTTTCAGTCGTAACATGTTGTTTGCGATGTAAACATAGTTATGAGAGGCACGCAATGACGCAAATGAGCACATTATTCATGAATCAGAAGGGATATGTTCAAACCAAAGGCGACGTCAAATCATTTATTTCAAGCTAATTTGCTAGCTATTTTAGACATGAATATTTACTGTAAAAAGTATTATATTATTTTCATTATTGAGAATATGAGGACTATGTGGGTCATTGTTTCAGTTATATTCTTGATCTGGCAGTTTAAGTAGTTTATGCGGCCTACCCAAATGTCCTTTCTTTGGTATTGTTCGTCGAATCGTTGAGCTCCTTAAGTTCTGAGTTGAGCTGCACGGTTACTGACAAATGCGTGCACTGACTGGACAGGTCCACTTAATCTGTGTGGTTCTTTCCTCAAAAGACCATTTCAGACACCAATCTACATGGTTCTCAAACATTATGTCCGATTTTTTTATATACACATTGACATTGTTGAATTTTATATACACAATGACATGAGTATTTACTTGTAAAGTAGTATGTTATTTTAATTATTGTGAATGTGAGGATTATGTGGGTCATTGCTTTTTTTTTCGCAGTTAATTTTGATCATGATCTGGCAGATTGAGTAATTTATGTGGCCTACCCAAATGTCCTTTCTTTGGTATTGTTCGTCGAATCGTTGAGCTCCTTAAGTTCTGACTTCCTGAGTTGAGCTGCACGATTACTGACAAATGCGTGCACTGACTGGACAGGTCCACTCAATCTGTGTGGTTCTTTCCTCAAAAGACCATTTCAGATACCAATCTACATGGTCTTCACATGATCTGACCAAGATTATGTCTGGACTTTAAAAAAGACTGTGACCTCTGAGTTTGTTTCGGCCTTTCTTCTCAGAGTAGTCAGATAGGAAACGCCGACCTCATCTAGTTTTAAAATATGATTGACGTGTAAAAGTGTTTGTACAAACCTACTTACAGAAATAAAATCATTTATCATTTATCATTTATCAAGTAGGCCAGTAAAAACACCTCTTAACGTCAAAAAACCAGTATTGATATCGATAAAAAAACAAATGCTATAGTTCTAAAAAAAACATACATTTTTCTTTTCAGCCCCACTTTATACGTCGGCGAGCACAACCACGGCCTCTACGCGTTATCATCGCTTGTCGACAAAAACACCATCACAATATCGACCGGCCATACACAACCTTTGCTTCTTGAAGGCCCGTCAGAAACCGAGGCCAAGTCGGAAACGCCCCCATACGAACCTTTCAAAAACGTGCACTACAAACTCAAAGATCTGAACCTCCATGTATCAGCGCCGTATCTCTTATTGGGACATTACAAAGTCCCCGAACTGACCACGACATGGATGCCTCAGCTTCCGAATTCAAACTTCTTAAACGTGCATAACTCACAGAATAGTGCCATCAAACTGATTAACGGGCAAGTCCATTCCCAAGGCGAGAATGATGTCGAAAATGAAACCAATTTGAAGTCAAATTCCAATCCGAATCCAAATTCGATTTCGGTGTCAGTTCAAACGGATGACTTATTTGAAGGGTTTGATTTTAGACCTGACCTATGGTACAAAAAATCATACTTGTGGTTTCATCAACAAGAGAATCAAGTTCTGAAAGTGGCGCTAATAATTCTAGTGGGATTGGTGATCACCATGTTCTGGTATCTTCGTTATCAGGTAAGCATTATTAGATTACTATGGTACTGAATAAAGTGCGTGATTTTATCGCCACGCGGCCAGCTTGTTGGTACCAACATGCCGCTACAAACGTGATTACTATTTATGTATTGCATTTATTTTTCTTATCGTACATAGCTGTATTCGATTGGAATTGACTTTGAAATTTTTGTGACGTTCAATGTAAGAATGCTGGTTACTTACAACGGTTAATATTTAACTGGAACTAAGCATGTATTGTATTGGTTGGTTTATTACCATTGTACTGTTAAAGTGAATTTAACTTAATTGTCTCAAGATTATAGCATTTACTTTGTAATACAATATACTCTATTCTACAATATGTCTACTCGTATTCACAGTCGGACACCATATGGTCGATAGTAGTTACCTAAATACTATCTGTCTTTACTCAACTTGACTACTAAACACGCATCTCTAACGACTAGTAAGGACAGTTTAATAATATAAAATTAGTAACTTTAATCGAGTTAATAATTATATAATTGATCAGTTTAAAGTTATAAATAAGTAAATATTCGATTATTTCGATCATTCCCACCTCTAATTTCATGAGTGCTTGAAGCTTGAAGTTTCTAATGTCTAGCAAATAACGTCAAATTTAGGATTTTTATTGTTTTACGTGGCATGGTGTGTGGCATAGTGTGTTGCATGGTCTAAAAAACAATGTATGTCATACCGGGAGTGAAACATGCTTACGTCACTATCCAGTTGCCACTTTATTGCGACAAAACACGAATTATGGAAGCATTATTAGTCACCATTCTGTTAAAAAATATATATAAAGCATTTAAATTGTCGTTTCGTTTTAATAATCAAACGAAACAATTCAATTGCACTACCCATAAGCGAAGCGCGTGCGCTTAGCGGTGAGTAGAATTTTGAAATTTTATTTAAAATTAATGACAGCTTGGTAAACCAAAATATTAAAATTAAAATTAAAAATATAAAAAGAAATACCTGAAAAATACTTTACGTACCGAATTGCCTGTTTGTAGCACAGGTTTTGTTTGAAATTCCTATCATGCCACTGAACATAAGAAAACACAAATTTCCTCAGCTTGTTTTCACAATTGGGATGTGTTGACTTTAACTAGACCCGATACCTCGTCACCTGTATTTTCAGTTAATTTCAATTACTAATCATTTTCAGTTACTAATCAATTCAAAAATAAAAATATTGGCATAATAACTGCGGTTAATTAAACAACAGCCAATAATGATTACAGTGGTCTTAAAAAAAAACCGAGGTTATCTTTCGGGGTCAAATGTAGGGTTTTTCAATTACGCTATATTATTTATAAAAAATGATCGCGAAGATTCAAAATTGTACAGTTAAGAATTGACTAAAAAGATAAGCATTCCAATTTTTTCAAATTTCCCAATTTTCTCTTGTGTCAAAATGATATGTAATCGAAATGAAATTGATTGTTATCGATGGTTAAAAACACGAAGAAAAATGTTAAAACCTGGTCTTAAGCTACTTTGTAGCTCCTTATCATAGTTGCTGGCAACCATTATGTCATGAGGTTAAATTTGTCAAAAAACTGCACGATAAATGTTACGATCTTTTGCTATTTTAAATATCATATCACGGTATACTGATATTTATTGTTGACATTATGTATTAATAGGTCAGTTTTTTTGGCAACTTGTTTTCGTTGAAGTAAAACTTAACACCGGATAAAAGGTCAAGATCTGCGCATTTATCTTGTCTAATATGTTTGTTACATTGTGTGGGGAATTCCTCTGTTATAGTGGCACGTAATAGGCATTGGTTGATGAAAAATTCTTGACAGGCGAAGAGATGTAATTTTTGAGGTGAAAACGTCTTCAGGCGCGTTGAGCACTTTTTGGGTGAACAAAAATCATGGAACTCGCGTCATCGTCACCGAACGCTTTCCATGAGCTATATGTATACTGTGTATATATGTGTACTTTTTGGGTGAACTAAAAGCGTGAAACTCGCGTCATCGTTACCGCACGCTTCCCATGAGCAAGTTTACAAGTTACTTAATTTTCGCTTCTATCGGCAGTCCCCAAAGACTGCCCCGATTTTTTTTTAGTATTATAATGTTTGTGCATCTGAGACTTGTGTTTGTAACTCACAATGGTTTACTGGCAGGATAAATTCCTATTGTAAGGCTTAGTTTTTAAAAGCAGAAAGAAACAACTAAATTGGAGATGTGAATGTATTATGCACCTTTACCTTTACCTTCGGGGAACACAGGCGTGATATTATTGAATGTACAGTTACAAATCTAAACTTTATTCATATTAGTGAGAGCCGAATTAAGTATTTCCACTTTCTCCGCCCAAAATATGGCCTTGACTGTGACCAGATTAGATAAAAAAGTGTTACAAGCACACACTATTCCCCCTCCCACTTACTATCTACCACCAAAGGAGCATCTTCCTGCAGAGTGTAACCTTTCGTGGTCCACTTGGAAGTCCCTGAAACGTCTCCGGACACAAGTGGGAAGATGTAACTCCGACTTGGTAAAGTGGGGCTACTTCGATGGAACGGCAGCTGGGTGTGGATGTTGCAGCTATGTCGCAAACTATGTTCCACCTTCAATCGTGCCCTCAGTGTCCCAAAACTTGCAGTCAAAGTGACCTCTGCGCTGCCACCAATGATGCCGAAGATGATGCGAAGTTTTGGGCACACAAAATTTGAAAAAAGTCGTGCCAGAGACACGAAGAATTAGAAGCACATAAAATCATCCCATAATATCATCCCATAATATTTATTTATTAAAACTTTATGCACAAGTAAAAAAATTCTGTACAAAGGCGGACTTAATGGCTGAGGCAGTTTCTGCCAGTCAACCTTACCTTAATATCTTCGTTACAGGCTCGTGAGTTCCAACAGCTATCACAAGGTGGTTCTCGAACCTCAAACGCTTCCACCTCATCTAATGGTGAAGTGACCGGTCAGTTGGTGGAGGTCGGCGGTGGTGAAGTTCGTATTGGACGGATCACCTTCAATACCGATGAGGTGCTCGGGAAGGGATGTGAAGGGACTTTTGTTTACAAGTGAGTGACAGTAAGATTAGAGATTTATGATTATAACTTTCGTGTGGCACATGAACAATCCACAACATATGGCATATTAGGTACAATGGTACATGTACGGTCACCAAAAGTTATAACTTACTAGGGTCGTCGGATATAGTTGAAGTTTAGTAAGAAACCGATGGATGTTTTCGAATAAAATTAATTTAATTAATAGAAAACAAACAGTTAATTTAACAAATTTAATTTCATTCGAAAACATCCATCGGTTTCTTACTAAACTTTAACTATATCCGACGACCCTGGTTACTTATCTCTTTTGGTGACTGTACCCATGATTTGGATGATTGAGTACTTTTTGTTAAAATAATATAGTGCGTTGCGTTTAAAAAAATTTAAACGGTTTTTTTGTCAATTAGGTTAGGTTGGCCAGATATAGTACAGGGTAGTGTTAGTCATTATTGTTCCAATTTATGAAAGAGATAGAGCTGTACACCTACTAGCGCCATCTATTTTTCGCAATTAAACAATGTTAGAGTTTACACTTCAGTATACAGCCCGTGCCTGCTGGCTTTTTAATAAGTCGGACAATTACATCTGGTTCCATTTATAGCTAACCTACTGTACCGAAAAAAGCTCGAATAAAAATGTTTCTTTTAATTTTCAGGGGCACATTCGACAAACGCGCCGTGGCGGTAAAGCGTTTGTTACCAGAATGTTTTACGTTCGCGGACCGCGAGGTGGCGCTGTTGCGCGAGTCGGATGCGCATGCGCATGTCGTACGATACTACTGCACCGAGAGGGATAAACAATTCCGGTACGTATTGTGTAGGACGTAGAGATCTAACTTGCATGTAACACACTCCGATACTGACCAATGAGTGTCTTATAATTTTGATAAACTGTTTAAGTATGTCATAATCAGTGATCGGAGTAGGTAGATTGATTTTTAGTACTTGTATCATAAATGCACACAGAAAGAATAACATGGATAAGCCATTTTTCCGGAAAGTAATTCCGGTATTTCCGGATTCAATTAAATATTGTTAATGTTGGTAGTGATATTATTACTACTCAATTCAAAATTTAAAGGAAGGTATCAAAACTAAATTAATTCATTATTTATCTGTTGAATAATAAAAATAGGAAGAATAATAAAGAATAAAATTGCTCATTTTATTACAATTCCTACCTTTTTTTTGAGGATGGCAAATCATCAAATGACTCCTTCCACTCTGGCAGAATACAATTCCTACATAAGTTCCGGTTTTTTTTTAATAATCCACCAATTCCGGAGGAATGTCCATAGTAATATATACGTTTCGGATCAATGACCCCAGTTCAATCTACCTACTCCGATCACTGGTCATAATATGCTATACATTCGAACGTTGGAATGACGATCATAAGTTCGTCATTGGAACCCTTGCTGTTGCCTATCGCAAGCATATTGGCAAAGTTGGCGGCAATGCACTAACCAAATTTTAATATTATTGAATCTTTATTCTGAATGGATTATCAGCAGTTCTAATTTGGGACCCAGCTAGATGGACAGGAGACCTTAAAAAGGTGATTGGGACAGACTGATTTCGGAAGGTCGAAGTTCTTAGCAAAAATTGGGTCCAATGTCCAGCAGTGGACTGTGGTAGGCTGAGTTTGTTAGTTGGGCAGTGAACAGTCATTTTCTTAGTAGACTGATGTGACTTCAGTGTTTGCTGCCATATCGCTTTATCTTCTATAATAATATACAAAGTTATTGGTTATATATCGGCAATCCATTAAGGGGATGTAGGAGAGGTCATTTGCAACAAAATGACCATTGATGACCCCTATGCAAATGTCTACCATTTTCGAGTAATAAGACATTTTATATTTTTTTAGCAGTACACAACTTTAAATTTAAAAAGAAAACAATACGTGATAAAAAAAAAAAACTGCTTCTCTACTTCAACACTTGATAATCAACCATAAAATGACAATTATCTTTAACAGTTTTACAAATTGTTACAATTTTCTATAATTTTGAGCAGGTTATTTGACTAAAATAGTCAATTTCTGCAAAAAAACATGGAAGTACTTTATCGGCAGAACAGTCAAAAACATGTACAACTTCTCAGCTATCCAAAGCGATACAATTAAGATACCAGATATCTTCAAAAAAATATAAAATGTAGAATTACTCGAAAATGGTTGAAATTTGCATAGGGGTCATTAGGGGTCATTCGGTTGCCAATGACCTCTCCTAGATCCCCTTAACGGATTGCCGACATATACCAAATAACCCTGTATGTAAAAGAAGAAACTGACTGACTGATTGACATTATCAACGCACAGCCGAAACTACTGGGACTAGGAACGTGAAATTTTGCACACCGCTTCCTTTTATAATGTAGGGAAGCACAAAGGGGGATTTTGTTTGTATGAAAAATCTTATTCGTTGTGTTAATAAACTTGAAACTTGGCACAAATACTTAACTAAGTAAGTAATAAAGTTTTTTGTTTTTTTTAACTACCCTCTAAAGGAGGATTAGGGGGTGTCAAAGTTTGTATGGAAGAATTTTAACACCTGGTCCGATTAACTTGAAACTCAGTATTTATACTTAAAACCGAAAATAAAGAATAACGTATATCAGGGTTTTTCGAAAATCTACCCCTGACGAAGTGAAAAGGGGTAGTAAATGTTACAGGGGGATAATATTGCGTGGCTTGATTAACTCAAGAATTGGTACAAATAACCTGTCAGTCAAATAATACAAATGCCACAAACGATTTTTCTAAACTCGAACTACTTTCGGGGTGAAAAGGGGGAAATACAGTTTATATGAAAAAAAAAAAACATTGATCAATAAACTTGAAAATTGACCCGAATACTTTTTTAATAAATAAAAAGATAGTAAGATACATTTTCTAAAACTACCTTTGAAAAGAGATGAAGCGAGTGTTAAATTTGTAGGTTAAAATACGAAATTTACGCGGACGAAGTCGTGGGCGAAGTGTTAGTTCTATTATAAAGTTATTAACTTCACTGTTTTTCTCTCCAGGTACATCGCGTTAGAACTATGCTCGGCGACATTACAAGACTATGTAGAAAAGAAACTAAACTTCGAGTGCACCATAGACGCTGTAGAAGTACTCAGGCAGGCGACTTTGGGCCTCTCACACTTACATTCCATGGATATTGGTAATTATTTTCATATTTTATATGCTTATAAATATAGAGTGATGACTAGGTAGTTAGGTAGTTAATAATATCCATTATTCTTTCTGCCTTGCCATGAAATATTTGAAGAGCTTGCGCTGAATCGTGATCGATGGAAGGAACGGCGGGAGGTCTTTGTCAAGCAGTGGGACAGTGCGGGCTAATAATAATTAAATATTTGCACAGCCTGTATTAAACTATGTTGAGGTTTGCACTTTATCTAATTAGTATTTTCCATGAAGCGTACTTACGTCGGTAAAATGGTTATTGGGCAATATCCATATTCAAAAGTGAGCAAGGTTGTCAAACTTTTGAGCTTCTGATTGATTATCATCAATTTCTATAACTGATAATTTACAGTGCTTCCCGAAGCACTGAGAGGTCCCGAATTCTCGATTTATAGGAAATGGACAACTATCTACAGAAAGTCCGCGGTAAGAGCAGCTTAACGCCGCAGATCTATTAGTTACACAAGTGGTTATTGGGGAAAGTTCCTCAAATATAAATACATATATGTATAAAATAGAAACTAATACTGCTTTGTTTTTTTAACAGCATACGGTATTAAGTCACTAGGCAGCTTATTTGGCATTCTTGTTTGGGTTAAAGCGTGCAACAAGTTGGTATGTAAGATAAAATTACGGTACCCACAGCAGGTACTGCTCGTTATGAGTTTGTCAACTAAAATATCATCTAATAACTGTGTCAAGCGTAATTCCACTGTCTCACAATAAAGTTGTATATCCGCTTATTTTGTCTTAGGGTCTAAGCACACGGCGCATTATCTGCCTTGAAAAAGTAGCACTAGTTACTTTTGCTGAGCGTTTTTGATGCGTTAAACATGCGTCAATGGCACGTATAAAAATCGTCCTGTGCATAGGCCTTTAGTCACTTTTATATTTATTACGTGCGAAATATAGACAAAACGGCCTCTTATTCTCGACGCCGCCGCTTTATTTAAAACACGCCTGGTGCCTTTTCACATGGCTTCTGGGTACTTGAAAAGGCACCTTAAATAATGGGTAATTCCGTGATTTACCCGTTGCTGAAGGGTTACAAGGATCATTTGGCGCTCGAATTTCGTTGACATGGAGGCGCTGTTGATAAACGTTTGTGAAATTGTTTAGTAAAATGTATTGTAATAACAAGATGGCGACGTTAGTTCCAATTTTGACCACGCGCCAAAAGATTCTTGTACAGCTACAAGTATGAAGCGTGTGAAACCTTAAATCAAGGGTTAATTCTGGCATTTTCCTGAAACAATTCTTACATACCTTTTCATCCTCAGTTCACAGGGACATAAAGCCTCATAACGTGCTACTCTCGATGCCGACGGGTGCCGGCGAGGTGCGCGCCATGATTTCCGACTTCGGCCTGTCTAAGAAGTTGAACCTAGGACGAATGAGCTTTTCTAGACGGTCGGGGATAACTGGGACAGATGGGTGGATCGCGCCTGAGATGATTAATGGGGAGAGGACGGTACGTATTTTGGATACACAAAGATTTTTTTTTACTAATGGGCTCCGGACACGAGGGCAGTTCCCGAGTCAGCTCAGTTACTGACCTTGTCTATGAAATAGTACGAATACATTTGAAGGCAGTTCAGTACTGTCTGATCCCAAATCGATCTTTCGATCGACTTATGCCGCTGAACTGCCTCACTGAATTGATTCGTAAATTGGCCATGTGTCCTTAGTAGAGATGTTGAATATAACCATCAACCATTAAAATTAAGTAATATTGAAAATTGACTCTGATATTCAAATAAACAAAATTACATTATCGAATAAAAATATCATATCAACTTCTCCGGCGGAAAATTAGCAACGCCGAACAAGTAACAATAACAACATACATCATTAAAAATATTCATTCCGTTACGTGCATTCAATTGTATGCTCTATCTCTCTTACGATAAAACAAATTTACTGTGGGGATCTTCGATCAATAATAGCACTAGATACAGGATCAGGAACAAAAACAAGTCGTTGAAGTGGCCATGTTTACACAAACATAAACATTTACATTTCATACTACGAAATATAGACAATTTTATAATATTAACAACATCAGTTAATTATAAACCATAACACTCAAGCATAAAGTTTAAATACAATTGCAAAATATTTATATCTAAGTCCTTCTGTCATCGGAGAAATGTAAAAGCAATAAATAAAAAGGTATTTTTATAATAAGTACAAAAATATTTATTCTAAAATGAAACTTAAAGCCTAAGCAATAAGGTTAAAACATTTTGTTAACAATTTCATGCTTACTCTATTTTGGAACTAGACGTAGTTCTTGGTATGACATTTCAATGCTCGGAACACAGTAAGTATTGAAAGACGTAGAGTTGCAAAAAATATTTATAGGCGAAGGTTCGTTTTGTATGGTAGCAAATATTTTTAACCGATTTAAAAAAAGTAGCAGGACTAAATTAGTACTATAGTTATTTTTATAAGACATTGCTATTAACTTTCTGCGGGTTGGCTCATAAAAACCGTATAAATAGAGACTCAAGAAATTTGAATTTCGCGGGTTGCCTCAGCACATCCCAAAGAGACCGATTATGATTGTCCAGATACATAAGTTAAAGCATCCACCTTGCACGCATCTTCAGTCATGGTTGTTTACCTACCATACACTCTTATTTGCAGTTTAATTTAAATTAAAAAATAAAATTAAAATAAATAATTTAAATTTAATACAAATATTTATTCGAACTTCTATATCGCGTACATGAGTAGACGCAGCTTTTTTATACGGGTTGATTAAAATGAGCGAACCCACAGACAATTAATAGCAATATCTTATAAAAAATAACTATTGTACCAATTTAGTCCTACTATTTTTTTAAATCGGTCGAAAATATTTGTTACCAAGTAGTGGTATACGAGGTTGTGTGGGGTAGGTACCGCAACTAAAAAGTGAAAAATAAAAACTTTTTTACAAAAAAAAACAACCGACTTCCAAACAAAAACACTAAAAGACGTGCAAAATGATTTCAATTTCGGAAGTCGGTGGCCAAAAACGAAAATACGAAACAAAGACTTTCGAAATTAAAGTTACTTTCACTTCTTTTAGTGTTTGTTTTGGAAGTCCGTTGTTTTTTTGTAAAAAGTTTTTATTATTTATTTATTTCTTTACAACAATTCTACAGGTCTTTTAATATGACTACTATACTACTATTGTGTGGCTATCAACTGTATTTAGGACAGTTATATTAAATTACACTTGCCAATGTTAAATATTGTAGACATGAACTAACTTTCGATGTTTTCTTTTGTTTAAGACAACATCAGTAGATCTATTCTCACTGGGTTGTGTGTTCTACTACGTGTTATCGAAGGGACAGCATCCGTTCGGTGACATGTTGAGAAGACAGGCGAATATACTCACTGGAGAATACAATCTGGAACAACTCGAGTAAGTTTTGTTGTTTTTTTTTGTATAGTCACAATTTAAAGGGCCTTCCAATAGGGACTTCCGAACTTTGACAGTTGCTAGCAGTCATATTGTTGAAGCTACATCTGTCAAATTGGCTGTCATTTATTCAGTCTGTTTTGCCAATCACCATGGCGGATATAGCGTTCAACGACATGTGCAAATGATAAAATTGTTTTATCAAAATTGGTGTTCGGTTCGGCCAACGTTCCGCGCGCTTCGCCCATAGGCTAGCGAGCGCTATAGGTCGATGATTACCAACTTTTTTTGCCTGAATTGGATGATATGGACACCAACGACATGTGGTTTCAACAGGACGGCGCTACGTGCCACATAGCTCATGCCACATTGGACATTCTGCACGAGCGATTTGAAGGCATGGTCATTTCACGTGGAGCTGATGTGAACTGGCCATCGAGATCGTGCGATTTGACCCCGTTAAGACGTTTGCTTGTGGGGTTTTCTTAAGTGGCAGGTGTATGCGAATAAGTCACAAACTACAGCAGCCCTCAAAGCCAACATAACCCATGCCATCGGTCAAATTCAGCTTGAATTATGCCCCAGAGTCAGGGAAATTGGACATTTCGGGTGCGCATCGATAGGCCTTTCAAACGAATAAAAAATGAGATGATATCTCACACACACTTTGTTTTATTTAAATTTAAAGATAGGAAGCCCTTACTGAAACAACCTGTATAATATCAAGCCTATATTCCTCGAAGCGTTGGGCAGTGGTGTACTTTTTAGTACACACACATTTCGCCAGTTATGTTTAAGTCCCTTGTAATAGGGGGCGAGCCTATTGCCATGGGTTTGTTTTTCAATAATATAACATTTATGTTAATTTTGAATCGATTTTCTAACTTTTACAATGGTTTCACACCATAGTCCAACCCCCTTTTTGTTATTGTATTCTATGTTGAGTAAAAATGGGGATGACTGCCAATTTTTTAATAAGTTTTTCAACGGTTTTATTGTATAGGTGGATTAAAAGACCCTCCGCGATTGATGATACCATTGATACCTAAGAATATGACAGTCGGGCTAGTCAGCTCCGCTACCGTATTTGTTAATTGGCTTATTTAAAAAAAATAACGATTAATAACATCTTTTTTTTTGGATTATAGGAAAGTCGAAAGAATAAGCATTGCATATTCCGTCTGCCCTAGAAATATTTTAATTATTTATGTTAGCCTACACTGTACCACTGCTGAGCAAAAGGTTTTCCGAAATCCTACCAGGCATCCTTTTCTAGAGCCACTTCGATCCAACCCTTGCCTGCTCGGTCATCTCGCCACCTCTTTCTGAGCAGACATATAAATTAAAAAATATATTAAAGGAATCTGTTTGTTTTCCCCACAGCAAAATTCTACCCGAAGAAGAGGTGCTAATAACGAAGATTCTCATCCGCGCCATGATCTCAGCTCGTCCGAGCGCGCGGCCACCGTGTGAGACAGTACTCAAGTACCCCATGTTCTGGGGCAAGCAGAGCATACTTAACTTCTTACAGGTAATAACATTACTTATGGTCTAATAAACAATATGGTGAAGTTCGTCGCCAAAAAACTCCACGCTGCTTATATTACTGAGTTGCGATACCACAAAATGTATCTGAACTGCATGTTTTTATGTTGTCTATAGTACGGAATTGTGACAAAAAGAGAGGTGTTCAGTGTTTTCAAGTTTGACAATAAGCTTTAAAATGAGAGTGGCAATACGGGCCTAAGTCGTCTATGAATAAACCTTCCACATCCATAACCCACACCAATGTAAATAAATCAATATTAACAATTTGTATTTTTTTATTGCGAATTGGACCAGCTCTTTTCCTCGATCTCGCCTGGTTGAAAGAGATGGATGAGGTCTATGATAGAACGAGCGTGTCCAGAAGATGACTATTCACTCTTGCTTTGAAGGCTGACGCGTTATACGTAGAAGGGAACACAGACGCTGGCAGAGAGGTCCACACTTTGGCCGTGCGCATAATAAATCCGGGGGAGAAGCGCTGGGTACGAGTACTCGGTACGTCGACCAAGGGCGGATGGTACCCAGCAGTACGTCTGGTAGTCGGGTAGTGAAAGGTGGGATCTGCTTGTGAAGCTTCTGCGTACACTCTCCGAAGTACAGACTGTAACAGACCATCAGGCATGCAACATTACGCCGATGAACCAGGCTGTGAAGCCTAGCCCCCAGCGCCTCGTCCTCTATGAGCCTTTTTGCTCTGCATTCCACCGAGTCAAGTACAGCAAGCTGGTATTTTGCTGAGCCATCCCGTACGTGGCTGCAATACTCCATACAGGAATGGACCTGAGCTTTGTACAAAACCAGAAACTGTCCAGATGTGAAGTATCGCCTCACATTATTTAGGATACCCAGCCTTTGGCTGCAGTCTGTGCTTTTGACTCGTTGGTTGGGCCGAAGTTGAGATCTGACGTCAACTCCCTGCCCAAAAGGTCCAGGCGGTCGGTAACTGGCACAAATGCACCACAGAAAGTAGAAGATAAATGGAAGTGGCTCTTTTTGGCAGTGAAAGACAGGCCTGCGTTTTCTGACCGTTGAACTTGACCAAATTGTCGTCGCCCCATTGGGAAACAAGATTTAGCGTCAAGTTATTCGCTCCACAATGGCCTCTCTAAGAGTAGCTGTATCCTCTCTGCTGGCTCTTGCACTGGACAGGTATCTTTCTGAGACTATGCTGTCATCTGCGTACCCAATAGCACTCAGTTGTAGCAGGTCGGTAATATGCAGCAGAAATGGAGTTGCAGAAAGAACAGACCCCAGAGGAACACCGGCATCAATAGCCATATGATCTGATGAGCAGCAATCTATGACTACTCGGATCGATCGCTCACTCACAAAGTCGGAAATCCAGTTGCAAAAGTCAGCTGGGATTTCCAATGCGGGAAGCCTACCCAACAGAGTAGCATGCCAGACCCTGTCAAAAGCCTTTGATATATCAAGGGCCACAGCAAGGGCTTCACCGTATATCTCAATGGCCTCGCCCCAGCAATGCGTGACATACACAAGAAGATCTCAAGTTGACCGACCACGGCGGAAGACGTACTTACGGTCACTGAGGAGCTTATTATCTTCCAGGTATGCTAGCATCTTATTATTAAGAACCCTTTCTATAACTTTATATAGTATGGCATGGTTACCCTTTTTGGGCACTGGCTGCACATTGGCAAGCTTCCAGGACTCCGGCAGCACTCCGATTTTTAGAGAGGCGATACAAGCGCGTCAAGACAGGATACAACACTGCAGCACAGCTTTTCAGACTTGCGCACATGTCGCATTATACCAGGGCTGAGCTTCGTAGCCAAGTGGAACGTCAGAGAATGAGATAAAATATTCCATTCCCTGACGTATCACGTCAACAATTGCGTCAGCGCACTCGGAAGAGTTGCGCGAAGAGAGGCAAGTCCGCCGCCATGGGTATGATGCATAGAAATGCCGCATCTCATGCCAGTCTGCTCACCCGTACTTCCACACTCGCCTCGTGCCTTTAAAGCTTAAATCTGGAGGAGAACAGGAAGACACGGATTTCAACAGACAGTGGTCAGACGATCCGAGTAGAGCCCAAACTGATACAGTCTAAGCAGTTGGGTGTGGCCATCAACATCCAGAATGCGGGTAGCTTGTTCATCCAGTTGGTGGAGATCTAGCGATATAGCAAACTTGCGCGCCTGTCTTCCAGCATAGTAAGGTTTCTGGTACGGGAAAAATCATTTCTTATGATGAGCATTAAAATCCCCCAGAAAAACAAGCTCCGCCGTCGGATATTTGTGATGGGACAATTCGGCAGCTTCTGTGAGATGGTCAAAGAGTCTAGTCGCCTCCTTATCACCGCTGTGCGACATGAATACATAAATAGTTTTATGAGAGCAGGTGTCTATCAACAGCCACAGGTTGGAAAAACCCGCAACCTCACAGCAGCGGAGACGTTGACAGCATATGTCATCGCAGACGTACACACAGACCTCCGCCCGTTTCCTAAACTTATGCTCAAGTGAGTATCCTGAGTAGTTAAGATACGCCACGTTTAACGGGTCGCTATCTTCGACTCCGTCAAAAAGAACAAGTGCAGCTTCTCGGTCTCAAGGTGGTGATGGACCGGATTGATATTTGAGTGCAATCCATGGATGTTAGTGAGTTGCACTTTTAGCGGGAGGAAGTGCCGCCGTGATTTTAACTTATTCTTATTAGTGTTGTGATTCATGGGGTTGTAGAGAAAAAGCGAGGTGAGTCCAATTGGCTAAAACGCTTCCACGAGCTTAATTCGACAAAAAGGAAAGTCACCTGGAAACTCCGGGGTCGCCCGAACTCCACTGAAGATGCCCACCGGGTCCTCGGGATTTTTCGCAAGGTGGCGGGTCAGCCTTTCACACGTGACTGGTGCGCTAGTTGGGCCACCAACTTCCTACGATCGGCCAACGCAAGACCGTGCTTCGGATCCCGCTACCCTCCAGGGTGAGTTGCCATGACAAGGTTCACTCCTAGGCTGAGAGCAGCCTTGGATAACGCAACTGCCAGCTGTCTAATTTCCTAACGCACTGGCACTCTCACGCGTCGACGAAACACAGCAGGCTGCTTGACGCCATACTCCGGTGGGAACCCAAGCCAGGCGGGCCTTAGCCCTACCACCGCAAGGGAAGACTTCGCCAGTCATACAAGGTGATGGGTGTGACTGTCACGGATGCGCCGAGCGCTCGGTTCACTTTACTGACTGGTGGAACAAACTGCGCCACACGAGGAGGCTTCTTCACGCATCCCAAAATATCCATTTAATGTAGTATTCATTATTAACACAGTTGAATTTAACCTCATTATAATTAACAGCGGCTAAAAATAACACGACCGAATGCACGTGTATTCAAACATGCGTCTACGCATTATTTACGTCTCGGCACTGTTATCTGTAAAATGACAAATCGGGTCAAGCGCATAGAAATTTGAGATCGCTAACAAGTACAGACGGTGTTTTTTTGTTTAAATGTCTACAGTTAAATGGCTACGTTTACAGAGCCCCAAAGGAGCAGAGTTTGAAAAGGATAAATGAAAAATCGGAAATTGACGTAAACAAAAAAAAAACATCTACAATTATATTTATTTTGACTTACGATTCATACGACAGGAGCCTGAAGAAACAATAATTATGTATTTTGAATAGCCTGGAGAGACGTGTATCGGTACATTAGCACTTAGTGCTGTTTGTTTAGGGTCATTAAACTCTGTTATCGTTGTGTTGTCCAAATACGTTATTATTATTAAATTGATTCTGTTCTGGAGTGGGATGATAGCATTTTTATCGAAATATCAAAGCCTTTACCGCGGATATGAATAGAAGTGATCTACCGCTTTCCTACTTAGGTACCATGTTCAAAGCTATAAAATTAAAGCTATAAATTTTTTTTCGTTTACATTTTAGATCGACGTTTCTGTTCAATGACGTAATTGCCTGATTTCGGCAGTTAATGAGGAACGCTAGTCGATTACAACTTAGTTTTTATCACTGGACTGGTCTGACTTAGTAACATAAATTGAATTTTACAGCCACCAAAAGTAAACGAGTTCTGATAGATACCGTCAAAAAGATCTATAAAGGTATAAATGGCATCTAAGATCTATTATTAAGCGGTTCCTGGCATAAAACTCCTTTTTAAATAAAGTCTAAAGTTACGTGTTTCTTTTTGTATGTAATTTTTCTTTATGCGACATGTTTAGTGCAAATAAATGTATTATTTTTGAAGTGAAAACTTCTTTAGGCGCGTTGAGCACTTTTTGGGTGAACAAAAATCATGGAACTCGCGTCATCGTCACCGAACGCTTTCCATGAGCTATATGTATACTGTGTATATATTTGTACTTTTTGGTTGGACAAAAAGCGTGAAACTAGCGTCATCGTCACCGCACGCTTGCTATGAGCGGGCTTACAAGTTATTTAGTTTTAACTTCTAGCGGCAGTCCCCAAAGACTGCCCCGTTTTTTTCTTTTATAAGTTGTGTGTTTTCAGACATGTGCTGTTAACAAGAAAGCCTATGTTTTTTTGTTAACCCTACTCAATTTTTTTTTTATCAGGACGTAAGTGACCAAGTAGAAAGCGGTGGCGGTGATTGCGAAGCCGCACTAGAGCGCGGCGAACGACGGGTAGTGCGCGGCGATTGGCGCGCACGTGTGTGTACTGCCGTGGCCAGCGACCTGCGCGCCAGACGCACTTATAGAGGCGACCGCGTCTCGCATCTTCTTAGAGCTATACGGAATAAAGTATGTATTTAGAATGGAGATGATGAGGTAGATGTGATGATTTGGCGCTCTTTTATACAACAGCAGGTTTTGTGAAGTTTCTAGGTTATTTAAAAAAGATTTCACGCGTTAAAAATTACCTGCCAGTACTTGGTGCTGGTCTAACTTATCGTGCAATTGGTTGTTGCAAATATCATAAGTATAATGAAGGTACACTGGACTGTTGATCACCTATCAATTTTCTCGACATGCTTGTTATATATAGTAGCGTTTACCATAGCGAAGAACGTATTTAGGCATCTTTTTTAAGAATTCCATGTCAAGCATTAGTATTTAAATCATGAACCTGTTAAGACACCCTTTACTATAAAGTCAATGTAAAACAATAAAAATAATAATGTGTCGCAGTGACGTACTACTTTTTAAAACCGAAATATTCTTTTAACAGAAACATCACTACAGAGAACTAGAAACGGAAGTCAGAGACAGCTTAGGCAAGTTACCTGACGGGTTCATAACGTACTGGTTACGGAGGTTCCCGCTCCTGCTACCACACGTCTGGCTCCAAATGCAGGCGTACCGACACGAAGACATCCTCCAAGCGTACTACCCACACTCCTTCGCCTTCAACAGAGATGACGTCACGGAATTAGACGAAGAAGGAGACATAGAAGACGACTTACCAGTCGAAATGTGTGATCCCGGCAAAAACGGGCTGTTCGTCAAAAGTAAAGTATTCTATGACGAAAATCAAGAACAGCCTCGGTATAGGAAAGAAGGCTCGCCAAGAAAGCGTAATGATTGGAGGAGCGACGCACAAGAGCGAACGAGGCAGGATGACGTCAGATTTAGGGATAGACACCATTATAAGAAGAAGGAAAAGAAACGGGAGGAAATCCCAGTTTGGACATTGCCTCAACAGTGAAGTGTAGTTTTAAGACAAAGAGTTTTTACTTGACTAGAAGTCACAGGGAGTAGACGATTAGATAGTTGTAGCGCGGTCTATCTGTATCCAACTTTAGACGGTTGGTTAACGGTAGAGTTTTTATATGAAAAAGGGGCTCACGTCCCGAGCTGCCGTACTATAGCTTGGGATATTTGATCATTGTTACTGGCGAGTTCTAATTTACAATTTATATGAGTACTCATTTGATGTGTCGGTTAGTTCAATTTTATTTGTACCAACATGAAGCGATCCTGTGAAAATGTCATTGGCCTGCGAAAATCAGCGTCGCTGAATCAATTGAGTATAATGTATGGAGTATATAGTGAGTTTAGTTAGAAACATGACATGTGTCAATTCCCAGCGGTGGAAATGTTAAAGTATTACTTAAAATATTTGTTTTTATTATTTGACAAGTTTATTGACTACTTTATAGGTTTAATTCGTTATCTGTAAATCACATGTTGATTAAATCTTGAAAGTTGCTTTTTGATCATTTTAGATAAATGTTGTTTTTGTGATCGGGTTGTAGCGATAAGAATCTTATTTAAAATGCACAAAATTATCGGTTTTGTGATGATTATTTATTTAAAATGAATTTATTAATATATTTAAGATAAAGTAATATAATTAATATTATATCCTACAAAATTAAATGATAGTGCTTTGTAAGAGATCTCTAATGATTTAGTTAATATTTAGCATTTTTATGACATAGTTAATACTAAAAGTGCGAAAGAATATATGCGTTTGGGACCAAAAGGAAAGATACGTATTGTACTTTTCGATGCCTCGTTTATACAAAATCATCAAATTTAAACACAACATCAAAATAGTGTTGATGATCACTCGGAAGGTCAATAGGAACATTAGATACTCAACAATTTGTTAGAATACACAGATGGCTTAGTTTCCAACCAGTTGATCCAATAAAGTTTACTTTTTCAACGTACCTAGTGAACATAATTATTATAATTTTATTAATTAAATCTTTGGCCTTAAAAATATCAGGTAATTTGGCGCCCAAAGCCGATATACCTATCCTTGTATTTTTGAGTAACTCAGTTTTCAAATACTCTGTTTAACTGCAAAACTATTATGCATTCTTATCATAAACCTATTTATCAAACGCGGAAGTTCCACTAATCTCTAAGTATAATTTTCAATCAAACTCGAGCGTAAATGGCAGAGAATACATAATGATTATGAATATGCATCAATTATTGATGCTTTTAATATTGTAATATTGTGATAATTGATTTCTTTGTGTCCGGTCTCGGTGAATGTCACATTCCTAATATAATCAGCAGGTCGTCTAAATTATAAGTAGTAAATGCAGACATTTTAATGGTGTTATTATGTCAAGTACACACGGCTACATATCAAGCTATGCTTTTCCAGTATAAGCTGATCTCGTATTGTATAGGATTTCCGTACAATGAGAGGTCAACTTATACTGGAAATGTATAGATTGATATGCAGCCGTGTGTAAAAACAGCTCATGGCCACGCGTCGAACTAAAAAAAGGTTTTATAAATAAAACACAGTCGAAAGCTTTTGGTGACCATTTCTTGCAGACTTAATTTAATTAATATACTCTGAATTGAGTAATCCTGAATTCCTTACATATGAGAATTCGTTTTATTATAATTCTCATAGCTTCTAAAACCAATAAAAAGTCTGTATATAGAAGACACAATATTCTAATAATAGGCCGACTATGAACCGGTCCAGTTATAATATTAGGACTAGATGCAAAATTTTATGACCTCAGCACCGGAATTGTGTAACACACGATAGTGGGTTTCGCAATTCGCAGTTTGTGATAGATATATCACAATCTGAATCATTTTGAAGGGTATTGATAATCCATTGTTTCATATGCTAGAAAAATGTGTCTCCTGAACAACTTAAATAACGCAATCAACGTTGTTGAACTTTTTTTTTTTTTTTTGATGTGAATGCTTTTTATTTACTTATACAATGTAAAAAAAAAAAACTTTTGTTTCTAGAATCGCAATAACAACCTTAAGAATAACAACTTATACGTATTAAGGGTTTTTTTTATACAAAACAAAAAAAAATAAGATCTCTTGTCGTGCGTAGAAATATGGTTGTTAGAGAGTAATTCACACTGATCTCCGTACTAGTAAAAACTGTATCACGGTAGGTGAGTCTTCCTCGTTCTCCAATAATCACACACTTAACAGCACTGTATAGTGAACATAATATTTCGAGGCAATTAGCAGGTGTAACTGTCAAAATGAAAGCCATTCCTACTGTTAGTGTGTTACATAATTACCCCGCAGTTGGTTAAATGTTTAGTATTGATATTAGTTTCCTCGAACATTTTCCGAAAGGATAATTTTACCTACCTAATATTTTTGACATTATCCTTTGATGCTGAACAAAACATATAGATTTATACATATACGTATTTATAATTCCTGCTACATTAATTTTGTTTATCAAACTATCACAATTGATTATTTTTGTAATATTTATTTCCTACCAAACGAGATTCGTTTCTGGTGCTATGATTGTTATGTAAATATCGAGTGCAAATGTGTGAAACATGCAAACATTAATAGATAGTGCTAGACCTTGGAACCTTTTGATGTCGTGATTGGTTCATTATGCGACTGACAAACATTAAAACCGCAGATCTGCTAAGGTGGTTTAGTTAGATCAAGCAAACAGAACGAGATTTTTTATTATTTATATATGGCATCTCAGGTCAACCTAAAAGATTGTCGACTGTTTAACCGGGCTTGTCTGTGGGTGTCTCAATAAATTATGCCTCCAGCCAAGGTTTAAAAACCCCTTGTGGTGTATGGACCTCGGCCCGGGTCGACGGCGCGTTGTGTTCCACGCGCGCCTCAAAGAGATGTCAGCATAATTGACGGGGTCCGATAGGGCCGATGCCTGCCGGGGTCGCGGATTGTTCGAAAGAGTTACCGGGGCCCTGGCGCACAGGCAACTGAAGGAACACGGGTGGGTTTTAGTCAGTAAGAGTCTGCCACGCTCTTCCGCTCCGCCCAGAGCGGGAGAGGTCATTTGAAGATTTCCAGCCGAAAAAAAAAAAACAGAAGGGTATGGACCTCGGCTTAGGGCGTCGCTGGGGGAGGGCAGCAAGGGACAGGTTGTATCGAGTAATTTTGGGACGAATTTAAAGCTGTCGGCTCAGCGGCGCGGAGTGGTTCGAGCAAGGGTCGGGGCAGAGACAACGACCCAGAGCATTCTTTTGTTTATATTTTATTGTAGAAAGGACAACAAAAAAATGCTCCGTCTTCGTTTACACAAACAGAATTTCATAGAGTGGGGATAGAATCAGTCGCGCGTTTGGTCTAAACTCACATTTATGTTAGCAAAATCTCGATTGTAAGTAGTTACCGGCCGTAATTATGGCACATCGACTTTGATAAGAAGTTTGACTTTGTAGTGCGTTGTCTCTGTCACTGATACCTGCAGACAGCTTCTTTCATAAGACATAAGACTGGCGCGAAGCGATTCTGGTAGAACAATTTCCATGAAGTTTTCATAGGGACTGCCTCGTTGATCTAGTGGTCGCAAGCGCTACTGCTGAGCATGAGGTCCTGGGTTCGATTCCAGAGTCGAGCAAAGTGTTATCGGGTTTTTCCATCTGGAACTTCTCGGTAGCAGCCCAGAGTCTGGATTTGTGCCCGATTGATGACAATAGGGTCGCCCCATATTACATGGGACTTAAACATAACTGGCGAAATGTAGGTGTGCTATAGGTACACCTCTGCCTAACCCTTCGGGGAATACAGGCGTGATGTTATGTGTTTTCATAGAAGTTGTTCTATTAGAGACGCGTCGCGTCAGTCTAGTCTTTAAGCTCGTATGTGTCATATTAACACCTGGGTACTAATATAAAAAAAACAAAATATTTACGAACCCTTTCAATCGTGATTGGTTCATTATTCGACTGACAAACATTGGAATAGCAGATGTGTTATCAAATACTCGATCGTAATTTTATACTCGTGTGTTTGACATTCAGGTGTAGGTAATTATCCTTGGACACGGTCGTTTAGCAGACCGATTGAATTTGGTTGATAATATTATTGTAGTGTTTTTTAGTGTCACATCCATAAAGGGGTTTAAGGTTGAATGGCCAAACGAACTTATTAAGGCAATCGGTAGCCCACTAAGTATATGTTGAAAAAGAAGGAAAGAAAGGGATAAGGAGGGGGAAGGGTTGGGTAAGGGATTATCCCTGTACCGTAGATTCGCTTATTAGCACAAATCTTGCTTGCACAAACCCTGAACTATCTATGTAGGCGATATAAATATTTGTGTGTGGGAATCGAACAAAAAACTATGTAATAATTGGCATAATAATAATAATATATAAAAAATGGAATATTTCTTAGAAGCCGACGTGGGGCTGCATCGAGATGTGGTCACAGTGGACAAGGGCCTCACCCCGCTCTCCTTAGCTAAAGAGAACTGGCGCAAACCAGTAGAGCTTGACACTAATGATCGCATGGAAGTATGGCAGAGTAAGAAACTTCACGGACGCTTATTTCGGGCCCGATGTAGACCAACTAGCGTCCGTAGCCTGGCTGCGTTTCGGTGACCTCTTTGGAGAAACCGAAGGTTTTGTCTGTGCAATTATGGACGAAGTTATGATGACAAACAATTACCAGAGATTTATTGTGAAAGACGGCACGGTTGACATCTGTCGGGCATGCCACCGTCCGGGTGAATCAATCAGACATATTATCTCCGGATGTTCTCGTCTAGCTAACGAAGAGTACTTGCATAAACACAATCTTGTAGCCAGGATTATCCATCAACAACTTGCTCTGAAATACAGCCTTGTAGAATCGGAAGTGCCGTACTACAGGTATGTATGTGCCCGACCCAGTTCTCGAAAATGGACATATCACATTGTACTGGGATCGATCCATCATCACTGACAGGACTATTGTTGCCAATAAGCCTGATATAGTGGTGGTGGATCGATTGGAGCGGCGCGCAATGATTGTTGACATAACGGTCCCTGACCACCGGTAACTTGGACCCTGTTCCCGATACCGGTGGGCTACTATTTTTATATTTTTTATATTCTAATATTTAAAAATGTAATTTATATGTAAATGGAATAAAGGAAATCAGAATATTAATTTATGTGCGTTTGCATTTATGAAGATAGACGACATTTTCCGAAGCACATACTTTTCTTTGGAATAAAATTATTATAAAATTTCAAAAAAAACCTTATTATAAAGTAATAAAATTATGCTATTGTTGTTTTGGAAATTTATTTCCAACATAAGCATCCAAAGTCACTATAATTTTAAAGAATTGAAAGTTACAATACCTGTTTAGACGCTAATAACAAGGTCTGTATCTGTCTGGTTAAAAATTATGTGGGCGTTAACAACCAGTTTTTTTTGCTAGGAATATTACTTCTATGGCACTAGCAATAAAATATGCAAGTAGATTCTGATTTGTATAAAAAATGGTAATAAATGAAGTGTTTAGTGTTCGTTTGAAGCGATGCTTGGCATTACGCACTCCACAAGATTATAGATTTATTGCGTAACGAACGCATGCTCGTTACTTACTTACGTACTACTAGCTTCTGCCCGCGTGGATGTCGGGTATTATCCCACGGGAACGTGCTACTGGAACAAAAAGTAGCCTATGTCCTTCCCCAGGATCTATCTCCTCTATCTATAGGGGCTCTATCTCCTTGCCAAATTTTATCGAAATCCGTTCAGCGGTTTAGGCGTGAAAAGGCAATATACAGACAAGAGTTACTTTCGAATTTATAATGTTATTAGTATGGATGCAAAGGTCAGTAAACTTATGTTGACTTGTTATCCTTGAGGCGCATGTTCAAATTTTAAGAATACGAGGTTAACTAAAGATGTGATTTCTATCGTTCAAAAACATAGAGCTATGAGAGATAAGTTCCTGTTTTAGAATTAAAAATGTACAGGAGTCGTAGCCTAATCAGCGCCGCCGCCATATAGTCCTGCTATTTAAGGACAAAATAATCAACAATAAATAATGACGCATAATGAATCACTCGTGGAATGTATGAATAATGTTCCTGTAAATTGTTAATATTAAGTTAGGTACTTAATTAATGTAATGAGTTTAAAATTAGCGTTAATCGCAACAAATACGATAAGTTAATTTTTAAGAACTACTATTTTTTAAACGAATGGCCCAAATATATATTGAGATTGGCATTTTATACGTAGTTAATACAAAGAATTTTACTCAAGTGATATTTTAATGTTTTTTTTAAGTATATTATTCAAAATTGATCCTGTTTGTATTGATCATTAAACAGATGCTCAAATTATTGTTCATGATATATTTATTAAATATCAAATAAAGATGAACTACATACATACATGACAGGGTTTTTATTTTATTGTGTGAATAAAAATGAAGGAATATGTTTCACTACAAAGTTTATTGTCAGTCAAAACTTAAAAATAAAATAACAATGATTTTTAGTAAAAACTTAAAAATACTATTGTTTATAATCAGTCTTAGAGGAGTCCTGTAAAATGTAATATATTGTGGGTAGATTGAGTAGAAAATGGCACAGATAGTCGAGACCCTAGTCATTTTGCTAATGGCAAAAAAGAATAAGAGTTAAAAAAACTCGCGAGTATATTCGTATAGTACTGTCGGTGACCGTCGAGCGTTAGTTACATAGCAACAGGTTTTTCCAGTAACCTTCAAACCTAGATCTCCGAAAAGCATGCGCCAGTATTCTAAAAACTATACAAGTAATTGATAGAAAACTGGTAGACCTTCCAAATATAAAGTTATAAAACATAAACCACGCCTTTTTCCTGTGGCGGTAGGCAGAAATGACACAGCACCCCATCCCATAATGTTACTTAAGTAGTTATTAAAATAATGAACACAAACTCATAATATTGTGACTTACACAAAACCATTACATAGTTAGAATGTATTAAAAAATGCTAAATTGAATAGTACATAAATTGGTACAAAATTAAAGCTATTAAATACATTTTTCCCTATATGTTAATATTTTAGTCCTATTCTAGTTATTAAAATACCTCTTAATATGTTGTTACATTCCACTTGTATACTTATCTATTAAATCTATGATTGTCAGATGAACCTTCTCCTTAGCTAGAGTCAGAGCAGTTTTGTCTGCTCCATTCAGCATGGATAAATCAGGGTTGTAACTGAGCAACATTTTGGCAGCCCCTATGTTGCCCATAGCACAGACTTCGTGCAATGGCGTGTTCCCAGCCATATCAATAGCGTTTATATTCGCACCACTGTCTAACAGGAAACGAATAACATAAGTCTTATTATTCAAAGCAGCTAAATGTAAAGGAGTTTGATTCTTCTTATTGACGCAATTCACATTTGCTTTGTTATGTATCAATATTTTACACAACTCATCCGAACCATATCTAGCTGCATAATGTAAAGCGGTGAAACCATTTGTGTCTGTGAAATTAATGTCAAAGTCTGATAAGTATGATTCAGTGTTCTTCTTACAGATAGAACATTCACACAATGGGTGGCAAGGAGTACTGTTTTCAGAAGTTTCAGGCTTATCTTTCATGTCCATAAAAGCCGAATAGTTGATGTTCATATAGAAGCAGGCCAGCTTTGTATCTCCATATGATATAGCTTTTAATATCCTGTCAATTAATTTGAGATTTTCCACTGCTTTTGATACATTATTATTTTGATTTATTTTCAGTTTTTGTAACTTATGAGCAACAAGACTGTCAGGTTTGCAGTTCAGGGCTTTGACATCAGTACTTGTGATGTGTATGTATTCATACAAATTTGGAGTGCAAGATTTAAGGACTTGAAATATATTCAAATTGTGTGCATAATCAAATGCTGTTTTATTGTATCGATTCTGCAAAGATGGTTCAGCTCCATTTTCTATTAACAATCTAGCAATTCCTTCATAGCCCCACTTAGAGGCTAGATGTAATGGGGTGTTACCACTCTCATTCACACAATTTATTCTTATCTTCCATCTACTGTGCTCTGCAAAGTATATAAGTGCTTTGACACAATTCAAATGGCCGTTATTCACAGCCATGTGGAGTGGTGTGTTCTTGTCAATGTTAGCTATATTTATATTAGCACCTGAATGTAGTAGCAGTAGTAAGGCATTTTGGTGGCCTCTTGAGGATGCATAGTGCAGTGGAGTGCATTCATTGAGGTCTGTTGTATTTACCTCTGCACCCATTTCAATGAGAGATTCTACTATGTTGGCTTTTCCATGAATACAAGCCATATGCAGTACTGACAAACCATGGCTGTCTCTAGAAGTCACTGTCGGGGAAGACTTCAAAAGATTCTTGGATATTTTGCAACAACATTTCTTGCAGTTACACAAAGGATGACAGAGTTTATGATATATTTCTGTATCACTGTCATCATCGTTATCATCTGACTGATTGTTTTCGAAATTTATTTTGAGAACATTGTTTTCATTCAGATGCAAAGTTTGGAGGTGTTTCTGATTTTTCTGCAATATTGCCTGCACTTGTTCACAGTTATTTGCTTTGATTAGTTCAAAAATGTATTCCAAAGTTTCTTCTTTCCCATTGGTATCACTAGTGGAAATGGACTCAGTCAAACTGTTCTTTCTTTCTCTAGTGCTGTTCAAGTTTTCTTCTGTGAGATTAGTTTCATAATAATAGGACTCAGGGTCTGGGGGTCCAGTAAGTGCACCAGATTGTATGTGTTCTATGACAGCTTCTAAAGTAGTAATGAGAAAGGCACTTTCATCAGCATTACCTTTACCCGCACTGCTGAAACGGAACTCTTTCAAGTACATTAGTTGACTGTACCAGTTTGGGAGACCAGACTTGATGACCAGGAACACGAAAACTGGTAACATGTCATCAGCGGTTAGCAGAACTATATTGTTGCTTTCATCCATTTTGTTGATGGCATTTAAGGCCTGTTTCACACATAAAACTTTTTCTAACACAGTGTTGTATGTGTCAATCTTAGAAAGGATTTGTTTAGCTTTAGGCACTGCATGGTACAGTTCCTTTTTGATGTCCAGATCTCTTAGTTGAATGTCAGACATATTCCTTATCTTTTTATTGAGGTGAGAGTCCTCATATGCACAGCAGGTGCAGATTGGTTTGAACAAGGCACCAAACAGTAAGTGCTGCATATAACACTCTACAGCCAGCTTAATGTTTTCCAACACTTGTTTGCAAGACTTTGACTTGTCTCTTAGTCTTCGGTTTTGTATGGCAATTTGAAGGCATTGTGTGTACAGTTCACTTACTGTGTCTCTTAGAGGTCCCACAGCAACAGGAAGTGTAGGATGACTCTTTAAAAATGTCTGCACACAGTGTTCAATTTGGTCCAACACTTGACGGCCGGCAGCTTGAGTCCAGAGCAAGTCAATGCAGTCATTGATAGATGTGAGATATTCTTTAGATATTGTGTTATCACTGAAATTGGCAGTAGGTTCAAGAGGAGTTTCTATACACCATACTTTGTATTTGATAAAGTCTTCTGTGTAGAATGTTTCTTCAAACAAGATATGGCTTTGTAGGGGCAGGCCTTTGGTCACTTCTAGGGTGATCACTTTATTGGTGACTGTCACTTGTTTCTCCGTGAGCGTGCTGTAGTGCGTCTCCGGCAACTCTTCACTTGGCACCAGTAAATGTGAACAAAAGTCCTCGACGGTGAAAACGCGAGTACTTAAACTTCCAATCCGCGGCACACATATTACCCAAGATTGTGTGATACAATGTTGAAATAAATTAACGTATTCAGTCTTTAATTCAACGAAGAATGGGTTATCAGAGATGATCTCGTCGTAAGTACCATCCATTGTGGTGTTAAAAATAGAAAATTATTATAAACTTGATGCCATAGAAAACAGATGAGCACGCTATAAGTAGTCTTGTTATGGCTTCTCGGTTTGGCCGTGTCGGACCGAATATTAATTAAGTTTTATGCACTAAAACTTGCTACTCACGACCTTTCATCGCTAACTTAACACTACTGACATTTCTGACAGATGATTTTTGTTGACATCTATACTGTCACATTACCACCACAGATTACAGATAAATAAATGTGTATTTTTTTATTAAGTATTCTTATGGCCTGGTTGCTACGACCTTTTAGCCAATAAATGTGTATCTATCAGTATTATCCACAGATAGATAAATATTCTAGTAGAAATAATGGAAAATGTAATGTGTGGGTTTGTCCGTTCATCATTACGTATCAGCGTTTGTCGTTCGGTTTTGTATTTACAAGGCAATCCACGATTTGCGGTGTAGTCTGTCAGTGTCATACTATAATCTATTGTTAATAAAATTGATGTTATTGTTAGAGTAGCCTAAGGAGTAGAGTTGACTGTAGCCGTGGTAGGAGGTAGGTGCGCGGCGGGAATTGTAAAAAAAACGACAAAAGACAATTTCATAAAATAATTTACTAAAATCCATAAAAAAACTTAAAAGTTACAACAGGTCAATCAGCGTAGTCAATTGTGTCTATCCTCTACCTCCACGACCACCGAACCCACCGAAACCTCCTCGACCTCCTCCAAACCCTCGGCCACCAAAGCCGCGACCTCCAAATCCACGGCCTCCGAACCCGCGGCTTCCAAAGCCCAGGCCTCCAAAGCCACGGCCGAAGCCTCCGCCAAATCCTCCAAATCCACCTCCACCAATTATTATGGGCACAAGCACTGAAATAGTAAAACAAAATATAATTAATTATTAGAGTGAACTAATGGATAAGGAGGTCCTAAAACAGCAATAGCATGACTCATTGAACATGCTATCATTAGGTAGGTATTGTGATAATGCATTTATTCAATTCGGCTCGTCAATTCAATTTAGCTAATTCTATTTATTGATATTACGTAACTATTAACTAATTGGTATCTCAGAGCTAATTGATCTAATTGTTGAAAATACTTGCCTGGTCTACGATAGTATGGATCATAATAGAATTGTCGTTTCACTCTCGATGAAGTCTCCTTTGTGTGGTCTCCATTGCCGCTGACATCTCCAATTTCATTTTCGGTTAATAATAGATTCGCTAATGGATTCGATTTTTCGTCCAACTGTTGTGTTATTTGTTCCTCTTTTGTGGAACAAACTTCTTGTATTCCTATCAGAAATACGATGAGAATAGTGAATCCGAAATTCTGAAAGCAAATATAATAAAACGAGTGATGAGTGATGATTCCATTACCTCGATGCGGCTGTGACAATCAGTCTTAATTTCATGAGTTGATAGATTGTTGCATAACATTGCTCATAGGACGTTAATTTGATTTGGATATTTATTATAAATCGATTTAAGTACGTTATGCCTGATAGAATTAAATGCGTACTTAATGACTATAATGAGTCTGATAAAAAAAACGTTTCACACAATGCTTTTTATTACACGTTAACACGTCGATTATCACAACACCACACACTTGTTTTCTTTTTAGATCGTTGTTTTTAATTTTAGACAAAAATACTTACATTGATATCCATGTTATTGTGTTTTTCCTAAACGACTGATAGAAAATTTATGGGCGTCCATATAATATAGGTATCTTGAGCAAACATGCTAATTGGTGACTTCTTGACTCATGTTTCATGTAGTCAGCTTAATAATAGATATGCCTTTGTCATTGCTCTTGCGGATATTCCTAAGTAGGTAAAATCCCATAAAAGGCACTAAGTGCTCTAATTTGTGGTCGGTCTAAGTCGTCATAGTGCACAAACGAAATCATTTATGTGCTCTAAATCATTTCATTCAAATGATTTCATGATGCCATGCAACATGGGACATATCTACCTAGAAAAAAAAAGAAGAAAGACACGCTACCTACGATTATAATTTTATGAGTTCACAGTTTCTGGGCATAGCCCAGGGGTTTGAGATCTACCCGTAAATCCATATTCATTGGGTCTTTTAATCAGAATATCGATTCCATTCCAGTCCATCTATTCTGTAAAAATCTCATCGTGAAAACAGGTGAAGTGAGCTTGAAGTAAGCTGTCAATAGTGTCAATCCCTAGCATCAGGTAGAATGACAGCTCAATCCAAACTCACTTCACCTCAGTTTTCACGGTGTGATTTTACCAAGTAGACTGGCAGTACATACAAAATAGCCTTCTTCACATGTATAGGTGCCTGGTGGAAATTATTCGTCTCTGTATTTTTTTTCTGTTTAGGTGAGTAACTAAACTTGTTCCGCATGATTCACAGGGTATTGCTAATTATAAAACCCTACCTACAACATTTTACTTGTAGTAAACAAAAAAAACCTCTAGCTGGTCTATTCTATAAAAATCTCACTGTGATAACTTAGGTGAAGTTAGCTGTCATTCCACCTGATTGACACTATTCACAGCTCACTTCACCTAAGTTTTCACGGTGAGTTTTTTACAGAATAGACAGTCTTTGTAGGTATTACCATTCATCGTCCCTCCTTGCATCGTCACTCCCGTGTCGCGGCGTTGCCTCACCCAACGGCTGCAGTTCCCCCTGACCTTGATCAACTTTTTTTTCTTTTTGATGAGGACATTTTCATGGATGTCCTCAGCCCTGGGCCGGGCAGAGGGGTTGCCTGGCGGGTTCTGATTAGGACCATATGGAAACACTACCGTACTTATCTGTTTTTAGTCGGTACCTTTCGCCAGGAAGTGAAATGTGCTCGCGTATTCTGTTTAAATTCCGGCAGAACCAGCACCCTCATTGCGTAACAGACTTTCAATCACAATCCAAAGGAATTTGAAAGAAATTGCTTCATTGGTTTGAAAAACGAAACGACAACGTAAATAATGCAATGAATATTGTTAAACTGTCGAAATGAAAGGCATAGCCATTGTAAGTGTATTACGGAATTACCTCGCGGTGTACCTACATATCTAAATGCTTTCTTCTACGTTTCCGTATACGCGATGGTGTTTTTTTTGTAATCTATCTAGGTACTATAGGCACATATGATGCTAATTATTGCACTTACGTCAAACATTTTCTAACAGAACGATCGATCGAAGAGTTTCTTGACCTTTATATACCTACTTAAGAAGTAATAAAGACATACCTAATTATTGTCCATCTGTTTTCGTTCTTTATAATTTAGAGTCTAGACAAAATCAAACTGGTTGCTAATTGAATTGTATTATTTAATATTTTTATGACATTGATTTACATTCTGTGATTACTTTAACTCACACACTGACTTATTACTTGTTAAATTATAGGTAAATCGTATGCTTTTACAATGGTTGTAAAATGATGGTGTTGTAATATGTGAGCACCATATTATATCTATAACATAATTAACTTATCTGTCATTGCTTCATTTTTAAATCTTTGTACCTATTAGGGTATAGTAATTTTATTCTAGATGCGTTGTCATCACATTATATTATAATTATAAAATATAATTAATGTACATCCATTTTGAGAGCTAAAATTAACAAACATATAGACACCAACTCCATCGTGTCTCCTTCTCAAAATGGAAGTAGGAACGGGTCCCGTGGTACTAAGGAGCTATTCCTCATTGATATGGCCATTAGCCAACAGGTTCGTCGTTCCCGAAAGGATCTGTCGACATGTTGGATAGATTACAAGAAGGCCTATGACTCGGTGCCACATACATGGCTTGTGAGGGTGCTGGAGTTGTATAAAGTAGATGCAACTCTGCGCACCTTCTTGAAGTCATGTATAGGGCAATGGAGAACGGTCCTTCACTATCCAGGATGTCGAAATGTCCAGAGGAATAACGAACCGATAAGGATCGAGCGAGGAATATTTCAGGGTGATAGTTTGAGTCCGCTTTGGTTCTGCTTAGCCTTGAATCCTCTAAGCACACTGTTAGAGGATTCAGGTCTAGGCTATCGGCTGAGGAGAGGTGGTCAGGTTATATCTCACCTCCTCTACATGGATGTCCTAAAACTCTTTGCCCCCAACAATTTGCAACTGATGGAGCTACTGAAAGTAACTGAAACATTCAGTAGCGCCATCAGGATGGAATTTGGTGTGGACAAATGTGCGGTCATGCATGTAAAGCGAGGGGAGATTGTGGAATCCGTCGGAACCCAACTCTCGGATTCCATAAATCTTAGAGCCCTCTCCGCATCCGAAATCTATAAGTATTTGGGTATGTCGGAAGCGTTGGGCATCAATGGTACTGTCATGAAGCAGTCGTTAAAGGAACGCTTCTTTGGCCGCCTGAAAAAAGTATTTAATAGTCTTTTATCAGGCGGAAACAAGGTCCCAAGCCAAAAGGTCCAAGGGCCTTTAACGTTTGGGTCATGTCGGTTTTGATGTACTCTTTTGGCATACTCAAATGGACTCAGACCGAACTCGACGCCCTGGATAGGAAGGTCCGTACACTGCTGACTGCAAATCGAATGCATCACCCACGATCATCGGTAATGAGGCTGTATATCCCGCGAAAGTGTGGAGGTCGAGGCTTTTTAAATGCTAAGACCCTCCATAATCGCGAGATATGCAGTCTCAGGGAATATTTCTTAGAAGCCGACGTGGGGATGCATCGAGATGTGGTCACAGTGGACAAGGGCCTCACCCCGCTCTCCTTAGCTAAAGAGAACTGGCGCAAACCAGTAGTGGTTGACACTAATGATCGCATGGAAGTATGGCAGAGTAAGGAGCTTCACGGACGCTTTCTTCGGGCCCTACATGGGCCCGATGTAGACCAACTAGCATCCGTAGCCTGGCTGCGTTTCGGTGACCTCTTTGGAGAAACCGAAGGTTTTGTCTGTGCAATTATGGACGAAGTTATCTTAACGAATAACTACCGGAGACATATTATGAAGGACGGGACGGTTGACGTGTGTCGGGCATGCCATCGTCCGGGTGAGTCCATCAGACATATTATCTCTGGTTGTTCTCGTCTACCTAACGAAGAGTACTTGCATAGACACAACCTTGTAGCCAGGATTATCCATCAGCAACTTGCTCTGAAATACAACCTTGTAGAATCGGAAGTGCCGTACTACAGGTATGTGCCCGACCCAGTTCTCGAAAATGGACATATCACATTATACTGGGATCGATCCATCATCACTGACAGGACTATTGTTGCCAATAAGCCTGATATAGTGATGGTGGATCGATTAGAGCGGCGCGCAATGATTGTTGACATAACGGTCCCGCATGACGGGAACCTCGTGAAAGCCGAGAAAGATAAACAAATCAAGTATCTTTACTTGGCTCGCGAGGTTGTCGACATGTGGGATGTGGACTCAGCAATCATTGTGCTGATAGTTGTGACAGCCAATGGCTTAATAGCCAAGAGCCTCGACCAACACCTGAGGAGGCTCTCGTTGGGCAGCTGGATCAAGGGCTTGATTCAGAAAGCGGTACTTCTAGACACGGCTCGCATTGTTAGGAGGATCCTCTCACTGGAGCCCTGACCTAGCTTGGACCCTGTTCCCGATACCGGTGGGTTACTATTTTTTATATTTTTAAATGTTTTTATATTTTTTATATTCTAATATTTAAAAATATAATTTATATGTATATAATGGAATAAAGGAAATAATAATAATAATAAAAGTTTATTGCAGAAACTTGTACAACTTTTACAGTAAATCTTACATAGGGATCTCCTTCTAAGTAAAAGATATACCTGTGCTAGGAGGTATATCTTTTATGTATAAAAATATTGTAAAACATTTTAAAATAGTAACGGTGGAGTTTCTTTTCCATACGAAACTACCTTTTGGAAGGGGCGACTAGAATCAATTCTATTTTAATGTAAACGTTAACGTTCCAAAGTGCCTTCTAAGTGCCTATTTGAAATAAATGCTTTAACTTTTTCATCTTAGTGACTGTGCGTTCGGTCACATTAGCAAAATCACACGTTTCAGCGATTACTTCGACGCTGCATTGCGTTTCGGCGACTCGTTCCGTTTGAGTACGGTTTAATTTGCGTTTTATAACGATGCTGTATGCTTTGGCGGAGAGATAATGCATTGCATTGCATTTTTAATCTCCAACGCAAAAACGACGGGGTGTTATAAGTTTGACGTGTCTGTGTGTGAGTGTGAGTGTGTGGCTGTTGTGTGTGTGTCTGTCTGTGGCACCGTAGCTCCCGATCGGATAAACCGATTTAGATTTTGTTGATGTGTAAACATCTTAGCGCTTGGTCGACGGTAGGGGCTAGCTGGGACTTCGAGTCAGACGCGTAAGCGTAAGACTTTGAGCGTCAGATGACGTCAGCTTATGACCCGTGTCTATGTGAGCAAAGCAAACTGATGCGAGCTCACATGTTTACACATCAATTTTCGTGAGTGCCAAACCAACTCACACCGATTTTGTTTTTTTTTGTTTATTATTTATTTAGTATAGCGACTAAATCGCTAATCGCTAAAGCTAACAGTAGCATATTTGCTAAGGCCCTTATTTAAGTTAGGGCTCATTTTTCAATCGTTATATTGAAATTTAGACCGTCTGTCACACAAAATCTGGCAAAAGTGATTTTTTTCTTTGGATAAGAGAAATCCGATAATTGCAAAATCAGCCGTTAATCAAATTATTTGTAAAAAATTTACGAAAAACGAAAATAATGTAATTTAATTAACTAACTTTTTCCTAATTTCATAAGTTTCGGTTTCGGCCGAAACTAGAAGAGGAGCTAAAGGTTCGGTTACGGTTTCGGTTTCGGTTGTAAATCGTATTTCGGACGGACACTTAATAAAATATAGGGAGCCTGTTTATTGCCATCGGACGTTGCAGTTTGGGTGAAAGGAGGGGAATTAAAAGGTTCCAAATTATTTATAATTATAGAATGGGGATATCGATCTTCGGGAGACTTCAATACCTGTTTAAATCTGCGGGGTAATTGCATAACACACAAAAAATAGGAATGGTTTTCATTTTGACAGTTCAACAACATTCATTGCGTTATTTACGTTGTTGAGCATACAATTTTCTCGAACATAACAAGCAATGGATTAGCAATATCCTTCAAAATGATTTAGATTGTGATTGATAGTGTGTTGCGCACTTAAAGTGTTGGAAAATATTCATGGGACTTTACATAGGTCACAAAATAAATAATTCCATAGATGGTTTTTCCATGTTTACCTTTATGACGTAACTGCATGTGGAATTATTTGCATTAACAAGTAGGTATGTAGTAATATAATAGCCGCAGTTTCATAATATTTGCTCAAACCATTGTGACGAAGCGATCGCGTTTATAGTGTAGTGGGCTATTGAAGTTAGCGTGATTGTTCTAATTTTAGTAAAATATTGTGGACCGATATGGGACAGGGTTATTGGTGCCGATTCTCTTGTACACCGAACTAAACTAACTAAACTATCACTAAAATTCCTTACTTTTGGCTATGAGAATCTTAAAGCTATTCTGCAAAAAAATATCTCTAAATTTAAAAATAATTTTGACGTAACTAAAATTATTTGACAACCTGGACTCCACGTGGTGCTTGTTTGCCCTACCCCGTGTTTTTTTTTTAGAGCCGGAGGCACGCATTGGGGGCAGCCTCGACGTGTTTTTATATGTTTTTTTTTTACTTTTTGTATGGAAATATGAAAAAAAAATTACCTACATACATGTAGAGTTTTAGGTGTATAAAGGGGGTCGAAATTTTCATTATTTTTGCTATATATAGGACACACCATTTTCGAGATATAAGCAAAATAAAATTTAGAAAAGATACAGTACTGTTTTTGCACCTGAAGTCGAGGTCTTGTCGTGAAATTTAGTTCATGACCACTAATTTTATTCCACACCTTTTTAATCGCGATTAAACATAGCCAGATTTAGTTAGACAACCAAAACTTTAGGTGAAAAATGTCAAATTCAGAATAGCAATATTGGCATTTTCACTAAACTAATAATTCAGTGTCATCTTGGTGCTATCAAACTAAAATATAGTTAAGTTGTGTCACTTTAGTCAATTTCAGAATGACAAATCATCGTTTGACAGGAATAAACTAAATTTTAGTGATTTTTAGTCTAGTTTAGAGAATTTTGTGACAAGAGAATCGGCACCATTGTCTTTATGTCCATGTTTCATTTCCAAATCAGTGGTTACCTTCATATATAAATCGTAGACGAAATATCCAGTTATAAAGGGAAACAGTCTAAAAAAAAAGTTATGTGCAAAACAATATCAATCTAATTCGGTATAAAGTTACAGTTCATTGTCAGACATTGCGTTGTTATTTTAATATGGCGAGGTGATGTGTGTGCCGGTGCCGTGCGCCCGTATAAATATTTCATCGCATACAGACCGGAATATGAAGTGGTTAATTTAAATTCTGGCTCGTCTGCGCGGTGCGGTCGAACACTCCCCGGTTATGCCACTTTTTATTTTTCACTTTTCCATCTCCCCATCCCCTACTTCCTTTCTGAATGCAAGTGGACCGTCGCTTTTATTACTGAAGTTTGTACGAAACACGAATGATTTTTCGGAGCAATCCATTGGAGCTCGTAAAAATGCTGCGCGCGAGTAGGTACTTCTTTCTTATAGAAAGTTACTTTCGTGAAATAGAAGAAAATTGGCAACGATTCACGGCAAAAAGAACAAGTCGTCGTCATATTCATTGAAAGTTGTTCGAATACGACGCAATTTTACATTTTCAATTGGTTATCTGATGTTAAAAGTTGATAATTTTTATAGCTTCGCATACCTACGGCCGATGTTTGTCTGAACAGTTTCAGCGTAGGTAATTAAAACTGCACAGGCTTCTATAGTATTTTACTCGTGCACGGCTGCCGCACTAAATTCTCGTTCAATACATTTGCACCGCCAACAATTCGACCAACCGCTCTGGAGTAGAACTTTTTCAAGCCGTCTTTTGAAAACCTTTTATTTAGTGCCTACTTAAATTGGTTATTACAGTAATGAATTAAAAAAAAAAACGATGTAGGGTATAAACTGCTTGTAGGATCAAAATACATTACCATTTCTCTAAGGCTTCAATTTTTAATCTACTTATTTACTTACACCGTATCAAATGTTTCCATCTCCCACACTCTACTTAATCAACAGAAAAACTACAAGTAGGCACGAAAAAAAAGTATAAAAAGCGCTCACTCAGTATCAGAGGAGGTAATAATATACCTGGCTCTTTATCTAAAACCAGACTTGAAAATGTATAGCTATGAACTTCAAAAGGTTGCCGCGAACTGTAGTAAAAGAGCCAGCCCTCCCTTTTATGATCCCACGAGGGCTTCGGTGAGTGTCGGGTGAAAATATTCAAGAATTCTGCGGTTTTTTGAAGTAGTATTACACAAAATAAGTAGGCATTCTATTAAAGAAATTGTATGGAACGGAACGACGGCAATCTTTTTCAAGTCCACGTAATGTTTTTCGTATTGAGATCGGTTAGTTCTAAGGCACTTAGCGTTATTACGCGGTTGAGTTTTTTTTGGGTATTTACGTCGTAATCTTTTTAATGTTTTTTTTTTATCAGAAGCTGGTTTTTACTTTTTACCATGAGCCCTATTAGTTATTCAGATGTCTTTTACCGACTGGCACAATACCATTCTAACATTTCTTACTCTTTTCGTTCTCTTTTCAAACTTTTTTACTAATACTAGGTGCCATTTCTTGGCTGTTTTCCTATAACCAACCGCCAGTTCAGTCAGTAGCATTACATAGATCTTTGATTCTAAAGCAGTTACATCATTTTCTTTCCTTGTTTTCGCGAATAGTTCCCGGTCTCCCGCGAACTTGCCAAATCCACATAATATTTCAGGCACGAGCGAATTCAATTGTTTCAATTTGTATTTACGTTCTGAATACATTATTATCGTAGGTTTTACACTTACACACGTACAAAATGTATAGCTGTAGGATGTTGGCTTAGCATTGACACCTGTGTGTTTTGTTAGTATAAGCCTATCTGTGCGTTGTTTAGGTACCTACTTTAGGTACATATTGAGGTTGTTAGGGCGCGGTGGGGCTTAAACGATAGTCCTATTATCTGATGTGGTTACTGGGTAGGTTATCTGTGACGTCGACTAATATTTTAGGTACATCTTGCGCTATTTAATGAGGCAGTCTCTATCTATTACCTGGTTGGCCAGCAATGTTGTGTATAACTTGTTTGATTTAGCCTTTTGAAATCGGGTGTTCTTTAAGCCGTACCCCTATGGCCAAGAAACAACACAGGTACCCACACTTATGGTACGACATTATGTCACGTCCCTACATTTTCGCGACTAAAAATAAATCTATAACAACACCGCGTTTTGTTTACACTCGCGTGTTTAGCTGACGAGTGGTTCTACGGCTCGACACTGTACTAGGTGCGTAGGAACGACCCCCGGCGGCAACAATACGCGTTGCTCCCAAGTGTCACTTGTCGGTGGCTGAATAGAGGCCATTAGGCCCGCCTCACCCGAGCAGGGCGTTTCCGCTGTAGCAGGGTACCAGGGGAAATACTCCGGAAAACACCGTCTTCAAATATGTATGGCAGGTATTTAGGTTAGTGTTTATGAGATGGGTGGTTAAGTGACGGGGATGAAGCTTTCTTGACTTGAAAGGCTTTTGAATTTTGCAAGGATCCGCCAGAGACTTTTTAATTACCCTATTTAGCCGATAAAAACTATTTTGCAAGAGTCGTATTCTATATGCCAAGGATTTTTCAAGGGATTCTAATCTGGTCACGGCGACTAGTGGGTGCCTAACATCTTAAATTACTACAATAAACTGAACTAATGAAAATAATTTGTTGGTTTTTAATAAATATCACCGGGTCACAGACCCCATTCCCCAAGCGACATTGAGGACAACATTTTTCTCCCACACCCAGATGAACTCGAAACTTAATTGCAAGCGAGTACGAAACATTCTTTTTTTAAACACAAACATAATCGTGGGAATCGCACAGCGCTGCAGCGCTGCACCGACCCTTCACAAAATGGCCGTCGCAGTTACTGCCTTTGTCACAAAGCGCGCTGAAAACTGACGCCTGAAGAATTGCTTGCCAGTTCGCCGCAAACGAACTGCTTTGTTCCCTGTTGAATTCTTACAACTATTCAATAGCTTTAAATATTTATTGTACATTACTGGTACTTACGTAAATGTTAAATTACCTAGGTACTTTGTTTACGGGAAGCGTTGAGTGTAGAGCAATTTTCATTGGAGTCATACCTAATAATAATAAATTAATATAGTTATAGTTCTTCCTAATTAGGTATTAGAGAGATAAAAGAGATGGAAAAGAGCTTTAAAAAACTTCAAAGCACCTTTTAAACAGCAAAAATACCAAAACCAAAAGACCATCATTTACTTAAACTCGGCGCTAAAAGTTTAAAAGTAAACCGTGGCATGTACGGTGTTCCAGCCACATCGGGTGAATGCAGTGGAGCAGCTATTGGCCCTAAAAGCGTATTCGTGTCCGGGTCCGTCGAGTTTCTCGTTAAAGTTTTTCAGTGTAACACTGGCATAGAGCGGCGATACAAAGGTTTACTGTGTTTCAGGAGAGGCAGATTTAAGTCTCTTGATAGTCATCAAGGTGTTACTTTATAGGTTTGTATACTTTTGAGTCATAATATTATCGAGACTTTTAGGTAAAAGGTTTTAACAGTCATAAATTGATTTTCTCACAAATTGTAAACCCGTGGGAGCTGGTGTGAACTGACTCTTATGTCAATATCCTATTTAATACGTAGAAGTTAATTAACATTGAATAAGGTGACTATTCTAAAAAATACATCTCTCAAGTTAATTAGAAACAACTTTATGTTTAAAATTTTACAATCGATTAGGTTTCAAGCTTGAAACGGGCTTAATATTTAAAAAAATGTCTTGCACTGGATAAACTATCTATATCTCTTCTATGTTAAGCCAAAATACTAAATAACATTTCTGACAAATTCTGCTAAATGATAAGCACCTCATTATCAGTCAAATCTTATCTTTAATTGCCAGATCAACAAGGTTTATTTATACTGCAATTGTTTCCCCTTATCATTAGACCTAACTACTAAGGATTACCTGCCTTTTATGTAATTTACTTATCGTTGTTTTATCCATAATTTCGCTGCTGTCTGAAGTAGCCAAAACGCAGTGAGCAATCATGATGGAAAATATGTTTGAAAAAATGCTTATGCTCTGTAGGTACCTAGTGGGTACTCTTTGAGGTTATCTTAGTAGGTAACTACTTATCTATCATCCTCATGCTGTCAGTAAAGCAAATATTATGCTACTGTGCTACTTACCCTCTTTATTTTGTAACTATCTTTTGATTGTTAATTAAAGGTTTTTGTGTACCTATCTACCAATAAGAAAAGACAGTTTATCATCTGCGGAGAACACCACATATCATACATTTATTAATAGGCACACCAACAATTACCTAATTAAGCAGAGTGTTAATTATTAATCAGTTGATTGGCGCTGTTATCAAACATCGCTACACGATCCAGGTCAGTCTATTGTGATGATGTGGCCGTCGGTCAAATCACGCCGATTGTTCGCTCAGCTCGCGGTTCACTCAAATCAATGCCTTCGGATTACTCAAATTAATTACCTTACCATTAATTTAGAAGACGGTTTATTACGTGATTGTGTTGTCTGTGGAGTAATCGACACAGGTGTCTGTGATAGACTAGTCAGAACAGATGAGTAAAGTTTAGAAGTCGCTGTAAAGATGTGCGAAGCAAAGCGAGGTATCTAACGAAGAGAACCGTCACATAAAAAAAAACAATCTAAGGAGCAAAGTGGCTCGGTGGACGGTTATTGAGTACGCGAGTATGCCTCGGGCATAGCGGAGCTACAGGGACTGCAGCGGCAGCGCGCGGCAATAGATGTCTCGGGCCGAGCTCGCGGTGCGCCTGCGACGACGCGCGACGCCTCGAGTCTTCGACGCGGCGGGCACACGCATCCAAATGTTTCAGCGGCCAGGAGTACCGCGGAGTCGTCGGGTCGCGGATTCGATTCCGTTTCCAATCGTGAAACGGTTTCAAAGTGGTGTACTGCTTGTGGTGGCGCTGGCGTTTACGATTATAACGCATCGTGTCTAGATCGTAACGTTTTGTAACGTAACCTAACATAGAAATAAAGCAGTCATTATCTAGCAAGATCGTGTATCACCTCACCTACTAGCCTACTTGGTTCGGTATCGATATATGGGCCCTACGCCCTTATGTACCTACTATGCATTCTTACAAGGACAGGCAGGGTCTGTTCTTTCGTGAAATACAAAGACAGTAGACTGCCAAGTTGAACGTACCAACAAGAGGTTACTTTTAACAAATTCAAAAAGCATTTTCGCGGGGGGGTATCTCGGTTCGCGAAAAAATATGAGTTACGTACTGTAAAAAGTTTTGAAACAGGAAGAAAATGCCAAAACATACACAAAGTATACTTTTGTACGTGTTAAATTATTACACATGAGACTGGGATACTAAAAGCATTTTCCACTCTGACTCAATATCTGAAATTCAATGCATTTGAGAACCAAAAAAGATCCAACAGGAATATTCGATGAATGCCATTCAGCGAAAAAAGCGATATTTCATGCGCTTCAGTATTCATCCCTCATTGATGCATTACTAAAAAACTGTAGTAGGTAGTGTTTTTACACACAAAAGTAGTGTTGGATGTTGGACGAATGGTGGTGCTGATACTTGGTAATATTGTGCATAAGCTGCATAAGCATGATCAGCCTATAATGTTCCTATTGCTCGGACAGAGGCCTCCTCTCTGTGAGTACGTGGTAAAATGTGTCATGTACAGCATTTGAGTTCAGCAGTGGAAAACCATAAGCTGATATGTTTGAAAAGTGTACCCATCAAGTAAGAGAAATTGAATACGAAACACATAATAGTGGAACACAGCAACTTGCCATAGACTACATATATCATCCAATCGCATACCATACAGGATACATGGATAATTCAGAGCCAGTGGAGGGTGGCGTGACCATAGATAACGCGCCGGAAGTAGAGGAAGGTGTCGCTCGCGACCCGGAAGTGCTGCGATCCGTTGCGTTATCGCCACTGCGTCCGGGATGAGCTGGCCGCATTACTGTGAATATATTATGTTTGTAGTTTATCTAATGGATGATGGTGATGAAAGAAAAATATAGTGAGTTAACCCTTTACAGTTTGGTCTATATGAATCAAGCGACCATCCGGTGTTGTCCGGATTTGTCCTAGTTTTGTCCAGCGAGCATCCTATCGTTTCTAAAAAGAGACCGGGTATATTCCGTGTTGGTAGACCCTCCTGGAAAGCTACACAGCGCTCTTGGCGTGAGGGTTGCTTTGCAGTTGAGCGTGCGATAAAAAGCCTTGACAATTTTTTAAGCTGGTTTTATGTTTTTACAGAGCATATCCGAATATCATTTACTTTCTTATTTACGGGTCCTCATGAAGACTAACATCGCGCTTCTTTCCGTACGAATGGGTGACTCTAAAACAACTGGGGATGGACTTCTACCTTTGATTCCTTGATGAAATGATGATTTATCAATTTATTCGTTATTATAGACGGACTGTGCGGTTCCAATTAATCACTTTCAAACTGAAATCATTTATTTCAATTAGGCACATAAAAGGCACTTTTGAATGTTAAAATTTACAAGAACGTGGAATTGATTCTAGTTGCTACTTCCAAAAGATAGTGAAAGTAGACTTTAAAAGTTGAATTGGCAAAGAAAAAAAGAGAGTTGAGTTGTTGAGTTGAGTGAATATCAGAGGTAACAATTATACCAGCGAATGATGCTGCACAGAGTGCAAACATCCGTACCGGCAAATTGGTAGGTCAGAGGCGCTCGCGTGTTGTTGAGCTGCGAAGGATGTAGAGTAGGTAGAGAGAACAGAGAATTCACTGACAACTGTAGATCATGTCGTGGCAAAAAGATTAGCCAGTTAGCATGTTGTTCGTGGGATTGATTGTCGTTTACTTAGGTAGGTATCATAATTTTGCCAAAGCATTGTTGTTAGAAACAGAAAACTTTCTTAAAAAACGTTGTAGTTTTTCCAGATTCATAGGAAATGGCGAATGATGTTTTCATAATTTGGTCCAAATGAATGGATGTTCCCAACAATATAACTCGCGGAAGTTTTAAAACATAATCATTTGTGGATTAAACTATTAAATAAAAATAAAATGCACACAATATCACAGTCGTAGTGTGTTCTATGTTTCGCAGCTCAGTTTCATGTCACGGCTGCGTTGCTTGCTGCATTTTCGCACCAGAGTTATTGAGGTTCATTAAAATTTACCTCTGCTTAATATTCAGTTCTGTTTCAGATTTATTTTCACATAAAACGTTTCACATTTTCGTCCGACTCTAATTATAGGTTTTATTTTTTTATATAGTTGTACATAGATAGGTAGTAGTAGGTATATACATTCTAGTGTTAGCTTTTATATTGTAATCCATTTAGTACGGATTGTTTTGAAAATTTAACGTAAATCAAAATCGTAAATAAATTATGTAGGTTAATTGTTATCTTATTTAATTTAAGTTAATTATACAAAATAGTTTAAACAGTACCATAATACTTAATTGGTACATTAATTACACTTTAACATTTATTGGGACCAATAGCTAATAAGGACGTTACACTAAAGATTTAGTTTCCCCAGCGATGCTCATAAATACAACAATTGTTACACAGTGTCTGCACAGTACGGTTTGAATTTCAGTTCGGAGAAACACCATGATCGAAAAAGTGTGCTTTCATGAAAATGCAAAAACCGTTCCGAGGAACGGAAGGTAAAATTTATGGAAAAAATAAGACTGGAAAAAGCTTTGATTCAAGGCACTAGCAGCTAGAATTTGCTACAATTTGGATTTCAAAAGACTCTTGCAGACAGGCGCGATGGGGCAGCACGACGCGACTTTAGTAAAATATTTTCTATGAAAACCTCATGGAAGTTGTTCTACCAGAATCACGTCGCACCGTCGCGTCGCGCCTGTCTGTGGGAGCTTTAAACTTGATAGATCTAGCATTTGGTAGAATTTACAGGACTGCGTCATTATGACAAAATTTATCCTATATCGTTCAATACGTGACGTGGGCATACATAAATAAAAGTTAATACTTTAAATCGTCCAAAAAAATCTCTCATATCCGATCCGATACGATGGTAATATTTGCTTTGCGTGAATATTTAAAATTTTGCCGCTGAACGCATGTGCAGATATATTTTAAAATAAACGTTAACAATTTTCAGTGAAAAATTTAAGCAGTGCAGTGGACAATGGCCGCGATCGCAGTGGCATAGCGGTAACAAGTGATAGTCGAGTGACCGGAAGTGCTCGTGCGGATAACGCTCCGGAACGTGTCCGATTCCGGCCGAAGCGCTGCATCGCACGCTTCCGTTTCCGCCGCTGCGCCACTGCCAGCCAGTTTGTTTAATAACCTCCAATAATGAACAATTATTACGTTTCCCGACGCTGCAACAAATAGCCTACCTGACGCTATGGAACTGGACATTTTCATGAACTGCTACACAGCATTTCTATTTATAGAGCAATTAAGACGTTATTACAATAACGATCGTTGGTCTTGACTCATTCAATTCTTCTTTTTTAATTAACCGACTTCGAAAAAAGGAGGGGGTTATTTCTTGTCATTTTTTAATTTCAAAGTATGTAGGTACATTGGTACAAGGATATTTTGGCCTTTGAATGACGTTGATAGGGCCTTACATACTCCCTTTGCCTCGTTTACGTTCATATTTGCGCTTACGCTATTTGCGAGTACAACGCACCTGACCTTTATGAAGAACATCACCGATAAGGTCACTATATCTCCTCCTAGGGCGTGTCCCGGCGTTTCCACTCACATCTGATCATTAAAAATGTAGATACGCAGATACGGATCATTGGCGTCAAGATTTGCGGATACGGATACGGATCTTAACTTCCTTACTCAATCGGTGTCGATGCGCGTGACCTTGAAACCATAGTTGACGCCACTTCACGCTTTGCGTGGCAGAACATGTTTCGACTTGCGTTGCGCGGGTGTTTCTTTTGTTTTATTTTTCAGTGCAGCAGGAATTGTTTATGATCCTCATCGAAACAGACTTTTGGGGGATAAAGCTGCCAAGTTACTCTTTTTGAAGTACAATTTTACCTTTACTTAATTTCAATTATGAATTAGGTATATTTTTTTTAAGTTCCTTTTATTATCACTGTATTTTTAATCTAAAGTTAACACTTTGAGTGTCACAAAGTATTAATTTACTTAATTAGAATAATCATTTAATTACAGTTTGAAATATTATAAAGATTTAGGTTTTGTTATAAAAGTGATCTTGTAACTAACTATAATAAATGTTACAAAGATTTAAACTCCATTGATCCATTATAAAGATATTTTAATTAATATTTTTTAGTAACTTTCTATATTACCTATATATAGTAAGTGTTTAAATATATATTAGATGGTTGATTTAGTTCCTTTAAGTTACGTACCTATTATTGGTATGATAACTCACTACGATAAATGTTTGCAATATAAAGAATGGTGACAAATAATTGATCTTTAGAAATAAAAAAATATTTGATTAAAATTTAATAGTATTTTATTGCTACCTAATCACCTACATAATATATAATTTAATCTATGTATTACAAAATAATAAGGCACAAGATCCGTCAAAAATGTAACGGGTACGGATACGGATATCCGGAACATCACTACTTAAATATGATTATGTCACTTAAAATGTATTAAATAAAACAAGATGGCGGTGGTAGTTCCGATTTTGGTTGGCCACGCGCTGGAATAACCTGGTAGCGCTATAGTTTATTGGTCTAATTGGATTTGAGTTTGACTTTGCCTGATCTATAAAGTAGCACTTAAAGTAGGTACTAAAGTCATACTCATAACCAATAGTTTAGGTTGGTCCCATTTCTTGGCAAGCAGTATAATTGGATAGATATTTCAAAACTGAGGTGGCGTTCCTTCCGTGAAGGACCGATGATTATATTACATCTGTAGGGATATTATTTATCCTCAAGTACCTATAGCTCCTACGGACTTACCGTTACGGACTTTCGTTCAGGGGGTGTACTCTCTAAGCATGAATACCGTAATTTCGGCCGAAATTACGGGCGTTTTCAACTCCGTACCACCTAAGGACATAAGATTAGTTCGGGGCCCGTCTTTCGAGATTCCGAAGTGAGCACTACAGCACCAAGGCGTAGTACATTGTGGAGGACGTGCGCCAAAAGACGGGGTACAGTTACTGGAGTCGCACCGCAACGTCAACTTCAAAGCGTTCGTGGTGCGAGTACCAAATTGTTACTTGTCCGTCTCGCGTCGTCAAGCCGCAGGACGTGGTGTTCCGTCACTTCCGCGGGTAAATACCACAGGTCAGCACAAGGACAAGCTAGTGAAGTGAACTGATACTACTTAACATAGTTTTAAGCAATATTTATAAACACAAGTTTTAGTTACCTATATTATGTATTAGTTTGTTATTTTGTCATTTGTGTATTTTATCTATGGTCCTCGGTTACCTGACAATAAAGGAATTATTATTATTTCCTTTATTTCATTATAAACATATAATTATATTTTTAAATATTAGAATATAAAACATATAAAAACATTTAAACATATAAAAAATAGTAGCCCACCGGTATCGGGAACAGGGTCCAAGCTACCGGCGGTCAGGGCTCCAGAGAGAGGAACATCCTAACAATGCGAGCCGTGTCCAGAAGTACCGCCTTCTGAATCAAGCCCTTGATCCAGCTGCCCAACGAGAGCCTCCTCAGGTGTTGGTCGAGGCTCTTGACTATTAAGCCATTGGCTGTCACGACTATCGGCACAATGATCGCTGAGTCCACGTCCCACATGTCAACAACCTCGCGAGCCAAGTCAAGATACTTGATTTGTTTATCTTTCTCGGCTTTCACGAGGTTCCCGTCATGCGGAATCGTGATGTCAACGATCAATGCGCTTATCATTATTATTATTATTATTAAGGATTCATTCTTCAGTTGTCCTTGATCCCGATGTGTTTTTGCCCGTCCGAAAAAGTAGGGTTAATTTCAATGTATCGAACTACTTTCGGACGGGCCCGTATCTTCATTGACTGACATACAGAGTAGGTCCACTGGAACGCTCGCTGCGTTGACACTGAAATTGTACTTAGAATGGTTTATTTTATTAAATACTAATTATTGGTACAAGCGACTTTTAATCAACTACTTATCCAAGAACACAGTCATGTAGATATACAGATGCCTAAACATCCCTTTAATGATAATTCGATATTTACTGAGGAAACTGAGACAAAGAGTAGCGGTAGAGAAAGATGGAAGGTAGACAGATAGTTACAGCATAACTAATGCTGAGCTGTGGATTACAAATATTTATTGTTAACTAGCGTTTGCCCGCGGCTTCGCTCGGTTTAATTTAGACTTTGACAATCAATTTGGGTTATAATTCAATCATGATTCGAAAGACACTTGGCGCCATCTATTATCATAAGAAAGTTATTGTTGTTTTCCTCGAGAACAGTACCTTTTTTCAGGATGAAAGGTACCCTATATCCGTTTCTGTACACCTGACAATGTACATATATGCAAAATTTCAGGATGATCGGTTCAGTGGTTTAGGCGTGAAAAGGTAATAAAGAAACAAACAAACTTACTTCCGCATTTACAATATTAGTTAGGAAGTTAGGATTCCGATAATCTGTTGCTTTTGATAGATGGTAAAGATATGAAAAAAAGAAAATAAAATTTATTCTGCACAAATAAGCGCACATTATAAAATTTACTTAAAATAATCAATGTAATCGGTAATCGGAGCTAATTTATTGGACATATTATTGCATCGTAAACCGCGTCGCAACAGCACTTACGGTAGGTACTACCTACTCGGACAATTTATAACCCAACAATTGATCAAAAAGCAAAAACAGTTTACTCTTAAATCGAGGCAACAAAAGTCGTATATAAAGTTGTTTAAATAATTGTCGCCGGGTTCCATTTTAGCTGATTGCTGGCGCAGTCTCTGTGACCTGCCTTTTGTAGTTCGCACGCTTTGTGTCGACGCTTCGTCGAGGCGCCTCGTGTGTGCCTCAAATTATCATAATAACTCCTTCATGTTATATCTAGGTGTACGCTAATCTGCGAGTTAAAATAAGGAACGCTTGCTGCTAAATATTAAGCGATAGGTAGTTGCTAAAGTTTAGCTTTAGGATGCTTAAAGAGAAACCTGTCTGTGAATGTGAGTAGCATGCAGGCTAGATTTAATACATGATAATCATTTTAATATTGTGAATGTGAAGACTATGTGGGTCATTGTTGCTTCTTTTTCCCCTCTGAGGTAGTTTTAATCTTAGTCTGGCAGTTTGAGTGGCCTACCCAAATCTTTCTTTGGTATTGTTCGTCGAATCGTTGAGCTCCTTAAGTTCTGAGCTGAGCTGCACGATAACTGACAAATGCGTGCACTGACTGGACAGGTCCACTCAATCTGTGTGGTTTTTCCTCAAAAGACCATTTCAGACACAAATCTACATGGTTTTCACATGATCTGACCAAGATTATGTCAGGACTTTAAAAGAGACTGACCTCTGAGTTTGTTTCGGCCTTTCTTCTCAGAGTAGTCAGATAGGAAACGCCGACGTCATCTAGTTTTTAAAATATGATTGACGTCTAAAAGTGTTTGTACAAACCTATTTACAGAAATAAATTCATTTATCATCATTTCATTTATCATTAAAATTTCTCTTCTCTTCTCTTGTCTTTTTGCGAATCATGAATCTTCTTTTGTGTACAGCAACAGGTTTTATACGCCGAACCTCATGTTGATAGATTCGTTACAAAATTCAGCCATAAAGATGGATCGTTTCGTTAATCTCAGACGATTCATACCTACGTTTTTGTATGTTTAAAACTTATAACTGACATCTACATTTCGTTAAAAATATGCGGGAATACAGCTTGCATCGTGTCAACCTCATTACTGTTCATACACCGTGAAACACTGAGCACCAAAATTTTAAATTGGTTGCAAAATATTTTTGCGATTTTCGCTCTTTAGATTACGCTGCGGCTGAAATGATTTGTCACAAAAATGAATGTAGCGCTCAAAGGATTTACGTTTCAGTGACAACGCAAAAGTAAATAAAAAAATATGGGAAATCGAACCAAACAAAAAGAATGAGAGGAAACAAATATACATCGTGAATTTTTGATGGCTGAAAGCAGTTTCTTTTTTTATGTTTTAAAACTGAAATTATTTACAGTAACAGCGATTCAGAATCACAGCAGCGTAAACAACAGCTTCCATAGGACATCGACTTATGATTTATAATCGGATCGAAGTGTCGGAGAAACAAATTGTAGAATCGATCGGTTTCCGCGAGTGGCCATTAGTAAGACTGTTGGAGCACCCTCGTGGTCTCACGCGTCGAGCGTGCTCCAATCAAGTGCTTTGTCTCGCCCTCTCGACTACCCTCGACTATACTCACTACATGTCACAATACTCGATTGTTAGCAGCGTATTAAATTCTGTTTAGACATGTCCTTGACAGCTTGTTTGGCGACAAAAGATTTCAAGTGGTAGGGACAGTGTTATAATTTTTTATACGTGTGCAGACTCCCCTGAGCTCGGTATTAAACGATGCATCCAGTTGGAAACTTTAGTACGTGTTCCTCCATATTGATCAGGGGGGCGATTTGCATCAGCAGCAGTAAACAGCACACGAATCAGAATCGTTTCATAATTTGTTTACATAGCTTTATTAATTGACTGGAAAATTACTGCAAATACGAATAAGTGCTTACTACTTGATGATGGAGCAGTGAATTTAACTCGGAAGCTAAGTGCGTCATTTTCATTGTAGAGCATTTTACAACCATTCAGCATCCCCGCAATTCTTTGAAGCTCATAACTAATGCACATAAATTACTATACAAGGGTACTTAGCCGCGAAAATATGCAAAATTACGTGTAACGTGCAGCGCGAGCCACATGTGGGGGGTTATTAGGAGAAGTGGAAATTGCAATAAGGGCACTTTTAGAGCTCATACATGTTCATTCAAGCGCCGTGGCACCACGAGTGACGTACTCCTATATTGTACGCTGTTTATTAAATAACTCACTATTTTATTTTACTCACAAATAAACATGAATGCCTTTGCTACTCTTAGAGCAAGGAGTTTGTTCCGTTTATTACCTTTCCTCGAGTAGGTTGTATCGAAGTAGTCCGCGAGGAGACCGCTTGATACAGATAAGGCACGTCGCTACTACACAGTAAAGGAGATGCACACAGGAAGCTTCGACCAAAATGCATCCACTCCCCGTAATGGTTATTTGCCAGAGCTAAAGTAATAAAATAGAGTGACTGATAATCCGACCAATAATTATGAGCCATTATTAATGACGCTGTTCATAATCTCCACTTTAACTTAATTGCACAATTAATTAAACATAAAGGTGAGTTACAAGTTGCTCTTATTGAAATGAAACGATTGTGAAGCTGTCTACAATTAAATCGATTCTTGATTAATAGGCTATCAGTGTTTTATTTAGTCATTACCGCCAATCATTTAATTATTTCCTGACAAAATAGCAGTGGCCATTTGCTAACATAATGTGAACATAACTCCGACCACTCAGATAATTGCGCTCAACGGCCTTTTTAAGCGAAATGCAACACATTTATTTGTATTTTAATTGTAGTGGAATAAAACATACTGACATCGGCGGCCGGTTAATTGCCACTCGATAATACAAGAATCGCGACACGGCCACTCGAGGCGGGTTCGAATGTATTGTGTGCACCACTGTACCACTTCACTGCAGAGCTTTTGTGATTGTGTATACGCGATATATTCGTGGTATAACAATGCAATCAGATTATTGTTTTTAAACAATCGATGGTATGTTCGTATTCGACGGAGAATCAATTGCAGCTCATCCAATTTATTTTTTTATTCTAAAAAGCTGATTGTTCTTGTTGTTTTTTTGAAAGGTTTGCTCTTAATTGGCAATGTAATGAAAAAAAAAATATTTTTCTGTTTACAGTGGTAATTAATACACCTGTATATTGCCCCGACACTTTTCTTTTTTTAAGTAGCCTTCCGTCAGGTTCGTCAAAGTAAAAACTGGAGTGAAAAATTAGTTCTCTAAGAAACTGTTCCCTTTACCGTATACCTCTGAGAGAATGTGGCAAATTGCGGCGCATGTAGTACAAGGGTCGTACAAAGGGGCATGAGAGCACTCGGTGGCAGCCCTGGGTTGCCAGCGGCGAAGCGAGCCCCTACCACGATTTATGCACGCGCCTTAATCGATGTATTAATGTCTGGCAATACCGGCAATTACGCGTGACACTTTATTTATTTACTAGTGCCTGCCCGTGGCGTGGGTCGGTGGTTGTTACTGTGTTTACGTTTTAAACATTAAAAAAAAATACGGAAAAGCCTGCTGGCTGCTTTTGGAAAACAGGATTTTTCTTACACTACTTACCCTTTCGTTCAATGTGCTCAATAATTTGTTACGATAAGTGAGTTAAACATGAGTAAAAATTAAGAATAGTGTAAAAAATTCTAATAAATATAAATGAATAATAGTGTAAATAAGAAAAAAAATTTTTATTTCAATAAAATCGTGGGGTGCATGGGTCAATAGTTATAAATATTTCATTGACAGATATGAGAAGAAGGATTATCATTTTAATAATATCTTAAAAAGCACCCCACGCTTTTTTTAAATGTAACATTTTTTTCTTATTTACACTATTATTCATTAATATTTATTAGAATTTTTTACACTATTCTTAATTCAAAATTATTAATAAATATTTTCTATTTTTTAGTTGGGTTTTCTATTTAAAGCGTGTTTTTTTAAACTATTATTTGTTCTACTTTTTAGTTTGGTTTATTTATAAGAGCGTTTTTTTTAAATTTTTTTAAACGTTTTCTATCTAATCTACTATCAATTCCGTGGTAATTATAATAATAATAATTCTAATAAATATAAATGAATAATAGAGTAAATAAGAAAAAAAAATTGATTTAAAAAAAATCGTGGGGTGCATGGGTATAAATATTGTATATATTAAATATTTCATTGACAGATATGAGAAGAAGGATTATCATTTCGATAATATCTTAAAAAGCACCCAACGCTTTTTTTTTTATAAAAGAAATTGTGTTAAAATTACCTAATTGAATTTTGTTTAAAATTTAAAATATAAAATACAAAACCATTTAAAAAAGTTGTGCTAAGCGGAGTGCCCGATCAGAGTGTCTCTGGAAATGCACGCATGCGTAGTTCGCGCACTAGCTCTATCTCTCTTACTCTCATGCAAAGGATCCGGAAAGAAATTGATGAATCCTGGCGAATCTAATCAGGATAGTCGGATATTTTAATCGAATTATTGCATTTTCATCGGTCTTTGACAGGTGTGCAAAATTTGAATTATATCTGACCGTTTAAAGTGGGTCAAAATAGCGTTCAAAGGAGTCGGTTACAAACATATAAACATACAAACAAACATACAAACATACAAGTGAAGCTAATATAAAGCGTGTAAAATTGACTTATTTCATCCTTTACGGTAGGCAAAGGCAAACCAGTGGACATCCATACAGCCAGCGACCGATGCATTCGAATCATTCGGACGATTGAATCGATTAATCCGGCGCGTTGTTCGCAAACAGCCTGGTTGAGCGCCCAGTCGCCGCACGCCCGCCGTCGCGATGTGACACGCATGGCCACCTTCGATGGAGCTTTGTCGCTTACTGCATGATTTATTGTTCGTTTTGCGGATAGCTTAGCCCTTTGGTCTCGATTTTCAGGCTGCTTACAGTATCTCGAACGTAAAATACTAATGAGTTTACGAAGATTAAGAGGAAATTTTCAGCACATTCCTTTAATACCGAAAAATTTAATGTTCCTAAAGGTTTTATTCTCGTGTATAATAACACGAGAATAAAACCTTTAGGAACAAACAAAACAAAACAACAACAACTAAACAATTGACTTTAAAGTCAATTGTTTAGTAAATATACTATCAACTTAAATTGTACGTATATTCAAATCACAACTTACTGTCATTCTTTGGCAGTAATATGAAAAGGGTATATAGCACAACAAATTGATGTTTGTCTGTCAATTTGATAAACAATTAATTTTACTGGCTGTACTTGTACAAGTACTTATATCGGAAGAGAAATCCTACCTTTTATTGTACTATTTCCATTGCAGAGTAAGTAGGAGTTAATCGAGTGTCGGTAATCGAGATTAATGGTCAACAATCAATGTACTTATTTTAGTTGTGCTACTCGTTGTGATGCGGCGGTAATAGATGGCGCTACGATGTAAAGTTACCACGTTTTAATAAAGTTACATGGCCTATAACTAGAGAATTTACTGTTTTATTAAAATATTGGTTCTTCTCCGTGTCTTGTCAAATTATATAGTCTTGTAATATTATAAATATCATACATAACAAACAAACAGACAAACTTTCAGAATTATATTAATTTATGTGAATGGGATTATAAAATATCTCATCCATATTATAGCAATGCATTTTTAAAACCTACAAAAACTTGCAGATAAAAGAAATAACAACCGACTTCCAAAAAAAACACTAAAAGACGTGAAAAATAACTTTAATTTCGGAAGTCGGTGCCTTTGGTTTTGTATTTTCGTGTTTGGCCACCGACTTCCGAAATTAAAGTTATTTTTCACGTCTTTTAGTGTTTTTTTTGGAAGTCGGTTGTTTTTTTGCAAAAAAGTTTTTATTTTTCACTTTTTAGTTGCGGTACCTACCCCACACAAATTCGTATACCACTACTTGGTGTGTAAATAACAGTGACAGGAAATTATTAACACATCATCCATATAAACTAAGTCGAAAAAATCTGCAGTATTAAGGATAACTCAAAAACTACTGGTCAGACCTTGATCAAATTTAAATGGGACCACATGTGAAGCACCACCTATCAAATAAAAAAAGAATCATCCAAATCGGTTCACCCAGAAAAAAGTTATGAGCTAACACACATAAAAAAAAAAAAAAAAAAAAAAAAAAAAACATACAGACGAATTGAGAACCTCCTCCTTTTTGTGAAGTCGGTTAAAAAAGAAAACGATGAAAAATGTGTGGGTGGGACGATAATGAAATTCCTCTATTGTGCAACTCACATAAGAGAGATTAATCAAGAAAATGGTTAATATCTAGCAGGTCTTGGTGTATGTTGGCAATTACTAGCACTAATTAGTTATCTTTTTACACAATTTGTGTCTAGGAAATGTTTTAAGCAACATGATACATGTTACAAAAAGTTGTTAACGATAAAGTGCACAAAACTATGGTAGACTCAAACTCAAACTCAAAGCATTTATTTCAAATAAACCAATTACAGGCACTTTTGAATTGTCAAGGGGTCGGACAGTCAGAAATATGAAGCTAGTTACCCATTCCAAAGCGTAGTAGGTACCTATAGAGAAGAACGGGCAAGAAACGAAAAAAAAGAAGAAAGTAGATATGTTTAAGAAACGATAATAGGTACTGGCTGGCTTTCTTTAGAAAAATAAGTTTCAGAAAGTAAAAAAATATAATATGAAACTTAATTAAGTTACCTATTTGTTTAAATAATAACTTCAGAATTCGACAAAGCATAAGTAATTGTTGACTACCTACATAATAGAAGATTCCATCTTTCGCAAATACCAAAACAATCGTGCGAAAAATATAACAAATCTTTTTTATTTTAGCAGAATAAATTGTCATACATATGTCACATACCCATAATCTCAGTTCAGAAATAATATCAAAACTCACTGTTACCAAAGACCCATGAATTTTTTATGAAACGTACGCATTATTCAGTAGTTTCAGTAGTTAATCGCGACACTTTGCTGGTGCTACAGTCATAACCACTGATAGTTAATTTACCAGGAATGCATGAATAGCTGAGCGTGTGATTCTGAAGCGCCTGCAGTTGGCTCAAGAAGTTCATTTGAAATTCATATAGTAGACGTCACGGCTGTAGAGAGACTGAAAGGGGTTAATGTTTTTGAGCGTAGTTTAAGGCTATATACCTGTATAGATTATACGTGGTTATTGTTATTTTTTTTGTAAAAACTCACTCAGTCAGTTTAATTTTGAATTGGAAATCTCTTTTGAAGCACCGTATAACTTTGTTTTTTTCTTCCCAAAACTGATATGAAAGTCAGATGTTTCAAAGGCTTTTGTTATAACCGCGCCAAAACCTAAGAGTAGGTATGCCGAGACTGATTAACACTTGTCAAATTACCTTAATTATTTAACCCTGATAATAAGAAACAGAATAATTAACGCTTTAAAACTGCACCACCAATTATCCCGGCATCGAATATTGATCGGAAGGATGTGAATTTGTGTTGACCACAGAGAAGTAATGCGGCGAATACGTTGCCGCCATTTTGTTTCAATTAATTAATGGGATTTGTGGGATATTAATGGTAATATTGAAAATAAATCATGCGTCTATCCATGTGAGTTGAGAAAACAGGAAAAAATTGGAACCCTGGTAACAGGCCGGATTAACGACGGTACGCAAAAAATATTAGGAGTTTAAGCGATTAATTTTGTATTCATAAAATATGGTTATTGTGATATGTTTTGAATAGGTTTCATGATAGTCATACGCAACTTCTAAACAAAATATGGGTTTCAGAAAAAAACTGCGTAAGTGAACATCAGAATGGTGCATAGATATTGTCGCGGAAATACAAAATATCAATGAAATCCCACATGTCATTTATCCAAGACAATTGTCGCTTCGTTGGAGGTTGACTCAGTGGGCCATCCATAGCGGCTTAGCGCGGATTCTTCGCTCGCTTCGACGCAAATAAAGCGTTGCCAACACTATACACTTTTTCAACATAACAGCTAGTGATAAATAATAACTGTTCAGTAAATATTCACATGACATTCGCGTTTAATATTCTACGCGTTAGCTTTTAGTCTGAAAGTTTTAATAGACCATCGCAGTATGGCGTCTGTTATTTACATGTTGAATGTATCCTTTATAACCTTTTGAGCGATAGAACAAAGAACAATGAGAAGTGGCGGTCCACGTTTAAGCTTTTAATAGACAGTTCTCGGACTACTATTAATAATTTGATTAATTTTCACCTGAAAATATCTAACTGTTTACATTTACAACTTGTGAAAGTTTTGACAAAAGGTCATTTTAATCCTGTAGGTTATCAGAATTCTGTTTTCGTCTACAATCTACATCATCTCATAGATATAAAATTAACAAGGAACTATAAATAATAACAGTGCATCCACAGTTTTCCATTCTCAGTCGATAACTGAGTATTACCGATGTCTGATCTTCCGCTGAGCACTGGAAATAGCTCCATTTTTCAGCATTTTCGTTTACCCCACCATTAGCGAGATACCGACAAACCGCTCGCCTCGAAAGCAAATAAAGATTTGGAATACCTTGAAACTTTCCACGGATTTAAAACCAATCACAAAGACATATTGGACGGATATTTTGATTGTTTATTTAGGATTAAATCTTCGGAACGCATGATTTGTTTTTAATAATGAATGTTTGATTGGATTCATACGATGAATATGGATCGACGTTTCGTGGTTTGTAATTTTAGCCACACATTTTTGGCTGTGGCAAATATTTGTGTTAAAAGCCCGAATAAAAAAATAATATTTTTTGACGAACATGTTGGACACTTTTATCGCTGTACTACGAACAGGTATATGATAAAGGATACACTGTATCGGCAGCCTATGTGAAGTATCTATCGTAATCTACAGTACACAGCCTGTTACAGGCCACCACCGAGCGGCTAATACTGCTGGATACTATTGCCTGCCTGCTTATATCTGTTGTAAGTACTAGGTATATACAAACGTTATGCCTACCTACAGCCCTACACTTATGTCTAAGCGTCTTCAAATATTTATAACAAGTGCCAACAGACAAACATACGAAAGCTTACGTATGATGCGTCATTTACATTGTAAATTACAAATACGACATTCACAGCTATCTGGAAGGCGCACAGAATCCTCCGGCTTCTTCCCGAGGAACCAGAGGTGACGTTTTCATTTAAAATATCGCCGCGTCGGTGATCCAGCGTTACTGTATTTACATAAAACACTCGTATTCAGCAAATTATGCGGGTATTCGAATGTTTTGATCGCGGAATCCAGATGGAGCCGGTATAAATCTCGCTTTGAGCTCGGCCAGCATTCCTGGCAAGTTACCGAACAACAGTAATGAAGGTTTAATCTGCTAAATTCCTGCATAATCCGCCGGGATCTCGGAGACTCGGCTTTGCTCTCTACCTATAATTATAACTTTAGTTGTACGTGTCTTTATTAATACGTAAGCAGATGAACACAGTTTGGATTGTGTGTTAAGTTACGTTTAATTGTAGCGAGAACATCCTTTTACATTATTGCGTCCCTTGTGCTACATAAATATACTTAATTATGCACCTAAGGACAATGAACAAAATCGTGGCGGACAAGGAAAAGAATCTCGTCTTTATAAGACATCAATTACAAGGTAAAACTTTAAGAAAAGTAAGGAACAAAACGAAATCCATAAAACATCTCATCTAAATACTTAATCGTATAAATTACGTCCATTTCACGAACAGACAATAAGTCCATAATTTCGCATGTCATTAGCGCGCGCCTTTCTCAAATTCACAAAGATGTCGTAATAAATTTTAATACTTTTCGTAGCGGCCATTACAATTTGTGCGAACGACATCGCATTACACGAGGTTGCTAAAAGCACATTTTAAAAGGGCGTCTGGATAATTCCTCCAGGACTTGTACCGGGACTACCGACTGTAGTTAGGACACTCCATTCTTAATGACTACGTATTGTTTTAAGGAACTCAAAAATGTAGACTATGGAATTAAGTTTTAACTTTGTTTTAAGAGACACAAAGATAAAAGGTTCTTTTTTGAGGATTTTAATTCTATTTCGTTTTCCTCGAGGAGTGGCAGTGGAAAGAGGTTTCCCGTGCTGGAATACTCGCCACTGAATTTTATTCATTTTGCGTCATCTTGGTTCTACAATAACCTTTTGAATATATTTAGTTAATAATAATAGTAATATTCTTTTGCTTCTCATTATTAGTGACCAGGCGCGTATCCAAAATTTTGGTTCGGGGGGGGGGGGGGACAAACATTCAAACAACCATGAGAACTCTGTAAAAAATTGCGTTTGTTTTATGTAACGTCAGTTTTCGGGGGAGATAAACCCAACCATCCCCCCTCTGTATACGTGCCTGTTAGTGACCTTATTCTAGAGACACTAGACCCAATATGAACATACAAAAAAAAAAAAAACTATTTTGGGAGTAGATCAGGAAGCTAACAGCATTTACGTTCTTAATTTTAAATCGATGTGTACATTATAAAACCTGTAGAGCTTAAATTTATTGTAATCATTGAAAATACATTGTTCCTGTCACATGCTATGCCTGCCAAAATACAATGTTCCTGCCACATGAAATGCCTGTCATTTGAAAAGGTTGAATACTAATATTTATTTCAGGCTTCAGATTGGAAGGACGTCATAGATCTACGACGTACAAGTATCTGGTGCAGTGTTCAACTTTCTTCGGTGACGAAGTGCCAACTTTTGGCGCGTAAGCTTGTAACATGAAAGAAATGCAAAGACTGAAACATGAAGTCTTAATCTCATCGTATAATAACCAAAAACAATCCAACTTAATTTTTATGACACATCTGTGCCCTTGTCTATGCCAACACCTTTGGAGAGAGCATTTAGATAATTGCGGGACAGACGCGCGCGGTACTTTGTTGGTCGCCGCTTTTGCAGCCCTGTGGTGCGCTTTGTGCAGCATTTTATCTGGCGTTACATTGTTCGATGACAGCTGTGACACGCCTGTGGTCGATCTGCGACACCGACGCACGTTTGCGTTGCGTGTTCATTAAAATAATGACACGGTCTCGCAACGTGTGCTATGTTGTAGTTATCACGCTTTGATTGGTGCACTTGTTTGCGTTTTTGCTGTGTCGTGGTTTTAATTGGGATGTTGTAAATTGTTTTGGAACTGGATTAATTTAAAAATATCAGAGTCCATATGCTTTTATGTAGTTCGTCCCCTACTTGAGCTGAAAGCAGATAGTGATTGAGAGTGAGAGAGAGAGAGAGTGGTTACTGTGGAAATGTTCGTTGCTGATGTTTATTTAAATTCCGAACGTTGAGTCTGGGTCAGTTTTTAGCCAAGATGAAGCTGCAATATCCATATAATCAGGCACAACTAAGAGTTGGACAAGAGAAAAATCGCATTTAAATAGTTGTAAATAGCTGTTGGCTAGGCTCTTGTGATACAGGAACTCGTAGTACAAGAGCCAAGGCTACACAGATGTTTGTGACCAAAAAAGGAAAATAAAGAAATGATTATTATTAAATTATAAATTTAAAAGAACCTAACTACGTTTCTTACGAAGTAAACAGCAACGCAGCAGCGAATGCCAATAACAATCAAACTTGGTAAATAGCACTCAATGATATCTCTGCCGACTACACAAGGGAAATGAGCGTGATATTCTATTTTGCAGCCAACGCAGCTTTATGAGGCAGCTAATCAAGCGAGAGTAACGACGCTAGACATCAAAGGTTTCATAACTTCTTCACTCCGCTCGTCGCTTTCAGGATTATAAATAAATATCGCATTCTCTTTTGTGTGTAGCATCGAAATGTTCAATTTTAAATGCTTGTAAAATTCCTTGAATAGGCTTTAAAGTGTGAAAGGTGCGTTTTTGATCGAATTAAACATTAACTAGCGTTTCTTTTGAAAGCAATGACAGTAGCCTCTATTCATAGGTATTTTGTTTGCAATTTTTCAGGAACAGTTTTCACAGTCGTCACGGGACGCCTGGCAGATGTGAAACATACCACCATATAGCGTGGCGACGCATAGCCACGACATGAGTCGCCACGACATGCGTTGCAACGGGAACAATCGGTTTTACCCGCGGCTATAGATGTTTCACATCGAAAATGGTCACCCATCCAAAGACTGACCTAGGCAAGCGCTGCTTAACCTGGCGGCTTCACTGTTGCGAGCTAATCAATGTAAAACACAATATAATCAAAATGGTCACCCATCCAAAGACTGACCTTGGCAAGCGCTGCTTAACCTGGCGGCTTCACTATTGCGAACGAATCAAGTTAAAACAAAATATAATCAAAATAGTCACCCATCCAAAGACTGACTTTGGCAAGCGAAGCTTAACATTGCAAATTCATTCTTATTTACCCTATGTTCAAGGTCCACATCAAAAACTATTTTGTAAAGAAAATTTAGCGTGGCGACGCGTCGTCACGCTAACAATCGGCTTACCCGCGGCTGTAGATGTTTCACATCAAAAATAATGTGACGCCTTTCTATTTTATTTAGTTCTGTTCACAACTCGGCCTGCCTGTAAAGTTTTAATTTTCCGGTGTGAAAAGCACCCTATGCAATACTATACTTGTTTTTTTTTAGGCACCGCGTTACCTGTGCTATACAACAAACTTTAATAAACTCGAAAATGTTCTACCGTACAGGTAGAGATACTTTCGCTTACCTACTTGATATTAGCGTGCATAGTTCGTGATAACTGGTAACAGAGGGGCAATCCCCGTATTTTCAAGAACGTTCACATGCTTAGGGCAGTCTCAGTCTGACAAACGAATCTCAAATTTACCTACATTTTTGACATTGAAGATGCGCGCGGATACGCAGAAATACACGTCAATCCGCTCTGACTCACTCGGATGCGCTGCCGCTCTCTCAAGCAGCTGCAAATCCCACTTTAATCATTTAACAATGTAAATTGAACTCCGCGTCGATAAGTTTTAAAATGAAAATCTTTTTCATTGAAGAGATATCAAGAACAGCACAGTTTACGGCTTCAGATACCAATAAACTGTAAATGGATCGTAAATATTGGAAAGCGTAAAAAATTTAATCTTCGTTGAAGAGGAGGTAGTATTCTTACTTTGATCTGTTTGCTTGTTACGGCTCGAACGGATTAGTGATTGCTACTTCATTTTAGGAATCGAGGTTTTGTTTGAGTTATAAACGATCGGCCGGTATGTTTTGTAAAAATTTCACCGTGAAAACTTAGGCGAAGAGGGCTCGAAGTGAGCTGTCATTCCACCTGATACTAGGGCATGACACTATTGACAGTTCACTTCACCTTAGTTTTCACGGTGACATTTTTACAGAATAGGTCGGCAGCAATTAAAATTGAGATTTCATCAGTAAATACTGCATCTCACTCATCTAATCTGACGCAACCAACATACATTCGTTTAAAAGGTGTTGTTACTTGGCCCTGTTTTACTTTTCGGTAGGAAGGATTTTAGCATTCAAACCATCCGGAAATCTGATCTCCGCAATGCTACTGTGAATTTACTGGAAAGAATCGAACTTATGACCATGCTCAACAATTTCACTTTGAGGCTCTAGAATGTTCAAAGGTCGCTCATACTGTCATACATAGTAAAACAATGATGGCGCAAGGAGGCAAAAATACAATCGAATACTCTCCCCTAAGCATTGGAATCGGTTCAGTAAAGCAGCATGCATCTGGATTTGTAAGTGTAAATAGAACAATACGTACATGTTCCGGGCCATTGGGCTCGATCGATGAGTGGGACACCCAACTGATTTCCCATCCATTGAGCCCGCTCGTTTGGATGTCCACATGCTGTCGTAAATAAAATGCTCTGTTACTACTAGCATTATTTATATGCGCTCACATGATGTGTTGGGGTTGTCGGTATTTGTGAGTGTGAAGGGAATGATGTGAATATATTGTTTTGTTACCTATTCGTTCAATGGCTTGCTTGAACTAAACACAGTAAGTTTTATCGGCTTACGTTCTTGGAAAAAGATTTTTACAAACAAATCTGAATAGAGAGTTTTAGTATGCAGATTATTGTCTATATATTGCCAACTAAAATTTACCTTTTGAATCTTCTGCTTGCCTTTCTATTATGATCATGACATTACATTTCAGTAGGTAGAGAACGCTCTTTGTTTATATCAACATATTTATAAAAGCGCCGCTGAAAAGCAACCCACGGTTATGCTACGCACGTATCGTGTACTGTACTGAGCTTCACTTTGTATGAAAACGTAGGCGGTATCCAGGGCTAAGCTACGCACGTGTATTTAGCTTCGTTTTGTATGAAAACCTAAGCGATATTTTCCACTACGACCCACGGCCACGCTACGCACGATTGCGTATCTGGCAATTAAATGAACACGTGGTAAACCTCTCCGTGCACATCTTACGTAGTACAGGATGGTCGACTTCAACCTCGTGCAATTTAGTAGCTACACCTACATACCTTGTGCTGTACATATATGTATTGCCTATCCAATATATCCGTCTGGGGTGCCTCGTTTGTATAATAATAATAATTGGAAATCGGATTATGTCGCATGCCGCGTCGGAATGTTTGCTTTCATCAAGTGTGCACAGCCAATTCTGCTGTGCTAACAACACGTTTTTTTTTAAATATAAACAGTGCCACAGTGAAGTAGGATGCAAGCTTTGTCCTCTTTTGTTACTCACATTTTATCAACTCAACTAGGTCATGACCACGGAGTATAGAAAGAAAGTCATGACGTAAATGCCTGAGGTTCACAGGACTGAGTTCACAGGATTGCCAGACCCCCCATACTGAAAAGTCTGAAACTCTGTACTTCTGAAAGGGGATTGAATTTTACTGTGACATTTCATATCTGTTTGTTCAAATCTGAACTTTAGAAGAGACTGTAACCTCTGAGTTTGTTTCGGTCTTTCTTCTCAGAGTAGTCAGTTGGGAAACAGTTGTTTTTCATAACAAAACAGAAATCATCACATCATCATCATTTATCATTTATCAACCTTTACTGCCCTTCTGCTGGGCAAAGATCTCTCCATAGCCTTCTGCACTTCTCTGTGTATTGCCTTTTCTGGCCAATCTCTCATAAACGCTGCGTTTCCTGCAATGAGACAAAATACAATCAATAAGTAATAATAATAATAAATCTCTATTACGAGAAGAATGGGTACAGTAAATCTTCTTAAAAACAAATTTGGTCTTATGTAATGTGCACTTAGGTGTCAAAGGAGTGCTTTGGCACTCGTACTAGGATTACCCTGTCTCACGAATGCCATTGTGTGTGGTGTGTGTGGTGTGCGTGTGTGCGCGTGTGTGTGTGTGTGTGTGTGTGCGTGTGAGGGTGTGTGTGTGTATGTATATGTATGTTGTGGTATACGTGTGTTTTTTGTGGTGTATGTGTGTTCGGTAATGTGTGTCCAGAAGTCCAGAAAGTATGAATGAGTTTACGTTGGTGAAATAGTCACTTTAAGTCTAAAATATGTTCATTGACTTCCTTTACAGCCGATATATTCTGTTAAAAAAATCACGGTGAAAGCTTGCGTGATGTGAGCTTGAAGTGACCTGTCAATAGTATCAATCTCTAGCATCAGGTGGATTGACAACTCACTTCACGTAAGTTTTCACGTTGACATTTGTACAGTATAGACCGTCTGGTGGAATGAATGCTCACTTCACCTAAGTTTCATGGTGACATTTTTATAGTATAGACCAGCTGGTAGAATGAATGCTCACTTCACCTAAGTTTTTAAGGTGACCTTTTTACAGTATAGACAGGCTGGTAGAATGAATGCTCACTTCGCATAAGTTATTACGGTGACATTTTTACAGTATAGACCGTCTGGTGGAACTAATTCTCACTTGACTTAAGTTTTCACGGTGGCATTTTTACAGTATAGACCAGCTGGTGGAATGAATACTCACTTCACTTAAATTTTCACGATGACATTTTTACAGTATAGACCGGCTGGTGAAATGAATGCTCACTTCACTTAAGTTTTCACGATGACATTTTTACAGTATAGACCGGCTGGTGAAATGAATGCTCACTTCACTTAAGTTTTCACGTTGGCATTATTACAGTATAGACCGGCTGGTGGAATGATTGCTCACTTCACGTAAGTTTTCACGGTGACATTTTTACAGTATAGACCGGCTGGTGGAATGAATGGTCACTTCACTTAAGTTTTCACGGTAACATTTTATAATAATGTTTAATAGCTCCACTGCGAACTAACTAGTCACTTTGCAACAGCACCGAAGTACTTTGGGTAAAGAGTATACTCTCCGGCATGTGGTTTGGAACTTGGCGGTGCAGCGCCGCTACCAAATGTATTGCAGTGTTAATTCACAGGCTGTAAAATAAAAGCTAATAAGTATTATATTATAGAAATGACTTTTCATCTTCGATACCTGAAATACATATTAGTAACAAATAAATTATATCAAGACTGACGAACACGGATCTCTTTACTAGAATGGACAGTGGGAACTGTACTTTGGGGTGTCGTTATTGTTTTTATTGCGCATCCTACTAGAATATAATAGGATAGAATAGAATATTTATTTGCTCAGAATGTAGGTATTTACAATAAGGTGGTTAATTTTTTTTTGTATTTTTATTTTTATTTTAGTTGGGTTTGCTCTTGACTCTAGTCTAGGTCAGAGATGACAGAGACAAAATCGACGATGGAGTGAGCTTACCCAGAAGAAGCCTGTTCACTCTCACTTTGAAGAGATTTGGGTTGTATGCGGTCGGAAACACAGGCGCAGGTAGAGAATTCCACTGTTTTGCTGTGCGCATTATAAAAGATGTTTGGAAGCGCTTAGTGCGAATTGGTGGAATAGCAACTAGGTAGGGATGGTAACTTGCAGTGCGCCTAGATGTCCGATGGTAGAAGGGGGCCGGTGGAATGAGGTCGTGGAGTTCTTGGGCACACTCACCGAAGTACAATCTGTAGAAGACCGACAAGCAGGCAACCTTACGGCGATGAGCCAAGCTGTGAAGCTTGGCATCCACCAGTTTTATGTCGCCAATGAGTCTCTTAGCTCTGCGTGCCACCGAGTCAAGCGCGGCAAGTTGGTATTTATCTGAGCCATCCCAAAGGTGGCTGCAATTCTCCATGTAGGATCGGACTTGCGCTTTGTACAGGGTTAAAAGCTGTCCAGGCGTAAAGTATCGCTTCACCTTATTTAGGATGCCCAGCTTCTTAGCCGCAGTTTGGGCTTTATACTCGATGATGGCGCCGAAGTTGAGGCCAGATGTCAACTCGATGCCTAGGAGCTCGAGCCGATAAGTTACAGGAACAGATGTACAGATGATTGGTTGATTTTACTCCTTTTAGCGGTAAAAAGACACGCCTGTGTTTTGGTGGCGTTAAAAGAGCCCAGATTGTCATCACCCCACTGGGAGACAAGGCTTAAGGTCAAATCTGTCCGCTCTACCATGGCCTCTCTCAAGGAACAAACTTCGGCCCCGCTGGTTTTTGCGCTGGACAAGTATCTCTCTGAAACAGTACTGTCGTCTGCGTACCCAACAATACCAGGCTGAAGTAGGTCATTGATGTGCAGCAGGAAAAGAGTTGCAGAGAGAACAGACCCTTGAGGAACTCCGGCATCAATAGCCATAAGGTCGGAGGAGCAGCCGTCTACGACTACTCTGATCGACCGTTCGCTAAGGAAGTCTGATATCCAGCTACAAAAAACCTTGATATAATTAATGATATTATAACTATATAACTAATTAATAATTATAACTAATATTATACTTGTGAAAGTTTGTGTGTTCGGATGTTTATTATTCAATCACGCAAAACGGGCGGGACGAATTTGGATGAAATTACGTACACAGATAGTTTATAACCGAATATAATTAATTTCCGACATCCACTCGGACGAAGCCGCTGCCAAAAGCTGGTTGTCCTTAAGTCCTTTTAAGACGGTGACAGAGAAGTTGGTCTAAATATTTGTCAAGAAGGACACTCTTAGGTTATCTCATTTTAAATATGTTTTAACAGATTGTCAAAACCAAATGTAAATGAAACATTCTCCACCAACTGACAAATTCGTAATACATCTCCGTAATCCGTATACGACCCGATTGTCATCAACTCATCACATCACTCCAGCTTCATTACAGTAGGTACTAGAGATACCTACACGTTTTCGTACGGAGCCGGCTGCTTTGCAAGTTAATAACCTATTTGGCGTCGTTCTAAAGGCTACATATTCACAATGGTGGGGCCTGGGCGTCCATCAGGAATCGGATTTGTGTGGAGAGCGGGTCATGCCGCTAGTGATAATGGAAAACGGATTACCGCGAACTCTCTAACTAAAGCCTGTGATCCCTTCATGTAGGTCGGCTATGTCTGTCGACGGAATTTGCATTGCACCCTTTATCATTGATGTTTTACGTCTTGGTTGTTTTGTTTAATTTGTTTTGGTCTTGAAGTTATTTTTAAAATATTCTGTTTAATTTTTTTTAATATTTTTATAAACATCAAAAAAGTAGCTTTCATTGGGTTTTGCTGCGGATATTGAGGACTTCTTATTTTTGTTAAATATTGTAGTGTGACTTCAAGGCTAGTTTGTACGGTGAGACACAAAATACAATGAGCACTAACCATAATTAAAATAACATTCAGTCTATACAATACATTACATACTATACTTTATTACAACACAAGTTAAACAAATGAAAATTCCATCAAGTTCGAATATGGAACCTAACCTAGCATACAGAATGGTTTCTTGTCGCCCTACTTATGGCTTAAACTATGAGGAGCGGGTCATGTGTGCTTGTATCCTACTTATGCATGAAATGTCTGAATATTACCTACCTACGTACAACCGGGTGCACTGAGAAACAAATTATGTCGTCGGTACGCGATTTATGTCACGAGGAGTTTTCTTTGAAGGGTTTAAACATAACTATTTAGAAATATAAGTCGACGTGGGAAGATATTAAGTCTTATAATATTAGAATCTGTGTCGCTAAAGTCGAGTGCGTTAAGTTATTGGGATTAATGGCAACTGCATTTTTGCATATGATTTTTTGCATTTTATTTAAAAACAAATGTGTATCCTTTTAGAACACAAATGTGTACTGTGTCCTATGTGTATGGTGCTGGTGTCATTAAATGGTGCAGTAGATCCTTTCATTTTCATTGCAGCGATAGTATACAGGCAGGCAGGGACATCGACATATAAGATGGCTGTATAATAGTGTGTAGCATGGTCCAAAAAAACAAGGTCTGGCATTCCGGGAGTGACACATGCGTACGTCACTATCCAGTTGCCACTTTATTGCAACAAAACACGATTTATGGAAACATTTTCAGTCACAATTCTGTTAAAAAATACAAATAAACCATTTAAATTGTCATTTAATTTTTCTAATCAAACGAAACAATTCAATTTCAACTTAAACCAACGTAATTGTTAGTTAAAACCTCTTTGTTTTATCGGATTCGCACAGGTAATAAAGGCGATTGGGGAGATATTATTACACACTACTGGTATCACAGCGGAGATGACGTAGGCTTGTGTCACCCCCGTGACCGGAATGCTATACCTGGCGAAGTATATTATTATACCATGGCGTGTAGTTCTCATTCGGTGGCTATTAAAATTGGTACAAACAGGAATACAGTAAATAATAAATCGACAGTTATTTTGCTTTGCACATTGCTTTTTGTTACTGCATTAATAATTTGTTAGTGAGATTATTGATCAAAGGTGTGTACAGTCAGTAATAATAGTTCTACTATTGATAGTATACTATATACTAGAATTGATAGTATTTTTGTAGAAACTAACATAATAATGTGTAGAGAAAACGTAACCACCCATTTGAATTTTGTTAATAGAATAATTCATTTTTAATTATTAATCTCTGTAATAGGTACCCTGGTCTCATTTGGATATTGCCTTTAAATCGATTCATACTAGCGTAAGTCACGTCCCAAGTCACATCGCCCGAGGCCATGCACCGAGGCCTTACACTATAATTGTGCATTTAGTGAAATATTAAATCAGCAGTAATATAATATTCTACGCTATACAGAACGTGTTTAATTTTTCTAGTTAACTGTCCATTGTAGCCGGTCGTTATACGAACGACGCGTCATCGTGTGCCGCATAATTGCATCATATTATATGCAGCCGCCACAATGCAGTACACACGACGAGGCCACGTTATTGCCCATTGACCACAGCATAAGGAGAACAGTAGGCCGAGTTTATAATTCATGAATGAGGAGTATTCGACGCGGTGTTGCCTTAACGCGGTGCATTGACTTTAACGTTACGTGTGTAGCTGTTTGATGAGTGAGTTTGATAAAAAATATGCGATTTCTTCTAGTGTTGTTTTTATTCAAACTTATATCAGGACCCACCTAATCTACGTATGATGTTGTGTAGGTATACAGGCTCTAGCTATTTTCACTTAAAATGACATACTTAACCTGACTTAAGCTGACTTATCATAGTACGAAAAGCGTATACAAAATTGGAAATGTATATCTTGATATGTCGTCGTATGTACCTACCAAATATCTAGGCATCCATCTTGATTATTTTGTGTACTGTCAGTTGTGTGCAAGACGGAGATGTGCAAGGCGGAGCATGTTGATCACACGCATTGCACTATCACAGATATTTGTTAAATGACAGCCACATCACTCAAGTGTATTTTCTTTAGTTGTCGTTTTTGGTACCCAAATCTGGCGAATTGATATTTCGATTTTCAGAACATGATCCGTTTGTTTGAATGGTTAATGTGACATAGTTTTCGTTGTAAGTAATATCTACAATTGAAACCTAACTGTGTGTGTTTGATGCGAAAACTCCTGATTTTCGTAACGTTTTTAAATTGATTACCAAATCAGCTACTTAAGGGTGGTCGGACATCTGACGGAAGATGAGTCGAGTGTAACTTAGTTAACTTCCAGTTAGTACGTTCGATGCACTAACGCGGTCATCGGTTGAGTGTTTTATTATTATGTGAATGTGAGGACTATGTAGGTAATTTTTATTTTTTTATTTTATTTTTTCACTTTCTCAGGTAGTTTCAATGATAATCTGTCAGTTTGTGTGGTTTATGCGGCCTACCCAAATGTCCTTTCTTTGGTATTGTTCGTCGAGTGTTTGAGCTCCTTAAGTGCTGAGTTGAGCTCCACGATTAGGGACTAATGCGTGCAGTGATTGGACAGGTCCACTCATTCTGTGTGGTTTTTCCTCAAAATACCATTTCAGACATAAATCTACATGGTCTTCACATGATCTGACCAAGATTATGTCTGGACTTTAAAAGAGACTGTGACCTCTGAGTTTGTTTCGGCCTTTCTTCTTAGAGTAGTCAGATAGGAAACGCCGGACCTCATCTAGTTTTAAAAATATGATTGACGTGTAAAAGTGTTTGTATAAACCTACTTACAGAAATAAAATCATTTATCATTTATCATTTGTCCGTTCTGGCGTTACGCGACCGACGATAAGCGACGCATCTTCCGTCAGATGTGCGACCACCCTAAGGGAAAATACACAATATAGCGCACATCGGCCATGACGCAACACCAAATGCGCCCCCAAGCCTTACTTACCAATAAATGTTTCAATCGGCATACCATTTACGAGCACTTTAGACTTACTACGGAATAGCATGAATTCCATTTTGAATTGAATGTAATGTAATTAATGACTTAGTTACGCTCCGTTGGGTGTGCGATTCAGAGAGAAAAATAGATGTAAATGGCGATTAGGTGATTGTGGAAGGAGCGTCGGTAGCTGCATCCTTCATTGTGCTACTAATACTTAGCACATGATCATAAAAGCAACGCTGGATGAATGTTTTTCTTACAATTGAGATAGACGATACTCTTTATTATGTATACCGTAAAAATTACAGATATAAATGTAGAAATTAACGTAAAATTAACGTCTAATACAGTTGGGTAAAAGTAGGTTGCTTAATATTATAATAATAATTTATTTTTGATCAGACTACAAATGAGGTCCATTGTGTTATTAAAAATCTTACTTAGCCTATGTTACTACTTAATAACTAAAACAGATCTTGTTCAATCAGCTAACGCCCACACAAGCGGACTATCTGCCCGGGCGGCTATCGAGCGCAAAATGATGTTGGGACTGTCACGCAACCTGCGAAATACCGAGGCAGATTTCTTGCGCCATTCTGCATTAGAGCTGTCAGTGCGCGCGTCGGCAAACATCGCCGACGCACTGCAGAAACGTGGCAGTCGCAACAACACCCTGAACGCATTGTTATATTGGATACGTAGAGCAATGCAAGCCCTTTGAGTATATGTGAACCACAGGGCCCCCGCGTACAGTGTTGTGCAATACTCCTTCAAAAGGGCAATTTTAACTGCGACTGTACATCGAGAGAACCTGCGGGCCAGCATGTTCACCCGGACTGACAACGCTCTGCGCTCCCTCGCCAAGTCTGAATCGTCTTTCAGAAAAAAGTGAATAGTTATTGAATTTCGTGTTCCTTTATAATCCTGCAACGGGTTCTAGGCCATCAATAAAATGTCTGCCATAATTCTGAGTGGAAGCAATAAAAAAGAACGTTATTATGGAGAGAAGACGTCACTTGAGCCGAGAAAGCCGTGGGAATGTTCGAAGCTGGTTCTCGGCAACGTGCTGTGGCAATCGCTCTGGGCACTACGCGGAGTGTTATAAGTCGACTTTGTACACGTTACCGCATCACTGGCAGCGTGGCAGAGCGACACACGCAGACAAGATCATTACAAACAAATGACTGCTTGATGAAATCGTACAATGACCGCGATGATGTTGGTTACGAGGCTTCATAGGTCTTCAGTAATGTTAATAAGCGATCAAACCATAAGACATCGCTTGCATGAAGTCAATCTCCGTTCCCAAAGGTCGCTACGTGTACCACCTATTGAGCCCCGCAATCACAGAGCCAAAATTGGGCAGAAGAAGAGTGGCGTTTTGTGTGTTTTTCTGACGATTCTCGCTTTGGTATGAGGCCAGATACTAGACGTACACGGTATCTGTCGCATAGTCGAGGCCTATCTGACGGACAGGGCCGTCATCTACCCCGGTCACCAGGGAGAATGGAACTGGCGAGATATGTCGTGCGGTGTCCCACAGGGATCGGTCCTGGGACCGCATCTGTGGGACATCGGGTACGACTGGGTGCTGCGCGCCGACCTCCCTAGCGGCGTCAGCGTCGTTTTTTACGCTGACGATACGCTGGTCCTGGCGCAGGGGAGGTCGCACCAGGCGGCGGCCGAATTAATGACACGCGGGGTTGCGACAGTCATTGAGAGGATCCGGCAATCGGGACTCGAGGTGGCCCTGCACAAGTCCAAGGCCATGTGTTTTCATGGCCCTCGGAACACGCCACTCTCAGGTTCCCAAACTTGCCGGATTGCCGCCATGGGAGCTGGAGGCAAAAATCCTCGCGCACATTTGGGAGTGGCGCGAGGAGGCGAAACGCCGGGGCGTTACTCCGCTGCCGCGAGAAATCGCGGCACAGCGGACAGAGCTCCGGCGGGATCTCATGGCGGCATGGAGAGTGCGACTGTCGCAACCCAGCGCTGGGTACGCCATAATTGCGGCGGTAAGCCCCCTCTTTGAGGAGTGGCTTGAGAGGCGCCACGGCGTCCTGACCTTCCGCCTGACGCAGGTCCTCACCGGACATGGCTGTTTCGGGAGGTTCCTGTTTCGGATAAAGCGGGAGGAAACGCCTGGGTGTTGTCATTGTGTGGATCGACCGGAGGACACGGTGGAGCATACGGTGGACGTCTGCCCGGCTTGGGCGGAGCACCACCGTGTCCTCGTGGCGGCGATCGGCGGCAGCGACCTCTCGCGTCCGGCCCTGGTTCAGGCCATGGTATGGAGCGAGAGAGAATGGGAAGCAGTCACCTCCTTCTGCGAAGCAGTAATGCTCGCGAAGGAGGAGGCGGAGCGCGTGAGGGAGAGGCAATCATTGCGCCCTCATGCCCCTAGTCGCCGCAGGAGGAGACACCCTGGGCGTCGGGAGTCTATAGCCGACTCCCGGCCACCGTAGGCGCGGGCCTGCAGACGGCGAGCAATGCGCAGCTCGCCGTCCGGTAAGGACCAGGCCCGGGTCGAAGGCGCGTTGTGTTCCACGCGCGCCTCAAAGAGATGTCAGCATAATTGCCGGGGTCCGCTAGGGCCGATGCCTGCCGGGGTCGCGGATTGTTCGAAAGAGTTACCGTGGCCTTGGCGCACAGGCAACTGAAGGAACACGGGTGGGTTTTAGTCAGTAAGAGTCTGACACGCCCTTCCGCTCCGCCCAGAGCGGGAGAGGTCATTTGATGATTTCCCACACGAAAAAAAAAGACGTACACGGTATTGGAAGACCCGTAGACACAAACAACGTTTAAAATCATGCCTCATGCAATCATCGAAGTACATGCACAATGTGGTGGAACAATCATGATATGGGCGGGTATTTGGATCGGCGGGAGAACCGAACTGATTTGGATCAGAGGCAAACTGAATGCACAGATTTACGCTGAAACGATTATATCAGATGTTGTCATTCCTTTGCGGCGCTAATTTGGTGCTTAATTTCTGCTTATGCATGATAATGCACGTCCACACACTGCCAGAGTCGTTGAAAACACACTTGCCGCAGCTAATATCAACGTGCTACCATAGCCTGCTAAACCGCCAGACTTGAATCCTATTGAGCATGCATGGAGTATGCATCAAAGAAGAGTTCTCCCAAATATGGATGCCATACACACACCAGAAGATCTTTTTCGCCTGTTACAGCGCACGTAGACTGGCCATTCCCCAACGTGATTTGAATGAACTCATATTGAGTATGTCAAATCGTTGTGATTGTATTAAACGCATTAACGGCACAAATATAGATTACTAATTATTTATTTTACGCAAAGCTTTAAAAAAATATTTTATCTTTTTATCACATTTTAATGTCAAGATTAACTAAGGTGAAAAAGCCAGCATAATCCAAAATCGCGAAACGTCTTTATTAATGCAAAACCAGAGAGTACTTCGTCGACCTACAGATACGAAAACAATTTATTTAATCAATCTAAATAGACATTTTTATTGATAGAGCAATAAAATATTTAAACAAAAATATCTTGGTCCCTAGACACTTTGGATGTGTGTATTTCATTGTTTGTGAACAGAACCAATTTAATAAAAATATTTGATTGGCTATTCTGAGATTTGATACAATATTCTCCACTTAAACTCAACGAGTCCGGTTGATCTATCGTTCCAAGAACATTTTTTTTTTGCTGTTCCAAACGACTTATTATAACAGATGGAACTGCGCAAGTCGTAAATCATGTTTTCTTTTATATCTTTAATTTGTGTTATAATTATTTACTCAATAAAAGAAACGCCCTTATCTTGTTCCCACCACGGTACCACTTATTCTATAAATAAAAGTAAAACGCGCTCATATCAACATAAAAGTTTTTATGATTATTCTATTTGCTTAGATAAGGGGAATACGTAGAGTGCTCAATTAAGTATAATAACCTCATACGCATAATATATGTCGCTTTGTCAGCTTAATTCTCCTACTTGAATATTATTATCATAAAAAAAGGTACGCGCGTCCGCACTAATAGCTGTATTATGTGATAAAGTTGCGCAAACAACTTTAACCTGTAAACCAAGCACATAAAGAAGAAAATTCTAGTTTACCTAATATGAATTTGTGTGTTTTCCTGCAGGGCACTGTACTAGATATCAAGAGTGGTCTCGCTACGCCACATTATGTCATAATTAGAAGAAATTGCGACGGTATTATACTGGGAACGCTAACAGGATTCAAAATCGCCTTGAGTATAAGGAATGTGGTTAATATAAGCTTAGGAACTTAGACGGAAATTATAAAGCAGTGTTTAATTTTGAAAATTTAGCTAAATAGCGTGTATTTACAAGTCCCTTGAAGTCGTCTCGTCGGCTGCCTTCTTACGTTTGCCGACGCGGAATAAAGTACACAGATACCTAAAAAATAATTGTTGTTGACATTAAAATATCGCCTGAATGACGCCTAAAGTTATAAACTTCTAAATATCCCGTTTCGAACTTTGTTAAATAAGATATTACTAATTTAGCTATCGAATACAACCAAAAACACTCAGTAATGTACAGTTGAAGTTCGCAAACCGCTATAAACATGCGGGGCACGATTTTTTAACGAGAATTGTATTATTTGGTGTGTGTTCTGTTGGCCTAGTACATAAATCGTCTAATGGGCGGTATAAGCAAGCAAGTTGCCAAATAATTCACACGCAAAGTGCTGTAATAGGCTGGGGGAGCGGGCATAAACAATAAAATGCTATAAAAATTCACAGGGAAAGTGATTTTACCGTAACAACGAGCAAAAGCTTTTTACGAACCACATTATGATAATTAACGTTCCTTTAATTTTGCATGGTTAGCGTTTTTAGTTACATATAGATTCGATTTCATTTTTGACGCTCATTTTCGAATTTTGTGGCACCCCGACGTATTTATGCGATATTTTCACTTATGACGTGCGTCATAAAATTTTAATGATGCAGGGCACCATTATCGCCTGAATATGTTGGAAAAGGACATTAAAATGTGCCGGTTTTTCGTAGATATTTCGTTCCATAACACCGTTGGAATTATACATTGAAAAATGACCAACATTAAAAACTATTTATTCACAGACTACTCTGCCAATTTTTTAATTTAAACAAGATTAGCTGATATTTCTAGGAAAATAAAACAGTTTTCTTATTGGAACCCAGGGACTCTTTGATACCGGAGCGCCGCCACCGTCGACTTCTCATTGTATTGCCACGTCTTATCTATTAGCATAATTGCCACAATGGACTCCGAGACCCTAAAAAGTCTGTATTTTTTTAACTAAAATAGGTAGAAAGGCACTGAATAATTTTCTGTATTTTAGGACTATTTTATCTTGCTGCAAAGTAATATCACTTAGGTATTATTAATAACATTATGTGCGAGTACATTAGGTACCTATCTCTAGCGAATTCTACGTTTATTGTGTTTTAGTTTTAACCTTGTTATTATTGTAATGGGATACTTGATTGTACTAAATGTCGTTAAAACAACCACTTTATTGCACTCCCTGGAATTCCAGCAAATACATAGTTAACTTTTATTACTTTTGTTGTAGCTAAATAAAATAAATACTGAAATATAATCTGGGATTTAGGTGAAAGCACTTTGATCTAAAATATTTAAGAGTAAACAATATTTTGCATGAAAAAGCAAAAAGCTATTTAATATCGATACACCAAAATCTACATAATTATGGCCGGTAAATTTATAATTATATAATGGGTGTCAAAAGACACTTAAAAAAATCCAAGAGTCACTTGTACTCTCCGTCCTTGCAATTTTTTTTTGTACCCGACCATACCTGGAAACCTTCTGGTTACGGAGATATTGAAGGTCAAAATTCCAACTTTTAGTGACGTTTACAAGTTTTTAATGTTATAACACAGCTTTAAATACCCCCACGACCCCAGTACCGTTGCATGCACACATAAGCACAATGTTTTGCGTGCGTTACGTTGTGCACTACTGTAAACAGCGATTTTTCACACAAAAATAAAACTCGTTTCCCAGCAATTATTTTTGTGCTATGTTACTGATGTACAGAATGCGTAGTTGACGGCTTTGTGATGGGTCTTTTCACACCTTGTATATAGTGTTATTTTAAATCCTGTCACTCCATTCTGTAAAAAAATTGCAACGTGAAAACTTAGGTGAAGTCTGCTTGTTGTGAGCTGTCATTTCATCTAATGCTAGGGATTGGCAGGTCACTTCACATAAGTTTTCACGGTGAGCTTTTTACAGAATATACTGAAGTGAAATTTTTCATATCACATCGAAGTTAAATATACTATTTCAATCACTACCGTTACTAAAATATTATACAGAAAAAGATAAGTCACCTCTCAACTGAAAAAGTAGGTAGTGCAATAACCAGTCCTGCCCCAGTTGACCTTAATAACCTGTCTGAGATGACAAACGGTGACACCCGTTAAGGTGGTTATTAGATTCTGCGTCGGCACTCGACACGTTGCAGGGATTTCAAATTGTCGCTTCATAGTGAAAGGACGATTATGTCAGGGAGCCTTCTTCTTTTCTCAGGCAGGTTTTTAATTGACGGGGTCCGATAGGACCGATGCCTGCCGGGGTCGCGGATTGTTCGAAAGAGTTACCGTGTTCCTGGCGCACAGGCATCTGAAGGAACACGGCTGGGTTTTAGTCAGTAAGAGACACGCCCTTGCGCTCCGCCCAGAACGGGAGACGTCATTTGATGATTTCCCACAAAAAAAAGCACGAACGTGCGCCGTAAACATAACGTAAAATCGAACGATTTTTAAATCGAAAATACAACCATCCTTTAGCATTTTGGTTTAAAGTTTTGCGACAAACACAATACCCACCCATAGATATGAATAGTCTAAGTTAAGAATAAGTGCATATTTTGTGTGGAACTACTTCTAATAATAATACTGCAAAAAAGTGTTTCTCAACTAGACCCAATCCTACGTTAATATAATAATAATACCATTTATTTTAGACGAGACAGGATTATTATTATTATATTAATGTAGGATTAGGTCTTGTTGAGAGAAACACTTTTTTTGCAGTATCTTCTTTAATTTTTGGCTCGTTAAAACTTTAACACAATTTTTTTCTTAACTAACGTCATCGTTCCTTCTTTTCAATCACCGCCATTCTCCCTCTCTCATTCACTCCGCCTACGTTCCATTCTACCAATCCATTTATTGTTTCATTTCACGTTTAACTTTATTTATTTTAGTTTCAAATAAAATAGGCCCACATTAATTTATTTCGGATTTTCAAATACATCCATATAGTTGTTAGTAACACAGAAATGCTTATAAGAAACTGGAGTTAGTAATGACATGACAAGACACTTTATAAAAACTAAACACGAAAATAATATAAACAAAACTTGAGTTAATAAAAAGGCTTATCTTATGACTATGTTAGTAGCACTTCACTTTGCACTAGCTTGATCAATTTTTTAAAGAAGAAGCGACTACTTCGATTAACTGTTTCGCACCTCTCTTAAAAGGCTAGTAAGAAGTTATTCTTAGTTTCTCATAATATTCCTTGTGATTAACTAACTAAATATACAAATAAATACAAAAAACAAAAGGAAACTTAGGCGTCGAAGTACTCGTCCGCATCGGTATCATCTGCAAACTTGCCCAGAAGACCCTAATTCTTTGGAGAAAGAACGTACGCGAAAAATTTCCTTAAAAAGGAGACGCGCACTCGGGCCCTATAACCCGAGCGTATCAACCCCAAACGACTCAAAACTGTAGTTACTCATAAGGTTACAATATTTGCGCCGCTTGAGGGTCTCAGCAGCCCCAGCGGCAGTGCCAGCACATCATTGTTTTGTCTGGATTTTAAAAGCGACCTTGACCGAATAGTTAGTTTCAGCATCTAATAATAGAAACCTGTTTAGAAAATATACTTTTTCATCAATATTGTGATACAGTTTTTGAGCATACCATATTGTGTTGAAATTTTAATTTGAAAAAATAATAATAATAATAATAATGTCAACATCCATTTTGTTTTAATGTCGGTATGTTAATAATTAAAATATTTTGCTATCGCTTATTGGGCTATGGTAATAATAATATGTAACAGAAGTTCATTGGTTCGGCAACCTTAAAAGTTGTGAAAAAGGTTCAAAATAGTAAGTAATATTTAATGTTAAAGAAAATTATTCATCATCATGCTAAATCTTGTCGGTATTCCTAAGACCAAGATTTTGGAGGAGATTTTTTTTGATAAAGCACACAAGAGTCGGCTTTGTGTATTTGCACCGAAATGTTGACGCTCCTCGCGGATTATAAGGATTTACTGTTCTACCACGGAGAAGTTTTGCGGTGGAGCAAAGGGTAGGTATATTTTAATATTTTTTTTAGTAATACCCCGCATAAGCAACGTTTAGGGACAACAAAGTAGGGGAATTAAAAATACCATCATATTTTATCATTTATTTAATCTAGATTAATGTATACTTTTATCGTGTTTAAAACTAATTATTTAACTTTAGACCTCTGAAAATAATTTCATTCCTTTCTAAGCCTTACAGTAAAAATGTACACCTGCACACAATAGCCCAGTTTAATATATAAACAGCTTAATATGCTAGTGAGGCAGTCCAAAAATTATTCTCATTAGCTTATCTGAGCAGCGAAATTTTGAATTTAGCCTTATCTCAAACGACAGGGCCAAACAGGCGCGCTACGCCGGCTACGGCGTAGCTATCAGCTACGACGTAGCTATTCAGCTACGAGAGAAGGTTAACGTAGTACGTGCCCCTGTTGTTGAGCATGCTTCACATTGATAGAGTTTTGTACGAAAAAGTTTTCGTATTTATCATCTACGGCATCTCAGATTGAATGCATTGCCTTTAAATTAGTACATAATATATGTTACAAACATCATTATATATGTAAGTATTTTAGATACGTAAAATTAACTGTGGTAAAGGAAATACTAAAATAACATAATATGCCTTTTCTATGTTATATCATTACTCGAAATATTGGATTTTTCCTCGGTATATAAGTAACGAGATTAACGATATTATTTGCGAACAAATTATATTAGATTATATTTTTCATGGACAAATTGATAAAGATTTCTGATTACGTCTGTAGGCGAAAACCTTGGTACAATTTCGAAATTAGGATATTTCCATCAGGTGCTTGGAGTAATCTGGTTATTTGACGAATGTTTCAATTTACATCCAAATATATGCGGAAGGAAGACGTACATTCTCGTTAAAGCTATATGTAGAAGAAGCACCTGGAAAGTTCGTGGATAATATCCATACCTTAGATTTTATTTTACTTCTACACAAACAGGATAGCAGGGACATCCTACCTAGTTGCTATTCCACCAATTCGCACTAAGCGCTTCCAAATGTCTTTTATAATGCGCACAGCAAAAGAGTGGAACTCTCTACCTGCGTCTGTGTTTCCGACCGCATACAACCCAAATCTCTTCAAAGTGAGAGAGAACAGGCTTCTTCTGGGTAAGCTCACTCCATCGTCGACTTTGTCTCTGTTATCTCTGACCTAGACTAGAGTCAAGACCAAACCCACCTCAAAAAAAAAAAAAAAACATTGACACGCAAACTGCAACCATGAATTCGGCATTATGATTCGAAACCCCCTAAAAAAAAAATCTGATGTTTCATAGAAAAGTACCTGTACCAATTTTTCTGTTCCTTTGTTCTTGTCTGTTCATATATGTGTGTACATAAATGGTTAAATAAATAAAAGTGCAATACCTACGAGGTGAAACTGTATGGAACAATAATTTGTTTTTAATAACCGACGGAAGATTTTACCGCAGGGGTGTTCGGAATCATCTACTGACTCCATGGTAACAGGTTGCGCGACAATGTTCCCACCACCCTGTATTATAAATTTAAGCCGCTTTACGTATGTTTCTGTGTAGACTACGCAATGGGTATGGCGGTTCATCATTTTGAGAATTTATGTGTATAAAAAGCTTAATTAAAAAAATAAAAAAATCTTAAAAAATTTCGATGTTTTGTCATGACGTAAAAACCGTGCGAAACAGGGGCGGGTTGCTAGTTTTTATATGAAAGCTCAACATTCACTATAATATATATGGTTGTATGAGATATGCTTGTTTAACAAATTTATCTTCAAATTCAAATATTTTTTATTTGTAGATCATAGGTAAAACAAAGTACAGAAGTCAATATTAAAAAAATGAGCGCTATGTCTTGCCGTCAACGGCGTACAAATATTCTAATTATAATTTGTTATGACTAATTGGTAAATAATAATAAAGCAATCAAATTAATTATTAAACTCAATTAAGTACAACAATTAAAAAACAAAAATATTTATTAAAATAACAATAACTGTGATCAGATAACAAAACATTAAAATTAAATTAGATTATATATAAAACAATTAAATTATTTACCAAAAACTGAAAAATAAAACATTTAATGAAAAATAAATAAAATGTCATTAGATCACAATTTGTCTTCTAGGTACTCATTGACTGTGTAGTAAGCTTTTTCGCCTAGTAGATTAAGAAGAGCTTTTTTGAAATGGTCTATGCTGTCAAGATCGTTTATACAAATGGGTAACTTATTATATAACTTGCGAGCCAATCTTAAAAAGCCCTTGATTGTACTAAAATACATTATGTAAAATACATTATACTCGTGCACATTTTATTGCTTACCTACATCTTTTCCTTTTGTCTACTGGTTTTAGTTAGGCAAAAAAAAGCTTATTGAACATTTCTTTGTTTATTCAACATCATATTTGTAGTAACAACGGCTTACGAAACAACAACTATTTCGTGAAGCCCTTTGGCAAAATAATCTAGATCGAAAGGTCAGATTTTACTATATGTACTTGTAGCAAATAGCTTCTCCTTAGACTTGAGTATGAGCATAAGTATCTAGATGTAAAGCCTCCTACACACAAACAGTATTTCTCATTTCAGCTTCAGTTTTGTCTCATTTCTGAAAAATCTGTAGCGTTTTGGATGTTATTTAATCACTACTTGAAACGAATGGGTAGCTTATTGATTTGGTGGGCCCCCGGGGGGTAATGGACCAATAGATAATTATATGAGTGTAATTAGCCAAGAATGACAGGTTAAAACTATTATATATAGTCTTTCTCTATTTCATGTTTAGTCAGTGAAATTAATTGTTAATCAAATTCACACATTTAGTCAGTTTGCCGTGCTATAGCTATTTCATACAACTGTCAAAGAATGACAGTTATGATTTGCATACACGGAAAATTTTAGTTGGTAGTCAAGCTGGTAAATAACTAATTTCCGCCTGCGTCAGACCAAACTGACTCTGATTAGCCAGTTCAGTATTTCCTCTCGTTTTATGGTAGGCTTAACAGAGGCTGTCATTACCGACGTATCTGTTGAGTGAAGTAAGTAAGTAAGTTGTAACTTACTGTAACTTGTACCAGAACGACGGAGGTTAAGTTGCCAAGAGCTAGGGTTTATGTAGAATGTCTACATTTTCACCGGTTCACGACTTTTGCCGGATATAATAAGTTGCTTTGTTGTTCACACAAAGTGAATGTACAATAAAACTTTGTTTGAATTGTTTGATGAGTTTTGTAATAAAACAGAAGGTTAGGAACAAAATATTTTTTATTCATCGATACAATATTTTTGACAGCGTTTTAAGTTCTTATTGTAAAATCAACGAAAGCTATCTTTTGTATTTTAGTGGTATTTCCTTTCTATATTGATCGTTCTTGTATATTTAAGCCGTGTAGAAGATTGCATAAACTGCCCAATTAAAAGCCTTTTGCAACGCTAAGAAAGTCATGATATAGAATTACTCGGGACAATTCGTACGTTACCTAATAACTACAACATAGGTTCTCAACGTGGGCGACAACGCCCCATCGTGGGCGTTTAAGACTTTCGGGGGGGCAGTAGAAGACCCAGAGAAACTCAACGCCCCCTAATTAAGAATACGAATCGATTCGATTCGGTCGATTACGAATTTGTAATATTACACGTTTAAATAATTATAATCGTGGCAATAGCTGTTTCAGATTCGCGACAGATGGTAAGTAAACAATATTGGGGGCTCTAAAAAAAAAATGTTCTCAAAGTGGGCGGTGGGCAAAATAAAGTTGAGAACCTATGGCCTAGATATTCTGTCTCTGGAAGAGAACTAGCTAGTTAGTATAACCTTGAAACCAACTATGCAGCTACAAGGATTGCCAACTTTTTTATATCAATTATAGTATCTCCGAAGCCATTGCCTGTAAAAATATAGTAGATAGCGGAAAATTAAGTGCAAATTTTTTGCTACTTGAACCTTTATTAACAAGTTTTTATTTAATGTCTCATATAACCATTATTACACTCTAAATTAAGGCGACAAAATACCATTAATTCCGTTTTTATGAGATTAATACTGGCCATATTGCGCTCATCTCGCCATTTTGTATTGCAATGAAAATATAGTAGTTTCGCCTACTGATTTTTTTCTGAAATAATATTGTGGTATTTAGGCCTCTAATATAGTAGGATACTATATTATATATTAGGGTTGGCAACCCTAGCAGCTACTCATTCTAGCAAGATAAAGGTACATTCACATCTTAATACAAACTCCATCATGAATGAAACAAACTACGTCCCATACATGAAGTAGCCTTGAACTTAGCTATGTACCGATAAAGTATGATATACGATAGATACGTCAAGAAGTTCTCAATCCAACCACCCTACGATCGAATTTATCGCACGAGTTCGTGCGTTTACGACGCGACGTTACTACTATAATACAGGCTGTGGTTACCGCCACACGTACGGAACCGTACAGAACCGCACGATACAGAGTTGTTCAAATGTATTGTCACGTTCGTTGTTGGACGGATTATTGGGTGTCGGGAGATGCATTGTCTGATACTGCCACGTCGGAAACTTAACTTAATCTTTTGTCACGACGATTTATGTTATTTAATGTAGAGGTGTGTTTTAATGCTATTTGTGGTTCAGCACTTATGTTTTAAACAAAACTTAAAATGTTATACATATGTTATATTATAAAATGTACAGAATCCAAACGGAAGCTTCGTTGTGAAGCTATAGCTGAATATAATAAATGAAAATTTAAGTTGAAAAGACGACTAAAGACTTAAAAAGCAACATTTTTCCCTTTACAAAGCCGTCCTTTTTAATTAACAGGGTTACTTACTAAAGTGCACGTTTCGTACGGTAACTATAAATCTACACAGCAAAAGGGTTTTAGCCACTGGGTTATTTCTAAGGCACGTTTCACTCACGTGTTTACTCGGATAGCAAAGCTAGATTTTATCTGGGCTGCTCGCCACTTGCGCTCGACGCCGCGCCCCGATAAAAACCTCTTTCACGTTCAACCGCCAGCTCAATGGGTCTTGTACAAGAGACTATTCTGTACATATTTTGAACATTTTGTGAAACTTTTTCCGCACAATGCAACAGTTAAAACGTTGCTTTCATTATCCTTTGTTAAGCCTCAATTTGTTGAGATTGCATGCAGCTGTTATTATCACCATATGTAGCTTTTATGTGAATACATTTTGCATTTTAATTTTAATACGTTTTTAAAGGCCATATCATTAATTTGGTCGCTGTGAATGTCACCAGACTATAAATGCCGTTCGTACGTGTGTACGTATTGCCAAATGCTTGGAGTAGTTTGTGTATCAATTAAGTATTCTCCTAACTCCCTTAAAAATGACTGCGTAACGTCCTCCCCTCATAATAACTAAATCAAACACAATAAAACCAACAATCTAAATCACATTTCCGCATCAAAAACACTTTCACATCGCACTTACTTTTTCAGTATCGTAAATCTCAAGATTATATCACATCTAACCTACTTAGCGGCATTCATCGTGTGTCGGATTTTGTTTGCGGTCGGCCCGGGCACTCAGCGACCGTCGGCGATAAAAGCCTCTTTGTGCCAGCCATGTATGGAGCCACGGAATAACTCTTTCAATGCAAGATTGCGCCCCGGAAAGTAGTCGGCACGCGGATTTAGAATACACATCGGATCTTTGTACTAAGTAGGATGCGGATTTAGGTTCTGTTTTAAGTTTTTCTGTAGTTATTCTTTTTATTTTGGTTAAAGAATAGGTTTGTTTTCGTCCTTTTTAATGTGTTGTGTGTTTCTGCCTCATCGTTGGTCGTAAGTGTCGCTGCTGTAATCGTGAGGTCCTTGGTTTGATTCTCTAACCGGGCATAGTGTTATTGTGGTTGTATTTCAGGAAATACTCAGTTGTAACCCGGAAATTGGAACTGTTCCCAGTAAATGGCAATATTCTCTCCTCTCATTATATGAGACCACTGATGTTGGCGCAACTTGAAATTGGAATCAAAATATTGCCTCTGCCTACCTCTTTAAAAAAAAAGGTTATGCTATGTATGTAATTAAATTATTTTTTTAGTTTTAGAGTTTATTTCTTACTATCAAGAATTAATAGGAAAAAAAATGAAGTTTGTTTGTTTTATATCAAAAACAATTTAAGCTTCAACAAAACCAAAACCAAGCAACATAAAAACGTTTCAAAATAAACTGTTGCCAAAGTAATTTGCAGCACTTGCACTTATTGCTCGTTTGTAAGGCGTGGCACAGAACGCTACCCTCCACCCTGTTGTTGTAACTACTAGTCAAGACGCCGACAACGCTCCTTCGACGTGCTTTATTAAATTGAAACCCTTCTCGAAATGTTATTTCCGGCGAAGATATTGGAAACGGCATTTGCAGTATCATTTGAGTGTATTCAATTCCCGGCAGTAGTCAGTGGGTATTCTATCGAGTTGTGAATCTTAAATGGAAGGCGGTGTTCTGCTATATGAATAGAAAATTATTCATTTCGTTCGGTTTGAAGAGCTTGGAGCTTGGTGGTGAATGATTCAAGGGTTAGTAGTGTATTTCTTTTTGTTTTGACTCCGTGGAAATTTATTTAAATGAAGATTCAGAGGATTTTATATATGTTTAATATAAAGAAACATAAAAGAGAGGTGTACTAAGCACAGATACCAACAAAGAAGCTAAATAGGTTAAAAGAATACATAACGTGGTACTTATTTCACAATTTTTAAACAACCTTTAAAACTGCAACTTTGTACGGATATTATAATGAAACTTAGAATTTAGATTTTTCCTTTGTGAATGAAGATACAATATAAAACTGTACCTCTGCCACTAGAGGTGTAGCAACTAGCGACCTGCACTCCATACTGCGGGGTTGAATTTCCAACGAATTCCATTTGAATTTCATCCCGGATGCATGGAGCGCTAAGCATTCACCACGTTGCATGACTGACACTCAAATAAAAGTGTATTTGTTAAACCCCAACGGCGATATTAAACGCGTATTTGAATTTCAACTAGTTTTTCTCAAGAACTGATTTATAATGATGGTATGTACTTTAAGTAGCCCGGTTTGTTCGTATGATTTCTGGCATTCGTTCATCGCTTGTTTCTGCGCTACCATGAGCATCTTCGTCGAGTGATTTATTGTTTTACGGGTAATAATAGTTTTGTCCATATTGGAGTATTTTATTATCATTTTCTGTGTCCAATAAGTGGAAAGGATTACCTACAGTACATTCAAGCAAGTAAAGTAATATCTAGTACCCATAACTCCTCTGAATTTTGACATAATGAAATAAAAATCACTCCACTCACCCATAAAAACTCACAATAAAATCCAAACCGTGTCGGACACCATTTTTTCAGAAAGGTGAAACTAAAAAGGTGCTTAGTTAACCGTAATGTATGCCGCGTGTAAACTCAATGATAAATGCTTGATACGCGCTGGGGCACGCTGCACGCTACACGGATCGGCTTTTAGCGTCGCTGTCCACCTGCGCCCTTATTCTGAATACCCACGCCATTTTATATTCAAACCACATTCAACAACAGTACTAACGTACTCATCATACCATTTTGATGTTCAACGAATTGAAAGAGGCCTTTTATTTTGATTATGCTAACTTTATTCAAGAAACGTCGTCAATTTATTTCGTCTGAAGATGATTACAGTACAATAATTGTCCCTTTTCGCATCGGTTACATGAATTTTGGTGAGCAGAAAAGTTGTATAATGTTACTCGGGGCATTAACATATTTACATGATGAGTGTTCATTTAAATATCGCGATGGGTTGCTGTCACGTTCTTTGGTTACGAAACAAGCCAAGTTTCAGCTTCATGCAAATCTAATAACATAATATGAGACGTTGGTAACACAGTACGGCGGTAATGTAGTAAAAGTTTATAACGATGACAGATTGCTACTGCGCGCTGCGTGGAGGCTGTAGTTTCACCATGTAGCGGCTAGCGATGTGGCATGTTCTTTTTATTGTAAGAGAATGTTCCATAAACAACTATGAACTAACTACAGAAGTTAAGTAACATTGTTTTCGACACATGGTTAGATGAATAAAGTTGTACCGTTTGTACTGACCTAAATACATATGGCAAGATGAATGCTTAACCTATGGAATTAGTATGTACCATAGACTTAAACTAACAATGTATGTTATATTTGTCAACTTATGTACATGCTCTGTACTCAATCTTACTCTTACTAATAAATTATTCCTATTGTTCTTATTCTATCGAAGAGCAGTAGAGTAGTAGTTTTAAATTAAAACCTTCCAACAATATTAAAACTTTATTAAAATTAATGGAATATTATAACCGTGAAACTATTATAATAATTTTGAAGGCTAATAAAACTCGGTGCTAAATCTCTTAGCACCAGCCAGCTATTTGCAGTGAACTAGGTTAAATTTGAATAAGCTCACAGCTAACGTTAGTCTTTATTCCGAAGTTTCACTCTATTGCCTACGAGGCACAACGCACCATCTCCATTATATGAAACTAGCGACCGGCCCTGTTTCGCACGGTTATTACGACTTGAAAAAAACATCGTGATTTAGTTATTATATGTAAGTTTAATATTAATTATAATTTATTTTCAAACAAGATAATATTTACATAATAATATATAAGCTAACATATCTTTCTGAGGGGCTTGTGCCTAAATAATAACAGCCGCACAGGTCGATCGATCAGGTTGGTCATTGGATGGGTTACCATCTTTACATACCAAGACCTCTCCGTGCCTCGGAAAGCGCGTTAAGGCTTTTAATAATGCCAATAACCTTGAGCATTTGGGCGGAGCTAACGACCAACTGAATCTAAGGACGAGTGCGGGGGTGACGTAGACGCAGTCATTAATCGGACGCCTTTTTAATTTATTACAATAAAAATAATACATATTTAAAAAAAAGTAACAAAACCAAAACATTTTCCTTTGTATTGCAAAGCAGTAGATATTTTTATTATACTCTTTTGATAAAAAACGAAGGAGTAAAATGGTTTCATCTCAACGATTTGGAGGTGGTTTGGTGTATTTTTATTTTATTTTGTGATACCGATAGAAAAATTATGGCTAAACCAAATTACGTATTATATCATGTAGATTGCTAAAAAAAAAAAAGCTGATGTTAATTCTCTGTAAATGCCAACGAAAAGTTGCTTCATCTGCATGCTTTTTTCAAGCTTTTTTCGAGAGAGCAGCCTTAAGCCGTTGCTGCCATTTGTGGATCTTTGACAGTCGTTAGGGGTCGTCAGAAGCCCGAAAGTCTGAAAACCAGTCTTACCAAGGGGTATCGTACTACACAGTTACTGGATTGTGGAGGTAAGATAGGCCATGTATACTGGTATCCAGTTGCATCCTGTTAGACTAGACCGTTAGTTAGCCGACCCCAATGTAGTTGGAAAAACGCTAGGTAGATGATTATGTTGATAAGCTAACAGACTTAAAATAATGATAATAATATGTACATGTATATAATAAAAGGAAAGTAAGAAGGGAAATAATCATAGAGCATCAAAAAATTCGTCCGTGTCACTGTCAACAGGAAACGTGCCCAAAAGGCTGGTAGCATTGTCACGTTGTATGCTGATTCTTTAGCCAAAAAAATAGGCCAGCCAACCAGCCTTCTGGTCATGAAAAGAGTCAATCAACCACTTAGCGAATGTCTTGAAAAACTAACTGGGCACTCGGACCCCATGGCCCTAACATATAACTCCCAAGAAGATTGGACTATTTTCGCTATTTAAGGTTATATTAATTATTATACACATAAGCCGTCCGGAATAAATTCTCTAAATGATGATAAAAACCGCATTAAGGTCCGTTGCGCAGTTTAGAAGAATCACGCGGACACAGACAGACACAAAATTTATAATATGTATATGTAATGATCTATTATACAGTAAAGTATGAGGAATGGTAGTTCCGCGGTGTATAGCCAAAAATTACTGGTCAAAATCAATGAGTGTTTTCTTTTACGAGTTTTGTGGAAAGAAATGATTTTGTTATTTGTAGAGTCTAGTATTTCTGCAAAGATTATTTTGAAATAATACTGCAGTAACTTGATCGTGTGCTGAGAAGGATCAAATTCTGCAAACTAGTAAAAAGTAATTTTTTTCATGGACTTTCACTTTTAAAATACCCTCTGTATATGAACAGTATATCAACGGTGGATCTTCCTCGTATATAATTCATTTAAAAAGGTGAAGAGAAAACGCATGAGTTGTAATACGTTAGATTTTCATTTTCATAAATATTGGCTTGGCTTTTATATCCTTGTTAGACTTTATGAAAGTTATGAGTCCGTAATGCGTTATACATATTAATTATTAGGTCAGTGGTAAAGTTCTTTCGTATTTTATATAAAAATTCAAGTCTCGTGTGGCACCCAAATATCGTTTAAGTAAATAGCTTTTTTCTATACCCATACTTTTTCCAATGAGTCAAAACTGTTTTGTGATCAACCGCTAACTTTACATACATCAAATAAATTAAAAACAGAGAAAATAAATCGGCTAACCTTCGGTGCAGTAAGTATTAATATATTATTTTCATACATGTGACAATGTGATTAACATCATACCATTCATATCTGATATGTAACAGAATAAAGTGACAGATAACGTATATTATTTAATTGCACGTGTGTAACCTACAAATCTATTTATTTCCTCATCAATTCACATGCTAGACGAATATTTTATATTTATAGCAAATATCACAATACAAAGCCTTCTAGTTTCACCACTTTCTAAACTTTAAAGTGTAATTAAGTTGAAATTAAGATTTAAGTATTTTTTACATCTTTCTGTAAGTTTGAGGACTCATAACTTTTTTTCTAGCTAACATCTGAATAAAACAATCATTTTATAAGAATCAGCCAATATTAAAGATTAAAAAAAAAACTAAATATTGCTTGTTTTACCCATTTTTAATAAAAAATACACTTTAAAGTTTAGAAAGTGGTGAAACTAGAAGAAAGCATTTTTTTTTTATATCCAGGGGCCAGGTCCAAATAAATTAGGGCTGAGTAAGTAGCAGATGACCCCACCTATCCACCATTTTCGTATGTTCAACGTTCTGCCAAACATCCTGTATAATGTCATATATTTAATGGTATCAAAACCAGCCAGATACAAACAGTACAGCCAAAGAGATTTTACTACAACTTTATACCTATAAAATACGAAAAATCTATTTCCCTGACCTAATATGAAGTAATGTGATCTTGGGAAATTGGTTTGATTTTTGTACATATATGTAAGACACGATAAGAAGCTTGCTTAGCTACTTATGTACTGGGTTCGAACCTGTTACTTTTATGATACTTGATAATATGACACAATGTTAAATGAATGCAAGGGCTGTGGGCCTAACATACATCGAAATTTAGTTATTCATTTATTGAATTTTTTTAAAGAACTAATTTATTATGATCGAACATGGCATGGCATGGGAACATGTATTGGCTTGAGTAAAAAAAGCTTCAAATATTGTTTTTGTGTGGGCAAATTAATATAATATAGAAACATAACGTTTCAGTGAACTGACTTCAAAGTAGTCTCTCTATCTAGAATAAAGTAAATGCCCTAAGAAAGATCAGTGAAACTAAAGTTGTAAGTAAAAAGCTCTGAGCCATTATAAGATCTAACAGTAAAAGTAACGTAGCATGAAACCAAGTACCTTTTTCTGCCCTTTAGCCTTTTAGTCTAGTAGGTCTTCCCTAACCTTTGTCAGTCATCGTTGAGAAGTATTTCCGGGTAACCGACGAGGTGACGGGTGCGGACGTACTCGGCGTGTGACGGGAATAACATGAACAGAACTACGCTCTTAAACCTCGGAATACTTGAATTATGCTTCATAAGTTAGTGTAAAAAGATTGTCCAGATCATAATTACGGTAGTTGTGAGTTAGTATTTTTTTTTATGAATTCCCTAATCTAACAAATTCCAACTTTTAATGACAGTTTTTTAATAATAAATATTTATCACGTTTAGAGCTGGTTCTCCTCTGAATATGGGCTCTGGTTCAATACGAAACTTGTATGGCAATAAATAATAGGTTTCCGACTACTTCTTCTAAGTAGGTAAGCGGCCAACCACACATCAGTAGTAACGCTTAACAACGAATACCTACTGCAGTATTTGCTACGAAATAAAAGGTACTTCCAAAGTGAAATTGTTACCATGGACTTATGGTTAATTGTATGATATTACTAATATATAAAATTTTCGACATAACTTCAAATCTTTAACTTGACCGCTAACAGCGACACAATTACACCTCCTCTATAAATATACTTCCATTGTCTGCCATACCCAATAGCAAATAAAGCAGCGAATTTCGTCAATAAACCGTCCAATGTCTGCGTCCAGTTCTTCGACATGGATTGTTAGCAGTTGTTCAATGTTCGCTGTTCATTTGAGCTCTCAGTCGCGTGACAACGACACTCGCGATCCTGTTGTCTTGCTACAACACTACAACCGTTGTCAGCCTTATTGTTGTGAGCAACAAAAACTATTCGACGCTCTTGATAGTGTTGGGATGAAGTTCTGGGTTTAATGGGTGGTGACGTTTTGTTTTTGTTATTTTTTTTTGAAGATTTTATAGTGATAGGGTTGTTGGGCTACGGGAAAACGAGATAAAGGGTCTAGTACGTAAAAAATTATCAAATTAAAACATGAAATTCTAATTCTGTGTGAGAGATCCAGTAAATCAAAGTAAATTGAAAGTAAAAATGTTAATTAAAAAAATTAAAGGAAAAGTAAACTTACTCTACTTAATCCCTTTGGTGGTTTGTGATTTTTTTTTTGATTTTCAAGTGTAAACATTTCCTTTGTCATACTTTCCCGAAGAAAAAACCTACCAGCCTTTTATAACTTGCAAAAAGCTAATAAGTACAGCCAGAATACAAAATTATGACAGGAAAAACAGAGATTAACATCACGTCCCTCGGGGCCTAGCAAAAGGACTACTCAGGAAATGAAGGTTGTCTGTAGGGCTGCGCCATTTCCGGCCGGTCCGGACGAACTCGCTAAACAGGGAGCTCTATTATCGTGCCTCTGTCATCTGCGATGCGCTCTCGCATCGCGCCTCTATTGTGAACTCGCCCTTTGTCTGTACTCCTTGAGGGTAGGCGCACACTAAATAGTTTTCACAGCAAATTCAGATAAGACTCAGGGGACTTTTTTGAAGCAAGAAGAGAGATTGTGTGAAAGATGATAATTATGGCTCGAAAGGTAGTGAATTCCAAGATTGCGGCTGATAGAGAAGGAAGGAAGATGAAGACGTTCTACGCCCACCTCAAATTAATTGACAATAAGAGCAGACGGGTGATGGCGCGTAATTTATTAGATAGTTCGAGTGCACTGGTATCTTATCATTGTTTAGTCTCTGTAATCAAGCAAAACAACGAACGTCTGTAAGCGAGGTTTAGCACTTCTGTAGTAGGTACTTTGGTCTCGTGGTTGCAAGCGCGACTGCTGACCGTGGGTTCCTGGGTTCGATTCCCAGGTCTGGCAAAGTGTTATTCGGGTTTTACTTTACGAATTTTCTTAGTAACAGCCCGGAGTTTGGAAGTTGGCAGTGTGATACCCCCGTGCCTCGGAAAGCATGCTAAGCTGTTGGTCCTGCGCTTGATCTCTCTCCGGTCGTGTCGGGTTGCCGTACCATCGGACTATGAAAGTGAGGGAAGACAGAGTGCACCTGCGTCTGCGCAAGTGCGCACACACTTGGGCACTATAATATCTTCCGCGCCAAAGGCTTGTTTCCGTTGAGATTGGCCACCATGGCTGAAATACGGTCTGGAGGACTATACATATAGTAGGTAAGCTTTAGTAGGGTTTCAGTAGTTTGCGAAAATGCATATTATAATAATTTAATGTTGAATTTTTTTCATATAAAACAGAATTTTCTGATCCAAATCTATCGTGTGCGCGCCAGTCCTTACTAGCATGTCCCCGGTTCATGTGATGTAAACAGACATTTCCGTACTCCTTACAGTCTGATCTTTGTGGTGTGTTTGCGCCATTGAGCGGAACCACTCGGCCGTATAATTGTAGCTGTGCTGCAGATTTAAACTACCCGCTGTACCTACAGCAATAATGTATTGTTTATTTGGTCGGATGTGTAAGTTAAAAGGAGATAAAGTGTAGCAATAGTGTTGGGTTTTGTTCGTTTTCGACCAAAACTTACATAAAAAACATCTATACAAAAATTTGAAACTGTTTATGTAACGGTATACTTATGATTGGCTCACGAAAAGGACAATTTCATCCTCCATTATAACTTTAAATAAGAAAATCAAACGAGAAAACTTTCCACTTCTTTTAACGGGAAATTCTTTATATTGTGTAGATATTTTACCGTGTGAACGTTCAAAATACATTGTCAGTAAAGTAGGCAGCATTAAAGGGAATCGGTGGGTATAATCGGGCACAACAGGCTTGAGTGCCGCCGAGACGGATACAAGTGCGGCTTATCTGTGCCGGATGTAAGCCGGGTACCGTACCGGCCGATATTACGGCCTTACGTATTGAGCCCAGATTTACTTATTACGCCAAAAATTTACTACACTCATTTTGTAAAATGTTGTCGTGTGTGGTTGAGTTTGACGTTTTCAGTTTTCGTGGAGTAGCGTAGATGCTATAAAAAAAAACTGCTGTTTGTTTTGTTTAATAGATTTTCATGATAAAGCAATGTTTTCAATAAAAAATCATTGTAAAAGAGGGCCGCACTAGTGGCTGTAGACCTCACGATTCTTTCTTTGCATAGCTTAAAACAGAATAAATGTTCACCGCGCACCTTAAAGCAAAAGGAGCGGATAATGGCTGAAACATGTTTATTTTTTTAATTTAACGTTTTGAAAAATTTTGAAAGACTGAATCGACAAAAAAATCCATATAATTATCGAACCAGAGGGCCTAGACAAATGGCATTCGCTTAGGAGCGATTCTATATCTACAATCGCTATCGCTTTCGCTAATGATTCCAAAAACTAGCAATAATGCTCGTCAAAAAGTGACCCTTGGCTATGCATCTCTGTGGAAGTACCTAATCTTTCGACGCTGTCGATTCATTTCATAATCCAATGTTGTTTACATTGTCTAGCTAATTTTTATTCGTTGACCTATGATCACGTGACATTTCGATAGCTTATGTCAACCCCATACATTTTAGCTTTTCTACTAGCGTTATCGTTAATCGAATGTTACTTTGTCTAGGCCCTCTGCTCTCAAAATTTCACGAGAATCGGTTGAGAAATGCGACTTGTAGAGGAGAACAGCCTGGAAATCCGGACATGCGAAAGCATTTTGGCCCAAGCTGAAACGGAGTCGTTTCGCGCTCGCTCGGTCAATTAATAATTGCAATATTTATCTTGTCCGTAAAATAACGGACAAAATAAAAAGCTCACTTAATTCAATATGTTTATTGCAATATACGCTTATTCTATTCAACACTGGGTCACTGATGAGCGTTTTCCAATGTTAACCGAGTAGGGAAACTACCGAGGCAATTGATTCAAGCTATGTTTGAGAGCAGCTTAGCGATAAACCATTGATTATAACATGCTCCACTGCCTGGACTGATAGATGGCTGTGAGCTAGATTGCAAGAGACAATGTACCTACGTAATACCTACTCATTCAAGATCTAAGTGATCTCGTAAAAATTGCAATTAATTTGTCGATAGTAAATTTAAACACAAATGTGTTTTGATTTTTGTCCTCAAGTCTAGAATTAACTCATTCTAGACTTGAGGAGTAAATAACGAGTTATAATAACAGTAAGGGCCAGTTTCACCATACTGTGTTTATTCTAAATATCTCACTACGAAAAATAGTTCGTCAAAATGCTTAGCATGGCATTTAGTAACCGCAGAGTTTGGTGAAATTTGTGCTAAACTGACACACGTGCTCATACAAGGTGCTTTTTTATGTGGTTCGCATGCTTACCTATAATTCGTTTTTCACATACATGCCACTAAGTAGCAATCGCTCATTACCTACTAGCATGCTTTCGTGCTACATCAAAAAAAATCAAAACATAAAAGAATTTTCAAAATCGGTCCATAATTGACGGAGAAATCGGTGAACATACATAAAAACAAAAAAAAAAAAACATACAGCCTAACATATAACGTCCTCCTTTTTGCAAGTCGGTTAAAAAACTTTTCCAAAGACAAGACTATTTCTCACAGTACAAAGGCACGGAATAAAATAAAAAAACGAAAAACGAATAGCAATTAATTCCAACCCAGTAATCGTCTGTTAAGTCACACTGATTCTAAATAGTATCCCGATACGTTTCCAGAGCGAGAGCATTTAGAGATGGCCGCTAGCTCTTTGTTTCACTAAAGCCGAAAGCCGATAGATTTAGTGAGACGAAGGACGAGCCTTAAGGCATTAGTACCGACATGAATAAAACGTTCAGTTGCAACACTTGATGGCGAACGGCTTTATAGATTTTATAAAGTAAACGCTGTTTAAAATGTTGTCCGAACAAACTTCGTCGGGAATATAGAGGCGGCTCCCTATTTGTGACGGAGATTACATTTTACTTATGTACTACCATTTTTGTATTCGGAAAGTGTGGTGTAACTACTTATCGGTTAACTGTTTACAAACAACTAAACGTTATTGAAGAATAATAGTTTGAGTTTCGTAACTTTTGAACAATTTTAGCGTAGTTTTTTTGCGTAATTTTAATATGTACTCATCCATCTTCTATATACGAGTATTATATAAAATTCAATGTCGGATTTTGTTTTATGAAAAATCTTATTCTTTGAGTTAATAAACTTGAATCATGGCACGAATATTAACCCATCGAAATTATGCACTTTTTCATTTTTAGTTTTTAAATTACCCCCAAAAGGGGGATTGGGGGGTGTCAAAGTTTGTATGGGAAAATCTTATTCCTTGAGTTAATAAACTTGAAACTTGGCACGCATACTAACCTAAGTAAATTATAATCTTTATCATTTTTCGTTTTTCTAAATTACCCCCAAAAGGGGGATTGGGGGGTGTCAAAGTTTTTATGGAAGAATTTTAACGCGCAGACCGAATAACTTAAAACTCAGTATTTATACTTAAGACCCAAAATAAAGAATAACCTGTATCAGGATTTTTCGAAAATCTACCCCTAACGGGGTGAAAAGGGGTAGTCAATTTTACAGAGGAGGGTTTTTCTGGGAGCCTTGATTAACTCAAAATGGTATAAATAATAATCTTTGAGTCATGGAAACATCCCAAACGAATTTTCAAAATTCCACCCCTCTGAGGGTGAAAGAAAGGGATACAGTTTATAGAATGAAGATCTTATTTATTAGTTTAGAAAACGTGGCATACCTAAACATATCTAGGTAAATCTATCTATATGTATAAAATTCAAAGTCCTCACTGATATATCAACGCATAGCCTAAACCGCTGGTCCTAGAGACATGAAATTTGGAGGGTGTGTTCTTTATGAAGAGTAAGTATCCACTACGAAAAGGTTTTTTGAAATCGCACCCCTAAGGGGGTGAAATTGGGGGTTGAATTTTCTGTAAAACTTTTTATTCTCTGTGCCGATTGACTCGAAAATTTGAATACATACCTTCAATTAAAATTAGGAGACACGTGCTTTCTGAGGTAAAGGTGTATCAGTAATATGTGACATCCCAATTTTTGCGTTGGTTCATGATATGCGACTCTGATAATGCCAGTATACTTATGTGTATAAATAGATTTAATGAATCATTGTCGTCACCGGTGTCTAATCTCAACTATGGTATCAAGATGTATCAAATATGTAACTGATATTACTATAAACTAATATTTCCATTTATAAGTAAGTAGCGGTCGCAAGCGCTACTGCTGAGCATGAATGAGGTCCTGGGTTCGATTCCCAGGTCGGGCAAAGTATTATTAGTTTTTCCAAAAGGAATTTCTCAGTAGCAGCCCGGAGTCTGGAATTGTGCCCGGTGGATGGCAATAGGCTCGCTCCCTATTACATGGGACTTAAAACATAACTGGCAAAATGTGGGTGTACAGGTACACCTCTGCCCAACCCTTCAGAGAAACAAGGCGTGATGTTATGTTAAGTTATAAGTAAGTACATGTGAGCTCGTGGCTAAGTAATATATGACAGCCGCACGGGTCGATCTATCAGGTTAAGTTACGCTTGCCAGGGTTGGTCTGTGGATGGGTGACGATCTTTACATACCAAGACTCCTTCATGCTTCGGAAAGCACGCTAAGCCGTTGGTCCCGGCTGTCATTCGTTGATCTTTGAAAGTTTTTATGGGTCAACAGAAGCCCGAATGTCTGACAACCAGTCTTACCTAGGGGTATCGTGTTTCCCAGTTACTGGGTTGTGGAAGTCAGATAGGTAGTCGTTTCATGTAAAATACTGGTATTCAGCTGCATCTGGTTAGACTGACAGCCGACCCCAACATAGAGCTGGGAAAAAGGCCGGCAGATTGATTTTTCGAAGTACTTAATTACATTTAAAAAAACGCGTTTGTTTCTGTATAAAATTAAATGCTTACACTAAAAACATATTCTTTGATACCTGTGGGCCTAAAATGGATGCTTTGGCAGAATCATATTATGATCTGCGTACAAAACTGTCAAACAGATGAATTGCGGGATATTAATTGTACGCAGATCATAATATATTATGATTCTGCCAAAGCGTCCATTTTAGGCCCACAGTTCAACTTTATAAGAAAAATAATAATAGATATAAACCTTAAACCCAACTACGTCATAAAGTCAACTAAAAAGGTATAACAAGACGTCACACAGAGATCTTTTCACACACGCTTTGAGTTCTGTTAAAAACATATTAAACTCTCATCCCAGAGATTAATTTTACGGAGAACTTCGTCCTTATTGCTTTGTTTGATATTGTCAGTTTGTATATTCAATTGAGATAGTGAGAGCGCCTATAATGTTTGTTTCTGAAAAAAAAGGCATTGGTTTCCTGTAGGCAACGCTGGCGAAGCCGCGGGCAGAAGCTATATAAGTATTATATACATTGGAAAGTAACTGTCTGCCTGTCTGTATGTTACCTTTTTACGCCTAAACCACAGAACAGATTTTGATAAAATTTGGCATGGAGATAAATGGCATCCTGTGAAAGGACCATAAGCTTTTTGTCTTAAAAATAATTCTAAAAGGGATGATACAGGGGATGAAATTTTGTATGGGAAACTTAGCATTTCTTATGTTAGGGATATAAAAGTTGATGAGGAGCTCGTGGCTAAATAATAACAGCCACATGAGTCGATTCATCAGGTTAAGCTACTCTTGCCGGGGTTGGGCCGTGGATGGGTGACCATCTTTACATACCGAGACTCCTCCATGCCTCGGAAACGTTTAGCCGTTGGTCTCGACTGTCATTCGTGAGTCTTTCGCAGTCGTTACGGGTCGTCAGAGGCCCGAGAGTCTGACAACCAAGGGGTATCGTATTACCCAGTTACTGGGTTGTGGAGGTCAGATAGGCAGTCGCTCCTAGTATAAGACTTCCCGACATCAATCGTCGGGCAGTTGCCCACCAGACACAACACCCGTCTGGTCGGAGGGTCCTCCATTTTCTATGGAGGATGAGTGAACTTTACACGCAGTTCCTCATGCCTCTAAAGATTTAAGGAACTGGAATTTAGTCGGAGTCCGTATCTTGAGTGGTGTCGTTTATCATATATCTATCTGCCTGTCTGTCTGTTACTTTTTCACGCTTTATCGGTTGGATTTGGATGGTAGGTAGGTTACGGATAGGGCATGACCTGGGTTAGGACATAGGAGGAATACTTGGAATTACTACTACTTTAACTTAATTTTAGGTGGGATACTTTTTATCCCAGTAGCACGTCCCCGTGGGGTAATTTCCGATCTCCACACGGGCGAAGCCGCGGGCAGAAGCCAGTACTTGATATTATAAATTCGTCTGAAAGTAACTCTGTCTGTCTGTCTTTAAGTGACCTTTTCACTCCTAAACCACTGAACGGATTTCGATAAAATTTGGTAAGGATGTAGATGGCATCCTGGGTCCTGACATAGGCTACTTTTTGTCTCAAAAATAATCAGAGGGTAATGTAGGGTATGAAAGTTTGTATTGGAACTTAGCATATATTAAGTTAGGTATATGAAAATTTAAATGTATGCTTTTGGTAAAAAAATAAAAATATATTAGTTTAAGCGTTCTTTTAAATCATTTCTCAAGGGGTTAAAATAGGGTATGACTTTAAAAACCACATCATTATTTAAATTTTTGTACACCTCTGTTTAAGACATTTAAGGAAATGGAAATATAGTCAGAACCTGTATCTTGAGGTATTATTTATTTAAGTATTTATTTGATTTATCGGTCCACCCGCTTAAAAGTTATTACAATCTGAAGTTATAAAATCACTTAGCTAATCAGTAGGTTATACGTGCGCAATGGCGGTGCTAGAGTATTTCAAATTAAAGATATTAAAATGAATTATTATTCTTTTTAAGTTAGAACCTATTTAATAAAAATAATAAAAGAGTATTTGCATTTATTATCTGTCTGTCCTTACACGCTTTCACGGCTGAGGAGATTTGGATGATAGGATACTATTTATCCCGCTAGCACGTTCCCGTGGGATAGTTTCCGACATCAAGGCGGGCGAAGCCGCAGGCAGAAGCTGGTAATATTATATATCTCTTTGATTTTGACTTTGCATCTCATGTAGTCTTTGATAGATTATGTTCAGCAGATGATTGTATCGACAAACATTTGACACAGGCCTAGCTCTGCAAAAATACTGTATTATATTTTGAAAAGCATTACATTCGGAAAAGCAAAACTATCATGAATATTTTCTGCCATATTAACGTTGCTTATTGTTTTTGTAAACTCTGTTAAACCGGCGGGGTAATTACATAACACACTAACAGTACGAATGGGTTTCATTTTGACAGTTCAACAACATTCATTGCGTTATTTACGTTCTTGAGCAGACAAATTTTTCGAAGATATGAAATAATGGATTAGTAATAGGCTTAAAAATGATTCAGATTGTGATAGATAGTGTGTTACTTAATTAGGGTGCTGATCTTAAACAGACGCTTCTATGTAGTAATACTTAATGCGGTAAATTCCGTGAGGTGGTTTCTTGAGACGAGTTTCAGCAAAGTATTTACTGAAAGAGCCTTCTACACTTGTATGAATATTAAAATAGACAGACTTCTCAGTGGAAGGAAGTTTCTTGTTTATTTAACTAATGCATAACGTGAAGTACTTATTGCTTGACTTTATAAATATTTTATGTCAGCAATGTTCATTATTAGGTATGCTTTGCTGGTGTTTCTACGCATACTTTTACTTCTTAACTAATGACTAATCAAATCCATTTCGGTTTTTGGTGATTATTTTTCATTTATCAACTTGGCCAATTAAAAGTTTATAGAAAGTTGGATCTTCGAATTTAAGTTTGCTTGAACATTTGAATGAACACAGTAACTCATAGTGACTATATTTTCATGAACCAACACAAATACAGATACTCAATTGGCTTTTATATCTCTAATGACTGCCCCGTTGGTCTCGAAGCCGCAAGCGCGACTGCGGAGCGTGGGGTCCTGGATTTGATTCCCGGGTCGGGCAGAGCGTTATTGGGTTTTTCCATTAGGAATTTCTTAGTAACAGCCCGGAGTTTGGTAGTAGGTGGTGTGATACCACCGTGCCTCGGAAAGCACGTTAAGCCGTTGGCCCTGCACCTGATGTCAGTCGTGTCAGATTGCCGTCCCATCGGACTATGACAGTGAGGGAAGAGCGAGTGCACCTGCGTCTGCGCACACACTTGTGCATTATAATATCTCCCGCGCCGAAGGCTGGTTTCCGCTGAGATTGGTCGCCATTGCCGAAATTCAGTCTGTGGGGCTATTACGAGTATTATTATATCTCTAATATGTAGTAGCAGTATTATCTATCTTGGCTCTAATTTGTGCCCTTTTACAGCCATTTAAACGTCCTGCCCGCGCGACTGATCCTAATTTATAATTTCTTCATACATTCAACATGACAACATTTTTCTTCATAACAAGACAACTCACAGACTACAATACTATCAAATAAAAGCACTCCAGAATCCCGAATAATGTTAATATCTCCAATACACGGTTACCCAGCCCCTTAGCGCTGCCCTTTGACAGCCTTAGGTAAAGTTTAGCGAGAGTGCAAGTTGCCGACAGTTGCACTAACTGTCGAGGAGTGCCCCTGAACTGAACTGAGTTCTGTTGCCACCACAGTCAAATATTTAGATGTAATTTAGACCGTATCAAGTTGTGTACTTTGATTTGAATATTAGCTGTATTTTGGCTATGTTTGAGGTTGTGATTTTGGTTAAATGAATATTCTTAAGTATAATTATGAAGCAATATGGCTACCCAGCAGAGCAGAGTAGGGGTGGCCCAGTGGTAACGGCCCCGAATTACGAGTTGTGGGTTATGGGTTCAAACCCAGGCAGGCGCTTTACATTGTTGTGTAAATAATTTTATCACCACTGCACTCAAAACGGTGAAGGAAAACATCGTGAGAAAACTGGCATGTCCTAGAACCAAAAAATCGAAGGCATGTGACATCTACCAACCCGGACTGGGCCCGCGTCGTAGATTACAGCCCACTCCCTCTCGTAGAGAGGAGGCCTGTGTCCAAGCAGTGGGAACATTATAGGCTTATTATGGTGAGGCTACCGACCTACCAATATATTCTATAGCACAAAGTCCCAAAAGATCAGAAAAAAGTCTCCCCTTTGTGTCTATTGAGGATTTCTGTTCCCATAATAAACTCTGTAACTAAAGACTTAAAAGATTTACGTATGTAGAAACTTTTGCGAAAGTAAAATGCATGTGTTTGGACTGTGCACACCGTTACTAGATACCTACCTACTCTAATGCAGACCGGGAGAAGATTTATGCTCACTACGACATTATTAAGTACTCAAAGTACTTAGTTGCGAGCTAAAAGGATTGCCATCGATACGGCTACTAAGTAGTGAAGTATTTCTCCTTTAAAAGCAAGATCAGTCCGTCTAGACCTTACCTGGGGGCATTAAGTTGAAACTACCCTCCACTTTGTAATGTGTTGTATTACAAAGTTGCAAAAGTGAAACTTCTAAATTTACATGGAACATGATTGCAGACTGAAACTTGGTAAACTGCTTCCACACTGAAAGAACTTAGTTTAGGTAACGTAGTCGCTGCGAATTTTGTGACGACCGTTCATAGTTCCGACGCGAAATATTACAGGAAAAGGAACTTTGTCGGTGTGACAATAACTTACGTACGTACGTGGGAGTTTTGTATGGGGGAACTAATTGATTTCAACTTGTTATAGTAACTTGGATAGCGGCAATATTTTTGCCGATATTCTATTAGGGAAGTAATTATCGACTAACATTATACAGAATAAGGAATCTTCCAATTTATGTATTTAGCTCTCAGCGGTGAGGTGTCAATTTTTATAAGGGAGAAGCCGAAGCGAAGCCGGTCTTAAATTACCTACTTACTTATCAATTGAGTAAAAAATAATTTATTAACTTAAAAGTTTTTCCTTTACTGAATTTAACACCATCTATCGTCAAGTAGGAGCACCAAAAAGACGTTATGACTACACAAACAAAACTTTTAATGTATTTTTTTAAATAAACTCAACTTTATTAGTTACTATCATTCTAGAATTATTATAGGAATATCAAGAATCGAATACAGTACAGTTGAACAGGTGAGAACTAAATAAAACGTGCCATATTCCTCCATTTTTAACCGACATCACAAAAAGGAGGAGGTTCTCAATTCGCCTGTATATATATATTTTTTTTTTTATGTGTGTTAGCTCATAACTTTTTTCTGGGTGAACCGATTTGGCCGATTCTTTTTTTATTTGATAGGTGGTACTTCACATGTGGTCCCATTTAAATTTCATCAAGGTCTGATCAGTAGATTTTGAGTTATCCTTAATACTGCATATTTTTTACACTTAGTTTATATGGATGATGTGTTAATAATTTCCTGTCACTGTTATTTACACACCAAGTAGTGGTATACGAATTTGTATGGGGTAGGTACCGCAACTAAAAAGTGAAAAATAAAAACTTAAAAAAAAAAAACAACCGACTTCCAAAAAAAACACTAAAAGACGTGAAAAATAACTTTCATTTCGGAAGTCGGTGGCCAAAAACGAAAATATAAAACCAAAGACACCGAATTACGAAATGAAAGTTATTTTTCACGTCTTTTAGTGTTTTTTTTGGAAGTCGGTTGTTTTTATTTTTTAAAGTTTTTCGTTCTCGCCGACGCATTTTTTTTCTTTAGTTGTCTCTATAGTAAGCCGTTGTACAGCGGCGTGCTCTCGTCCATATCAAGCGGTGCTACGTGACCTAAAGTGACGTCATGACGGGATCGCTATTGTATGAATTTTTAGTTCCCGTTTTGGCGCGAGGTTTATTTTAGATTGTTTTTGTTGTTGTATTTCCAAGCTAAAAGTAGGTGTTTTAGTTGTTTAATTGGTATGGTGACTTAAATATCCGTAGTGTAACAATATTTTTTGGCAATAGTAGACATTATTGACTGTGCTATTTTTCAAAAGTGGTAGAGTTGCTGATGCGAACTTCCGAAGGAAAGCCGGTAGGAATCGTGTAATATGGGGCTTTCGCCACTGGTGGTAGTTCTATAAGTGGTTGGCAGGCCTTTTTTTTTTGGGTGAGGTATCATCATGTAACTTCTCCCGATCTGGGCGGAGCGGGAGAGCGTGTCAGAATTTTACAGACTGAAACCCACCCGTGTTACTTCAGTTGCCTGTGTGCCAGGGCCATGGTTACCCTTTCGAACAAACCCTTGACCTTGGCAGGCATCGGCCCTAACGGACCCATGTGTGCTGACATCTCTTTGAAGCGCGCGTGGAACACAACGCGCCGTCGACCCGGGCCTGATCCTTACCGGACGGCGAGCTAGTGTTTGGCAGGCCTGGGGTCTCTATGCGATGTCATGTAGACTTGCCTACCTTTTTTATGTAGGTATGAGCCCTGTTAGGTATTACAACGTCTATTTAATTCATGTAAAACCTACCTCAACAATTTTACCTCCATAGTGAAACTTGAAGTATCTTCACAAAAGTACTACAGTGATCTAACAAATTCCAGGAATAATCCCAATATCATCCCACAATAGGTAGGTACTTATGTGTCCACAACAGTTGCTACAGACTTCCTATATCACAAGTACACCTCAGTTGGAGCACTAAGCAGAGAAAAGCCAATTATCGATGGTACCTGTGAATTTTGGAATACGGTACCGAAGTAAATGAAAATATACGACTTCTCGTTAGTGTTGGCTGTTCGTTCCAACTTGGATACATGGATTTTACTAGATTTGGTTTAGATATCGACAATGTACGATGGTACTTTGAGGTTTACTATGCCAATAGTTTGTTTGGTTGGTAAACCTATTTATTTATCTCTATGCCTGAGATGTTTTGGGGTTTAGTTAAAAAAAAATAGACGACACACATTCCATTATTGAGTGTTTATATTTTGAGACTAACTTTTGCCTGCAGCTTCAGGTTATAATATATCTGTGTGCCAAAAGACATGGCCAATATATGTATGGATGTTGGCATAGCTATCGGATTTAATGTTCAACAATGATTTTTGGTGTTTTATATTCGTGAATATTGGTACATTAAATTGCTATAAATAAAGAAATCAAATAACTTGACATTACAATAGACTTGACGTAAACAGTTTCATTAAACCTTTTAATCATATCGCGCGAAATAAGTATATAGATTATGATTTTGCTATTAAAAAACTTAGGCGCTTTAAAATAGCGAACAGTTGTGAATTATTACGGTTAACTGATATGGTTTTATTATTAGATATTTAAACAAAGTAATGGCCACCTGAATCAAGGATTTTAAACTGTATATTATAAACATTTATTAAACTGGGTGTCTCAAAAATGTGACAATAGTAACAAAGTATATTCGAGAACTAATGATTTTCTTTAAAGTACATTAATTTACAGGTAACCCTTATATTCTATATAAATTGTTATATATCAATTAACAAGAGAAACACAAAAAAAAACAAAACAGTAAAAATAATTATTTATTTATTAGAGAAAATATTTAAAATATGTTGTAAGATTATAATATATTATAATCTTACAACATATTTTAAATATTTTAAGATATATATATCTTAAATGCCTACCTAGATAATTCAATATACATTACAGCGATGCAGCGCTAGTGTTAAAGAGACCGAAGTCACACACTACAGCTGCGAGGAGAACATAGAAACTATGTTCTTGCAAAAGAACTTCTTTCTTCCTACAGCATCCAAAGTCTTCGAAAGAGCAATGTGTGATCGTGTATATTCCTTTTCTGAAATATATAAGATATTCGATGACCGCCAAAATGGATTTCGCAAAAACAGATCTTCAACGCTAGCTGTTTATAAATACATCCAGGAAGCTTTAAATATTATACATAATAAACAATATGCAATAGGGATATTACTCGACATGACGAAGGCCTACAACAAAGTGCCATTTAAAATATTATTAAATAAGCTGTATGGAATAGGAATACGTGGAAAAGCCATGACTAGTTCGCATTATATTTAAAAGATAGAGAGTAATTAGTTGAGATTGAATATTACAATCAAAAAACAAAAGAAGCACAGCTCATAAGTTTAATGTTTAACAAAAGAAGCACAGCTCATAAGTGTTAAAACAATACATGCTTCAATTCCCCAGGGTAGTGTTATAGGCTGCCTCCTTTTCCTCATATAAATAAACGATCTCCCCAAAACCATAGACGGGCCATGCGTACTTTTTGCGGATGATATCTCGATCCTGACCACATGCCAAATAAATGCTAATTTAAATGAAAATGGATGAGAGACCATAACCTCGAAATTAATTTTACCAAAACCAAATTAATAGCGTTTCACCCCCAGCAGAAAAAACAATTAAATATAGATTTTATCGTTAATCAACAAAAATTTGAAACAGTTAACAATTTCACTGTCCTAGGTTTAACAATAGACACACGCATAAACTGGAAAACACATATACAGACAGTAAAATAAAAAAATAAAAAGTTTTCTTGCACTCTCCGGGAAATAAAAAAGACTTCAAACCTACAAACCGCACTAGTCACATACTACGCGTATGCCCACGCTTGGTTTAACTTTGGCATCATCTTTGGGGAAATAGCACAGACGCTCCTTCCCTATTTACCCTCCATAAAAAGCAAATACGAATAATTGTTAATATAGAACCAACAGATAGTTGCAAGCCTTACTTCCAGAAACACAAGATTCTCACCTTAGTCAGCATTTATATTTTGGAATTATGTAAACTAGTCCGCAAATATCCAGATTCTTACAATACACGGGGAGACATAAAAACTAATTATCCGTTGCGCCATAAAAACAAACTAAATTTGCCCTCCTCCCGCCTTAAGTTACACTCATCTAGTCCATATTCAATGTCAATAAAAATATATAGTAAATTACTAGAAGACATTAAACAACAAAACAAACCACAATATTTTTAAATAAATTAAAGCAATACTTAATTAAAAAAAGCTATTACACAGTACAAGAATATCTAACGGATAAATACAATAATAATACATAATTATAAATAACAGATATATAATAAGTAAAATAACAAAAATAAACTATATTACATACTTAATAATTAGACTACACTAATATCAATTGACAATTTTTAAGGGAGTAAACAAATAAGCATTATTTAAATAGTATAATATATTAAATGAATAGTTAGATTTGCATATAAATAATATTAAAATAATAAGTAAATGAATAGAAATACAAAATACTTAATAGGATATAAAATAATTCAAACTTAATAACAAGGAAAATTAATAAAGCGCTCTTCCTCTCTCAACTTATTTAAAGATTTGCTGTGCCCGACAGGGTCCATAATTATTTCTATTATATTCTATTTACCACCTAGTGTACATTAAGATTGCAATAAAAGATTTGAGATTTGAAAATAATTATTTTAAGGAATTGCGGGACGAAATGTAACAATCTGTTTCTGTATTGTGGAAATATACAGTGAATAGATGTGATCGAACCTCGCGTCTAATTAGGTAATGATATCGTATTAGTTTCCCTTCGAAGTGGCCCTCTTTGAACAGGCGGTAACGGTGGTGGCTCTCGAAAGTCTTGTTTGATGGTGTACAGAAAGCGAGGATATGAGATGCTTTTGCAACCTTTGCATGGCTATTCCGCAGTTGATGCACCTCATAATAATCCACAAAACAAATCCGAAACGCAATGCAAATCAGAGTCCAGTGTTAATAGCAAAGTAATCGAGTGGTAGAAGGTAACAGTCCGTAGATATATTAGCAGGGGTTAAAAATATTAGAAAATAATCGCAAAAATACACACTATGCAACGAAGAAACTGCAATAACATTACATTGACATTTGACATAGAATATGACACATTGTCAAGCCAAACACGTAAACGCGTTCCGTTTTATGTTTATTTATTTGTGTGAAATATTAAAAAAAAACTATCTTAAGCATCAACATATGAAAAAACAATATAATTAAATGGAACAAATATCAAAAAAGATAGTTTCGTATGAATGAAATGTTCCTAATAAGAGATTTTGTCGTCCAAATCACATGTCTACTTAAGTAGTATTCGTGGTGAGGAACGTCTATAATTATATTAATCTTTCTCCATGGTCCATTATGGCGGAAGTTGAATTCAAAGTACCATTTGTTAATGGTACTTTGAATTCATCTTGCATTACTTATATTTTGAAATAAAAACTGACAAGTTCAGGGAGGTTCAAAACTACGTAAGTATTAATTTATTTTTCAATTTTTATTTTACAATATTTTTACTATGTATGTGAACATGGAATGTACTTTTTTGTCCATGCCCGTTCATCATCAGCCATTTTTGCGCCGATCCGGACCATACATCCAGATAAACAGACAAACGGACAAAAATTCTTCGTTACTGTTTTATTATAAATGTATAGATATTACCAGTATTGCTCTTGTCGTTTAATAATCATGGTTTTAATAATCATGTCTTTCGTGCACTGTTTGCATGGTGTATTTCAGGATACTGGCCAAAATAATTACTTTAAAGAATATTCTACCCTTATACCGCTGTCGCCAACAATAATAATAAAAACCGGCCAAATGCGAGTCGGACTCGCGCACGAAGGGTTCCGTACCATTATCTATAAAAACGGCAAAAAAATCACTTTTGTTGTATGGGAGCCTTAACAACAAATACTAAAAACAGAATAAAATAAATATATTTTATTCTATTTTTAGTATTTGTTGTTATAGCGGGAACAGAAATACATCATCTGTGAAAATTTTAACTGTCTAACTATCACGGTTCATGAGATACAGCCTGGTGACAGACGGACAGACAGCCGGACGGACAGCGGAGTCGTAGTAATAGGGTCCCGTTTTGCCCTTTGGGTACGGAATCCTAATAAGGATCGTACTCAGGATGATGTAAGTCTATATAAGTTCTATATGGGTACCTATTTGTAAGATCAACCTACATAAGTGGCTATTATATACAATCTCATTATAATTTAACATTTGTTGTAAAATACAAGTCACTTTATGTAAAGATATACCTACTTATAGATTTTCTTTCTTATTTTCCGACGTACCTAAGTGCCTATTTTTAAACAAGTTTGTGAAATAAAAGAGTTGGCCGATAGAGGTGAATTACCAACAGCAACAAGTAAAGATCAGAGTTATAAGAACTCTTAGGAATTAATACAATAGGGAGAAGTAAAAAAATGCTTCATTGCCTTTAAAATTTGCGCTCACGATTTTTTCCCAATAGTCTTTTGTTCTTGCCTGTACGATTTTTACTACAATATAAAAAAGAAACAAAACAGCTATAAGGTCTCCGTTTAATTAAGAATTAAATAAAAAATAAAAAGCGCAGGCTTTTCTCTCAACCAGCCGCAGAAGCTATAAAAGTCTCCGGCCTGAATTGGGTCATTACGGCGCATAGTATAGCTAATTAGCTTGCAATCTGCACTACTTAAGTGCTATTGGATCCTTTATATTTATTCTATATGAGTTTAAACTTTATTTATTTATACGATGACTGCCTCGTTGGTCTAGTGGTCCCAAGCGCTACTGCTGAGCATGAGGTCCTGGGTTCGATTCCCGGGTCGGGCAAAGTGTTATTGGGATTTTCCATCTGGAATTTCTCGGTAGCAGCCCGGAGTCTGTATTTGTGCCCGGTTGATGGCAATAGGCTCGCCCCCTATTACATGGGACTTAAACAGAACAAGCGAAATGTGGGTGTAAGTAAAATAAGTACACCTCTGCCTAACCCTTCGGGGAATACAGGCGTGATGTTATGATGATGATGTTATTTATACGATTAAGTCTACTTTTATTTATATTTTTATTGAAAAATACACTTTATCTTTCAACGTAATTTTTTTAATCAATTTCGAGCTTTATACATGTCGAAGGCAGATTGCATAATTCGTCATTATACATACGGCGCTGTCCGTTAACATACTATCGCCGTTATGTATAATGCCTAAGGCAAAATGTATAACGCCTAGGCATTATGTAAAAGTCCTTGAAACTCAATTGGTGATTTGATCGCTGTAGGTATATATAATGCCTAGGTGAATTGATTCAACTAGTTCTATTTTCTGCCAATTTGAGGTGCTGCTAAACATTTTTTTTTTTTTAATAATTGCGTGGATTAGTGCAAGTGTTTCCGAAAATAAAGATAAAAACCAGTGTGTGCCGCAAGAAACAAGTGATTTCACACACGTTTACTATAAACAATTGTCATGAATCTCAAACGGGATCATTAAAAAAGCCGTCGACAAGAGAAAAAGTTTTGGCGGTTATCCGGCTCGTTAAACACACTTAAGTGTCCAGTGTCCATACAAACTGGCGTTAGGCGGACTCCTACTAATATAGAAAGAGTAATAATTTTTACGACTGTTATTAGGTAAATAGTTGGGCAGTTCATAGGTTAGGTTGGAACTGTGACCAACCGCGCGAGCCGAGTGAGCGCTACTTTCAAGTTAGATTTCTTACCGACTAATTCTTATTTGTTAACTGCCCACTCGTCACTGCCCGTTAAGCCATTTTACTGCTTAGTATTTATTTGATTATTCATTTAAATATTTGTTATGACTAATTTTTCTTGTTTACCCTAATATGTGACTCTTGATGAAATGGTTACAATCAGAAATGACATCAATTTGTCTAAGGCATTATACATAACGGCGACAGTATGCAAACGGACGGCGCTGTATGTATAATGACAAATCATACAGTCGGCCTATGACAGACATACCTGCTATAAAACTACTTTTGATTCGGAAGCAAATTTCCTTACTGGATATTCTTGACTTCTAGTGGAAAGTTGTGCAAAGGATCCAATAATGCATAAAGAAAGAAACTGTCTTTTGAGAAAAATTGAGATCAATATTTTATTTCGAACTTTATTTTCCGCGAGTAAATTATGTCGCTCAAGTATACAGTGGCCGCTCACAGCTGCTTACAAAGTTAAGAATAACGATACTACAGTTTTGGCGCGAAACTTTTGCATAAACCTGCACTTAGCGCCCCGACGACCAACTTGACTGTTAAATAATAAACTTTAATGGACTTTTGGTCATTCCACTTTATTGTTATTTTTTTTTCGAATACATGAACTAAGGGACTTTCTGAAATTTTGATAGCATCTTTCCGAGTTAAAGTTTTAACGAGGTTGAAATTTAGTAGGCTTTAAAAGAACGTCGTGAACTTGGGATTGTATTATGGATAAAAGATATTGAGGAAGTATTTTTTAATATCTATAACATCGTGTTATTGGATTTAAAAAAAAAACGATTTGCGTGATTAAGAGACTTTACTATGGCTAAAGACAGATGAGATACTATGAGAGCTATAACATCGACTCTCCAGGATTTAACAGTCAAAACAAAATATCGCAACACTGACATTCATTACATGCAATCACAATATGGCCCTCATTATGATATTCCCGGATGAATAACACTGTTCGCATATGTTCCCACTCATTGAGCATTAACAGCATAAGTGGGCTGTACTATCGGCGTGTGCCATAGGTACTAAAACGGGCGAAATACGTTCGCATCATCACGTCCTGCTAAATTGCGCCTAGCCAGCTAAACAGTACCTATTGCATACGCAAAGGCTGGAATCATTAGTAATTTGTACATACGTACGAGTTTGCCATGCATTATCGTGAATTTTGGCTTATTGTTATTGCATTTTTGTGGGAAATCTTGCAAATTTGTTACTGACCGAAAAAAAAATTTACTAAATAATAGAAATAATCTCAGGTCTAAGGCTTGGAATTCGCTACCTAATGTGCGTTGTGTATATTTGTATGAGTGAATAATATAAAAGAGTTATTAATTAGCAAATTGTTTCAAAAGCTACCAGCGATAATACGGACTGTATTATCGCTGGTAGCTTTTGAAACAATTTTACCGAAAGAATACAAGAAATAAATAATGTACATTTACAAACTAGATCTTTCTATGACTCAATGAACGGTTAAAGAAAATCCATCGATCAATACGCTTGGTAGACGAATGCTTAGTGATCACAATTTGTTTTAGCAGAAGGAGGAAACTGCTCTCCATCCTCGTGGCATATTTAAGCTAACACCACAAATCACTAAATGCGTTTAGCGCTAACACTACTTTTAACATCATTCTGTCTCTGACGTCTTCAAACAATCAATAGTAACAGCATGTTTTAAAAACCTTTAGAAATAAATGTATTTAGCGATTTGTATTGCAAGCGGGCTTTAGTTCCCTTCATGACGACGGCCACCCTGAATGCAGACACTGACCGTAGCAGTGTCTAATCTTCATTAACGATGAATGTGTATCGTTATCAGAGAGAAATGCATAATTGCCCATCCAGCTATAACATATGGCAGCATATTTGACGGGGTCCGATAGGGCCGATGCCTGCCGGGGTCGCGGATTGTTCGAAAGAGTTACCGTGGCCCTGGCGCACAGGCAACTGAAGGAACACGGGTGGGTTTTAGTCAGTAAGAGTCTGACACGCCGTTCCGCACCGCCCAGAGCGGGAGAGGTCATTTGATGATTTCCCACCCAAAAAAAAAAAAAACTATAACATATGGAACCTTTCAATATTCCCAAAAATTCTATCTATCAGAACAGGATAAAATAAGTTAGTGATAAGGCAAAATAATTTCAACTACTCACGCTGCGAATGAGAATCTTTCGCGCCCGCATTGAAAGCAGATGATAAGGTAGCGATCGTGTAGCAAAGTTCGCTGACTCAGCTCACCGAGGATACATTGTCTACGAAGAGAGGTTGAAATTCCGGGCATATTACTTCCAAATTGAACCTCCGCGTAGCCTAGATCTTTAAGACTTGGTATGTAGCCTGAAATTTTAGTTATCGACAGAGTGAAAAGGGTTATTGTAAGCGAATGTATTTAGTCATGCAAAAGTGTCCACATTTTAGTTTAAAGGATGGCTTTCGTATGGATGTTCCTAATACAAGATCGGCAGCATAAATGCAATTAAAAATAAATGCGTGGCAATTTTCTTTGTTCTAGTTTGTTTAACCATACCAGAGTTCAATATGTAAATGTCATAATTTACTTAATTAACGTTAATAACTATGAATAAGTATATATAAATTGTTACATCTTTGCTTTTTTTTTTGCTGGGCCCGGCAGTTCCCGTAATTGTATCTCAGATTTAAGCCATTGCAAGATCTTATTAAAATTATGGAATGAATAAAGATATGAATATGAATATTCATGCAAGGAACCATTTCAATCACCAGTTTATTGTTGGTTATCAACGAACTTATCAAATATTGGATTTTGCTTAATTCAAAGTGACGAAATGCCGTGATTATTATTTCCGGGAATTTCATAACATAAGTTTAATAAAATGGGTATTATAAATAAATACAATACAAAAACAAAGTATCAGAAGTTCCACTTACTTTATGTGGACAACATATCCGTAAGTAAGTATACATATTATCACTCACTCTATGTGATAAACATTACGGTCAGATTTCAGTACTTATTTCGTTTTGATACAAGTTAAACAAGAGAGTAGCCCAGGAACTTTCTATTTTTACTCTAAATCCACATTACATAGTGTATGTATTCGTAAATATTTTTTAGAGGCGCTATAGTCTGCACAAAACACCCAAGCATTATTGTTTAATGCTTTCAGAATAAGATCTGAATGTCATTTATCTGTTTTGTATATGTTAAAAGTAAATAAACAACAAAACTCTAAACCGAATTGTAATGAACACTTGTGAAAATTAAACACCAATATTATGAAAATCTGCTTATGAGGATTTTTGCAAATGAGGAACCATACAAAGTAAACCTTTTAATATAATATCTCTGCTCTTTACCAAGTGGAAGCCTCGCCATTCAACTGTGTTGGTAGTTCCCCCTTCCGTCATCAGCGTAGATTGACAGCTTTGATGTCTCCTGCTACCGGTTTGCGTTGTTTAATGATATTGCTTCATTTGTCATAACATGTTACCTATTCAATCTACTTTGTTTTGTGACTGAGTGCTTTCTATGGCTTTAAATAAAACAGATCTGTGATTGGCTGAGTAGGACACTAAGCGCTTCAAAACATCTTTTATAATGCGCACAGCAAAAGAGTGGAATTCTCTACCTGCGCCTGTGTTTCCGACCGCATACAACCCAAATCTCTTCAAAGTGAGAGTGAACAGGCTTCTTCTGGGTAAGCTCACTCTATCGTCGACTTTGTTTCTGTCATCTCTGACCTAGACTAGAGTCAAGAGCAAACCCATCTAAAATAAAAATAAAAAAATAAAAAAAATAACAAGGTGGGGACCAAACTGTGGACGATAGTCATGAAAAAAGATATCTTGCTTAGAGTCTGCATAAATGATAAATGATTTTATTTCTGTAAGTAAATTTATAAAAACACTTTTACACGACAATCATATTTTTTAAACTACACTCGAGAGCAATGAATCCGGGTCACTTAAAGAATGTTAAAAATCTCGGAAACTAAAAATGATAGTTTAATGCAATAAATTGTATTTAATAGACAATGTAATACTCCTTAAATGAAAGTAAAAAAAATATGAGTCACCATACATTTTATTAACACAAAATTACATAAAGAAAAAAACTGCTGATCTCTCCTTAAAACAAAAATAGGAAACATGAAATTTTTGAACTTTATTACGATTTTCTTGAATTTTAATACTTCGTATTGCCTCCTCGTGCTTCCATTACTGCGTTTACGCGGTTTGGAATGCTGTACACCAAGTTCCTTATACGATTTTGGGGAATATTCTCCCATTCCTCTGTGAGAGCAATTTTGAGCTCACGAAGCGTGATTGGGGGAGGGTTTCGTTGTTTTACACATCTGCCTAGCTCGTCCCAAGCATGCTCGATCGGGTTGATATCCGGGCTGCGCGCTGGCCACTCCATACGAGTAATGTTCATCTCTTGAAGGTAGTCATTCACAATCCTACCTGTATGAGGTCGGGCATTGTCATGCATAAATATAGCATCCTCACCTAAATTGACCATAAATGGACCAACGTGATCATTGAGGATTTCTTCCACATATCTTACGCTAGTTAAAGAGCCGTTTTCTATGATCACCAGCTCTGTGCGACTTTCAGAAGAAATTCCGGCCCACACAAGTACAGACCCACCACCGTAGGCTACTTTTTCTTCGATGCATGCTTGCTTGAATCTTTCCCCTGGTCTTCGATACACTCTGTGTCTTCCATCGTGCTTGTAGAGCATAAATTTTGATTCGTCGGAGAACATAACTTTTGACCAATCTTCAATACTCCAATTTACGTGGCTCTGGGCATATCTTAGTCTTGAAATACGATGCCCACGCTCCAGTTTAGGGCCGTTTGCAGGTCTAAGGGGTTTTAAGTTAGATTCAGCAAGCCGACGTCTTACTGTCCATGCACTTGGGTTACTTCCTCCGAGGCGTCGAAACTGATTTGTGAGTTCAGTTCCTGTGAGAAAGCGATTTCGAAGCATGGTGTTCACCAAGTATCGGTCTTCTCGTGCTGTGGTACACCTGGTTCTGCCCGTTCCTGGTCTGCGTAGGTTAGAACCAGTTTCTTCGTAACGTCGGAGAAGTCTTTGTACTGTTGACAGCGACACACCGACAGTCCTGGCTGTATCGCGCTGACTCCGGCCGGTTTCCAGCATTGTAAGTATTCTGGTGCATTCTTCAGGCGTAAGCGACATAATTTCAGCTTGAATAATGAATATAGAGCACTATCAACATGGTTTATGTACCCACATAAATGACAGATTACAAACAAAAGCAAAACCAAATGCTGTAATTTCGTAGTTCCATCTTCGAAAGTGGCCCTTTTTCAAATTTGATTTTTTTATGATATAACTTTACAATAACTAAGAAGTTTTAATACCTTCATTTAAGGAGTATTACATTGTCTATTAAATACAATTTATTGCATTAACCTAGCATTTTTAGTTTCCGAGATTTTTAGGATTCTTTAAGTGACCCGGATTCATTGCTCTCGAGTGTAGATGAGGTCGGCGTTATCTATCTGACTATGCTGAGAAGAAAGCCTGAAACAAATTCAGAGGTCAGTCTTTTATAAAGTCCAGACATAATCTTGGTCACATCATGAAGACCATGTAGATTGGATTGGTGTCTTTTTAGATACCAATCTACATGGTCTTTTGAGGTAATATCATTTTAGACACTAATATAAACATAGATGCTCAATGAAAGAATCTTTCGAAATTCCACCTTTTGGCGGGCCAAACAGGGGGTCAAAGTTTATTTGTACATAAAGAAACAGGTAACTTCTCTATAGGTATAACAGCTTAAAGTACTAACTTCAAAACAACAAGCCAAGCTCTTGTTTGTTTTAATACCGTATTTACTTAATATTTATTTACAGAGCAGGTTTTCCTACAGTTTTCATACACTTGAAGCATTATTCACTCATCCATTCATCATATTTTTTGTAAACATGTGTTTCCTATCTCATAGAAACACGAAAATGAATGTTTTCAATAACTGGGGAAATGTAAATATGAAAGGGGACTCTTTAGTAACATTCGGTAGGTGAAATGTAATATCTGTGAATACGAAAAACGCATTAGCAGAATTAATGTTCTGCTTTTCAACTTTGTTCGCCATTCTGGGGTAAATCGGGGCTCTTCCGATGGATTGAATGAGGAATCGATAATCTTGAGGGACCTCGTAATGCTTACTTATTAGATGGAGCAAGGATTGATAGCTGTAGGATTTAACCCCACTGATTTGGGAAGGCCAAAATTATTAAAATTTCAGTGTAGGTATGTTAAATTCTGTCTGACTCAATTACAAAGGTCTAGCAAAATTTTGCTTAAGACCATTGCAAGTACATACATCAAACTATTGTTGCCGACAATATCAATATTAGAATGAAATTATTAAGCATTAAATTAATTAACATTTATTACCTTTACTGTGGTTTTTTTTTTACTATAATTTATTTGTGAATAGTATCCAAAGCATCGAACCTCCTTGCATATGTACATATACAACCTCTATTTATAAAAATTATGTTTGTTTTTATTTTCAAATCCACCACTTCAAACTACAGAATTCTACTAAACTACTAGTATATTATATACTATATTGATTTTTGTTTTACTTTAAAAGAAAATCTCCTATGACAAAACCCAGGGTCTTGGACGCATTTTTAGTTATGCGGTCTAAGTGTGGTACAAAGGTTAATATTTGGTCAAACAGAACTCCCAGTTCAAGTGTAGTGTCTATTTAATTAACTTTTTCCTCAATAATGTAACACACTGTTTTTAAAAGATTTTGTTTTGAATATTTTACGTAGTAACATTTCTTTGTGTTCAAATGCATTTAATTTTTTTGCTCCATCGAATTAGACAATTAGGATCCATCCGTCAGAGCGAGGAGTCTCTGACAAACTTAATTGTTCTGAGAAACTTTAATTCATCCACATTACGGAATGCCGAAAACAGCTAGGAATGTCAATAATGAAATAGTTAAATAAAATCTATCTGCTAAATATGAAATCACCCATTGAAACAAGCCGCCAGTGATACAATAAGCAGGTGTGTCTGTACCTAACAAACCCCAGGCTGTTAAAATTTTCGTTTTTTCTAATTATTTTATTATTTAGGTCGGTTTCCCCTTAGGGGAAAAGGCCACACTTCACCTCCGTACAGCTTTGTAGAGCTCGACTCAAGACTGGACACTCTCCCACCGATTGAGATTAAATGAATTCCCAAATAGAAAGAAGTCCGATGCCTTGTCCCATTAATAAGGCAAGGAAAGGATTGAAACTAATAGTAAATAAGACTTAGGAATTCATAATTATGAAAATACATTGAATGTGGTTTTAGAAATCTAAATAATAGAGGGATGCTGAGAATATTATTATATAAACTTGTAAGTAACCCATACGCTACCGTAACAGGTATTTGGTCAGTCGTAACTCACACGATACCTCACATCTACACTCGGAGTATTCAGAGCAACACTTCCATAAAGTCACGCAAGTAGCTTTTCAGCGACATTGCGTCGGCATCATGCTCTTAGAGTTCTGGAGTTAGCGTTCTGGAGACATGGTCCTTAGCAGTTCTTTTGAACTGACAAACGCGACGAAGCGGCTTTCCCTGTACTAACCGAGCGACCGTGCTTGTCTAGCAACGGGGCGACCAGTTCTAGCGGCATTCGTCGGCATCATGGTCTTTTGGAGACATGGTCCCTAGCAGTTCTTAGACTGGATATGAAATAGATGTGGTCCCCCAAACTCCTGGAATGTTACTCTATGTTACTCTTATCTGCAAGACCCGGGTTTATGTCAGTCTGACCGAATTATTGGTCTAAGATAAAGAATTAGACATTCAAGAATTATTAGATAATAGAGTTGAGAATCGAAACTCAAGAATCATTTAAAAGAGTTTTGGATAATCTCTCATAAAGCCCTGATTATTAGTTGGAGCCAAAGAATGCAAAATTCAAGAGTTAGGTACAAGGTAAGGTTAGAGAATCAAAACTCAAGAATTGTTAATTAATAGAGTTGTGGATCAACTCTCTTGAAGTTATAGACCCAAAGCGCTCACTCTTCACCATTTCCTAGTGTTTGAGCTAGGGAGAAGAAGTGGTGCAACAAACTCCCCAGCAACAGTCTCTGTCTGATAAGTTATAAGAACCAATTAACTAATAACTCTGTCAGCCTAGGATAATTATCATTATAAAAGACTCACCCAGTCGTACCAACAAACATACACACACACTACATTAAATACTAGATTAGTCTAATCTGGGCTTCTACCCAACTATATTTAACTTATTTGATATTAATCGCTATCCTACGAGAACCCACTCAGATATCGCCTCTTGGCATTCACTAAGTCCTAGCCTGGACTATACGTCAGCACCCTCAAGCGGTCTAAAACCGACTCCTCCACATTCACCTTTACGTTATGATTCTCATCTCTTATCTATCACCATCACACTCGGCTACCAGCTATGTTTTTTCTAATATCGACCCAAATTCTCGCACTTTCGCAGAACAGGTCCTTGTACATTTCACAACTGTTCTAAGAGTTCGTTCATCGTTGCCAGATGAGGCAATCGCTTTGTGACTTGGAATTAGAAATCCCATATTTTACGCGTTTCTTTAGAATATTGCATCTTAACTGACGTAAAATATTACCCTTCGACTAATGGCTGGCATAAGTGCTACCCATAAAATATAAATAGAATGGGTCTTTAAGAGGTTACATATTGTTTTACAATTTCAAAGAAATAAGATATTTTGTTATAAATTAGGGGGAACGTCTCATAAAATATAGGTTTAATGTGTCTCTAAGAGTGCTGATATCGTGGGAAAGTTTTAAACAAATATAATATTTTGTTATTAATTAGGAATAGGTGACAGACAGTCACAAAGGCAACTTATAAGAAAGAACTTTGTGGGGAACCTTTATGAAAAGCCCTGCTGAAGTCAGTATAAATGGCGTCAGCCCGATGACCAGCATCAACAGCCCTAATTAAAAGTTCAGTAAATGGAACCAGTTTAGTACTTGTTGATCGTGATCAAACAAATCCGTGCTGATGATCGCTAATGAATAATTTTAGATGGTTTTAGAAATGCGGGCAGAACAGTGACTCAATTATGTTGTCATTGTTATCCGATGTTTGTATAGGCGCCATCTTTGCCATTTTCCATTGTAAAGGGAATATGCCAGACATTTAGGATTTGCTGTATATGAGTAGAAAGAAGTAGACACGTAGACACACTAACTCCGCCTCGCAAGCTGTAGGTTATAAATATTGGTGGTATGCCATCAGGCCATCACACCTTTGTTAATAAGTAGGTATTTAAACTTTAATTTTTTTTGGGTATAATCTCACAGCTAACATACACACATATAACATAACATCACGCCCGTATTCCCCGAAGGGTTAGGCAGAGGTATACCAGAGGCACACCCACATTTCGCCAGTTATGTTTAAGTCCCATGTAATAGCGGGCGAGCCTATTGCCAGCAACCGGGCACCATCACAGCTAATAGTTGGAATTTACCTCGACGGCCTTCCATCTTCATCATCAAACCTTCGATGACTGTCATCCGGCTATGTCGAACATTCTCATCCAGATGAATGAAATAAGGCCAAACACGATATAACTGCTGTAAACTGTTGAGGAGCTCTCTCAACTCTCTTCGGTCCATCATCAGATCAAATCTAGGTGTTTTTTTTGTTGAAGCGTCATCAGAACTACATGCGTATGCCAAGTTTCAACACAATTTATTGGTAAAAAACATACACAATATTACAGACCTTTTTTTTTTTTGGGTGGGAAATCATCAAATGACCTCTCCCGCTCTGGGCGGAGCGGAAGGGCGTGTCAGACTCTTACTGACTAAAACCCACCCGTGTTCCTTCAGTTGCCTGTGCGCCAGGGCCACGGTAACTCTTTCGAACAATCCGCGACCCCGGCAGGCATCGGCCCTATCGGACCCCTTCAATGATGCTGACATCTCTTTGAGGCGCGCGTGGAACACGACGCGCCGTCGACCCGGGCCTGGTCCTTACTGGACGGCGAGCTGCCCATTGCTCGCCGTCCGCAAGCCCGCGCCAACGGTGGCCGGGAGTTGGCAATTGACTCCCGACGCCCAGGGTGTCTCCTCCTGCGGCGACTAGGGGCGTGAGGGCGCAACGATTGCCGCACCCTCACGCGCTCCGCCTCCTCCTTCGCGAGCATTACTGCTTCACAGAAGGAGGTGACGGCTTCCCATTCCCTCTCGCTCCGTACCATGGCCTGTACCAGGGCCGGACGCGAGAGATCGCCGCCGCCGATCGCCGCCACGAGGACACGGCGGTGCTCCACCCAAGCTGGGCAGACCTCCACCGTATGCTCCACCGTGTCCTCCGGTCGATCCACACAATGCCAACACCCGGGCGTTTCCTCCCGCCTTATCCGAAACAGGAACCTCCCGAAACAGCCATGTCCGGTGAGAACCTGCGTCAGGCGGAAGGTGAGGACGCCGTGGCGCCTCTCAAGCCACTCCTCAAAGAGGGGACTTACCGCCGCAATTGTGGCGTGCCCAGCGCTGGGTTGCGACAGTCGCACTCTTCATGCCGCCATGAGATCCCGCCGGAGCTCTGTCCGCTGTGCCGCGATTTCTCGCGGCAGCGGAGTAACGCCCCGGCGTTTCGCCTCCTCGCGCCAGTCCCAAATGTACGCGAGGACTTTTGCCTCCAGATCCCATGGCGGCAATCCGGCAAGGAGGCTCGCCGCCTCGCAGGAGACCGTGCGGTATCCTCGGACCAGCCGGATGGCCATGACCCTTTGGGACGCGTTCAACCGGCGTGCTGGTCGGAGCCTCAATGAACGCGCCCACACCGGTGCCCCGTAAAGGGCCATGGACCGCACGACCCCCGCGTAGAGCCTCCGGTAGGACGCGTTTGGACCCCCTAGATTGGGCAGGAGCCGCTTCAAGGCAGCCCCGGCCCGGTCCAGTCTGGGAGCCAAACGTCGGAAATGCTCAACGAAGTTCCACCGGCTGTCGAGGACGAGTCCCAGGTACCTCATCGTCGACTCGACGCCGATGTGAACCCCTCCCGCCATTATTTGGGAACCCGACAGTGGCGCGTTCCGAGGACCATGAAAACACATGGCCTCGGACTTGTGCAGTGCCACCTCGAGTCCCAATTGCCGGATCCTCTCAATGACTGTCGCAACCCCGCGTGTCATTAATTCGGCCGCCGCCTGGTGCGACCTCCCCTGCGCCAGGACCAGCGTGTCGTCAGCGTAACAAACGACGCTGACGCCGCTAGGGAGGTCGGCGCGCAGCACCCAGTCGTACCCGATGTCCCACAGATGCGGCCCCAGGACCGATCCCTGTGGGACACCACACGACATCTCTCGCCGGTTCCATTCTCCCTGGTGACCGGGGTAGATGACGGCCCTGTCCGTCAGATAGGCCTCGACTATACGACAGAGGTAGGTCGGCATCCTGTGATACCAGAGTGCCTCCCTGATGCAACTCCAGGGCAGGGTATTGAAGCCATTGGCGATGTCTAGAGACACCACCAAGACGACCCCACCCCGGGCCACAGCACCCCCCGTCGTGAGGGCTCGCACGCGCATGATGGCTTCCACCGTAGAGCGCCCCCTGCGGAAACCAAACTGGCTGTCCGCCAGATCCGGCCCCACCAGCACCAGCCGCCCGACGAGGCGGTCTGCAATGACTCTTTCAAAGAGCTTGCCCACCTCGTCGAGCAGCACGATGGGCCGGTAAGCGGACGGAGAGTCCGCAGGGCGCCCCGTCTTCTTAATGAGGACCAGTTTCCCCGTCTTCCAACGAATTGGAAACTGGCCCCCCTCCAAACATTACAGACCTGGGTCCAAGTTATTGCACAGTTAGAATTTCAATAAAATAGACATATTTACAATAAGAAAGGAATAACAATTACGCATAATACATAAAAATAACTAACAAAACAAGTAAAACTAACAAACAAAAATCAAATAAAATTGGGTCAAAAATAAAAATAAAACTTGTCGTGGAAAACGATATCGTTTAATTAAATAGTTGCTCATTTGATTATTGTAGTACCAAGTTAGTGGTAAACACCGTGACGTCAGTTGTTATTGTAACTGCGGCACGTGGACAGAGTCGTATTGGGGAGTGGGGTTGATGCAGAGTTCACTTTGAATTCGGAGACCAACTGGGTCAGTCGTCCAAAACGAAACTGTCGGTTTACCCAGGTAATTTTGTGAATTGTAAAGTGATATTTTATTCAACTATTGCAATCGTTATTAGTCTCTATTACCTACGCAATGAACCCTGTACCACCTAATCAAGATGATGACGCCACTATCGCTCAGCCATCGCTGGCGCCGACATCAGAAGTGGGATCTGAATCTCACTGGCGCACAATGTTCGAGATGCAGCAAAGGAATATGATGCAGTTGATCGAAGCTATTAGAACACCCGTATCATCACCGAAGATCTCTCTGCCGGAAATTAACCCAGAGCAACCAGATTCTGATCCTCGTGCCTGGTGTGCTACAGTTGATATTTGCCTTGATGAACGTCCCCTGGAGGGAGGATCACTCATCATAGCTCTCAGTAAAGCACTTATGGGCAGCGCCTCGTCGTGGCTATCGCAAATTTCACATGTGGGTATGACGTGGAAGCATTTTCGTGACCTGTTCCTTGCGCGTTATGATTCTACAGAAACACTTGCGGCGACGCTAATCAGTGTGAATAATGGCAAGCCAAAAGATGGTGAATGTCTCGCAGCATATGCAAGCCGTTTGCTGACGTCACTGTTGACTAGGTGGAAGAATTTGGATCACGAAGATATCGCTACGTCATATGTGCTGGCCCATATTGCTCAGTTTGACTCGCGTCTGCATCGCTTAGCATATACCAGTGAAATTACAACACGCAACAAATTACTGCAAGAAGTGAAAGCAAGTGCAAGTCTGAAACGAAAGTTTGATCGAAACAACGGACAATTGGACGGACCCGATGTGAAACGTTTAAAACCACACACTGTTACCACATTTAAGTGTCACAACTGCGGTAAATTGGGGCATAAGGCGGCTAACTGTCGCTCCTCAAAATCTGCTGTGTCCACCGCCTGTAATGAGCAGCTGACATCGACACTTACGCCTGGCTCCAGTAAACAAGTGATTTGTTTTCGTTGCGGTGAGAACGGGCACATAGCATCTAACTGTAAACGTCGCAACGCGAGCGCGCTTGGCGCGCCTTCGGTGGGCCGTGCGGGCTCCAGCAGCGGAGGCGGCGTGGTAGCCGACCGACGCATCGATATTTGCGAGGTAGCTGGTGTTTGTGGAAAACTACAACAATCTGGTGAGTCGTACTATTTTTGTTTCGATTCTGGTGCCGAATGCTCTCTTGTTAAGCAATCTGTCAGTCTTAACTTCATAGGTGAACGTACATTTGCAATTGTTCGGATACAGGGTATAGGTTTTGCTAATGTAGACTGTACTGAACAAATTCTTTGTGACATATTTATTGGTGGTAATCTTTTACGCATTTTATTTCATGTGTTGCCCGATTATTGTTTGAAATATAATGTGATGATTGGTCGAGAAATTTTAAAACAAGGTTTTACAGTTAACATGTCTGATTCGTCTCTAATTATTTCAAAACAAAAGTCCGTTGCTGCCTGTAGTTACGAACCCAAATCCGTGTATAATCTTAATGATATTGACACGGATATGCAAAATAGAGAACTTCTGTTGTCCTTGCTCAAGGAATTTTCTCATGCTTTTATTGATAGTTTACCCCGTACGCGTGTCACATCTGGTGAACTTAAAATTAGGCTTCAAGACCCGAATCGAACTGTATATCGTAGGCCCTATAGGCTAAGTCCTGACGAGAGGCAGGTCGTGCGTTCTAAGGTAAATGACCTAATGGAAGCTAACATCATTCGTCCTAGTCAGTCCCCATTTGCGAGTCCTATCCTACTTGTTAAGAAGCGTGATGGCTCTGACCGTATGGTGGTAGACTATCGCGAATTGAACTCTAATACTGTCCCTGATAGGTTTCCTTTGCCTCTCATAACAGATCAAGTGGCGAGTTTGTCAGGAGCGACCTATTACACATGTTTAGACTGCGCTAGTGGATTTAACCAAATACCTATTCGGGATCCCGATAGTATTGAACGTACTGCCTTCATTACGCCCGATGGGCAATTTGAATATCTTGCAATGCCTTTTGGACTACGAAACGCGCCTAGTGTGTTCCAAAGAGCAGTGTCTAATGCCTTGGGAGACCTGATTTTCTCATATGTGATCTTGTACCTGGATGATATTTTAATTCTGGCGGTATCTGTGGACCAGGGCCTATATAGGTTGCAGGAAGTGTTGGAGGCACTGACTAAAGCCGGATTTTCTTTGAACATTTCGAAGTGTTCCTTCCTGAAGCGCCATGTAGAATTCCTAGGCTATGATATCACTGCTGGAGAACTAAGACCAAACCCTAGAAAAATAAAAGCTCTGACTAAACTACTACCCCCTGAGAACATTCATCAACTAAGACAATTCATTGGCCTTGCCTCATACTTTCTCAAGTTATGACTCCATTATTCTTACTAACCACCGCTAAGCATTTCACTTGGAAATCAGAACACGAGCAGATAAGACAGCAGATAATTTCAATCTTGACGACTAAACGAGTGTTGACTATTTTTAATCCTGACCTTCCAATTGAGTTACATACCGACGCAAGTGCCGACGGTTATGGCGCTATTTTATTCCAAAAACTAGATGCTGAACTTTTTGTTGTTGAGTATTTTAGTAAACGAACCACGAAAGCAGAGTCCAAGTACCATTCCTATGAGTTAGAGACTCTGACTGTGGTAAACGCTGTCAAGCATTTCAGACACTACTTGCAGGGTAGGTATTTTGAGGTCATAACCGACTGCAATTAGCTGAAAGCTTCGCGAAACAAAATCGATATTACACCACGTGTGCATCGTTGGTGGGCTTTTCTTCAAGCTTTTGATTTTCAAATCAATTATCGTGAGGGTCGTCGTATGGCTCATGTTGACTTCCTTTCACGTAATGCTTTACCATCCTCTTCAAATTCTACTAGTTTTCCAAAGGTCGAACAAAAGCGTGTTGCTGTCTCAACCTTATCAGAAAACTGGTTATTGGCAGAACAGCTGCGTGATCAGGAAATTCAATCATTGGTAACTAAACTTAAGGAAGGTGGATTCCCAACCGATATTGCCAAGACTTATGAGATGCGCTCAGGTGTTTTATATCGCAAGGTGCAGAGGAACCATCGTACCCGTTGTATTCCGATTATTCCCCGAGCTTTTCGTTGGTCAGTTATTAACCACGTGCATGAATCACTTATGCACCTTGGGTGGGAGAAGACGCTTGAAAGGGTATACGAACATTATTGGTTCGAGCATATGGCTAAGTATGTTCGTAAGTTTTTCGATGGATGTATAACGTGTAAAGTGTCAAAATCGCATTCAGGTCGTGTGCAGGCTGAGCTTCATCCGATCCCCAAGATTAGTGTTCCATGGCACACGGTACATGTTGATATAACTGGCAAGCTTAGTGGCAAAAGTGATTCTAAAGAATATGTCATAGTTTTTATCGATGCTTTTACTAAGTTTGTTCTCATGTACCATACTCTCCGAATCGATTCGGCTAGTGCCATTAAAGCCCTTAAATCTAGTGTGTCGCTATTTGGAGCTCCGACTCGAGTTATTGCAGATCAAGGTCGATGTTTTGCCAGCAAAGACTTTAAAGATTTTTGTGAGTCTCATAGTATGTCCTTACACTTAATCGCTACGGGATCAAGTCGTGCCAATGGCCAAGTAGAAAGGGTAATGAGCACATTAAAAGGTATGCTCACTTCCGTGGAAACATCTGATAGGTCTTGGCAAGAAGCCTTAGAAGATGTACAACTTGCTTTAAATTGTTCTGTTCACCGTATAACGGGGGCGAGCCCACTTGAGATTTTGATAGGGCGCGTAGCCAGGCCATTAAATCTTTTACCTTTTAATGATACAAAACCGGAAATAGACATTAGCAAGACAAGAGAGCACGCGGCAATGAATATAGAAGCGAGTGCTAGTTACGAGAAATCTAGATTCGATAAAGATAAAGCTAAATTAGTAAAATTTAATATTGGTGACTTAGTTTTGATTCAAAATGAGGAAAGAAATCAGACGAAATTAGACCCAAAATATAAGGGACCGTTCAAAATTATAGAATTGTTTGATGGTGACCGTTATCTGTTAAAATCTTTAAATGGTAATAGGTCACGATATATAGAATACGATAATAGAATAGCTCACGATCGCATACGTAAGATTCCTCTAAGTGATGTACCTGCTGAGTTAGTTTTGTCTGAAGTTGAAGATGGTGAGGACGGTACCTCTACCAGTAAATAGAGCACATACCATGGCTATTTGGTCGCACTGCATGCACTAGTGTGTAGTCGTAACTGCAACTCATTCATGAGTTGTTCAGGGCGCGATGGGCAGCTAGTGGTATGGGGAGGACCCGGGTCACAAGGGTGACTATTGTTGTGTTGGTCATGTATTGGCCTGGGAGTCGCAGACTCTATACGCGTTGGTCGTGTCACGTGAGGTGATGACGATATGGGTGGCAATGGTAAAGTTGTCACTAGCTGCTGAGGCAGCCGGGCCATGAGCGTTGTATGTGTTATTGTGCGTTATTGTGTTAACTAAAGTGTGATTATTTTTGAGGCTTAGAGGAACCTTTTATTTTAGAATTGTTAAGATGATTTAGAAGTTTACGTTATCTTTGGTTGTTAATTATTGTTCTTCACTTTTACGGTCAGGTTGGCCGAGATCGCAATGATACTTCAAATTTGGCTATTGGTTACAGGTGTACACGAGGACGTGTAACTCGTCAGGCTGGCCGTGTCGTGGAAAACGATATCGTTTAATTAAATAGTTGCTCATTTGATTATTGTATTACCAAGTTAGTGGTAAACACCGTGACGTCAGTTGTTATTGTAACTGCGGCACGTGGACAGAGTCGTATTGGGGAGTGGGGTTGATGCAGAGTTTACTTTGAATTCGGAGACCAACTGGGTCACTCGTCCAAAACGAAACTGTCGGTTTACCCAGGTAATTTTGTGAATTGTAAAGTGATTATTAAAGTGATATTTTATTCAACTATTGCAATCGTTATTAGTCTCTATTACCTACGCAATGAACCCTGTACCACCTAATCAAGATGATGACGCCGCTATCGCTCAGCCATCGCTGGCGCCGTCAAGCTTATCTATCGTCCATCACCTCACAGAATCTCAAACATGCACGACATACGTCTATCCATCTCGCGGTAAACAAATCAAACTCCTGTGTCGATGCCATAGAGCATTCAGCATTGCAAGCGCGTGAACCAAGGGCGAGTTAGAATGCGAAACTGTGCGTGCTGACGGAACGGCCAACAATCCGTGTAATCGCGGTCTAAGTTGGTATTTGGGTACAGGAGGAATAAATAGTCTCACAAGCTGAGCTACTAGTTCCGGACAATCAGACTCCCCTTGAAGGACACGACAAGCGAACATGAGTAAGAAGTAATTACGCCTAACTTCAAGAAAGTTAAATATCAGCATTACAAGCAAAAATTTTGTGGGATACAAGAATGGATAGTACCCGATCAGTTTCTTAAATAAAAATCTCAGGAATGTTTTTTGGACCTTCTCAAGAAGCAAGGCGTAAGTACTTTCATAAGGATACGAAATAATCGAAGCCGACCCTAGTTTACTTCTCACTAAAGCCATATAAACTAATTTAATGGCCATAGCGTTCTTAAACTCTCGCATATTTCGAATAGTGAAACCTAGTCTTCTATATGAATCAGAGGCGAGAGACCGCATATGTTCGTGGAAGGATAGTCGCGGGTCAAATAAAACTCTCACATCCTTTACCGAATTGACACGTGCAATCGGTTCTGTTCTAAGGAAATATTCCACATGCCGGGGGTTTTGAGCGCGACTAAAGGACATAACACTGTAATTAGTGGTGTTGAAGAGGAGCTTGCTTTTAATGCCCCATTGGAACACTGAGTTGATGTCCTTCTGAAGAGTTAATGTGTCGGCAATCTCCTCAACATCATATATTAACTTGAGGTCGTCAGCGTAGAGCAAGCACTTGGTGTGTTTGAGAACCTTCTCAAGATCATTCACCATAATTCCGAATAACAAAGGTCCCAAAATGGTCCCTTGACTAACGCTAGACCGAGTGTGATATGGGTCTGAAACGAAGCCACCATGTCTTACATATTGTTGACGGTCACGCATTTAACTTGCGAAAAATTTGAGTAGTTTTGGTGAAAACCCGATGTTACTAAGTTTGGTCCGTAACACGTCATTATCTACGCGATCAAAGGCTTTTTTGAAGTCGAAATAGACAACATCAACCTGTATGCCTTTGCATCTGCTTCGAAATGAGATCCACAAGCGTTGAAAGGTTTGTACTAACAGAACGGTTCGATCGAAAGTCGTGCTGAGAGTCACAAAGAAATGGTTGAATCTGGTTATTAATCAGCTTGTGTACTATAGATTCAAACAATAATGGTTCACAAATGAAAAGGCAGTAGCCGGAAAATCAACCAACCTCTATTTGTCTACACTTAGGGGTGGATTTTGTTTTCAATTTTGTATAGTACCAACTTCGAAGTTTACTCTTTCCAATAAAAATATAATTATGAAAATCGGACAAACTCTGTAAAAGTTATGCGTGGTAACACGAAAAACAAAAGACGCGTTGACTTGAGAACCTCCTCCTTTTTCTTCGTCGGTTAAAAATCAATAAGAATGTTGTTATATGTACATATAATGAATAAGGAAAACGTTGCAACAAGTTTGCATGATAATAATCTCATCTTTACTTCATCTACTATAAATGCAAAGCCCTAAATGGCACGTAAATGTCAATAAGAGACTTTCTGAGCATTAATCAGGTAATCTTTCGTTTAACTTGGGTCCAATAAATTAATGCGCCGTGCGACAGCGGCGATCATCGTCCTCGAACACTTTTAATAGAATTAATCTATTTTAACAAAGGCTTTAATAGAATGCTGTTTATTTTGGACTCATTTGAATATTTTAATTAAATATTTATTAAAAAAGTTCGGGCCCTTAGTCTCGTTACTTTGGCATTTTACTTTTATTATTATAAAAATGTATGTTTTCTTCTATCTTGATTCATAAAATCAGGGTCTTCCATCCTTCCAGCTCTGATTTTACTTTCGTTGTTTAATGGTTGATTAATTTTCAAACTCCTTTGTTACTCCGCGGCTACAACAGGAACTAACTAACTGACAAAAACTTATTTTGGCCTCAGTAGATACTTTGATTACTTTCATGTCTGAATAATTAGGTACTGCTTGCCAAATAATATTGAAGTTGTTAAATATTTATCATTCGTTCAAAATTCGTTATAAATAAGAAACCAAAATAATCAAACCCATTAGAAACTACAGCACGAAACCCACAATTTTCTTATATCTACGGTAGGTAGGTATCTATATCCACATTTACAGTCGAATTGCAACCCCGAAGCGGTTTGGACCAGTAATAACCGGTATGAGCCGATTTGAATGCAACTGTACCCGCTGCCCATTTGCAATTAAATGTTTCCATTTCAATGGCGAACTGAAATAAGACAAACCTTGAATGGCTTTCAAAGTGGTCGTGGGAAATATTTCCTTTATGTGTTTTAAACGACCAGCGGGGAAATTGCGTAACACACTAATAGTAAGAATAGCTTTCATTTGGACAGTTCAGCAACATTCATTGCGTCATTTACGTTGGTGAGCAGATACATTTTCCGTACATATTTAGCAATGGATTAGCAAAAGGCTTCAAAATGATTCAGATTGTTATTTATAGTGTGCTAATTAGGGTGCTGAGCTGTGTTAGTAATATTAGGAATAAATATAGCAAAACAGTTGTGGAGATACGTTGAAGTAAATCATGCAGTATAGGATTAGGCGTATACTATTATTATTTTGTTGGCGATTGTGCTACATGTCTGCGCTTTAAAAACAAGCCAACCACAAGACGGGAGGAGTAACTCTTACTAAAATATTTACGAGAGGTATTATGTACCCCATATTCTGACGTCATGGTCAAATCTTTAGACTAATAGGATCTTAATTTTTTTTTCAAATTAATTTTTTAATCTTGATTCTGAACTCTACTGCGAACAACTGATGAGATTAAAGCAAGAAGTTGAGAGAAAGCGGCCGGAATTAATCAACAGAAGGGGTGTGGTTTTTCATCATGATAACGCTAGACCTCACACATCTTTAGCCACTCAGCAAAAATTAAGAGAGTTTGGCTGGGAGGTGTTAATGCATCCGCCGTATAGTCCTGACCTTGCACCTTCAGATTTCCACCTGTTTCGGTCTCTTCAGAATTCTTTAGGCAGTGTCAGGTTAACATCACGAGAGGACTGCCAAAAACACTTGTCGCGGTATTTTCATCAGAACTCCCATAATTTCTATAGCAATGGGATCATGTCCCTACCTACAAGATGGCAAAAAGTTATCGAACAAAATGGTACCTACATACTTTAGTTAAATGTAAATAAACTATATTAAAAAATGTTTTGAATTTTCTTAAAAAATGCGAAGAAACTTTTTCCCCAACCTATTAGATTTTATATCTGTACATTCTGGGGTATAAGCCCATACAATTTTTGGCCATGTCTTTTTAAAGGTAGCAAACTTCCATCCCTTTTTCTTTCCCACAGACCTGCCACATAAATCCTGCAACGTACTGCAGATGGTTCGCTAGCTTTTCATTATGCACTTAGTATTAAAACAGCACGCCATGCTTACCTAGAATGCTGACAATACTAACAAGAGACGGAATCATATTGTATGCATATCTAATGCAACCTCAAAACATGACTTTGTAGAAAGTTTTTTACATTCTTAGGCCCATTTTTGTACGTACAATAGGTTAAATAGAAAACTAAGTATGAAAAGTATGTAGTATGAATTGGAAGGCATACGAGGGGCCGAAGCCAACTCGCAGACCCCGTTAGACTTTTTTAATGAAATGAGGCACCAAACGACGATTATCCCTGTTCGGACTATACAAGTGCACCCAAGGACATCCCCCGGTTGGTTTAGGACTATGGCAGGCAGCAGGATATGGAAACAAAGATATTGGACTACGGATTAGGCTAGCTTAAGTGGACTGGTTATCTAGGACTATGGAATGACTAAGGCGCCTGTCTGACCAATGTTTTATATAAAATACACAGATAAAATGGCAGGTGATGACTTGCACACTCAGTAATGGGCCCCCGAAAATGGTCGCTAGCACATAGTGTCTAAGCGACAAAGGGCAACATGCCCTGAGGTGCTTTTGAGGAGTGGAGAGGTAACCCACGGCTATCAGGACAATCCCGGAAATACGGTCAAGACCCCTACCAGTATAATAATACTAATATATATATAATACTTCCTTCCTCCGAGCACGTTTGCTCTTGCGAATCTCCACTCAAGTCGGCCAATAGAGGGAAGAAAGAGGTGGGAGCTCTATTCCTCGTCATTGTTCACTCCAGCCGGCCAATAAAGGCAAGCCAGAGGTGAGGAACATGACTTCTCCCGGGAGATAGGGTCCGTGGGGTCGCTACTACCTAACAGCGCGCAACATGCTGCCCTGCGGGTTTCTGTACCTTTCTTGGTCTAGGCTGGCTTCTCACCCTAGACCAGTTTTGGCAAAGTAAACTCTACCGGCCAGACCTAGAGTTCAGGAGCGCGCAAGCTCCACCACGACGCGACATCAACGCAGAGATACGGCGGTGGGGTTATTATTATTATGAATTAATCGAGAAAATCGAGCCTATTATACGGTTGATTATGCAATCAAAACTGCAATTGCTTATCATCCAATTAGTTAAGGTAGGTACTAGGTAGATATATCGAATCCGTTCATAGGTATCCGTTCAGGTCCAGTAAAATGTATCGAATTTCTTCATTAGATTCACTCATCTTGACAGTACGAAAAACAAATGAAAATCACACATTTTCCTAATTTGAATTTGGAGTTCTTTAAAATTTAAACTTTCAATGATACTAAAACCAGCCAGATACAAATAGTATAGCCAAAGAGATTTTATTACAAGTTCATACATACTATAATGCGAAAAGACTTTTTCCCCAACCTAATATTTTGGCATTAATATATTTTCCTCCTTTTTTTTTACTATTCACATTTATTTTGTAACTAAGTTTCATGTTTTATGTTCATGTGTTATTTTTTTAACCGACTTCACAAAAAGGAGGAGGTTCTCAATTCGTCTGTATGCTTTTTTTTTAATTTTTTTTTTATGTGTGTTAGCTCATAACTTTTTTCTGGGTGAACCGATTTGGATGATTCTTTTTTTATTTGATAGGTGGTGCTTCACATGTGGTCCCATTCAAATTTGATCAAGGTCTGACAAGTAGTTTTTGAGTTATCCTTAATACTGCAGATTTTTTCCACTTAGTTTATATGGATGATGTGTTAATAATTTCCTGTCACTTATTTACACACCAAGTAGTGGTATACGAATTTGTGTGGGGTAGGTACCGCAACTAAAAAGTGAAAAATAAATACTTTTTTACAAAAAAAACAACCGCCTTCCAAAAAAAACACTAAAAGACGTGAAAAATAACTTTAATTTCGGAAATCGGTGCCTTTGGTTTTGTATTTTCGTGTTTGGCCACCGACTAAAAAAGTTTTTTTTAACTTACATAATAATTATTTGTACGCCATAGTATGTGGCAAAAATGTATCTGAACCGTTTCTTTGGTTTTATGTTATCCTGCATGCAAGTTTTTTATTTTTATTCTTGTATGTGTACACATGTTTGGGCAAATAAATAATTATATCTTATCTTATGATCTGTGATACCTTTAAAATTATTATCGAACCCCTTATTGCACACTTCAAAGTAAGTAATCTTTATAATATGATCACTTGTCGATGCTAAAATTCAGCATTAATTTGTCGGGTCACTACTAGTAATCATGTTGATTGCGCACATCGAGTCCCCAGAGTAGTGCGATGTCATCGCCATTTAATTGTGTTACTAGCAAAATCTGCAATCTATAAATCAACCTATTTTATTTATTACCTTGTTTTTCCGACTTTTATGACCTTTCCACAGTAGGAATAATTACGTTTTGCGTAATCAACTAATATTTTAGTTCAATCTATATTATTCCTTCAAATTAATTTCGAAAATCAAAGTAACGGCCTTAATAGAGTTGACGAGTTGTTAAACGCAAATTCACTACTAATTACGTATTTCAAACTATTTGGTACAAATATTATTCAAAAGTTAAAACAGATTGACCGCGAGGGCGTTCCAAATTCGCACATAAAATCAAACTTATGTTGCTATTAAGTTGAGTAGAGAAGCGTATCAGTTGGGAGCAGTCGAGTACTTGAGGGCGGGTTTCAAGCCACGAGCGCCTAGTCCTAGGAGTAACTGTATTCTGTGGTCCAGTCCGCGTGCGAACGCTGCCCGAGCAACACGTGTTCATTCCCTTAACACTTTTGGAGGGAAAACTTCGAACGATCTCGGGGAAAATGCATAGTTAAAAATTGTGTTATTTGTAAAATATAATGACTCTGGAACTGCAGTGCGCTTTTTAAAGGCATGTGGATTTTTATGACGACTGTGTAAAAATCATGACTTAGATGTATAGTTTGAACAGTGGTGTTCAGTGATTGCGGACATAATGAAAGGTTCGTTTGAACTTTATTTACTGTTTTTTTTTTGGTTGAATAAGATATTGTTAATTTTAATGAAGGAGAGTACTAGTTGATTTAATGGACTGAAGGTATTATGAGATTCATAGAACATCTCTAATTTTTGAACGCTAGTTTAGTTTTATAGATAAAAGTAAAGAAAATGACGTCAAAACAATATTACTATCTTTTTACGAAAAGTATTTAAAAACCTGCAAGCGTAAATCTCAGGAGAGCTAAAACTTTTCGCTTCTTACTTTGCAATAGTTTTACATAATTTGAAAGCTTTCAGGAATAGCGTGAATTCCCCAGGGTTACTCTGTTTAATATTAGTTTTTGGTTGGTCTAAGAATTTTTTGTATTGGGAATTTTATTGAAACTAATGTTGGAGCACATCCTACCTACCATGTTATTTAAATTGATTGCTATCTTTCTGCCCAGCAGAGTAACACATCCTCTTTTTGGATTTAAATGTACGGGTACGGCAATTGTAAAGTACCCTTTAAAGTTTATAACTGTGTGGTAGGGACCCTAAGGAAAGACAAATAACATCGAGGGTAATAAATTCACTGGTGATGCGGACTGCCAGCCACAGGCAGTTCCTAAGCACTGGTCCAAAAACAACTCGCCCAAACGTGAAATTAGAAACAAAAACGTAAACACCAAGTCTCTGTCTGTTTGTCCATTATTGAGCTCATAAGGCATAATGACTATAATAGTAAATCAAGTCATTCATAAGTTTTCCACGAGCTCGGCCAATTATAAAGCGACCCGCGATTTGGCAAAACATACAAATTTCTTTATCTAAACTAATATCTTATAGAGAAAACATTTGATTTTTTGTATGTTAGTATGTTTGTTTGTTACGCATTCATGTTATAACGACTGAACGAATTTGGATAAAATTTGGCACAAGGGTACTTTTCATCTCGATATCCCACGGGATCGAGACTTATGCGGGTGAAACCGCGGGGCGCCGCTAGTTATATGTAAGTTTAATATTTCTTAATAGATAATGAATGATGGTAAATTCCACATCAAAATTCGTTGCATAGTTTAGAAAAATAACGCGGGCACACAGACAGATACAAGAAGCGACTTTAATTTATAATAACTAAAAAAAATAAAAAATGGATTGCAAGTCACCATTACACCAGCATCGTGTAAACTAAAAGTCTCAATTTAAAAGCTGAGCAGTGTTCCCGGCAAGTGGGTCGCAGCGCGGCGCGGTAAATAAACCGTCAGAACCGTCAGCTACGATAGACGTTCACGCGGTCTGATTTATGTTATTAATCACTATGAACGAAACGACGCTACTTCTAAATAAAAACGTAGGAAGTTAACATATGTTTACGCTAGCATAGGTACTTTAAGGTAAAAAAAGATCAATTCATGCTGAAGCACGTGCTCCTATGATCATGTCGGTGTTATTGTAGGTCTGAATGTCTGTGTCTTTTTTCCCTTTTCAAAGTCAAAGTCAAAGTCAAATCATTTATTTCAAATAGGCACATAAAAGGCACTTTTGAACGTCGTTTTCGAGATATATTTATCTTACACATAATCTATCCGTCGTTTCTAGTTCTCTTGTCATTTCCCGGTGACAATTCTTAAACTTTGGCTTATTGAAAAAATCGTCACAAAATATTCGTTTAGGTATAGCTTAAACAATCAAACTATCTCTCTGATTCTTAGCACCTCCTCTATCCACCAAAAGGGTAGTGCAATTTACTACAATGAAAAGTGCTGACTCCAAGCATATTATACAAAGCTTTCTCTTCTACAGTTTTATAACGCGACTCAGCGTTTGATCCGAGAGTTGATTCGTTCTGGTTCACTTTTGATGGATTATGTTCAGACTTTGAGCCACGTAGATGCAGAATGTTAAAACGTGCCAAAGGAAATTAAAACTAACTTTTTGAAACAAACATTTTCGTAACTGTTTTCATATTTCTGGCAGGTTTGTAATTATGATTTATGTATCGTTGGAAGTTAGTTAATTCATTGTAGGTAATAAGTGTTCGTTATTTTGTGAATGTTTATTCCTTAATTTGGCCTCAATATAAGCTAAATGAGTTTAGATGATGAAGTCTCAGTAGTATTGTTCACTTACTTCAAAGACAAGCGAGTCCACTTTCGTATTGCGTGCAGTCATAGGTGCAGGGGTTAAAAGTGTGCGTGACAGAATAGGACTGCTAAAATTTATAAGATTTAAATACACTATCTTGGTTTTAAAACCCTTTTTCAAATTGAAATTAAGTATCCAGAAAATAAGCAGGTATAAAAATAAAATCTTACATACTCTTTGAAGTCTATGAGGAGGCTTGTTTAAAACTATTGAGTCTTAACTTTTATTATTAAATTATTCGTAGGAATTAATTTATAGAAAAAATGTTTTTTAAAACTAATAAGTATAAATAAGAATACTAAATCTAGAAAAACTTCAATTAAAAAACAAAACGGCCTACTTAAAAATAATCCGTCTAACGATTTTAGTATTACGAGTTTCTTAATTTGTCTATTTCACTTTGCCCGTCTGTCTTCATCAGTTACTTTAGCGTTATTCTCGCATTTTCTTAATTACTTTAATTTCCTCCGCATTCAATATTCACGATATTTTCCAGTTCTAGCTATCAATTGTTTCTACTATAAAAAAGTAAGCATGACGTAAATGAACACTACTCTTTTTAAATTCATTTTTGAACGACGTCGTTATTTCATAAGATAATGATTTCAACTAAGTATAACTTAATTGGAATTTTATCTTGCTAAACCTAGAGTTCAAACTAATATTTTCACGTTTTTAGGGACGTAGGTATCTGCGAAAAACCGAACTAATTGATATCCTCAGTTTGAAACATAGTTTAATCCTTACTAATTAAATAGACTAACCGCGAGTACGTCCGCGTGTTTTAAAATAAAACATACCCTATATCACTCGGAAATAGTGTAGTTTTCTATGAGTGAAAGTTTTTTTTTAAATCAGATCCGTACGTCCAGAGATTGCCTTTAATACCTTTACAATGTTACCTCTTCATAATATTAGTTTAAAGTAATTTTACTGTACATACTTACTAACATAATTCTGATTGTAAATAACATTTACTATAGAGTACACGCTGCCATGGATTCTCATCACCGTGGCAGTGTTAGAAGCGGTGGGCGCAAGCGACAAGCGGCCCCGGTTCGTCACAGAGCCGCCTGCGCGCGTTTTGTGGCCCGCCACGCGTGGGGCACACGCATTGTGTCGGGCGACCGGCCATCCGCCTCCAGACGTGCATTGGGTCACCGCAGAAGGACAACTGCTCACTACTATACCTGGATTGAGGTAAGATTTTACTGCTTAACTTCCTTCTAGAGAATATAAAAATGCGGAATTTATAAAGACTACAGGAAAAAAAAATTACTTAGGCCAAAAAACGCTTTCAGGCATTACGTATGTCAAATGATTTCATACTGATACTAAATTCTGAGAGGAAGTGAGTGGAGTGGTTATAATTCTTTCACTCAATGTGACTTTTTTGTAGCCGCGTACTACGGTTCTCGTAGCCGTTTGCTACGAGTTTCGTAGCCATGGTCTACGAGAGCTTTTTTCTGTTTTCGAAGGTTTATGGTTAAAAGCACTTTACTGAAGTATTAGTTTTGTTGTCAGATTAATGTTTGCCATTGCCGTTTGTATATTACGTACCCACTAACAAACGAAAGCTATAAATTAAAAGCAACTAAAATTGTCCTTTTAATATTCATATTGCCAATTCGCCGATTCACCAATTCGTTGCACATTGGACATTTTTAATACTCCAGAGCATTTTAGACCATATGTCGTCCGAAATGGTTTCCAATAAAACGGTTCGACCCAAATTCCCAATTATCGCTCAATTTGGTGTTAGGTCAAATGTAGGAAATACTAATGGCATTACCGATAAGTCCTATAAATTGTTAAACGGATGCTGCGATATTACTACATTAATTAGTTCACCCAAAGTAGGTACATTATAATTACATAAATCATATTAATTTGTGATTGAAAATAAAAAAGAAGTTTTTCTGTAGGATTACGAGGTCACCCGTAGCTCCTAGTTAATCTTAAAGTACAAGTAGATGTATTTATCCTCGTAGAAACGTGCTAGTTGCATTTTACACTGAGTAGTATTTGTTGGAAAATCTAAATGGCCTGCGAAGACAACGTAGAGACGTACATAAATATCTAGAATACATTGACAATACTTTATCTAAATGCTATTTTGTATTTAGTTTTACGCCACACTCTGTTCTCGAGGATTAGAACGACTGATCGCCTGTAGATTGCTTCGGGATTGGGTGTTAGTGGTACCTACAAGCGAAAGTCGGCGACGGCTCCATTAAATAAACTACTCTAACTTCACCTATATTTCACAAGCAAGCGATACCGGAGTGAGCAAGTTAATATTTACTGCGAGCACCCCAGGCGAATGCCTTCGCTACGCTTAGCAACTTACGTTCTTACTAGTTGAATATTGGTCTTGAATTTGTCTTAGATATTAATTAGGAAACTCGCTAGGTTAGCTAACTGAGCAGTTAGAGGAAGCCAGAAAGATGATGCATTAAATATCTGAAGCTGTTTCTGAACTGGCTCTTTGGAACAACTAACTAACTAACTTATACATGCATTATTATTTAAATTAAAATGCGGTACATTTAGGTACGATAAACGAAGACTCCACTCTCAGTTTAAGAATCCTTATCAATGTTATTAAATTAATTAAGATAATTTGTCTTCCCACAGCAAAATATAAAAAATACTGCTGTATTTAATTAAAAGTAAGTGAGCAGAGATGCTTCCGCAAAATAAAACATCATCCCTAAAAGCTTATGACAAAGTTGTGTCTATTAATCTCGGTTGAAATTTCACAAGAAAAATGTATCTACATTAAGCAAACACCGAGTGTCCCAAAGTTTTTGCTTCTACAGTGTCTAATGACTAACGGCAAACGACTCGACGAGTTTTGTATTTTTAATAAGGCCGTGTGGTAGTGTGCCGGCGACTTCACAAACTTTACTGAGGAGACATTTAAAACTTTGCAGTGAAAGTTCCCTAGCATTTTGCTGAATATTTTGAAGTTGTTTTGAAAGTGCATTACGACAACAGGGATTGTTATTGATTGGTGTTTAACTATTATGATTGATTATTATTTTGATGACGCGTTGTGTTCCACGCGTGCCTCAAAGAGATGTCGGCACTAATTGACGGGGTCCGATAGGGCCGATGCCTGCCAGGATCGCGGATTGTTCGAAAGAGTTACTGTGGCCCTGACACACAGGCAACTGAAGTACCTCGGGTGGGTTTAAGTCAGTAAAAGTCGGACACGCCCTCCCGCTTCGCCCAGAGCGGGAGAAGTTATTTGATGATTTACCGGACAAAAAAATATAAAATTGGTACACCTATAGTATACCTACATTTCGCCAGTTATGTTTAAGTTCCATGTAACAAGAGGCGAGCGGATAGCTATTTTTGATTATTTTTTAATTGGCTTGTTTATCACGGTTGACGGCACTTTGTGATATAAGTAATTCTTTGTTATAAAACTCGTACTTCTCTTAAACATAAAGCCGTGCAGCTGCACTATAAATATATATTTAGCGACGATCATGTTGTTAACGAAATGATACACAACATTATTGCTAAACGTTCACGCATCGCAGAGTCTCAACATTTATTTTATGGCCATCTTACTGAGCAGCCCTATAAAACTAATCCAATACTCAATTAATGTTTTATGTGAAGGCTACTTTATCACAGTAACAACACAGTCACAAAATGATGTGTGGGGTAACTAATTCGTAGTTTCCCTGTGGGGTGCCAGTAATAAATTGGCTGAGTTTCCGATCGGAGTCCGTTAAGAGTAACTTGTGAAGCGAGGACGTGTGAGAGACCTACCTATAGTATGTGTTGAGTTGAAAACTTTGTCGATCTCCGATACACTTCCAAGGCGCAATTACTAAAGTCTTCAGTGTACACTAACTTCACGCTATACCAAATTTCTCAACATGAGAATGTTGATGTACTTGTCTGGAGACGTAAAAATAGCGATGGCAGAGATTGGATTAACATTAGTAATCGATCTTACAACTCTCGTGACGATTAAATAGATAGATGCACATAATACATACCTACGAGGGGTGTCCAATGTATTCTCGGTATCGGCATGACAAAAACGTTAATTTTTTCTTTCTATTAGAATTATTTTTATTTTTCAATGTAATCCCCCATTACCTCAACGCGTTTATCACATCTCGAAATTAACTTTTCAATACCCTGTAAAAAATAACTTTCCTCTTTCTCAAAAAAATGCGCGGTTAATGTCGCCTTGAGCTCTTCATCGTTGGAAAATCATTACCCACGAAGGTCTTTTTTCAAATTAGGGCACAAATAATAATCACTTGGGGCTCGGTCCGAGCTATAGGGCACGTTAATTTCTTCGAAATCACAATCTCGCACAGTGAGCCTTGGAAACACGTGCTATGTGGACCGAGGCGTTGTCGTGAAGAAGCAACACAGCTGTGCGGTGGTCAGTTTACCCCATCTTTTTTCTTTAATTGCTTCCCGTAAATTTCGCAAAGTGGATGCGTAAGATGCTGCGTTTATGTTTCAAATTACCCACATCATTAGTAAATCACCCCCTTACCGAGAATACATTGAACGCCCCGCGTACTTATTTACTCGTATTTATATACTAGCTTTTGCCTGCGGCTTTGCTCACGTGGAGGTCTGACATAAATCTACGAGAATGTTCTACCGGGATAAAATGTATCCTCTGTCTTAACCTAAGTCATGTACATCCAGTGCGCCAAATTTCATCGAATTCCGTTCAGCCGTTAAGGCGTGAAGGGTAACAGGAAAACAGACCAAGTTACTGTCGCATAACACTAGTTTTTGCCCGCGGTTTCACCTGCGTGGATATCCGAAAATATCCCAAGGGAACGTAGTACCGGGATTAAAACTACCTTATGTGTTAATCCAGCTTATAAATTTTGTTCAGCCGTTTTTGCGCCAATTCGGAACATACATACAGACACAAACGGACAACAATTCTAAAACCTCGTTTCCATACCTCGTAGCAATTATTAGTTTTCAAAAATATTCAATGTACAGTTCTGACTTCTTTACTATTTTATTATATGTATAAAGATTAGTATGGAGTCACGCATTCATATTTATTAATGACTAACTTACTGTTTTACTCATATAGGTATTAGAGAAAGAATTCCATTTGAGATGGCTCGAAACTAGTCGGCCAAAGGCGAAATAAATACGTGAATAAATGACAACCAATCTCTGTTGATTTTTTGTTATTAAACAAAACAAAACACTAATACAAACACAAACACACACACACACACAACACACGTGTTTGTTATACACAAATATTAACATTTTATAAAATGTTATTTCCAACGTTGTTGACGACGTACACGCAATAAATTACAAGCAAGCTCACTATTTTGACAGTTGTTAGGAGCATGACGTGCTATGTGTTACATTGCGACAGCTCAGAGGGGAGGAAAGTTCGCCCTGCACGGAGAGCTCAACGAAAGTAGCGACAAAGTATTGAATAAAACGGACTTTGCAATATGTTACAAGTTGAACCAATTGTGAGGGCGTATGCAACTTTACCAACTCGAGGATTATGCTCTTTATCGCAAGTCGTATAGATGTTATCTAATATTTTTTTAGATCATAGCAGAGTTACCTATTACTGCCTATCAATAAAAAACAATGTCAAAATTTTGGTCCAGATGTTTTCAGTAAAGTACAAATGATTTTGGATGGAAGGTATAGCTAAAGAAGATTGTAATAAGAAAATAAAAGCTAATTGAATAAGAATAGAGTTCACCTTCAACTTGAGAGGCGCGTACCTAATAATTCAAAACAAAAATCTGAGCACTGGTGAAACGGATTTAATTCTTAACACAATTCCCATCTCCGCAAATAAAATATTACATAGGGCACTTATTCTGTAGAAATGTAACAAGACGGTTGTTCGGCGTAACGTGCAAGTAACTCTCAATTGCCATACACTCCCGGCGACGGCAAAGTGAGCATGAAACAAACGATTATGGTGACAGTTGACTTATAGCGAGCGAGCAGCGATAAATGGCCACGGCACGTTCACACGCTACCATATTTTTTCAACGATACCAAGCACACTCGTTTCAAGTAACATTCTTATATCGTAGCAAGACTATTTGTTCAAAAGAAATCTTGGAAAAATACTCACCGGAGCTCCCTGGATGAATGAACTCATTTTAAGCTCGGTTAAACATTGGCCTGAGGTTGGTTTAGTATAAAGTATTAGTTAATACTTTAGGTGCCAGTAACAATTGTTTGAACGCTAATGGAATCTATTGTTACTGAGCTGATAGTGGCTAGACAAGAGGGATCTCGTTTAACGTGATTCGACATTCCATTATCGGCATGATTATGTTTGGTCCCTTGACAACAGAGGCGATATTACGTTATTCACGAAGTATCAAGGTTTCTCCTCTGGCCGCATTAAAATCCACAAGAATAATAAAGTCTTTTTGATATGAAGCAATGTCGGAACAAAGTTTTCGCATATTGAGTGGGAATAGCAAGTTACCGTCGCCAAGTAGCGAATAACTGAACTAAACCTACGTACAGGTCCTGCGAAGACATAAGGGTCGTTTTCTATATTCTGTTCGGCAAAATAAATGTAGTTTCGGTTAGTTACGTATCACGTCCAACTCGTGTCAGCAATAAGTAGTAACAAGGCGTTGTTTACTCGCGTCGAGTTGGAAACTTTGGACATCTCACCTGAGAACTTACTTTAAGGTTTATTCGTGAAGATAACTCAAAGTAGTGTGTTAGCGGTAACCAGACTGAAAATTACCGAATGAAACTTTTTAGGGAATAGGAAAACACTGTTAACGTGTTTTCTCAATCTTTATTGTTAGAATCAGGGGTTTTATCCACATGGATACGTCAACCCCATCATGCCTTATCCAATCTACCATAAACTACTACTTAGTTCTTAAAAAGAAATGGAAATTTTAATCATTGAAGTACACTAACTAGCTGACATATTCTTCTGAAGTTGGTTGTGCCAAAATGCTTTTAACTAGCCCAACCTCTAATATGTATAATTGGAACTAGTTGATTAAAATTACATCTTGGTTCCTAGCAAATGCTGTACATCCTCAATCACATTCCAAGTGTTAGTTTTGTAGCGGTATCAACATCGCCACATGCGAGCTACACGTCATATTGACGTCACGCAAATACTGCATCGCGCAAGCAGAGTTTACCGCGCGACTAGCATATATACAACGTCCCGACATCAACCGTCGGGCAGTTGCCCACCAGACACAACACCCGTCTGGTCGGAGGATCCTCCCTTTTCCATAGAGTATGAGTGAGCTTTACAACCTGTTCCTCATACCTCTATACTGGTGACCCCGAAAATGAACGTCAGCGCAGCCTTCGTGCATCTACATCAGCGTGACGTCATCATCACTTCCTTCAAGCTTTCGAGCGGCGAGTCACACAGCCAGCCAGCACCCACGGCTTCAACGGGTATCCTGACCACTACCATGCAGCGACCGCGCATACCTGGTCATCCCCTTCAGCCTCATCAGCAACCTTGGCACAGCACACTGCACTTTCGGCCGGTCAACAAGAAGAGCTCTTAATCCCTCTCCTGGTCGACGCCAGCAGTCAGCATCAACCCGGCGCTGTACCACATCCGACGCACTGGAGCATAACGCAGCGCCACCCCGACTCACTGGGGAAACCTTCGCAGACAGTTCCGACTCACCGCGAACTATGCGACAACTGGTTCCGACTCACTGGAACCTCAACTGGCCCTGGCAAGAATCGCAAGATACAAGACTCAGCCCACTATCGACCTCCGGTCTCCGGGGGGGAGTGATGTAGCGGTATCAACATCGCCACATGCGAGCTACACGTCATATTGACGTCACGCAAATACTGCATCGCGCAAGCAGAGTTTACCGCGCGACTAGCATATATACAACGTCCCGACATCAACCGTCGGGCAGTTGCCCACCAGACACAACACCCGTCTGGTCGGAGGATCCTCCCTTTTCCATAGAGTATGAGTGAGCTTTACAACCTGTTCCTCATACCTCTATAGTTTGGTGAATTTGCGTTTTTCATTAGGAATGCAAACTTCTACGATGGGTGTTTTCCTAGTATCGTATTTTTTCGCTTAGATACTGTAGAGGGTATGACCTGCGTGTTTGTGGCATGCATCCCGTACTCTAGTAATTATAAGATAGTGGCATAAAATTATGTGATAAACGCTAAACGAATTTAGATGACTGAAAATAAGTAGGGGTCAGCATATAAAAGCGTACGTCATGCATGAGATAAATGTAAAAACGTAAAATGATAAAATGAAGTGTTTCATTGAAGTACGTCTCCCAAAGTATATTGCTTACGTATTGAAACTATTTCGGTAAGATACATAGTTAACGCAAGAATAAAATAGAGAGGGGTGATTCAAGTTGTAGAGTAGGTACTAGTAATAGACGTAAATGAAGAGAGAATTCCATTTAAAAATAATGCGGGATTCCCATTATGAAAAGTACAATATTGTCTAGATTTAGCATCGTACCGAGAAATATTGAATATTTTCATATTGGAAATAGGCTATTTGATATTGGTAGTAAAAACGCCAGCTGAGGCGTTATAAAAAAAGATACAATAAATCAGTCCCCGGAATTTCTAACCTTTACCGCTTTCAAAAGCTTAAGCCTAGTTAGTAGGAATAGATTTGTTACCTTATTAATTTTGAACTATCACCCGGTTTCTGACTTGAGAATTTAAAGTTGAGAATTTGTCAATCTCTAATTTAAGGTGAAACTTAGACGCCTTACTTAAGGTGAAAGACCGCGAAATTTGAAATATCATTGAAAACCGTAAAAAATCACAGATGTGGCTTGTTTTCAACTTATAATTCTCAAGTCAAAAACCGGGTATAAGACAATAAGCTTACCTAGGACGTGAATTAGATGTAGCTTGTCACTCGTGTACCATCATCTTATACATTGCCTAATACTTTAGGCAATGTATAAGATGATGGTACATGGTGGATGGTGGTGGTGGATGGTGGTGGTGGTGGTGGTGGTGGATGATGGTGGTTACTAGCCGAACATAACTCGATAATAATCCAAGCTAAAATTTTGTTCTTCCTTAAAACAGTTAGAATCGACTTGAACGTAATGCTTAAAACGCAACATTCTTATGTATATCCAAATGTATTACGAAAAAAAAACTACGCCAAAATAACCAAAACATTGGTGTAGAAAATTAGATTTCCATATCAATATGTAGGTAGACAAAGTTGTATAGGATGTTTATGTCAGCAGAAAATTGGCAATGATCGAATATCGGAACGGCTGAAGATAACCTGTCAGGGGGAAGACGGCGCGATGACGTCAAAAGATTGAATATAATGGGACTCTTCATAGTTATGATCACGTAACGTATGTTCCGTAACGGTTTTGTGTATTTATTTTTTATGTGATGAAAATAATATAATATTGGAGCATAAATAAACGCTAGGTACTCTGAAAAGTTGAAAATAAAATTACGAAAATGTCCAAAAGTAGGTACCCCTAGTTAAACCAATCAAGAAGTCTTCCTTAAAAAGTTCAAGTACTTCACTAATTATGACACTGTTAAAAGTTATATAAAAATCCAGTTTACTTGAATTGAAACGAGGAATCAAAAAATCCCGTAGTGTAGGAGAGCCATTAATATAAAATGTAAAAGGGTCTATCGCATCTGGTTTTCATCATAATATGATTTTTGTCGCTTGCTATTCGGAATTTCACTATGATTAATCTATAATGATTTCTCAGTAGTAGCCCGGAGTCTGGATTTGCGCCCGGTTGATGGCAATAGGCTCGCCCCCTATTACACGAATATTTCTCTATTGTTGTCCAAACTGTCGTATTACGGTTTTCATAGCCGAACAATAGCTTGGTTTAAGAGTTACCTAACGGGCAGGTCGCAGCGGGATGAGATACGCATGCAAGATGGTTCTACGATATCTTCCTCCCCACAATTAATAACAAGGGGAGTTCCTCAGGGATCGCTGCTCGGCCCGCTTTTCTATATATTGTATAGTTCCGACGTAACTAAGTGCATTAAGAACTGCAAATATCATAAATACGCGGATGACACTCAATTTTATGTCTCGTTTAGCCCCAGTGACACAGCATCCGCCATACGTACCCTAAATGAGGAACTTGATAGAATTGCTTCATGGTCTATGGGTAACTCACTAGTACTGAACCCTCAAAAATCTAAAGGAGATGGCATTTTTTGGCATTACTTATTTTGGAAAGTTACAGAATTCAAAGCTATTTTAAAAAAAAGCGCTTATTTTTATGTGTTGTTAGCCAGATTAACTTTATTATTGACAATGGGGATAAAAAGAGAATGGCAGAAGTCCATAGAGCACTGGCATTAAACTTTTTAGTTTCTACAGAAATAAAAGTGGCATGGTCGGGTAGGGAATATTATAAAAAAAAAAATGCCAATGGGGTTAAAGAGAAATCTTAACTTTTGTAAGTGTAAAGTAAGTAACCTCACTTACAAAAGTTAAGATTTCTCTTTAACCCCATTGGCATTTTTTTTTTTTTAATAATTGGTTATAATATTCCCTACCCGACCATGCCACTTTTATTTCTGTAGAAACTAAAAAAGTTTAATGCCAGCGCTCTATGGACTTATGCCATTCTCCTTTATGATTATGGGGAGCAGAAATCAAATAACCGCTGAGATGATTTTGGCCGCGTTGTGAAGTCACCGTATGAGAAAGTATACAAAGAGTAGAAGTCGCACGTGACCTTGGTCTAATAATCGATCCGGAACCTTTTTTCTAGGAGCACATTAATGACGTGGTAAAGAACTGCTTTTATAGTTCTGTACAGAGTGAGGGACTTCCTTAGTATCACATTGAGGAACAGATTACATTGTACACGTCATCACGCCCATAGACGCATTAGCGAAGTGCAATGTAATATTTTTGAGAGCGCGCGGCGCGCGGGCAGACGACGCGGTGGTAAGGGTGGGAGCGAGACAAAACGCAAAACACTGGATATTCTTGTGTTATACGAGTGGGTACAGTATTCCCAAATTAATAATGCGCATGCAGATCTTCGCTAATTGTCATATCCCCGGAAACACCCGAATCATTGAATCGTAAGAGCCCTATTTATGCATGAAGAAAATGCACTTAACCACTCTATATACATATCGTCTTCCGACGCTCGGGGAATACGACCGTTGCCGAACAGTGACGAAGATTTCTATGCGCATTAGCACTTTGGGAGACTCTGTACATTGTTTAGAAACGCACGGCAATGCCTATAAATTAATAAATGTTTATGTTATTTAATAACATTTAGTCTTATATTTAAGTAGTTGATTATGTGGCTGATTTATATTCTTAGTGCTTACTGTTTGTTTTATTTTATTTTGTTACATAGATGTAGTACCAATCATTAAACCTGACTTGGTTTCCGTAGGTACATCCTTTTTGGGTAACCACTGAAAATCATCATGCTGAGTGGAAGCCTTCTTGTCACAGTCATGACGTGCGGTTATCGACTATTTCTGTTTTGTGCTCGTGAATACAGATCAATTATGTTAGTTTTTATTTTACACAAGCTGACCCGACAGACGTTGTCCTGTCTTAACTATGAATATCACATGTCGTTTAGTTTTGACTATTGACTAAAACTAAAACTATCGACTCATTTATCAACCGATCCATCTGTGTTAAACGATATTTGCAGCGCGCATCCCTGTCAATCGCTGACAGTTATTTCAAACAACTAACAGTTATGTAAAATTAATATTGGCGTTAAGTTTTCTTAAATTTTGTAACGTGCCGCTCAAATTCCTTATTTTTTTATTTCATTAGATTCCTCTCCTGACAATAACGAACACAAACTAAAAAAAAATTGTGAAATCGGTCCAGCCGTTAACGCGTGATGGCGTGACCAAGGGAAATAGGGATTCATTTTTATATATATAGATTTATATATATAGATTGTTACCAGAGCTAATTATATTTTTTGCATGCACGTGTTTCTGTGACAAATAAACCTAATTTTCATTGTTTTCTTTCTTTCTTATATGGGACCTAAACATATAACTGGCAAAATGTGGGTGTAGGTAGGTAATATAGGTACCTATAGCTTTTCCTAATCTTTCGGGAAATTTTGGCGTAATGTTGTTTTTTGTATTATTTATAATTATTCATTTTGATTCATTGTAAAACAAAGCCAACAGAATAAACAATACCTAACTATTGTTTATTCTGTTGGCAAAACAACTTAAGAGTTGTTTAATGCAAAATAAGGCCTCATTTACCGTCCTCTTCCTCATTCTCTTGTCTAGTTTTCCATCTCTTTTCTCATTTCTGTGCTACAACCATACGATGGATAAAATACTTAACTTTAATTAATACTTGCTGTTACCCGCGTCTGCGATTCAGGATGACAAGTAGCCTATATTGTTACGCAGGTCATGGACTATCTGTGTGCCAAATTTCATTCAAATCCATTCAGCTGTTTTAGCGTGAAAGCGTAACAAGCAAACATACAAACTTACTTTCGCAATTATAATATTAGGATGATTGAGTCGCGACTGTGAGCCGGCAAAGTAATTTGTTCCCGTACATTACCCTCGGTTTTACGGCCTATCGTTACAACCAGTCACAAATTAAGTTACTATGAAGTTTGCAACTCCCGTAAATGAAGTTACGTCAGACCAACTAAGACTACCTACTGACTGACCTTCCTCGTATGTTTTAAAGAGATTATTTCAAACTGGCTGACTATCTTTGACAGTTTCACTTATGGTCTAAGTAATATAAAGAGACTTAGAACATTATCCTCAATAATTAACTGTATTATATACTACTAAATGTAAATGTTTGTAAGATACAGGAGAGATGGATCTTAAAAATAAAGTTGGAATGGAAATTGCTAATTGTTTGCATAAGAAATAAACCTGAACAGGTTTGTTTATACTTTTATCGGATACTTTTGGAACAGACCATACACCGTCTAGCGGTCAAGGTATATCAAGTCGCCTTAATAGGGGGGTGGAATGGGGTGAAGGGGCGGGGGAGGGGTGGAGTGGTAGAATCACCCGTCAAACTTTCTCTTTTACGTTAACTCTCCTCCGGAGATGCGTAGTTTCTTTACACCTAATGTTAAAGGTAAAAAAAAAACCCTTAATAGAGGGGGAGGGAAAGCAAGCAATACTAACAAGGCGGAGTCGACGCGCGATGCGTATTCAGACAACATGATATAAGACACAACTCCGTCCAGCATCTGTGTAGCTATTTTTATTCTTCGTAATCCAAAGCAAATAATTTTTAAGATTTCTTGTCAAAAAGTTTATTAGTTAATCATGGATTTTAAACTTAACAGATTCGAATGAAAGGCACACAGACCATGTCCTGTCATTGGATATTTTTTTCCAGATGCATGAAGAATTTCTACTAGATTTGGGTGAAAAAGATAAATCTTTCCACTGTATCCATTCTCCTTCTTAAAATCGTAATAATGTATTGTAAGCCTTTCTTTCTTCGCTTTGGTAGCGAGCGAACACGTTCTAATTTTAAAGAAAGACATTCTTTTGTTTATTTTACGCACCAGCTACAGTTCGGCCAACGAGAGGATGCGTTCATGACACCATTCGGTTTTATACGAATGGAAACGTGTTTTGCGAATTTGATCTTTATTAGGTACTAGAATTGTCGCACTGACAGGTGTCGGTGGAAACTATAGCTTTTCGACTTCGTTGCAAATATAGCACGTAAAGATTCAAAATTAACGACCATCTATAGCATGAACTGAATTTTTTCAACGAAATAGCTGTATCTACATCTTTACGCTAGGCGATTACTGTCATAATGTACTTTTATACGAGCCAAGTTACATCGGAGTCGGCTGTTCCGGACCGATACGGCCCCGGTTAAAGTTTTGACGTGTCGTAAACGAGGCTATTACCTCGTGACAAATGAATGGAAATGAAATCTTATGATGACAGTAATTCAAGTTTTTCAGAGTTGTTCAAGTTTTTTGGAGAACAGAACTGAGAAATGCATACGTAAGGTCTTTGAGGTGCCGATGTCAAACTTGAAATATCGTAGGCCTGCATGTTCAGTGAAGTTCCTAAGTAAGACGTCATAATACTTGTAATGCCGCTCATTTAGTTGCTTCACCTAAACGCTTTACACGTTGTTTACGCTTTGCGTAAACGTTTAGTGAACGGTTTCTATAAAGCCAAGCAAAAATTGCTATTGTTTCAACATGATATCTGAAATCCTAAGAACTTCAATAATATACAATAAGATAAGTAACCTTAAAGTCAGTTAAGGCCAAATTTTCCACGGTCAGTTTATCTATTCGACATGAAACCATAAACAAGATAGAACTTATTTACTACTTGTAGTAATTTTTTTACCATTTCCCGAGCTTGCCTATTGTTAAATAGACAAGCTCGGGAAATAACATATTATATATTTCAAAACGGAGTTCTTCTATCTTATTTCCTTATAGGGCAGCCGTATAATCGAATGTCAATCATCTTGGCAAATGATTGAAGCTTTCTAATAATAAATATTCATGTTGTGCATTTTCGAATACATCATCGTTAATCTTGCATAATGTGAACAACACGCTGTGTCCATAATTATGTTAGACTAGCTGCGCTCCGCGGTTTCTCCCGCATAATTCTCGATGCCGTGGGAATATCGGGATAAAAAGTATCCTATGTCCTTCTCCAAGTCATGTGCCAAATGTCATCCAAATCCAGCGGTTATACGTGAAAGCGTAACAAACAAACAAACTTACTTTCGCATTTTTAATATTATAGTTAGAGTTAGGATAATCTATTTATCTATTTAAGAAACTGTTTTGTCTATGTTATTACATATACCGTGGCCATACGATTATTCATTTATAATGTATATTATGTAATCATAAATATATGTATATTTAACGGGTTTTAAAACGAATTGATCGGAGGATGGTCCGCTACTCGATATGACGTTAAAACTTAGTTATTTCCATACTTGCAGCGGTCAATGCTTTTAATGCATTTCTAATTAAATCGTCTATGTGTATCATAGCAGTCCATTTCCTCCAGTCAACTCCTTGCGAGAGCAATTACATTTTCTTCCATTTTATTAATTAACAAACGTCCTCAACAGAATAACAGTCGTCTGCTATCAATTTATCTAAAAGTAATTTTCTGTCTGATGCAAAACTATAATATATTGTTGGGTTCGTTAGTAATTTCCTACAACTTGAAATTTGTGTAATATGTTGTGATAAAAATAGTTAACTATAAAAATCCGCTAATTATCTAGAGTTAATAAGGTCTTTCCCTACATTTTTCCCCAACTTAGGGAAGCCTTTTTTAGCGTGGGATCTGAGGAGTTTATTATGATAATATTTTCTTCTCTACACATACATCTTACAGTGAAAAGTTGATCCTGAATGTGTATAAATACGATTTTAATGAATAATCTTTTGTCTGTCCAGGCATGTGCTAAGCGACGGTAGACTAGTGGTTGGAGCAAGACGGTCGCTGATGGACGCTGGTAGCGGCGCTGGCGCATTGCTGAGGTGCCGGGCATCGAATCGCGCAGGCACGATACTCTCCAGACCTGTCATGTTACAACCTGGTGAGTTTAATAACGCTAATTTTATAAGATGGAGTTTGTGTTACCAAATGATGGCCCAGATATACACCTGTCGAGCAAACACATATTGAAGACACAGTGAAGATGTGCAAAAGAGATTGCCTCGTATTCTTTTTTTAAATGTTGTAGGTACGGTTCAATCAGATCGAGTTTACAAAATCCTATAGGTATTGTTAAGCGGTTTACTCAGACGTAACAAAAACCCATTAATAAAATAAATATTTGTCCCACGTTGTAGAGATCTGAACTGATTACAAAATATACCCCATTTGCAACTACTTGTGTTTCTTTATTACCATAATTATAATACGGAATTAGCCAGTTTCGGTCCTAACAAAGGTTATTTATTCAAACAAAGAGATTAATTCGAGGGTTAGAGACCTCGTAAAGCAAAATTTGTAATGAATAAATAATAGGTAACCATTTTTTTTTTGATTATTGCTTCCACGTGCCTACGTCTATAGTATATTCTTCTATCTCAATTACGCAGATGCCATTATGGAAATTATAAAAACTGTAAACAACAGACTTGTTTAATAAACAGATGTACGGCAAGAGGGCAAAACAAATTACAACTTCGAGTCGAGTTGGACCAATTAACTTTGCGTTACAGCGAGGGAAATATGAAATAAAATTAAAAACAGCCCACGGCTCCCGAGTTTTTTTTACACGGAAAAACTTTTAATTAAGGGATTAAAAATGACATTAGAGTGAGTTCACAGCAACGTAACATTCTCTTTGTTTCCGGAATATCCTCCCTTCTATCCTTGCTAGGAGGGTTAAAACAAGGCACAAATTATGATTAGGTAAATAGATAAAGCTTAGAATATTCCGTATATTATCTATTAAGTCTTGCTAAAATCTTACCTCACCGCCCTTGAGGACCAAAGAAAGAGAAATAATCTACAAACTTAGTTTCGTAACATTAATTAAGAAAACGGAATGTCGTAAAGTTGGAGGCACTTTCCAGAGATGTTAGGAACAAAACTGGGTTATTTATCAACAAATCTAATTAAGTATTATTAATTATCTCTTTATTTGTACTAACTTTGGTCTCAATTTAATGCGGAAGATAAAAGTTAGTTATAATGTAACGTAGTAAAATGGTAACCACGGTTTTGTGGCATGTTTGATTCATATAATTATATTTGACGGAGAAGGTACGTCTCTCTCGTTATTGTTAGCAATATTTTAACTACTGTGGGCGTACTATGGGTAGTGTTGGTTATTGCGCAATAGAAAAATCGCTTGCAGTTCAAATCAAATTATAACTTACGATCAAATTAATCATACTTGCGAATCACACACTGTAGGTACACGACACAACTATACGGAACGCACGATAGTTTCTAAACGTCTTCACTGCTTAACCGCCAACAACTAACTCTGCTGTACTCTGGTCAAGCGTTAGCGTTATAAACTCTGTCCAGCGCCAGCTGGTGGCACCGGCTTCCCGATTAGTCAAAGTCAAACGATTGATTTAGCGTATTTCCGACACGGCCATCCTGCTTGCACACGTCCCTCGTGTGTTAAAAAAAACAACAACACCTGGAACCAAAAACTCAACAACAGTGTACGTTCGACTCGGCCAATTCTGACCATTTACGGTATCCAACTTTGAAATCACAAAACTTTATCCTCAATCTTTGTTCTAACGAAACAATTTGTCACAAACGTTGATTAATCATAGCAAAAATCATCAACCAGAGCCATGTACCATCGTTATCCACATTAACAATCGCCTTTTTCACTAAGAGCCTTAAACACCTGGAAACCCACACACGAGTAAACCACTCTAACGCCAAGGCACCTATAGTCGACTAGCAATCGCATTGCTCTCACACATCCAGCCCATGGATCAAAACACTTTACTACGGCCGAAAGAGAACCCGACTCGCATTTTTTCCATAATTCTAAGGCTTGCTGATCTACATTGTGACCACTATTTACTTCGACTGGTACATGACTTAATGGCATCTTTCTGAACCTATCGTGAGTGTACTGTTTTGTACGGTTAGAATTTAAATCTTTTAACGTATAGCGATCACCACCCAAAACTTCCGCTACCTTAAACGGACCTGTAACTTCCGATCTAATTTAGTCTGATTTCGCTAATCGTTAAGCTACATAAGACTTCTTCTGTGCTGAATACACATGTTTTACCAATACCAGTCAACGCAGGAACGTTATTAACTCATTTGCCACTCAATTTGGCTGCACAACTCTCCTTTACTAACGAAAATTCAGCAACAGAACCGTAAACGAAACAATACACCTTTATGTTTCATCGTGCCTGAGGGTAGTTGTACGACGCAAATATCCACTCGCCGTTCGCTGCTTGCAGCACTCCATCATCCGCTTGACTGCACTGTTCGTGCACCGGACCGCGATATGTCCTGGTTTCCCACACTTGAAGCACATGAAGGACTTCGCTGACGGCTGCGGGGCTGCTTGGCTCGATTCATAAAGTCGCTCCACCTCGGTCCTTGGTATGCTATTTGCGGTAGTGTTGGGTTTGCACACGCGGTAGTAGTTCAAACGCCGGTTCTGCAACCGGCGTTTGAGTTTGACGTATCCCGATCCCGTATTAAGAACAACTACCGCGTATGCAAAAATACCTTTGCCAAGTGACGCGCCGGTTGCGCCGACGCCATATTGAATAAACAGTAGACACTGTTAAAATAAAATTTCAAAATGTATCGAATTTCTTCGTTAGATTCAGTCATTTTGGCGGACAAAAAAACAATTTAAAAATGGTGGGAAAACGTTATACTTTTTGTTTTTCTTTTTTTAAATGTCATTTATTTAATGGTATCAAAACCACCCATATAGAAACAGTATAGCCAAAGAGATTTTACTGTAACTTTATACCTATAAAATAATAATAAATATTTTCCCTGGCCTATTAATTATACGCACATAAACTCACGCCTCTCATGAGGGTTGGCAGAAACTACAAAACGCCACGTGCTACGATCCTTACATACTCGTTTTCATTTCTCCTGGTCATACACGCACGCCGGTTGCTGTCCATGGTTGTCAAAAACTGGGCTAGAAAATCACAATATAGGTTTAATATAAAGGAATATGAAAACGAATAACAACAGTGATTTTAATACACAAGGTCCCAGTTAGCACCGCTCATCCCGCAACTCTGAAGTTATTGTGTGATCAATTCGTAGCCGTGTGCTTTTTACTGCGTTTGCATTAATTACGGAATTGTAAATTAATGTTTAGATACGACGATGTTTATTACGGTTCACCCTTGTTTGGTATAACAACGTTTTGTCGAAAATCGCTCCGCCGAATTTTAGTTACAATAAAGTCATTTCGTATAATTATTCATTTGACCGAATAATTAATTGGTAGATTTTTATTTAGCATATTTATTTATTAGAAATAATGTCATTTGACCGAATTTTCAAATGCACTAATTTTGTTTAAACTAATGTTTCACTAGACTAATAATGATTTAGTCGAAATATCGTATCGAATATTCAGTTCACTAGCCATTCATTTAGCTAGCTTTTGGCGAAACCCTGGTCTTGAACTTGCCTAAAACAAATAAGTTTTTTTTTAATAAGTATAGCAACAGAAATCTTAGGTTACGATAGGTTAGGTTAGGTTAGAGTATGACAAACAACGCACGAGCCGAGCGAGCGAAGCGAGCGTGCCGCGGCAGCGGCCGGCGATGTGCCAGAAGCGAATCGCTTTTGTAAAAGGAAAAAGTTAAGTTCGGTTCGGCAAAGCAGAAGAAGATTTGCACTAAAAAAAATGACAATATTGAGACCATACTGCGAAATTTTGAAACGTATACAGAACTGGATTTACTAAAAGCAATTGCAAGTAATTTAAGATTAGTTTAACTGTTTTCTTGTTCAAAATAAATAATTTTTCAAATATTTACAATGTTTTTTTTTCTGCAGAAAAAAAAATCTATATAATCTAGTCGTTTCTGGCACTCGCCGGCCGCTGCCGCGGCACCGCTCGCTTCGCTCGCTCGGCTCGTGCGTAGGAAGGAGGTCACAGTTTTAACCTAACCTAACCATTTATTTTTACAATGTTTACAATGAAAAACATTTACAATGTTTTCTTTTCTGCATTACATTACACCAATTGAATATTCGATAAAATACATGGTTATACCATCTGAACATTACATCAAATGAACATTATACCTTTTGATCATTAGCGCAAATGTTGTTATAGCAAATAAATATTCGATGAACTGAAAATTCTGTCAAACGATATTATACAAAGTGATGATTTTCTTAAACGTTGTTCGATTTAGTAATATTATATCAAACGTTGTTCTATCAAACAAGGGTGAACCGTTTATTACCACTGAAATCTCAACTAAGCTTCAGTTTATTTAACGAAACTATGTCGAGAATCAACTTCATACCCCTTTCTACGATACCAATTCAATACTAATATACTATTCATAACGTCCATTTTCGGTTCCAGTTGCTTTGAGGCCTTAATATTAGGTATTTGAAAATAAGAATATTTTTCACTCCAATTACTTTTTCCACCGAGGGACGAGGGAAGTTTTAATTAAAGATTGAGCGACATTATGTCCCTCATCTCGGAAAAATAACCTTGTTATAACAAAGTCGACGGTCTGTTATTGAAAATAATTTTGTTTCTGTAAGCCTAGCCTTCATACTTTGTTGTATTGACTATAACAAGTGAAGTGTATTTATACAGTATAGCTATTATTTTTGTTTGAAGTGCTATATTAAGCTTTTGTACACAAGTGATGGTTCTATTGTCCTATGACTTATTACGTCGGCACATGAGCGATGTGTACTCCGGAGAATAATGAACAAAATTCGATTACTTGGACGTTGTTTTGTAGTCATATTTTTAGGCACATTAGTCAATTGAGATTGTCAGTTAAGGCTTGTAATAATGCCAATAACCTTGAGCATTTGGGCGGAGCTAACGACCACCTGAATCTAAGGACGAGTTAGCGATAAGACCGCCCATTGTGTCACCCTATGTAAAATTTCTACTTTTATATCTGTAATTTTTATGGTGTACATAATAAAGAGTATTCTATTCTATTCTATTCTATTCTATTGATCGGACGCCTTTTTAATTTATTACAATAAAAATAATACATATTTAAAAAAAGTAACAAAACCAAATAATTTTCCTTTGTATTCCAAAGCAGTACCTAGATATTTTATTTATACTCTTTTGATACAAAACGAAGGAGTAAAATGGTTTCACCTCAATGATTTGGAGGTGATTTGGTGTATTTTTATTTTATTTTGTGATACCGATAGAAAAATTATGGCTAAACCAAATTACGTATTATATCATGTAGATTACTAACATTTTTTTTCAGATGTAATTTCTCTGTAAATGCCGACGAAAAGTTGCTTTATCTGCATGCTTTTGTCAAGCTTTTTTTGAGAGAGCAGCCTCAAGGCGCTTCCCTGACCAAACGATCTTGAGCGTTCGGTCCTTCTCTGTTCCGTCGCTGAGTCCCGCTCTGTCCCGCTCTCTGCGCACGCCCATTTATCATAGAATTCTCAAACATTGTGGAATTATTTTAATAAAAAAAGACAAGTGAGCTTTTGAAATAAAATAAAACGACAATTATTTAGATTTTTAAACTATCTATCCATTAGTGTAATCCTTAAATTATTAGAACATCACCTTTAAGAAAAGATGCATGCATTAATCATTTTAGTCCTTTTTCTATAAGGAGATTTTAAATGTATTTACAACACATAAAAACAAATAAGAACGAGCAATGTGATGATAGGATAACGAACATTAATAATGTGCTTTTATATGTAGTTTATTACCCATAGTGAATGAGTTAATAGCCTCTGAATAACGCACTATGGCAAGGTTTTGGTCGGAGTACCGCCTTAAGACAATCCCGCAAACAAATGCTCAAGTGCGCTCGTTAACCCGATGAACTTCGTTATGGAGCACTGATACAATACCAACTCAGTGGAGATAATGTGGAAGAACCAAGCTAACGCTAACGAGTTCCACAATCGTCTATCGTAAGTGGCTGTAAGAACATCCCTTTCAAACTCATGAACTAGCTCCCAAGTTACAGATTTTACTTACCATATTTTAATATTTTCCGCTACAATGAAGCTGACTACAAAGAGAAAATTGAAAGGCAACAAATGGGGGCACAGGAGAAGCTTATTCTCATTCAAATGAGTTTTGAAGAAAGTATACGACACTTTGATATTGTGATATTTACTTACTTACCTTGTTTCAGTTTTGCAATATTTTTCATTTCAGTGATAGATAAGTTAATGTCCTAGGAACTGTTCTTGAGGATGTCGCATTAGAAGATAATGGGTACTTACCATAGAAATATAAAATATATTACATAAATTTCTGAATTTTGAACTTTTATCACATATAGTTAAAAGTAGTAAGGGTCATGATAATATTAGCTTGTTATTGCTCCACTGCAGGGAAAAGGCCGCTTTTGATTCAGAAATGAGCATTGATCACCAAAAGTTTGCTTTGGGTGATTGATGCTCATGTTTTCTTTGAATCAGAAGCGGCTTTTGCCTGCAAGACGGAATGGTATTTTAAAAAGTGTGTCGCATGCTATTTAAATTTAAACATCTATTATATTGTCCAATAATTCAATTTATTTCTTACTGAATACAAAAAGAAGCACAAAGGGCGAAACTTAAATATAGCTTGAAATTGACGGCGTCAAGCTTAAGATGGCTTCACAAACAAAACCATGTCGGACGCAATTATTCTTTTATTTATTATTCCATCTCATTTTTGTTTCGTTATTTCTTTTGACAAGTTATGAAAGTCTCAAGTTACGCATTATTAAAATGAACGGGAACTTTTATAATGTCTTCAAAGCAAAAATATCCTATTCCTTTTTCTCTAGATAAATAAGTGCAATATGCTTAGTAGTAGACAAAATACTGAGAGATATAATAATTAAAAACTTTTGCTACATTTTTTTCCGATCTCAGACAGACCCCAATCTGGATTTAAATAAAAGAACATTTTTAATATTCCAAAATAAAAGTATTATGACTACTGCGAGGCCGTTTTTGTGTTCATTCCTTTGCTACGTTTGAGTTACAAAGTTTCGTAGTAAATGGGTAGTCCATTACTACGGTGTATTTTTGTTTGGATAAGTCTACGTTTCGTAATGAGAAGAGGCACAGTTATTTTTGTATTTTACCGAAATAAGCAAACTTTACCGCTTTGTTGAGTACAACTGGGGATTATTGAATTAGAGACGTTGTTTACTTTATTTTATTTACTCCCGAAAGAAATATGATTATCATGATGTCTTGTTTGTGTAGTGGAGGACAGTGTCCTGACTCATACTGCTCGTCAGCTGACTCCTGCCAAGATCGGTGCTTCCGTGGTGCTGAGATGTGAACTGTCACCACAAGTCGGCTTAGTGGACATCACCTGGCTGCAAGATGGACTTCCGCTGTCATCAGGATATTTGAGTGGTGGTAAGACAATACATACTATTGCAGGACTTTAATAAAAGCGTAGGTTCTTTAAAAAACTTTTTGAAAAGAGTTGCCACAGTTGCTCAAGCTTTGTTTCACATTAAAAATGAAAACGAGTTTTGCAAAGAACTGACTGATATTAAAAAATGTTTGCCGCGGCATCACTCCGTTTTTCAGGTTCCGTTTAAACTGTAAATATAATAAAGTTGATGGTTACTTTCTTGTAATGAATGACAAATCTACAAAGTTCCATGTTGTTTTAGAACCTCGTTGGGTGTCCGGAGCCAGTGGTCTCTTACTTGGCCTGGATCTGACTCAGGCAGACATACAGGCGGAATATTCATGCGTCGCACTGGACACTCCCAGCCCGCCTTTGAAACTCACTACAGACGGTCAGTCTTAATACGAGTATATGTAGCTTTATGCATTTAGAATGTCTTGAAATTTAGTCTCTAGAAATTGATGTGTCCGGGTTTACTGGTCAAAGACGAATACGAATGGCTGATATAATTGTAGAGTCTGTTGTGTATTGGTGGTTTTGGGAACTGTTCAAAATAAACACAGCTCTAACAATTTATCTAAGTTTATTAGTATTAATAGTTCACACGGTTTAGGCGTAGGCACTTTAACACATCGGTGAGTTAGTTAATAAAGAATTCCTGTGAGACTATGTTGGACACTGAACTCATGCTAGATCGTGCGAGAGCTTTATACCCTTCTAGGGTGGGAATATGTTAGCCTTGAAGCTGGCAGGATGCGACTCCTCCTGTTTTTCGATTGTCGACCAAAAACGCCACCTCATAAGGTAATGTTTGGGGCTGCACGTGTGGCTACGAATTCCCAGTATTTTTCAATTAACAGAGGTAATGTAAAATAGCTTATCTATAGCCTACATAATAATTTGCCGGCACAGGGATATTATTCAACAGTTTCGTGGAACAAATATTTGAATTTCCTTTGAAGCTTATGCTTAAGCTATGTGTTTCATATTATCTTGTTTGTCATCGCCAGTATTGCAAATACACGATGATAATTTTAAAATGTTGTTGTTAATTTTTCGTCTGTCCAATTTTTCTTTTTTCTCGTGTAGACAGTAGCTGGCTGGAAAATATAGAATTAAATTCGGTGGAAGCTCGCACTGGGGACACAGTTGTACTACCGTGCATTCTACGACATATCACCGGACATGCTGTAAGGTAAATAATCGTCCATTATTTCGTTACCATTTCTAGTGTTTTTATGAGCATAAATGAGTTGGTGGTGTTTTTAAATTAATACTAAAAGTCTGTTTCACAAACTTCGGATTACATAAGCTCTAGATTAGTTCCGATTAACTTAGCTGGCAAATAATTTCATACAAATTCTGTTCCATTTATGAAAGTATTTAGTAGGTAATGCTTATCCGCACCCTGAAAGAGGTCCTAAGAATTATAGCCACATTTTTTTACTAAACTTTGTTCTATCCTTCGATGTGTGACTTAGATTACATTATGGCAAAATTAAATCATCAGTTGGCAGCGGCAGGAAGTGTCCGGCACCTGGGCAGCAGTCTCAGGAGAAGGGACGGTACGGGGTGGTTCACTTGTCATCTCATCTGCGCGGGGGCACCAGGCATCTCGATACGCTTGTTCGTCAAATCCGGAGTCACCGTCAAGAGTACTTGTGAAGCTCGTCGTGTATGAACCGCTATCTGTTACTGTGGCACCGAACCCTTTGGTAAGATTGGAAATACTTTTTTATGTTGTTAATGGACACAGGCTTCACGATATTGCTTTTCAATTGCCACGATCACGTTCAGCACCATAACAGCATACTAAGCCAATTTCAGTGCACCTACCACGATGGCATAGACCCAAAAGAGCAAGTCTGCAAAAATAAATGTTCTACTGCTTAGGTACCTCATTTGTTTTGTGTGTTCTGGATGACTGCAAAAAATACGCTAACGGAAAGCTGTCTTCTTTTCAACTGCGCTCCACTCTTTTCACAGTGTATCCCTTTTGTAGATGATAGGCACAGGCGGTTCCGGGCACCTAAACTGTTCAGTATTGGGGGGACGTGGTGGCGGTATTACACTGAGTTGGCAACACGAAGGCCGCCCCCTGCACGCACCACAGTCTCGCCTAGCACTCGGACCAGTGCGGTCGCATCACTCTGGCGTCTACCAGTGTACCGCTCACGACCATTCTGACTCCGCTGTTGCTGGAGCCGAGTTAGTTATTGCTGGTAACAATAGCATATTAATTTTGTCACAGAAGGTAGTCCAAGTTCACCAACAAGTAAACTATGGATGAAAGACTTTTTTCTGTCTCTGGCTACAGATTGTGGGTACAACGATGTTCTTTTAACAGCTACGCCATTGGCTTTGCTCACGCTCCGTCTAAAATTTCCAAGAAGGCGTAAGGAATATTCGCTGAATAAATTTGATATGTGATTTATATCCAGCAACCAGCAGAATAATTTATTTTCAAAACGCTGGTCACATAGTCAAATGTCTTGGCTACCTTACTGCGATACATCATTTTCGAACTTCGCAATCTGTGCAACCGTTTATCTTCAATCCGGGTTTCAGACAGGCCGCCACGGCTGGTGTCGACGTTCAGCGGAGCGGTCACCAGGATAGGACAGAGCATAGTCATAAGATGTGCAGCCACAGGAGTTCCATCGCCTCGTATAATATGGACTTTAGACGACAGACCACTTCCAGCTGCTCCTGACAAGTAAGTCCGCAGTTTCATGAACAAGAATAAGTTAAAATTTTGTCCCATATTTGAATTTTTCGGGTAGGTTGAGAATAAGAATAAGAATAATTTCTTTGTAAACCATAGGTAATAAAATAACATACAAAGATCTTAAAAATAAGGTAGTGCGATATGTTTTGCCAATATTAGCATACAAATGAATAATAATATTAAAAACGATTAAATGAGTACTATTAAATTTCAATGATAAAATTACAATATAATTATAAGTATTTGAGTAATGCATGCTAATTAAATTTTATACAATTCAGAGTCAATTTCATTACATGTCAAAATTTTAAGTCAATTCAATTCAAAGATTAGTATTAAGGTAAAATATTAAAATGTATGTCAGCATTATATAATTATAGAGATTTGTCATTAAGAAATTCATCTAGAGTATAATAAAATCTTTCAAGCAGTAACCCGTTAAGTGTTTTTTTAAACTTTTGCAGGAGCATACATTTTATTACATCGGGTATTTTATTATACAGCGTGGCGCTACAATGGTGACATTAATTTAACACATGGGTAGGGCTAGTAGCCAGTAACAATAAAGAATATAATATGAAAATATTAATCGTAAAATGAAAATGTTAAATTTCCAAACAAACTTAATAAAAAAAAAAAAACAAATTGGTATCACTCTGTATACAGATTCATTCATGAAGCTACTTACGTTCTACTCAGAGCAGCAACGCCTCACTTCGCGCGCTGGCAACCACGCAATGCGCGTGCTTTGTTCGATGCTAAACGACACAAATGTCTAAACAGCGTTTCATGTTTTCCCGCACTATTGAAAATACATTTTCAGCCAAAGCAATTTCCCTCAATTTCTCAAACGCAATATCTCTCGCGAAGCCTATATTTCTAACAGAATCTAGGTTTACGAAGTAGTGGTGGTGGTTAGTAACATAGAACAAGAAAGTGTATTTTTTTTGTTAGTAGGATTTTATATCTAGATTAAATAGTTTATTTTTATTTTATAATTTAGTTTTAGTATGTTTTCTTTGATTTTGTAGTAAGAATAAAACAGTTTTTTTTTGTTTGTTTGTTGGTTATTCTGTAAGAACCCCTCTACTGGTAAAGGCCTCCTCCAAAGTGAGCCAGTCTTCTCTGGATTTTGCTGAAATCATCCAATTTGGACCTGCTGTGCATTTTATTTCGTCCTCCCATCTATTTGGGGGCCTTCCTTTCTTTCTTTTGTTATTGACCCTTTCCACTCTGTCACACTTTTTGTCCATCGCTGGTCTTGGAGGCGAGCTACATGCCCAGCCCACTTCCATTTTAGTGCAAGAGCTTGTGTCAGACCGTCTGTTGCTTTTGTGATATTTCGTATTTTTAACCGACTTCAAAAAGGAGGAGGTTGTCAATTAAGATGTTTATATTTTTTTTTATGTATGTTCGGGCATAACTCCGTCATATATGGACGGATTAGCAAAATTCTTTTTTTGTTTGAAAGGGTATACTCTCCAGGTGGCCCCATTGTCACCAAGTCAGAATCTGAGGAAGGGATCCTATGGAAATCGAGGGAAATCCTCAAATTTTACAGGCACGCCTATAGCGATTTGGGTATTTTTTATAGTAACTCGTGCATTTTCTTTCGGAAAGCACCATTCGGCGAAGTGGAACTGATGATGAAGACCAGAGGTGGCCACCGGAACTACTCAATTATAAGTATTTCACGGGTTTCGATTCGATTACTTTAATATGGTTGCTTAGCAATTTATGCTCGTCTCAATGAATATGGTGAAATAGTGCTGAAGGTGGCTTCACCATCAGCTCCAGTTCTTTTGGTTCTTATCAGGAGAACTCCTCGACAATTAACGTCCCTGCTGCGAGAAAAGGAATATTTTGTAAAAGGTGATGAGTAGTTGACATTAGGCTATTATAACTTAGATAAATTAATAGCCGACTCACTAAAAAGTGAAAAATAAAAAACTTTTTTACAAAAAAAAAACAACCGACTTCAAAAAAAAAAACACTACAAAGTGAAAAATAACTTTGATTTCGGAAGTCGGTGGCAAAAAACTAAAATACAGATCCAAAGACACCGAGTTCCGAAATTAAAGTTATTTTTCACTTTGTAGTGTTTTTTTTTTTGAAGTCGGTTGTTTTTTTTTTTTGTAAAAAAGATATTTATTGCATGTCGTGTTTTTTTTTAATATTTAGCATACTGCTCTCTATTCCACGTTGGCACGTCGTAATTTTATTTTTTATATTTTTATTGAATTTCCAGGTTTAGCAGGCGTAGGTCAAGCATGGTATAAGGGAGGAGCTTATAACCTTGGTCTTCAGGTTTATCGGCATGTTACTCTGAAACCATATACGTGTGTTAAATTAATGTCACCATTGTAGCGCCACGCTTTATACTTGTGGACCAACACCTAAGAAGCTTTTCTTCATTAGAGAAGTTTTACATTTCATAAGGCATAATTCATGAATATATTGAGCACTTATCGGTGTTTTCTTCACTGCACATAGTTGTTTGAATAAATTGCGATTGTTTTTTAAAAATAATGCAGTTTCCAGGATGTAATAAAGCTGGTAAGGATAATATTTTTAAAATGTGGAATGCAACTATCTGTTGTGTTTAAACCACCCATTGAACGTATACATCTTTTCTGCATTCTGGAAACAAGTTCCCTATTTGTTGACTGTCCCCAAAAAAATAACACCAAACCGTAGAACTGACGTGACTAGTCCATGATAGGCTGTTAACAATGTATTGGTATTTACTTTTTTATAGTTGAGATATTTAATTATACTGATTTACCTAACCGCTTGCAAATTTCCTCCAAATGCGGTTTCCAAGTTAGTTTATCATCTATACTTATACCTAAGAACTTTATATTACTAGCTTCTTCTATTTCAGTATCATTATTAACAACATTAACTAATGGTTTCTCAAGCCGTTGGTGAAAGTGCATTAATTTGGTTTTATTTAGATAAATTTCAAGATTATTGTCACTAAGCCAATTTATTATTTTATATAGAGAATTATTGCTTTAATTTTGATAATTGTTTGGATTATTACATTCCATAATAGCCGTGCTATCGTCTGCAGAGAGTACCATTTTTTTCCTGGGACTTTCGGGTGGTCATTTATATTAAGAAAATCGGCGGCCCCAGAACGCTACCTTGAGGCACGCCAAATTTTATGTGCCTTGCTTCAGAGGTACATGTGGTTTCTAATGTGGTTTTATGGCTTATTCTAAAGATTCCTGTACATTGTAACCTATGACTTATGTAGGTATGATTCTAAAAGTTTAAGGATATTTTCCCTATAATGCATAAACATATTTTAGCAGTAAAATTTTATTGATTACTTCTTTTTTCATATTATCGGAACGAATGGAAAAATAGCAGCCAGCCATTAAGGTGTTAAGTGAAAGAGACTGCCCTTAAAGCGTATCATTAGCACTCTTTACAAATACGGTATTTTTATAGTTGTACGTTTTACGTTAAAGATTACTTGGATGACAAATAGGCTTGGGATTAATTAAGCTACTTCAATGTACCCCCAAGCAACAATCCATTTTATACTTTGATTATGTGTTTTATAATTAATAATGTCATTTTTATTGATTTACATGACATAACATATTATGATTTTTTGATGACATTTAAAGAGAAACCTGTCTGTGAATGTGAGTACCATGCAGGCTAGATTCAATACATGATATTCATTTTAATATTGTGAATGTGAAGACTATGTGCGTCATTGTTGCTTTTTTTCCCCTCTCAGGTAGTTTTAATCTTAGTCTGGCAGTTTGAGTAATTTTTGTTGCCTACCCAAATGTCCTTTATTTGGTATTGTTCGTCGAATCGTTGAGCTCCTTAACTTCTGAGTTGAGCTGCACGATTACTGACAAATGCGTGCACTGACCGGACAGGTCCACTCAATCTGTGTGGTTTTTCCTCAAAAGACCATTACGTTTCTACGTGGTCTTCACATGAACTGACCAAGATTATGTCTGGACTTTAAAAGAGACTGCGACCTCTGAGTTTGTTTCGGCCTTTCTTCTCAGAGTAGTCAGATAGGAAACGCCGACCTCAATTAGTTTTAAAATATGATTGACGTGTAAAAGTGTTTGTACAAACCTATTTACAGAAATAAAATCATTTATCATTTACAGATACAGTGTTAATACAAGGGCAGAGGCAGTACCGGGAAGCGAAGAAGGAACTATAGTGTCTACTCTAAGTGTGACGATTAGGACTGCGGACGAAGGAGGCATATACGGTTGCAATGCCACGAACTCACAAGGATCTCATGCACATCAAGCAAGACTGAATGTTTATGGTAAGCCTTAATTTTTTAGACATCTACATATATTCTTCTGTGGAATATTGATGATGGAGAGTGAAATTTTACGTTTTTTACACAGGCCCTCCAAATATCAGATATTTACCAGCGTTACATGTTAAGACTGATACGGATGTGACAATACACTGCCCATATTCGGGATATCCCATAAAGTAAGTAAAAGGAACGATTAGTGTACCTCAATCCCATTCAGCTTTTATAGAATTACGCTATAATGTTAGATTTTTTGTAATTCTCTTCTATAATATTTTGGCTAACAACCGCACTCGGTCAATGGTTTTAAAAAAATACCCACATTAATTTTCAGAGAAGTAGTATGGAAGCGAGAAGACGGCTCGTTAGTAGAAAGCATATTGGAATCAAGTGACGAACGAGGAGTTTTGAGACTGAATTCAGTAAGAAGCGCAGCAGCAGGAACTTACACATGTGAAGTGAGGGCTGAAAGTGGGGAGCTTGCAAGAAGAACAGTGCGACTTGACGTTCATAGTAAGGGCTTTACTTACTAACCTGAAGTATTCCAACTTTCTAGCAATATTTAAACGTTAAGATAATTCTTAACAGAGCCACCGAAAATAGCACCGTTCCAATTTCCCGAGGAACTCGAAGTGGGAGGCAGCACTCAAGCGACATGTAGTTTGATATCTGGAGATAAACCTATACAGTTCACGTGGCATAAGGATAATTTGCCGATTCCTTCTACACTCAAAGTAAGTAGTGGCCAGTTTTTGCTTTTGTAATTTTTTAAGACTTAAAAAAGGAAATTTAAAGATGTAAAAAACACAATTTATTTCCATATAAAACATCTACAAAAGATTACTTAGCATTGTCCTCTGAAACAATCAAATTAAAATTCCAATGTTTCGTTTAAGACTTTTATTTATTTGAAAATAATGACTTAAATAGAATTAATGGTTCATTGTTGTCAGGTCGAACAGAAAAACATGGACTTTTTCTCTCTCCTAATCATACATGACCTAACTTCGGCTCACAGCGGCGAGTACACTTGCAGAGCTACAAACGACTTCGGAACAGTTAGCCATAGCGCTTCACTGATTGTCAAAGGTATTTACTATCATACCTCTAAGTTTACTCTGCCTTGTAACATACGTGCCCTAGTTTACGATAGTTCTCCACTGAACTTGATTTTGGACGTATTTGGAATAGAAATAGTTCATCGACGTTATTTTATGGGATTACATTTTTTGACTTAGTTACTTTCAGTGTAGTAAAAATCTAGTTTTTACGATTGATCCCTAAATTATAAAAGTATATTTCTATTAACAGAAACTGTACCAAAGACTTTTTTTTTGGAATAACGTTGTTGACAGAAACTTACGAGTTTGCAACACTTCGGCGGCCATTACAGCTTTTATTTTAAAGTAAATTATTAGCATGTGGAATTATCATACACAATACATTACTGTTTTGTTTATATAAGTAAAGAAAACAGTTATATGCTTATTATTCGCATATACTCGTAATAATGGCAACAGGCCAGAAAAACAGTTGAATTAATAAAAAACCATTTTGTCGTATTCCAACTTATTGTAACTTTTTTTGACAGTCAGATATAAAGCAGATTCATTTCTTTATTTTTATTCTCTTCTTCTTTATTCTTCTATACTGTTAAGAGGGCCAGCGTAACATATAAAGTAGTCTCTCCGCACAGAATCGCCGACATGGGTGTGGCGAGCTCAGAACACATCGGTGTCGGCGGGAGCGGCACTACTTCTACCTTGCTCAGCTAAAGGACAACCCACGCCTAGGATCTCTTGGGAGTATTCTACAGGTATAATTGCATCCTATGATTCATCTTTTTTTCTATATTCTAGGTTCCCTCTCCATAAATAGCAGTCAACTATGAAAATTAATTACTGTTTTTATCATCTTGATATTGATTTGCAGATTGTATTAAGCCAGTAGGACGGAGTATTTTGTGTAAATAAATTGGGCATATTTATATACCACAATGCATCTGACTGAAACCCCAGAATGGCCAGTACAAAAAAGCTTACTTTTTGCACTTCTTCTATAGGGAACCACATACAAAAATTGTTAATATGGGTACCTGACAGAGAGTCACAGCAAAGTAAACTTTTTGTAGAATATGCAATAAACTATAAAATCTATTGATCGTTCAACAATCGTAGGTATCACTTCTTAATCTATTCAGTAATTCCACTAGAAATTAATTATTTTATAGTCAGATTCGCCACTGATTTAATTCCATTTCAGAGGAGCTACCACGCCATTATTTGTAATTTCATAAATACGGAAAACTGAATTATGTAAGTAGCCAGTAATCAGATATCTGTGGTAGCGTAATTTCAGGTATTAACCTTTCCAATCTTGTGTTTTGATTACTTTTAATAGAAAATAAAATGATCAGGAGTAACCTTGGTAGATTATTTGTATTATATTTAGACGAGCATGTATCTACTTCATTTTACTAAAACAATGCTCTGTAGAACAATACGAGTTTTTCACAGATCTAGGGGTTTAGGTGTTCTATAAGTGGCTTTACTATACTGTGTGAGGAAGGATCTTATTTGCCAAAGAAATCCCTGCAAGTTAAGCAGTGCATCAATAAGATTTAAACGGTGGCCACATGGGTGTCATGGTTTAACTATAACTAATGGGGGCTTAATTCAATAAGCGTTATTTCCTCCTCTTAATCTTGTGCTTAGGTTTACAGATTCTATAGTATCTGTTAACCTAAGCACAAGATTCCTTACCTTAAAGTACCTATTGCACGTACAGATGGGGACAATTGGCGTCACGTTCTATGGGGCCAGTCGGAGGCCACAGACACCAGCGGTGGCTCCATATTGATAGACGGCACGGTGTGGCTACGAGCCGCCAGTCCCGAACACGAGGGCTGGTACCGATGTACAGCACGCGTGCAGCATTCCTTCTTGCATCATTCGTTTTATCTTGATGTTAGAGGTAAGCTTGCCCTAGGTAATTCAGGGCAATTAATTGTTAAGGAAAATTTACTAACAACTTAAATTGTCCGTATATTAAAATCACAACTGAGGAGCATCTGTTCAAAAAGTCGTATTTAACTGTCCAATTTTTTTTTTTTTTTTAAATCATCGAATGAGCCTAAAAATATGTTCAAAAGGAGTCTATTTCCCGTACAATAAAATTCAGAAAATTAGGATTTCTCTTAGATCGTTTTAAACAGAACAGGCATATATTTCTTCTACAAAAAGCATCTTTTATTTATTATTTTGTTCAAAAGGTCATATTTTTCCATACTTCACAGCTTTAAAAAAAAAAAACGATTCATTCGACTTAGTTATTCTCTGTTTTTGTAAAGTTTGTTTATCATAGAAACACGACCTTTTGAACAGATGCTCCTCAACTGTCATTCTTTGACAGTTGTATGAAATGGCTATCTTCATTCTCCCGCTCTTATATCCCGATTCATTTGTGGTCGGCACAACGTGTCTTTTTCTTCCACACTTCTCTACGAGTATGAGTCGACATCTCGGTAGTCACCCCCCTTTCTACCCATATCATCATTCACACAGTCCATCCATTGTTTTTTGGTCTTCCCCTCATCTTATAGCCATCGACATTAATACTCAAAACTTTCCTCACGACATTTTCCTCATTCCTCCGTATCACATGCCCATACCATGACAACCGATAACACGGCAAATATGGCGAGGCAGAGCGTCAATTTACTTAACAATGAATTTCCCGTAAATGATAAATGATTTTATTTATGTAAGTAGGTTTGTACAAACACTTTTACACGTCATTCATAATTTTTAAACTAGATGAGATCGGCGTTTCCTATCTGACTATGAGAAGAAAGGTCGAAAAAAACTCAGCAGTCACTGTCTCTTTTAAAGTCCAGACATAATCTTGGTCAGATCATGTGAAGTCCATGTAGATTGGTGTCTGAAATGGTCTTTTGAGGAATGAACCACACAGATTGAGTGGACTTGTCCAGTCAGAGCACACATTTGTCAGTAATCGTGCAGATCAACTCTGAACTTAAGGAGCTCATCGATTCGACGAACAATTCCAAAGAAAGTACATTTGGGTAGGCCGCATAAATTACTCCATGATTAAAACTAACTGAGAAAAAAAAATACATAGATCAAAGATAGAGTATATGATGAACACTTTGACTAGTTACTCATTTACTGTTTAATAAAACGCCAATTTAATTAAACCAACCAACAATTTACAGTTTAATCCGTGTTTTGGGTACTCCGGTATCACGGGTGTTCATGTGGAGCTGGATAAAAAAAAAATATAATGCAATATTTTTTTTGTAATGGTTTGGGCTGCATCAAAATCGAAGCAGATTTATACTGTATCCCAAACGCTTTTATCCCGATTTGATACAAAATGATCCTATTTTCTCATACCGTTGTTGTTTTTTTTTTTGACTATGATTTGCTCTTGACTCTAGTCTAGGTCAGAGATGATACAGACAAAGTCGACGATGGAGTGAGCTTACCCAGAAGAAGCCTGTTCACTCTCACTTTGAAGAGATTTGTTTGTTTGTTTCTTTGTTTCTCATAAGTTCTACATAAAAATTGTACCTCATAACAGAACCTCCAAGACTGAGCAGAAGTGGAAGTGGTGAGACTCGGTGGGTGGTGAGAGGAACCACGGCCAGACTGTCGTGCACCGTCAGAGGGGAACCAGAAATACACGTGCATTGGACGCACGACTCCAGGCCTTTGTCGTTACAGTAAGTAAAATGAGGTTATTTTGTGCATTTTCAAACAGGATTGAAAGTAAAACCAACCTTTTTGAACTATTGGGGTCGATAGAAAAAAAAAAAGTGCGGTTGGTTGTTCAAAATAACGGTAGCGATATCTGTATCTAGAAAGTTATCGCACTAACGAAACTTAACGAAACTTTTAGAAACTTTTGGGTTTCTAAAAGTTTTGTCTCTGCCATTTCCCACAAAATTATTACTTGTGACATTTTGGAAAAATCATTTACTTTTCAATATTTGTAAATATGTGAGCACCATGTATCTATCTCATAATTAATTTACCTGTCATGTGTTATATTTAATTATTTTTACCTATTGTGGTATAGTAATTTTGTTCTAGGTGCATTGTCTTCACATATAATTAATGTATACTGTGGAGTTTCTTGACCATTCTTCTCCATACGAAACTACCTTTTGGAAGGGGCAACTAGAAGCAATTCTATTTTTTTGTAAATTTTGACGTTCAAAAGTGCCTTTTATGTGCCTAGAAATAAATGATTTGACTTTGACGTTGACCACCGTGGATATGTGCGATGGGAAAGGGACAGCTATTGGTTAATTATGGGTGTCATGCTCAGCCGAAGTTCAGACGATTGCCTACAAGCGTATTGATAGCGTCATCTGCTGTACATTTTCAATCAAAACTTGCAATTTATTTGATTGATTAAAGTTGTGAGGATTTCACAACTTTATCATTTAACGTGAAAACTTGGCAATTTAATTTCCTGTTTTGATATTGAATTCTGATAACGCGTCCCGATCAATTTTAACAGTTTCAATGCCTGTCAAGAAAATTTAAAGAGTTTATTCATAAAGTTGCGAAGAATACAGGTAATTTATTTTATTTTATTAAAAGATGTATTTACCGACATTAAATATAAAAAAAAACGAGAGGTGACGTGTGAAACCCGGTTGGAACGAAGTTCCTTTTGATTTCATTGCTACGTGACAAAAGTGTCGTGATGGTAAAAATATTCCATTTTTTTGGTCTAGATCTCATTCGCCAAGTGTGCTGAGTATAACGTGCGATAAGGAACATTGTTTCTAAAATTCTTAGTTGTCTCTCACGGACCAGAAAAAACATTTTCACAAAAAAGAAAACAACTGACTTCCAAAAAAAACACTAAAAGACGTGAAAATTAACTTTAATTTCGGAAGTTGGTGGCCAAAAACGAAGTCACTTTTTAGTTGCAGCACCTACCCCACACAAATTCGTATACCACTACTTGGTATGTAAATAACAGTGACAGGAAATTATTAACACGTCATCTTTATAAACTAAGTGGAAAAAATATGCATTATTAAGGATAACTCCAAAACTACTTGTCAGAACTTGATCAAATTTGAATAGAAGCACCAGCTATCAAATAAAAAAAACATCCAATCGGTTCGCCCAGAAAAAAGTTCTGAGATAACACACATAAAAAAAAACACAGTCGAAATGAGAACCTCCTCCTTTTTTTGAAGTTGGTTAAAAAAAAAGGATTCCGCGCCACGCGTATCGAAAGTGAAGCACTATAAGTATACGGCGACCGTGTGTACAAACATGCCTCACGCACACATTTACATCATAAGGTGCCGACCGGCCGCAATTACGCGATACTACGTCGTCATTGTAGGTACTGTTTACGTCAAGTAATAAAATAAAATAATGCTTTCTTGTGTTGTGAAATGGTGTAAAAATAATTCTACATCCCAGAATAAGTGTCAAGGAATAACATATCACAAGTAAGACACTATTTAAACACACACACATAGATCGGTACGGTACTTCACTTTGGATATGCGTGGCGCGGAGTCTTACTTTTTTTCTAGTCCGTGTTGTCTCTATAAAAACTCGGGCGTTAACAGAATATTAATTTCAAAAATTAAATTCATTCATTTTTTTTCCTGATAGTGGTTCGGGTGGAGTTGAAAACAGGGAGACAAGTGCTGGGGCGATGACGTCAGAGGTGACCATTCCCCATGCAGGACCAGAACACGCCGGTGAATACCGATGTCTAGCACGAAACCTGTATGGGAGTGACGAGCTGGTCTACCGACTGTTCGTTAAAGGTAAGATTTTCTCACTTTTTTGCTTAAATGGTTAACAATGATTATAATAAGGAGTACCAATTCTGAAATGCCATCTTATTTAATCGTTTTGATTACATCTGTCGGTATAAGACATCTGAAAATGACAGCTTAAACTTCTCTGTAATTTGAAATTAGTTGCGTATTGTAGTAGTGGCCAAAATAAATTATATAAACCTAACTAACTAAATAAGTATTGGTTATTATTACATAAATGACGGATGTTCGAGCGGCTGAGACACCCCGTGTCGCTGCTAATCCGTCACCTGTTGGTCCTTCATCTTGGGCGTGTACGTGCAGGTGTTTGGAAAATAATACTCGCAAAATAACGCACTTAATTTACTTTCAAATGTCGCAACGAGACTTAACTATAAACTTTAATGATTACAATGATTATCACTGATTAAGTCTAATCACAATAATTGTTAAACTTGCATTTAGAGCCAATGGATTTGTGCGTGTGCATCGCGTGACGATCGCAACACAAATGGTCTCGCCAAAGCCGCCATGACACTCACGACCCCATTCGGTGTTACCCGCTCTAAGTTAAAAATACCACTAAAGATGTAAATTCTAAGCTACAGATTAAAAATAATCGATTACAACTTTTAAAAAGTGTTACATTACATCGATTAAATAATCGTGCGCCGTCATATAACATCTGAAAATGACTGCTTGAAACTTTTCTGTCATTTTGAAATTAGTTGCATAGGTAGTAGTGGGCAGAATAAATTATATAAACCTAACTAACTAAATAAGTATTGGTTATTATTATATAACATCTGAAAATGATTGCTTGAAACTTTTCTGTAATTTTGAAATTAGTTGCGTTGGTAGTAGTGGCCAGAATAAATTATATAAACCTAACTAACTAAATAAGTATTGGTTATTATTATAAAACATCTGAAAATTACTGCTTGAAACTTTTCTGTAATTTTGAAATTAGTTGCGTAGGTAGTAGTGGCCAGAATAAATTATATAAACCTAACTAACTAAATAAGTATTGGTTATTATTATAAAACATCTGAAAATTACTGCTTGAAACTTTTCTGTAATTTTGAAATTAGTTGCGTAGGTAGTAGTGGCCAGAATAAATTATATAAACCTAACTAACTAAATAAGTATTGGTTATTATTATAAAACATCTGAAAATGACTGCTTGAAACTTTTCTGTAATTTTGAAATTAGTTGCATAGGTAGTAGTGGCCAGAATAAACTACATATATAAACCTAACTAACTAGCTAAATAAGTATTGGATATTAAAAGTAAACACCATGAATTCAGCGTAGTTTTTTTTTACAATTGACGTAACTTTTCTACGCTAGGGTTCTAGTATCATATAATGCTGAATTCATGGCTACAATTTGAGCACTGTTTAATTTTTTTCCCGGGAATTCCAGAATTTTCCCGGGAATTACACGGGAAAAAAAAATGATTAAATTTAGATGTACATTACTAATATGTAGTAAAATAAATAACGTGAATTTATTAAAATTCACGTAATTTATTTGACTACATATTCTAATAATCTTAAGTCGACTCTCATTCTTTTGTAATTTTCAATACGGGTCAGAAATCAAAAACATGAAATAAATGTTTAAATTTGGCACAATTTCACTTCAAAGTTAAAATAAAATACCAGGGAAGAGTTGCAGTGATATTGCCACGTCAAAAATGAGGATAGAATAGAGCTCTGGAAAATGCTAGCGCCCCTATGTACAAAACGTGTCTGAACAATTTATTTTGTGTAAAAACTAAATCTAGATAGGTAGGTACTCGTAACAGTATGTAGTAGAAAAGGGTAAATATTGAGAGAGAAGCATGTAAGGACGTGTGCTTATACGTGAAGTGAAACGACTGTTGAAATTTAACTCACACATATCAGAATAATTATCAGGAACACGATTTTATAGGTTGGATTACACATTAAATACATTAGAATTATGATACAAAAACCACCCGAACCTACATAAAAGTAATTAAAAACCGTTTAACCTACGACAGAAATTAATGTGATATGTAGGTGTTCATGGTCACTTGTGGTTATTTGCTTACATATTTAAACAAAAAACTTTTTTACAAAAAAACAACCGTTTTCCAAAAAAAAAAAATCGTGAAAAATAACTTTAATTTCGGAAGTCGGTGGTCAAAAACGAAAATACAAAACTAAAGACACCGACTTCCGAATTTAAAGTTATTTTTCACGTATTTTTTTTTTTTTTTTTTGAAAACGGTTGCTTTTTTGTAAAAAAGTTTTTATTTTTCACTTTTTAGTTGCGGTACCTACCCCACACAAATTCGTATACCACTACTTGGTGTGTAAATAACAGTGACAGGAAATTAATAACACATCATCCATATAAACTAAGAGGAAAAAATATGCAGTATTAAGGATAACTCAAAAACTACTGGTCAGACCCTGATGAAATTTAATTGGAACCACATGTGAAGCACCACCTATCAAATAAAAAAAGAATCATCCAAATCGGTTCACCCAGAAAAAAGTTCTGAGCTAACACACATAAAAAAAAAAAACATACAGACGAATTGAGAACCTCCTCCTTTTTGTGAAGTCGGTTAAAAAACAAATACTCTTAAGTAGGAATAGTGTTAATAGGAGTACATTGCATGGCCCATGCCATCGAAATGCGATATAAAGTTTGGATAAAAAAACAGGTTTTTTGTAGTTTCAGCATAAAATAGAATATTCAATAGAAACGTTTTCCAAAGTAAAGTACATATTTTTCGTAGAATCTTTTATACATACTCGTACGATACAAATAAATAAAATTGGTGTGTCTGTTTGTAATGTCAATACTTATAACAGCTTTTTACTAAATGCATATGAAAGTTTATACGTTACTGTCTGTCTGTTTCTTTGTTCCGGCTAATGTCTGAAACGGCTGGACTGATTTTGACGGGAGTTTCACTGGCATATAGCTGATGTTATAAGGAGTAACTTAGGCTACTTTAATTTTAGAAAATGAATTAGGGTTAAAATTAAAACCCTTGGAATCCAATATACCGGTTGAAAAAGACCCATCACATAGTCGTCAATCTAAGTAACATAGCACAAAAATTGGTGTGCAAATTTTCTGTTTGCGGTAGTGCGTAACACCTGCAAAATATTGTGCTTATGGATGCATGCAACGGTACAGGAGTCATGGGGGTATTTAAAGTTGTGTTCTAATATTAAAAACTTGTTTTTGTAAAAAAAACGTCAATATCTCCGTAACCAGAAGGTTCCTAGGTATGGTCCAGTACAGAAAACAATATATAATGATGGGGAGTACAAGTTACTCTCGGCTTCGTTAAGTGTCTTTACACTCGTTATATACCTTTCCACCTAAACCCCTGAACGAATTTCAATAAAATTTGGCAAAGAGATCGATGGCATCCTGGAGAAGGAGATAGGGTAATTTTTGTCCCAGTAACACGTTCCCGTGGGATAATTTCCGACACACACGCGGGTGAAGCCGCGGGCAGAATCTAGTAGTAAATATTTACATTACTTTTGCACGCTTTGCATTGAGTATCAATATGCTTTTCGCCAAGCTTTTAAAGGCAGCTCGATTATTTTGTAATAATTATACATACTATTCAAATATTCAGTCGATTTCTGAAAAAAATAAAAAAATACTTTATGACATACGTTGATCTTTTCATATTTTACTCGTTTGATCACGTTCATTATTTGAACTGTGACTGTTTTACGTTGGTTTCAGTGCAAAAAAGTATTTCATGATTTTACGCGATTGATGTTTTCCTTTTCTGTTCCGGCTACCTATCTACAGGTTTCTGATAATATCTCCATATTTAAGCTAAATACTTGAATCAGACACAACAATAAAACAATCTCCATTAATCACGGGAAAGGGTTAACACGGTTTCCACTTCGTATGGTGTTCAAAATCCAACAACTACGGATCACATCCCCCAATTTAACATGTAAACGTACATTTAAGTTAAACAATAGGTACTACCTATGTAGTGGTTGTTTCCGTGCCGTTGTTCTGTGCCGTTGTACTGTGCCGTCCAGCGGTCGTCATGTACTCGCGTCGAGGGCCATAAAGCGTAATGTGCGCCCGCGATAATACTGAATACGTGGCCCCACTATACTGTTACATTGAATAAGGAAATTGGAACAGAAGGACCATTTGATTGCGAGGTGGTCGCTAAAGTGCAATAAAACTAAAATGAACAAAATGTACTTGAAAACTACAAAATAAATAAAAAGGAGGAGGAAGTGCAATTTATGATAACAGATCTCTAACCTCCGATTTCTGAAAGCTTGTTCGATTTAAAATGTTGTCAAATGTCATATCAAGTAATGTCAAACTCAAGCTCAAAGCATTTATTTCAAATAAACCAATTACATGCACTTTAAAATTGTCAAGGGGTCAGGCAGTCCGAAAAATGAAGCTAGTTGCCTATTCCAAAGCGTAGTAGGTACCTATGGAGAAGAACGGGCAAGAAACTCCATGGACGCTCTTTTAAATCAACATATAGTTACAAAAAAATTGGCTACATCATTCATGTTGGAATTATACATGTGAGAACGACGTAGAAAGACGTGCACGTTAAAAGCGTCCGTAATAAAAATGATTAAAAACAAAAGAAAAAGCAATTCAAAAATTTAAATTAAAATAAGCCGTGGCAGCCAAGAGATGACCAGTCCCTACTGACGGCGCTATGTGAATGGCTATTAATGCAATATAAAATGTGCAACACGCCAGGAGCATTAATTATTTACGATCAATTACAACAGCTCACGTAACATTTGATAAAAGATTCACTGATCAAAGATTTTGATCGACTTTTCAGAAAGCGGGTGTTAGGTGTTTTGCATTGTTGATCGCGCACACCACCCAGTCATGTGTGAAAGTGTGTGGAATGGGTTTTCTGGCTTTATTTTCTGTTGGTGGCCTCTACCCTTACAAACGTGTAATTTATGACATGTGATGTTTCATTTATGGTTATACATAGCGTTAATAAAATTTTCGTTTTCCGAGCGGAAAGAGTGTGAGCAAATATTTAGTAACTTTATAACGTTTTATGGAATGTACAATTTATTACTGAGTTGGGATGCCATGTCTTGTCTAAGAAGTTCCAGTCAAATGGATTTTTAACTATGTTCTGAAATACACCATGGTCCTGAAAATGTCTTGCCTTATATGACATTTCAACATGCAATATTAGTCGTAATTCGTCATTTCTCCCCGAATTCTTGAACAAAGATGTCCTGAAGTCTTTCCTTCGCTATAATCTGCCTTAAACTGACAACAGCTTAAGGCTTACGTTTGAGAACGTGGCTGTAAATAGTAGGTATGTTAATTGGGTATGATGGAAAGACATGTTCTTAAAAGACCTTCCTTTCTCACAGAGCGTCCAAGTGTGCCAGAAGAGGTACGTGTCTCAGAAGTATGGTCGCGTAAAGCCCGCGTCACATGGCGCGTCGCGCGAGGTGCGCTCGTGTCGCATTACTCGCTGCAATACCGCGCCTTGACGCGCGACTTGTCGCACGCGCCGCTTGACGCTCCGCTTCCCGCTCTGCTCGACAATTGGGACACACAAGACGTCCTCAACATCACATTAGCCAATTCTGATCTACTACATGTTGCGTAAGTTTATACTTTGTTATTCATGAGTATGTTTTTTATTAATGTGTCGTTTTAGGTATGGAAGTAGGATTTTGCAGCGTAGGTATTCGTTTTTTTTTGGCATTGGTTTTAGACTGAAAAATCTCATGTAGTTTTAATATGCTTGAATTCATGGTGCTTTTCTAACATGAAATCGTTCAATCGCAACGGTTGGTAAAATGGCAACTGTTAAAAACAAACTTTTTCAAAAGAGCGTTCTGGTATTTTAATAAGTAGTAGGTAGAAGTCAAATAGGTTTTTTTTTATAACGTCTACTCTAGTCATTTCGTCAGTCTCTAGCCTCTTGATGTTGTTGATTTTCAAATAAGACTGATAACTTATTTTGTTTTTATTAAGGGGCCTATCGGAATTTACTGCAGCAGCTGTAGATACCCTACTAATTTATACCGACTTGATCGTTGTTTCAAAGTAGTTAGAAGTGATATCTACAAACGGTGTAGACACGAATTATCTATTCAGAGACATCGTGACGTGTAAGAGTAACTTTATTACTGTTTGATAGCTACCTTAGTTTAGAACTTAGTCTCGAACTTGCTAGACTAAGTTAATTACTAAGTTTATATCAACTGGAGAAGATTGATAAATCTACTGACTCATTCATGAATACAGACTTTATACAGGTAGGTACAAAAAATAATTGAAACTCTATTTATTAAAGATCCTTAACTAATTCATCACAAACAAAAAGTTAGTACAAGAAATATCTACCTTATTACTTCTTCCTTGAATGTCGGTTTAATTTCAGCGTCTATTGAAGTATTTCCCAGAATACAAAAAAAATAATTAAAACTCAATTTATTAAATATGCTTAACTAATTCATTACAAATAAAAAGTTACTACAAGAAATATCTACTTTATTACTTTTTCCTTGAATGTCGGTTTAATTTCAGCGTCTATTGAAGTATTTCCCAGAATACAAAAAAATAATTAAAACTCAATTGATTAAATATGCTTAACTAATTCATTACAAATAAAAAGTTAAGTACTACAAGAAATATCAACCTTATTACTTTTTGCTTGAATGTGGTTTTAATTTCAGCGTCTGTTGAAGTATTTCCCAGAAAACTAAATCGGAAAAATCAAGTTTTTTAGAAATAAGTACCGACTGCGGTGTACCGTGTAACAGTCGCTTTGGATTTAAAGTTTAATAGCTTTTAGACCAACAGGGAGCACTGAAATTTTATAACCTTTTGTATAACTTGGGTACTCGGGAAAAAATCAAGTACAACCAATTAATGTTTCCGTAAAATTTGCAAAGTTAATTTCCAGTTTTTAATACGATGTTGATGTAGACTGTACAAGTAGGTTCCTACAATGTTTTACTTGCGCTAGGCGTGAGTTTATATAAGTGTATGTATGTATAGAACTACAATGTAATAAAGTAGATATCAAAACCAAACATTTGATTTTGGATTGTAAATAAAATTTGATAAAGCAAAGGTTTTTTCGGCAGAGGTCGAGCTCGTAAAGCCGATGATAAAAAATTGTAAAAAAAACACGTACAAGTGTGAATTAGATGTATCTCTACGTGAGTGCGATTTGTTCAAGAGTGAAAAGAAAAACACATTTTTCCTGCTTAATTACTTTGATATTTAGACCGCTTATTAAAAATTTCCTGTACTGTACTGTACCTTTGATGTTAGTATTTATAGATTTTAGCAACATCGTTATTATTATACGTTAACCGTGTTTCCAAAATCCTTTTTTTTTGTTGGTGGTTAGTCATCAAATGACTTCTCTCGCTCTTCGTCTCAGACTAAAATAATAATCATAATACTACGTTTCCAAAATACCTAATGGTTGAGCAATGGTAATGAGCTTGCTCGGTACAACAAAACCATAACTTTTTCAGTTGTAAAGCAGTGTTTATGTTCCGATGTCATGGATGCAGGTGTGGGCAATTACAGGCAAATGAGGCATTTCGGAAGGGAGGGGGTCAAAAATTGTGACACCCTGTGACAATGTTGGGACGTGTTAAGGCTCCCGCAAACAGGCGCGACGCGATAGCCCGACACAAAAGCGCCGCCCGTCGCGCGGCACGCGGTGCCTTTGTGTCACGCTGTCGCGTCGCGCCAGTGTGTATGAGCCTTTATACTCTACGACTCGAAGTCAACCTTATCGCAAAACTTTAAACATTACCAACTTTAACAATATTATAATGACATTTAATTTAAAATGGCAAAATATGTGCCGTCACACCGTGGGTCACACAACTGGGACCTGTGACAACTGCCAAGAACTTCCAAACTTTTCTTCTTTTTACTTTTTTTTCTTTCTTTGAAGGGGGAAGGGTGCTAAAAAAGCATGAAATTCTTGTGATGTAATTTATGGACAGTGACAAAGTGGTAGCGGTTCGGTAAGTCGTTACTAGTTGTAGGTCATGTGTTTCAACCCAGGCGGGCGCCTTACTTTGTGTAAATAATTTCATCACCACTGCTCTCAAAACGGTGAAGGAAAACATCGTGAGGAAACCGGCATGTCCTAGAAACAAAAATTCGAAGACATGTAACATCTACCACCCCGCACTGGGCCCGTGTGGTAGATTAGAGCCCACTCCCTCTCGGAGGCCTGTGTCCTAGCAGTGGGAACATAATAGGCTGATTATGCATGTTATGCAATTTATGGATGACCTATTGCTACCTGAAAATATTAAAAGAAACCATTATATCTAGGTCTGAAGGGCCGGGTCGTGCGGGCGCATCGGTGGCGGGACTCTCTCCTGACACGAGATATGCGATGCGCATGGCTGCATTCAACGATGTCGGCGCCTCGCCGTATACAGCGCCGCTGCATTTCACTACACGGGAGGAAGGTAAGTCATGTTGTTATACGTGTATGGTTCGCAAAATATCAGTTTTACCGAATAGAAGCGTAGCGAGGAATGTGTATGAAACTACAGCCTGATTTACACGGTGTCATTTAATTGAAAGAAAGAAAAATATTTCATAGATAGCTATTATGCTAGCTAGCTTAGCTCAAGCTATGACCATGAAGCGATGTTATTGATTAAGCCCCATTTACATGATGCAACTTTCTTGCTTGTAGCATAAAATACAATTGCCTGAACACTGTTTAGACCATTCACCTGTCTTGTTCAAGTGAATTAAAGTGACAAATAATATTAATTTCGGAAGTCGGTGTCTTTGGTTTTGTATTTTCGTTTTTTGCCACCGACTTCAGAAATTAAAGTTATTTTTCACTTTTTGTTAAAAAATCCAATCAAATGGCTGTTCAAGTACCTAATATTCACCCAACCCAAATAATGTTACAACACATTTCTCACTATCATTTGCTCACAAACTCACAAAGTACACACAATGTGCGGTTCATTAATATATTCCTGAAGGTCGCCTGAAGTGAGAACAACTTGAGGCTTTCCTGTCCATTAAAAAACAGTGCTGTGCAATTTCCGCAGGAAGCTTCGTAAATGTGTGTGGATGTATGAGAATGTGCTCCTACTTTGTTCACAGGATAAAAATGTCCGTAAGCCCCACATCATTTCCGACTCTATTACGTGGTTCATAAAGTTGATTGTTCTTTGATAATGGTGTAGTCATTGTGGTGGAGTTTTTTGTAGGTGTCGCTTTTAACAGTGGGTTTTTTTTTGCCAGCGCCTGGAGGAGCGCCTCGTGACATTACCGTGCGGGCACTTAGGGCGCGAGAACTTCATATCACTTGGCAGGTGGGTATCTTCACAACTTTTTTACGTTGATGTTTATTCAGCATACATCTTTATTTAAAGGTGGTAGAAAATATAATATGCTGATGGGAATCATACGTAATGTCTTATCTTTTTTATCATGTCATGTCCCTTAAATGTCTCACTGTTGGTGGCGCGTGTGTTGGATCATTCGGTTCCCTACAAAATGGTTGAGCTGGATGGTGCTGATCCACGCGTCTTGTTCGTGAACGGGCGCCGTCAGTTGAGACTGGTCATCTCTTAACTGCCACGGCTTATTTTTTTATTTTGATTTCTGTTTTAATATACATTTTTTTTTTTTTTTTACTTTGTTCTCACATAAACAAGCAACAAGAATAATGTACCAAGGATTTTGTAATATCTTGATTTAAAAAGAGTGTCCTTGGAGTTTCTTACCCGTTCTTTTCCATAGAGATCTATGTTTTGGAATGGGCAACTAGCTTCAACTTTCTGACTAACTGACCGACTCTTTGACAATTCAAAACTGCCTGTAAATGGTTTAATTGAAATAAAAGCTTTGAGTTTGAGTTTGATAGGAGCCTTTGAGTTTGAGTTTATCTTGTGGTGAAGATGAAGACGTATATGTGTACTGTCTTAGAAGTTCTGCTTTTATTTTAAGTTCGTTGAAGTCATAATTCTTGGAACAGTGAAAATTGGTTATACTTACATATTCTATTCTACCTACTTTCTATAAACAAAGTTCCGTGAGTTTGCAAATGAAGGCTCATTTGCGTCGGATACATTTAAATAGACGTTGCGGTTCTCCTCAGATCGGAAACAGGAAGTTTATTAACTAAATAAAATAAATTGTACGAAAATCCTATACAATGCGAGGTCGGCTTATACTGGAAATGCATAACTTGATATGTAGACGTGTGTACCTTATAAACAATTTTAATGTACTAGGCATGGTAATCCGCCATTTTTTTTTTTTTTTGGATGGGAAATCATCAAATGACCTCTCCCGCTCTGGGCGGAGCGGAAGGGCGTGTCAGACTCTTACTGACTAAAACCCATCCGTGTTCCTTCAGTTGCCTGTGCGCCAGGGCCACGGTAACTCTTTCGAACAATCCGCGACCCCGGCAGGCATCGGCCCTATCGGACCCCGTCTCTTTGAGGCGCGCGTGGAACACAACGCAATCGCCCTGAAATCAGAAAAAAAATCTGCTGTCATACATTTTGTTGATTTAGATACTATACGAACACACATGTAAGGATCAGCAGATTTATTCCGCGAATTCAGGGCTGTTTCTATAAGTATTAATATTTACAACCTCTATTAGCCACCACCGCGAGAAACTTGGCACGGCACCTTACTTGGTTACACCATCCGTTGGTGGGAAGTATCCGAAGAGGGCAAGGGAACGTTGAGCGACAGCCCCGGTTCCGAGAGTGGGGCCAGTGCTGATGCTACCAGTACTACCCTGAGAGGATTGAAGGCGGCTACACGATATGGAATCACTGTGAGGGCGTATAATGCAGCTGGGACGGGACCATTGTCGCCGCCACATTATCGACACACGCTTGAATCACGTGAGTTTACTTTTATTGCTTTTTTTATAGGAAACTACTTCACACTACGTTATCTCAATTTACTTTTATTTCTGAAAAAAGTCCTAAGCTGCAAGCTCATTAAACTCGGTAGAAGAAAAGTTTTGATTTGTCAAAAAATAATGATTGCTTCAGACACGGCATTTAAATCCGCTCAATTTTGTCAGAACAAAATTATGCAAGGAAGCATTATGAACAAATCCATCCACAAAGTCCCCGCAGATTAAATTTTCTGTTCTCGATAATCACTTTGACAGCGCTATAAAATCGTTAAACCTGAAAAATGAAAGAAATCGATTTCTTTAATGTTCCGAACAGTCAGCGGCAGAAGTGTATCGGAGTTGAAACTTCGACAAGGCAAGTTTTGTCGTAGTAGTAAATAACTGAGCGCCGCTATCGACGTGAAGCGACGATCGTAAATTTTCCCATCAAAATGCAAAATGGCTTAATTGGACTGTGGCCTTCTCGATCTAGGTCAAACGATTCAGTACAAATTGATGGCACTTTTGTATTCTGCGTAAATTCCAATTCTTTTTTAAAGTTGGCGCTATATCTGGGAGGCAAAGAGAAATATAGTTTCAATTGTCCGTCTGTCCGGTGGTCCATCTGTTGCAATCGATCAAAAAGGTTTATGGTGGCGTATTCTTTTTCAGTTATAGTTGAATTTCGCTCGACTTTTGACGCTCGATTTTTTTCGGTGGCTGTTTGAAAATATCCATTGTATAAAACGGTGATGCTTTATGGATGATAAGATGAACTTCACTTCAATGCATCCTTTAAATACAAACACTTTTTTCTTGAAGGCGTGAGTTTATATATTCAAGTGTGTATGTTTTTATTCCTCAAAATTAAATGTTATTAACTTGAAAAGACTTAATTAATGTTCTTAATAAGTCACATGTGCGCCCAACAACCTTTCCGGTAGTTAATCTTAGAAGATTGGTATTAAGGAATTGCTTTGCAACCGTTTGGAAGAGATGAAAAAGCTGTTTGACTTATTAACACTTGATCTTAAAATTTGTACAAACATTATTTAAAGAGATACATATTTGGAACAGGCCTTTGAGAAGTTTATCCTTGAGGATACCTCATTAGTCTTAAGGAACTCGAATCATTAATGCTGCGAAACTAAAAGCTCGTATTTGTTTCTAGAATATTACATTTTCATTTATCCTTATTATGTAACGACGCGTAATAGGCTGACGGTGACGATTTTATAACAATAACAGTTGAAAAATTAAAAAAAAAAATTACAAAAGTTCTTAGTTTGTAATTAGACAAGCTAATATTGAAACTTTCGTTCTATAGTCGTAGAATTTCGGGTCTGAAAATTACACGAGCTCTTTTCATGGTTGATAATATTTTTCGATACGCTACTCACTTTGATCATCAATACAATCATGTTTTGCAAACAGCACCAACGGGCAGTCCAGAAGGAGTGGCCTGCGTATCTAGCGGGTCCACATCACTGCGGGTGTCATGGCGGCCACCGGGCATAGACAACAGAGGAGGGCTCATAACCCACTACACTCTACAATACACACGACGCGACGCTGATCCTATGCAGCCCACACAAGATGCGTATCTTCGGATACAGGTAGGATTGATTTGTTTCTCTCTTTTTTCCTCATTATTTCGATAATCAATACGGGCTAAGGACTCTCGTCAATACTGTCTATTTAAAAATATTTATCGTAACTTCTGACGTGAATAATAAAATGTTTACTCGTTCTTAATGATGAGGTTATTAAAGAAAAACAAAATTCGAAGAAAAACAATTCTTTGAATTATTTTTAAATTTTCAAGTACTAGGTAATAATGGCTACGTAATTTAGACAAAATAACACTTTTATTGTGTATTAGCTGTCGCCCACGGCTTCCCCCGCGCGGATGTCGGAAATTATCCCACGGTTAGTAGCCTTTGTTATTTCTTATAACATCAGTTATCTCCCAGGAAAGTCCCGTCAAAATCAGTCCAGCCGTTTCGGAGATTAGCCGGAACAAACAAACAGCCGGAAACAGAAATTTTTTTTAAGAATCGGTATTTTGTTTTGGGAACTATATTTTCTATCACCAAAATTTATATTTGTCATCAAGTTGTATCACCTAATAAATACATCTATCGCCACGAAATATTTTCGTTCTCAAGTTTTGTTACTTAAATAATAGCTCTGTGCTCAGAATGGTAAATCTGTCACCAAATAAATTGTTCCCAGGTATTTGGTACAACTTGGGGCACCCCGACTCGGACAGGTTAGGTTAGAAGGGGACGGCGGGGTCTGAAAGACCCCGCCGTCCCCTTCGTGGTTATTTTTTTTTAAACCGCCCAGAAGTAGGAGTCCCGCGAAGCGGGACTCCGTCGGCTACGCCTCATTATTGTTGAAATACTTATTAGGACACACCTATTATAATACATACAAAAACATTTATTTGGTACTAGACCTTATATCTCAGGATTTTAGGTGATTTATTGTGGAACTGATTTTGCATTGTTTGGTGACTACATTTTGGTGACAGATCTACTATTTTGAGGACAAACCCTATTATTTAAGAAACACAAAACTAATTAAATTGGTGATAGCTTAAATGATACCCTTTTGTTTTAAGTATTTACCGTTTATACTTTTTTATGCATTTAGTAAACAGCTGTTATTTTGACATTACAGACACTTCAAATTTCTTTATTTGTTTAAGTAGATGTTATTCATCTTTCGGACTGTTTTTTTGCCCCTTCATTAGGGCGAGGAAGCAACAGTATCGCGTCTAACACCGTATGCTGAATACGAGATTCGAGTGCGGGCGCACAACGCCGCCGGCGATGGACCTCTGTCAGCCCCGCAAGTTTGCAGAACTGATGAAGACGGTAAGTCAAGGCTGAGAATATTGATATATCAGTCCCATGATGAGGTAAAACAGTATTTTTATGTTTTTTGGGTGTAGAATGTGAAGACAGACTTCTCAGTCAATTTCACTGTATTGCAAATATTTAGTTTGATTTTCAGAAATTATCTCAAAGATGGTAAAAATACCAAACAAAGAATAGAACCATCTATTCTTTGTTTGGTATTTTTACCATCTTTTGTGCTAAGATCTGTTTTACTGGTTTTACTTTAAATTAATTTGTTAGTTCTACTTTATTGAAGTTAAGTTTTCTAAATCTAACTTTAAAAAAAATGTCAGCTTCAGTTTTAGGGTGTCAAATAAAATTACTTTGTACCGATCAGTGCCCAGCGCCCCGGGTGGCATGAAATTGATAGCCCTGGGCGAGCGCTCGCTAAGGGTCTCGTGGCTGCCTCCGCCCGAGCCCAACGGGAAACTGACTCACTACACGCTGTACGTCAAGGATCTGTCCGGGTAAGTCATATCATTTTATTTTATTTGTTTACTAGTGACCCGCCCCAGTTTTTACGACTTGACAAAACATCTAGATTTCTTTTGTATAAGTAAGTTTAATGGGACTACATGACAAATTTATAATGCCTAAAAATATATGATCCACCGCAGTAACCAAAATCTGAAAAATATATGATATTCTACAATAATTCACCAATACATGCAAACATTCAGATTTTTTGTCAGATTATTCTACAAGCAACATACTAACGTAATAGTGTTTTAATTTTTAGTCCAATGAATAGATTTTTTGTAAATCCATAATTGCTTCATATTTTGCAATAAATTACCAGCGTTGTGTCATCGCGCGTCTCTTTCTTTTCTATGCAATCCGACAGTGACCGGGCTTTAGCTCTTGTAAGCCCCTTAATATTCATTTATTATAAACTAAATCCTTCCGGAACAAATTCTCTAATAGATGGTGAAAACTGGATCAAAATCCGTTGAGTAGTTTAGTAGAACAACGTGTTCGCACAGACAGACATGAAAAGTAGGTAACCTACAGTTCATCTTACGGCGGAAGCGCCAGGTTAACTCGCAAAATTCAAATTTTCTTAATTTTTTTGTAATTTGCTGGTCAGTATCAGGTTAACATCAGGTATGTTGAACAAAATATGATTCGCGACCGTAACAAATATGTATTTACAGAATTATAATCATTAAAACCACCAATACAAGCTTCTACCCGAACACCAATGTACCACTATTGACCGGTGACAAATCAGTATAGTTCGATGGGTTTAAGTAAATAGTATGGAGTTCCACACAGAGCGGAGCGTTAATGAGATTACTCGGCACGGCGCCGACGAGCTCACTGAGATGAGTGACAAAGCGAAAGGGATACTGCGTTGCGGGTAAATAGTTGAGGCAACCGAGTAGCACTTCCGGTATTTGTTTCGATTAAATTACGAATTATTCATAGTTTATAGCAGATAGTTGACCTAATGCGAAATGAAATTATGTAATACGGCAACGGTGCGGTTTAAACGAAGATGTAGTGACAAAAATTTAAAAATAAATGCTTAGTTGGTTTCCTACTGTTGAGAGCAAAACTAGATGCAGATAGAGCCGTTGCGTTATAATTAATCGTGTAAAGAGACTTTGCAAACAGCTACAGCTGATGGAGTTACCTTTGCCTAATCGAATAATACAACTGTGCATCCAATGCTTATATTAATTTTTTATGTCTTCTACTAAAATCTATAGTTTTCTAAACCCTCGAGCTATTATAAAACCAATTACATAGTTTAACCGCTGTATACGGGAGTTAATAAATAATTGAAACGGTTCCATATCGGCTGTCGCTGAAAACCAGCGCTGAGGCTCTGTCTCGCATAGGGTCGTAGCATTATGCTGAGCGATTGCCGTTTTGCGTGGACGTGACGCATATTATCCCCCAACTCGTTCTTTTTTGTATTTGTGTTTTTTTTCTGACATGTTTACCGCAAATAAACGTATTTTATTTTTTTTCTAAATACCGCTTCGCTTGATCCATATCTAACCGGTTTACTGTGGCTAGTTGGTTCTCAGACCCTAGCACGATTTTAAAATTGAAAATACTCGTTTCTCACTTAGTTTTAAGACTTTATTCACACCTATGGGGATAGTAATTAACCAAAAATGCTGTAGGATATTTGAATTTTCGATAAAAAATTGCTTTACGTTAAAGTCGCTCCTTTGTGCCTACGGCCTTTGTTAAATGATAATGATAAATGGTAAATTATTTCTATAAGTAGGTTTGTACAAACACTTTTACACGTCCATCATAGCTTTTTAAACTAGGTGAGGTCGGCGTTTCCTATCTGACTACTCTGAGAAGTAAGGCCGAAACAAACTCAGAGGTCACAGTCTCCGTGTTTACTATGAAACTCGCGTCGTGTTGTTTCGGTTTAACGAAACTATAGTTTGAGCAAAGCCTTCCCTTCCTCACAAGACTTATAGCCTTTCAGTCATGACTAAACGGCTTTGCATAACAGTATTGAATATCTGCATTGATGTTGTGCACATATATCGGATTAGAAAGCTCTGAGCTGCCAGAAACTGGTTCTACGAAGATGGTATGTGATATTTCACGTGGAGCTTCCGTTTTTAGCTTAATCAAGGCAGCGAAGCGTTGATACTAAGCCGGTTTGATGTTTTTTTTTACATTACCTGTTGTTCAGTTAACGAGTGGGGACATTACAATTTATTTCTTTACCATAATTATTATGATAAGAAAATTACTACTTAGCGAGCTGCATTCAAAGTCAAAGCCAAGGTTTCATTTAATTTGGATGTCATTACAAGAAAATATAATTGATTCTAGTTGCCCCTTCCAAAAGATTGCTGGTAGATTCCATTGTAGTTGGGCTGACCGCACAAGATGCGCCAAACGCACTTCGTAAGTTCACTGGTGTTGGTGTCATCGTCTTTAAAGTGTACAGTTGCTATAAACTTAAAATCGTAAAATCTTTACCTTAGGTCACAAGAACCCAATGTCACCCGCGTGAACGCGTGCGCCGAGATTGAGGGAACTACAACAGAATGTATGCGCACGATGCGTGGTCTCCGCGCAGGAAGGACGTATGAGGCTTGGGCCCGCGCTGCGACCGCCGCCGGGGAGGGGCCGCCGTCACCCGCTGTGGCCTGCCAGACTAGCTCCCTGGGTAAGTACGAATTGGTTTTACTTTAAGACCTGCTTGCAGCACAAATCGCTTTATAACCTCTTGATCCCGCGTAATGAGATACAATGATTATCAATTGTGTCTCACTCGATATCGCGACCTTGAACACGGGTGGGTTTTAGTCAGTAAAAGACTGACACGCCCTCTCGCTCCGTTCAGAGCGGGAGAAGTTAATTTCCAATCTGATAATTTCCAACAGAAAAAATAGATTAAAGACTTTATACGTTTAGCGTTACACGTATTTAAATCAAGGTTTTTTTTCTGTCAATCGTTTGAAGTTGACACAGACAGAATTCACCTCATTCTATTGAAAGCGTCTAACGAGCCTCTGCGAGTTGGGTCGGCCTCTCGTACGCCTTCCAAAGGTCCGCGGCCCCATGGTCCCGATGTTTATGTTAACATAAAAATAAAATAATAATAATAATCATTTAATTTACAGAAAATACCTTCCAAATTATTAGTAATTACATAAACAACTTAAAAATCTAGTGTTAGTACATACATTCAACAATTAATAGCAATGTCAAAGTTATCATCTTAATAATATTATAAATGCGAAAGTAAGTTTGTTTGTTTGTTTGTTTGTTACCCTTTCACTCCTAAACCACTGAACTGATCGTCTTGAAATTTTGCATTATACGTTGTTAAGTGTACAAAAACGGACATAGGGTACCTTTCATCCCGAAAAAAAGTACTGTTCGCGAGGAAAACTACAATAACGTTCTTATTAAGTATTATTCAGTGTAGTACTTCTTTTTAGTGTGTTAAGAGTTTTATTTTTATTTTTTATTTAAGTACCTAATACATTTTGTGTGTCTAGAGTGTCGATAGACCGCTTCTTCAACCTCCTAACTATAACTCCCCGAACCACCCGAATTGATTGTCGAATTCTAAATTAACGCGAGCGAAGCCGCCGCCGACAAAAGCTAGTTAGTTATAATAATTATTATTAATGTATTATTTAATAGATTCATTATTAATGGGTGCTAATTAAGGCAGCTTCTTTAAAATGTCATTCTCGTCTGCAAATATATTTAGTTGTCTAATGAATTAATAGGTCAGCGACGAACTTTTAGCGTCTAATAAATGGTTTATAAGCGACCATATATTGTAAAACAAGCTACTGTTAATATGACGCAGCATGGTGATAATTCTTAAACAATGTTATATATCCAAGTAATAAATAGGGGCATTATTCGTAATGCCCGCACATTATGAATAATGACAAGCGTAGTCGACGGAGCCCCGCTTTGCGGAGCTCCTACTTCTGGGTGGTTTAAAAAAAATAACCACGAAGGGGATGGCGGGGTCTTTTAGACCCCGCCATTCCCTTCTAACCTAACCTGTCCGAGTCGGGGTGCCCTAAGTCCCGAGCTCGCTTAGTAGCTCACTTACAACATTAGTCACTTGAGTTATCAAATCAGAAGTAAATATATTTATCGGTAGCTCGGAGTCATATTAATTTACGCTCGTAAATTGACGCTGGTTTTTTGATATTCTGTTGGAATAGTAAAGATGATGAATTAATATAATTGAAGCTGTTCTATTAACTCGTCGCCTACATATAAAAAAAAGACGCTAGGTTGCAGGTGCTAACGAAAACTTTTGTTGCCGCACATATAATTTCCCATTATTAATCTATTAAATAAAACATTAATACAAAAACAATATTATTTCACGGCACGGTTTGAAGATAATACTTGTGTCCTGATCCAGTGCCTAAATATTTGACCTTCCGCCCCACCGGCCACAGTGACCAAGAGACTGTTGGTGCTGCCCCGCACCCGCCCCATCAAGGGAGGCGAAACACTTTCGCATGATTGCATAAAAATTGTCTATACGTTCTTATACGAACATCCCTGATGCGCTACAGTGTCGTGGCAACCCCAACAGCGTCCCGTATGCGTTGTTGTACTGAACGCACAAAGCGCTGTAAGCCCTATGCGACCACTGCAGGTGTAAAAAGATTGGCAGTATGCCCTAAACAGAGTAGGTATTTTTTACATCCTTTGAGCACTTTGCAAATCTACGGATCAACATATTGCTCCTGACCGACAGCGCCCTACGCTCCCCCTCCATATCAACATTATCCATCTGCGTTGCAGTGACCCAATGCCCCAGATATTTAAAAGATTTTACCCATTGTAATACAGTCCCACCGTGTGTGACAGGTGGCACTTCACGGTAGTATTTAGCCTGCCTTGAACAACAGATGCCTACTCGCTCTTTTTTGCATTTTATCTGAGGCATAAACAGACACGAGTTTTCTGAGGGCGCTGATCGATGGGGCCAGCAGCACCATGTCATCAGCGTAACTTATGTTATTGACGAGTGTTCCGACAATGGAACAGCCTACCATAGTGCTGATGAGCTCTCGAATCAGCCAATCCACGTACACACATAAGAGTTTCGGCGAAGTCAGACTCCCCTGTTTGGCCCCGCACTCCAGTCCTTACGAGTCGGAGAGCGTTCAGTCCGCCCATTTCAACATATTAAGACTGATGGCCGTAATAATACCTAAATAACTCAAAGATCTCACCCGGAAGTGCTTCATCATCATACAGCTTCTTCCACAAAACACCAGATCGAAGGCCTTTGACAGGTCAAGAAAACACGCTTACACGGGGGATTTTCTGTCCGTGTACTTGAGACAAAGAACAGCCTGCTCTGTTAAAAACCCAGCTCTGAAGCCAAATGGGGCATCGTGAAACGACGGATGTTTATTTAACTGCTTGTCAAGCACACTGTCGAACACCTTGGCAATAATCGTAGCCAACGATATTGGCCTAAGGTTATTTATGTCCGATGCGTCTCCTGTTCGATTTTTTATAATTGGCACAATTAAGGTTTTCATTAGATCTTCAGTTCAGTTCATTATACGGTTACATTGTGGCGGTAAAGCGAACTACACTTAGTGCGCTCTCTGTTTAACAGCGAGACGTCAAGCGGTGTGCGAGAGGGAGCGCGCTACGTGCAGTTCGCGTTATCGCGACAATGTAGCCGTAGCTTTAGTGAGTTGAGATGGAAGTGGGCCTTAGTATTACATACATAATATCTTCAGAACAAGAAGAAGAGTAATAATTGACTTCTATAATTTATATTTCAAATAAATTAAGAAGTAAATTTAATCTCTTAATATTTGCATGCCAAGCTTTCGATTATTCTGCTTCAAGTTTATTTTCTAAGAACTTAAGCAAATTATAGAAAAGTATATACCTACTTGTGATGTTTGACGTCATAACTTGCTTTATTTTAATTATTGTTCCTTTTATATTTTATAGTCGTTTCCTCTATTAAGTATGGTTCAGTAGCTTCGTTGCATTACTATTAGGTGTACAGTCAAGGGCAAACATAATTAAGTAGTAACCTAGGTAGTCTTTAACTTTAGGAATTCCGATTTAAATGAGAGTATCTCGTATAGTATTATCGGTCGGGTAGTATCGGTTCACAAGTTGAAATGTGACACAGTTTACAAAATAAAGTATGTGAACGTGAAAGTAAAGTATATGCACCAACACCTCATAATTTCAATCAATACTTTTCAAGAATACTTATAGTTGTTGGATTTCACCAAGTCTAAGGTATCTTACATATTTTTCACTCCTCTTGCTCAAAAAGTCCGTCATTGTAGCGGGATAGAGCGGGATAAAATAACATATTTTGCCCTAAAGATAAAGTTTTTGGATTTTTTTTATTTGTCAAAGCAGCATAATCAGCCTATAATGTTCCCACTGCTGGGACACAGGCCTCCTCTCGGTGAGAGGGAGCGGGCCGTAATTCACCATGAGGGCCTAGTGCGGGTTGGTAGATGTCACATGTCTTCGAATTTTTGGTTCTAGGACATGCCGGTTTCCTCACGATGTTTTCCTTCACCGTTTTGAGAGCAGTGGCGATGGAATAATTTACACAAAGTAAAGCGCCTGTCTGGGTTCGAACCTACGACCTACAACTCGTAAGTCGCGGTCGTCACCACTGGGCCACCACTGCTCACCACTGCTTTTATTTGTCTGTTACTAAATTAATTAAAAACTAAAAAGTATTTATTCATAAGTAGAATAATCATGAATAAGGACTCGACTTATTACTGTTTCATAAAAATAAAAACATTTTATTTTTAAAATGGAACTAAATGCGGCGATCTCTTCAGTAGAATGCGTGCATTGCGTTGTGGTTACAGAAGAAATTAAAAAAAGTAAACTATTTAATATTTTTATGGATTATTTTATTTTCTCGAAATCGTAGTGAAAAGTAGAGTGTAATACAACGCGCAAAAAAACCCATTATAACTCGGTTTCTATTTACTCCCTCGCTAAAGCTCGGGAGAAAAACTACCTCATATATAAAGGGTAATTTTAGCCCCTTGCATAACAACCTACTATTTAGCTTTGTGCATTCACGATATTCCCAATTTAGATGCAATTTATTAACGTAGGAAACTTTCTATACTTTTTACCTGAATACAAAATCATCATCTTAACTTTGCGATCAGATGTCTACCTACATAAGGGTAGGACCGTACAAAGTATTTACAGTTACTAAAAGTTTCAAAATCGGCAAAATTCCAGCTCAAAAATGTATAGGATAGAAGCGCAGACTGTGATCATACGAGTGCAATCATTATGATCATCCATCCAAAACTTGATCATGGGGCTATTTATCCGCTTATTGTCTTGTAGCGCCCGGTCGTATCTCTTCATTCGGTGGCGTGGCGCTGGGCGCGGCGGGCGGCTCGCTGTCCTTGCGCTGCGCGGTCGGTGGAGCGCCACCGCCCGCAAAGCGCTGGCTGCGCGCCGGCACCCCGCTGCATCCACGACCACCCTTCCACCTCGATGGAGATGCACTGCTTATACGAGGTAACTATATCCTGGACATAGGAGAAGCGTGAGAGGTCATTATGGATTCCACTGTTTTGGTGGAGATGGTTTTGCTGATATTGAAGTTTTTCAGTGCATTTGGAGAAAAGGACGAAGTGGTGTATTTTATATTGAAAAATGATTCCAGATAAAGCTTAGATTTCAGAAAATGAGTCTACATATCGTCCATCTTTTTAGGTAGTTTAATTCAGCTTCACGTAACTAAAGAAGTTCAGTTACAGTGAAGTTTGGATCAAAACAACGCGTTTCGTATAACTAAGTCAGATACGCTCGCGTCATTGCGCCAGGGTAAGAAGAGCACGTAGTAGTAGAAACTACTACGCGCAGTTCAAAGATTACAAGAATACGGTTTAGCCCTTGAACTGCAAGTACTGCAACTGCACCACAACTTGATCGGCGCGTCATGAAATTACGTAAATTGTATTCAAAATGTCGCAACAGGTTTAGAGCTATCCCACGCTGACAACTACACATGCGTGGCGGAGAACCCGCACGGTTCAGACTCAGCAACATGGCGAGTGATAGTACTACGACCACCTGCGCCACCAGGGCTGGCATTATTGGAAGCAAGGTCGAGGGAACTGGAGCTCGAGCTCAGGCCGGCGCCGAGGGCACCTGGACATGCTATCCCTAAAACTTATAGCCTACATTGGAGACTGGCTTCACCAGAGGTAAGTAGAAATTGTATCAATATTTATATCATGTTGGTTGCAGTAAGTCATAAATTCACCGTGTACTACAATTTATTTTATTCCTTAATCCTCTTTCTCGTTCCACTATTAGCAATAATAAGATTTTAATGTAAATCCACCCTACTTTACATATTAAAAGCGCTTCCAATTTATACTTTTATTCGGGATCCTTTAGAACGTGCCGTATCTATTTCTTACATGTCAAGTCCATTGTAGGGTGAATGGCGATTACAATTGGCCACTCCCGGACCGGTTACACTTTCTGGACTTCGCTGTGGTTCTGCATACAGAGCGTATGGTTCTGCGGGAGGGGCGCCGGGTTCCGAACTGGCTGTAAGGACCTCTGGAGGTCCTCCTACTGCCCCTCCAGATGCAAGGTGGATTAGAGCCAATGCTACCCATGCGAGGTTCGACACTAGTGCATGGACTGATGGAGGATGTGGACCTGTGGCCTTGAAGCTGGAGTGGGCAGGGTCTGGAGTAGCAGGTGCCAGGGATGTGCCTGTAGGTGGAGAAGTTATACTGGGAGGTACGTTTTTCTTGTTTTACTTTGTCTGGTTTATTGAGTTCAAAGTAAATACGTCTATACAATAATCTAAGAATAATTTGCATTTATCAAACTTCTGATCGATCGATAAAACTTTATTTCATTAAAGTTTCCATTTTATTCTTAACGCCAATAGCGTAGGTACCTACTACAAAAAATATTGACTTTTTATTTGCTGTCGTTACTTTCATCATTAGGTTTTTCATACTAATATTAATAGGTTATCTCAGATAAACATTAACCTCCTTACTTCTAAATGTTGATGATAAAATTCAGTGGTGTAACCATACATTTTTGACGTTTATGCTTGTTTTAACTATAAAACTAACGATCAGAGCAGTTTTAACAAAGTAGGCGTCTGTCTATCTGTAGGATCTCTGACATATTTTTTTCCGATTCATAGGTCTTTCCCGGGGCTCTCGCTACCGAGTAGCAGCGCGTGCGTCGAACGAAGCCGGTTGGACGCGCGAAGTGTTCGAGTTCGCGACGCAGGCGGCGGACGGCCACCTAGCGGAGGAGGTGGACGCGCCCTTCCCGGCTACCGCCGGCGAGCTGGCGCTGCTACTGGCACTCTGCGCGGCGCTGTCACTTGCTGCACTTACTATACTAGCCATTTTATTGAGGAGGAATAGGTGAGTGTGATTTTTTATCCAAAAGTGAACCCTGCGGCTTGCCTTAACTTTTTATTTTTCACCGACTTCTAAGATTTAGTAGGCTCCCTTACGCTGCAGTTATCGTATTCATTGGATAGTAGTTATGAAAAAGGAGATCTTTAGTATACAGGGTGTAGAGTTAGTCACCTGCATCGGTCAAGGGGGTGATTCTACCCGTCATTTCAAACAAGTTTCGCTACAAAACTCTTAACAGATTCGTGGAAAAAAAAAACTAATGCATATACAACAGCGGACTATTTCGATTCATGTTTGTTTTTTTTTGTACAATTCGGGTATGAGTATAGCGAAAGTTGTTTAGAATGACGTGTGGAGTCAACCCCTTGATGAATGCAGGTAAATCACCATCCTGTATATATCCATGACCAAACCATTCCCATGTACGGTCCAGTACAAAAAGCAATCGCAATGACGGTAAGAATATGTGACGTACGGTATGTCACTCTTTTTTTTAAACTGTTCTATATTTAGCAATAATTTTACTAGTTATTTTCACGAAAAAATTACAAACCAAAAATAGTGCTTTAAACATTCCCTCAAACAAACCCTTAGGACCTTTAATTAATTATTCATCTTCAAATATTTGTAAACTATACAAGAATCATTTATTTTTAACTCAATGTCGAGTAGATCACTAGACAGACATCAAACGCGACTAAAAATATCACGATCAAAGTCGAATAATTAAGCTGAGATCGAAAAAAAATAAGTTAAAATAAAGGTGATCGTTAACGTTCGCGACCTGTGCGTGACAAAGTGCTGACATAAGCGGTGTCGCTCCATCGACCCTTTTCAGTCCCTGCCTTAAGAGTCGACGTGTAACATGACGTGTAACATGACGTTTGAATGTTTCTTTGACGCGCGTGATTCGTTCAGCGTCAGGTTTTACGTGGAAATTATTAACGCGGCATCGGTTTGCCTGTTCACGTACGTCTGGTGGTATGTCAGCCGAAAATGAGGCAAAGTGATGCGACCAGAGTGTGAAAATATCAGGTATGTTCGATATCATGTTTGCTGGATTAATTATTACATACATAAACTCACGAATTTCCCATGGAGGTGGGCAGAATCTGGAACTCAAACTCAAATCATTTATTTCAATTAAACCATTTACAGGCACTTTGAATTGTCAAAGAGTCGGTCAGTTAGTCAGAAAGTTGAACCTAGTTGCCCATTCCAAAACGTAGATCTCTATGGAGAAGAACAGGCATGAAACTCCAAGGAAGATATTACAAAAAACCTGGCTATATTATTCTTGTTGCTTCTATATGTGAGAACAATGTAAAAGAATATTGAGAAACAATTCAAAATATAAGTTTAAAAATAAAAATTTGCCGTGGCAGTTAGGAGATGACCAGTCTCAACTGACGGCGCCCGTTCACGAACAAGACCAGCACCATCCAGCTAAAGCATTTTGTAGGGAACCGAATGATCCAACACACGCGCCACCATCAGTGAGACATTTAAGTGAGCATGACATAGTCTCAACTGCCATTCTTTCAAGTCAACATACATAATAATGCATAATACATAATAAACGAATACATGGTACATAAATTACAAAATTGAAAAACTGCTTCTAAATTATACTAAACTATAGTTTGCTATGTATTTGTGGGATGAATAAAATTACGACCAAAAAGATAAAGATATTCATTATATCTATTGGTGTATTCAACAATAAAACATTAAGTTCGCAATGTCAGAAAAAAATAAAGGGAAAACAAAACTATACAACTTCACCTGCTACGATTCTTACATACCGTACTCCTTTTGCTTCATTTTCGTTCATACATCTGTCATACACGCACGCCGGTTGCGAGTACGTATTAGTGAATATATTGTTACAAGACGCATACACGCTTTTTCATCTTGATACTTTATTTCCCACGCAATAAAAAAATTAATAAAAAAAAGTGTTTTTTTATACCAATGTGATAGAATACAGAAACATCTCAAAAACCTTGATAGGCTTGTCTGGTCCCGTGAAGAAAACTTTTCACTATAATGTTTTGTAACTTTATTGGAACCCTGCCTATTACGAGTCAAGTTTATCAATAGACTTTTGATTATGATTGATTCGTAAATCTCCTTTATCGTGCTATATATATGATAGCATCCATTAAAGTTTGTTATATAACTATATAAAAAAATGGTATTCACAAACAACATATGTAATTAACTCAAAAAAAAAAAAAACTAACATTTTACATGTAAAGAAAGGACCTTCCTACCAACTGAGGAAATAATGGTCCTCCTTGTTGCACACAAACTGCACAATAATTATCAAAACTTTAAAAAACAATGGCAGCACTGGAAATATACGGCCCATAAAGTAATCCACAGTAGTTAGTAAGTCAACAGACGCGGTTGTAAACGTGTTTTACGATCGACTTGTAATAAATTCAGCCTCTACATTGTTTGAATATTCACTAGCTATATTCCTAAACGTTTGGATTGGAACTAAACGTGGCCTAGATACCGCTTGTTAAATGTCGCCCATTCTTTGGAAACGCATTATCAATATCCATGTTGATAATGAATATTGAAATCTGAAGTATGTGTTGTCTGCTAAAATTAATTGAATAACGTGTTAGCAATATGCACGTATTCATAATTATTAATAAGTCACTGTAGATAAAAATTGGGGACCTATATTATCATATATAAAAAAAATCGGTGTGAGCTGGTTTGGCACTCACGAAAATTGATGTGGACACATGTGAGCTCGCATCAGTTTGGTTCACGCGCTCACATAGACACGGGTCTTACGCTGACGTCATCTGACGCTCGAAGTCTTACGTTTACGCGTCTGACGCTCGAAGTCCCAGCTAGCCCCTACCGTAGACCGAGCGCTAAGATGTTTACACATCAACAAAATTAAATTTTGTTATTTGCAAAACCAATTATATCTTTTGTAGGCAGTCAGAATTTACAATTACAATTTAATTTGGCGACGCAGATTTATTAAAATCAGTGAGGGAGGTGATTCGTCTGTACATTTTTTAATTTAGAATGGTAATATTGTATCGTCATAAAAATGTACGCCCATTTGTTTGATATAGTAGGTAATATTAGGCGCGTTATTAATCAGCGACGCGCAGATATCACATTCTATTCCTAGGCAAGTTCAATATTATCGCTTTTGTTTCCTGGACACCACCTCTTGTAATAGGTACCTACTATACTATTGCCTGCGATTTCGTTCGTATACTTACATCAACTTGATATGCCAGGTGTTGGATTTCGAAAAGCCTTTCTTAGTGACCGTAGGCTGTATTAAGAACAAAATATGCTCCAATTTTAATGTGTCTGTCTTCAGCAGTGCTTCATATTGTGCGTTGCTTGTCAGTCTGTTACGGTGCTCTTCCCCAATCTCCGCTAACCTGGACTTATCTAGATTACAACCTAGCCTTTAATCAGACATGAGATTTTCTAGTTATAAGCACTATAGAGTAACGAACAGACAGGCATAAAACAAAACGATAATTACCTCTAATATAAGAAGTTTATGGGTAAATAATGTGATTATAACGGGTGTAAAAAGACACTTAACGAAGCCGAGAGTTACTTGTACCCCCGTCATTGTATTTTTCTTTTTTGTACTTGACCATACCTGGGAACCTGCTGGTTAAGGAGATATTGAAAGTCAAAATTCCAACTTTTACTGACGTTTTTTGACGAAAACATGTTATAACGTAACTTTGAAACCCCCACGACCCCTATACCGTTGCATGCACGCATAAGCACAATGTTTTGCTACTACGTAAACAGCGATTTTTTACACCAAAAATAAAATTTGTTTCCCAGCAATTATTTTTGTGCTATGTTACTTAGTTTTATGTACAGAATGCGTAGTTGACGGCTATGTGATGGGTCTTCTTACAGCCTGTATAGGATCTCCAATAAAAGATCTCGACGTGTCACATAATTAATGGGCAATAGCTGGTATTAGTAGGTGTACTCCTTCACTTGTATAATGGAAAATGGTACAATGATGTGGTTCTTTCAAAAAGGACTGAGGGCGCTGTGGCTCGAGTATCGACGAGTGCAGAGAAGCCAAGTTGTGGGACGTACAGGGCACCACAACACCAAGCGGCTAAACTACCACCGGACCCACCAGGTATGTACATGTCATTTTATTATAGTAGCATTTTACTATATTTTATTTTGCTGAATAATTAATAATTAAATTATTATTATTTTATTTATTTTTTGTTTTTGGGTAGTCAAATTTGACTACCAAAAAGAGTTCCTCTCAAAAAGAGAGGAGGCCTGTGTCCCAGCAGTGGGAACATTAAAGACTGATTACGTATTTTTTATGTTGACTACCAACGTCAAATGGATCAGTAACATAATTTCGTAACACTCTCGGAATCGTGAAAGCTTTCATTTTGGTTTTTCCAGCTATAAATAGCTGGAATCCTCTACAGAGGATGAATTTCGGACATATCGAACAATGAATATCGATGTATTTTACAAAGATTTAAATCGTGTATTTATCCAAATAAATACTATTTTAAATTATGAGCATGTAACACATTTACGGTGTTGTGTATTAGGGGCTAAATAACACCTGTTCATTCAGAGTCATCCAAAACGGATAGACTCCTCCTAAACTATACTTTTCTTTTTAAACAATCGCGTCAAACTTATCTATTTTCTTAAAAATCTGTTTCGGAAGTAGAAAGTAGTTTTATTTTGTTCTGTATCACTGTTTACGTTATATGTGCGCTACAGACAGGATCCTGATGTGACGAATTTCCGGGACAGGACGATCCGATGGTAAATCGAATGAAAATAAAATCGTCGCCCCGAAATGCCCCGAGCTAGTCCGCGCACCTTCTGTATTACGTTCAATATTTTAAGCGTACAGTTTTACTTTAGCTACAGTTGAGCAAGCTTATTGGTACAACAGACTAACTTGCAACTATTTTAAAACAATATGTTGTGAATGTGCTGAGTAGTCAATTCCTTTTACATCTCTCACTTAAGTAAGCCTTAAGCTTAAAAAGTTATTACACCCAAAATAAAAATGAATATTTTTGCCTGTATACCAATTAGCCTGTTCAACTGAACATTTTTATTCTTACCTTTTGCCTATAAAATTATGTAAAGTGTTGGCTATCTGTAGTTCAACATCAGAAACACTAATATTTACAGGGTCAAATTAAATTAGCTAGCGAAAATCTGCAGATGTGATGGAAATCGATATCTAAACACGATAAAATATAAAAATAAGATTGTATGATGTTTTTTTTTTGGGCTTCGACGTCCGCTGTTAGTTTTATATTTGAAGTTTGAGTAAACTCATCATGTTTGTACAGTTTACACAAATAATTTTAAATGACATTTCAAGGGACTACTAACTGCGGTCGAAGACCCCACAAAAAAAAACCATCAACAATTTTTTGTTTTTATTTTATCGTGTTTAGATATCAAAATCCACCACGTCTGCGGAGTTTCACTACCAAATTTAATTTGACCGTGTATATCTTAGAAGATTTTAATAAAAGATCAAATAGTTGAACATAGCTTTTTGTAATACCTCTTCATTATCAATTTTCTTTAAAACCTTTAGGATAAAAGCTGCTAAGAATTTTTATGCGTCGAATACCTTTTACAGGCTTTCAGGACACTCACTCTGGGGGATTTAATATTTAATACTCCAATTCCAATTTTATAAAAGCTCCCTAGCTTAGAGAAGGGGCTCAAATATCACATTTTTTTTACTTTATACAGTTCAAAGATACACTAATTATATAACTTCTGATAAAAATTGCGCTATAGAAACTAAAACTATATTAAAAGTATGATTTCAGCTGTTTTTTAAATATAAAGAAAGAAAAAGAACGAAAGAAAATGAATTTATTTTACCCAGGCATACACTATTCACACATGAACAAAAAATAGAAAAAACTTAAAAATAGTACTGTGTGCCTCACGCCAAATAGGCCTAGTTCAGCATAAATGCCATAATATCAATCGTATGGATATATAAAACTAGTTTTTGTTTACCTAAAACCCGAAAAGTAGATTGGAAGGTATGTACCAATTATATCTCTTAAATTCATTCATTTACTCGGTGAAGCATGAAAGTTCGTCACTTTTGACGATAGGAAATCCCATTGGGCACCCGACTTGTCAAAAGATAAATCCGGTAAATCCATCGAGGCCGCTCTCGAACGATTAATCTGCTACGAGCTCGTAGCTGCGTAGCAAGTCGTAGCTATAAGCGTAGCAAGTCGTAGCAAGCGTAGCCGATGGTAGCCACGGCGCAATATTTAGGTCGGGGTAAAAGTTCTTTCGTATTTTATATATATACACATTCAAGATTAAGAGCGCGTGTGGCACCCAAATATCGAGATTTTTTAGATAGGTACCCATATTTTTACAAATGGGTCAAAACGGTTTTATGGTGAACCCCTAACTTTTCAGCTATGTCGTACTACAATACTAATATGACAACGTTGCTCCACTTTTAAAAAAATGTCATCGGATTTTTCCGTAACAGGGCGACCAGAGCGAGCTGCATCTTTGACATCAAAATTCTTGGACTGAAAACGCTTGAACCAACTTTTTGCTATTTCCTCTGACACTGCGTTAAGTACATAAACGTCACATATTTTTTTGCGACTTGTGTTGCATTTTTCCCTTTTTTTAACTGACTTTAAAAAGAGGAGGAGGTTTCCAATTCGACTGTAGGTATTTTTATTTTTTTTAAGTGGAAAAAATATGCAGTATTAAGGATAACTCAAAAAGTACTTGTCAGAACTTGACCAAATTTAAATGGGACCACATGTAAAGCACCAGCTATCAAATAGAATCAAATCATCCAAATCGGTTCACCCAGAAAAATGTACTGAGCTAACACACATAAAAAAAACATGCAGTCGAATTGAGAACCTCCTCCATTTTTTTGAAGTCGGTTAGAAAACAGCTCCTAAGGATTTGGATTTCCCCGAACTGGCCTTTCTTCTCAGAGTACTCAGATAGGAAACGCCGACCTCATCTAGTTACTAAAATATCATTGACGTGTAAAAATGTTTGTACAAACCTATTTACAGAAATAAAATAATTTATTATTTATAATAAAACAAAAACTATAAGTAGTATTAGGGTTAATGGAGTATTATTGGAAAAGAAAAATAATTTAATGTTTAATTTCACCCCACTTCCCTTTCAATCCACGAACTTTTTGACCTCTTACAACCTAATACTGACGTGCAAATTGCAAAAACCCTCTGAATTTTGCAGCGAATAACATTAGTTTATACCTTTTGGTAACAGATGTGTATGAGATAAGTCCGTACGCGACGTTCGCGGGTGGCGCGGGCGCGGTGTCAGGGGGCGCGCGCGCCTACACGCTGCAGCTGCGCGCGCTTGCGCGGCACGACGACGACGCCGCGCCGCCGCTCAACCCCACCTGCTGCGATGGTGAGAACTGACATTACACACATATTTTTTTTCTACTAAACTTCTATGTCCAACTCCTGGACAAAGGCCTCCCTCCACTTCTTCCATCTTTCGCGAGCCCGCGCATCCTTCTTCCAGTTTTGACGGAACCTATCCAGCTCGTACCGCCACCCACGTGGCCTGCCGCGACCTCGCCTTAAGGTCTCGGGTCACCAGTTCTGTGCTAGTTCAGCCCACAGTTTTCTCCGGCAGCTGATATGTCCTGCTCAGTCCCATTTAAGTTGGGCAGCCTTTAGAGCCCATTTTTTTTATTGCTAGCCTGTATTGTGTGCCACTTCTGGGTCTTGTGCGATCTCTGGCCATCATTGGCCCTACAAACATGATACTTTAGTTTTGCCATAAACTGTTAATAGAACGACATTGTAAGATTAGTAGACTTACGCTCAGCAGTCGTTGAATATAACTACAAGCGACTAATGTTTTAATTTTGAAGCACAGAAACTAAAGTATCCGCAAAACATACAAAATGACTTTTTTATATTAAACTAGTTATTATTGTTCCTTTGTGCAGAAGAAACATGCGTGGACGCATGCGACGCTCAACGGCGACGGAGACGCCGACGACATTATTGCCCGGACCACGGTGAGGATACTACCTAATTAACCATACGATTCCGTGTAAAGATAACTAGAATATTGAATCAATTCTTTAATTCTAAACGTGATAGTATGATTTGTCGGAATGCATAGGTACAACCAGTAACGAAAGTCTTTAAACACTTTAGTTTAAAACCAACTCTTAAATGCTGAAAATCAGTGTTTCGGTTAATTTTGTGTTAATTTAAATGATATTAGTAATATTGTTAATTATCTTATTTACTGATCGTATCTTCTCTAAAATTACACTAATGGTGTGATATTTATGATTCCATAAAATCAATTTACAATGTCTGTTCTTTGTCCGCAGGTTGCTCACAAGATTCAGGAAGTTGAGAGACGAAACTGCCAAATTGTTTAGTGAAAAATATCTAGTCAGTGTAATAATAATAAAGTTAATTCGGTTATACATATTAATATGTATACAAAAATTTATACAATAATATTGTCTATTTATATTACGATGACTTTCTTTATTCTACCTATTTTCCCGAAATTTTCAATAAAAAGATAATGTGACACATTAAATGTATATCTTTATTTTCCTTTTATTATAAAATGAAAGTTTTTCTTACGAAATTTAATTTCGTCAAATAGAATCTTTGAATTGGTTCATAGAATGTCTACTTAAATTCCTTTAAGAGCTTAGCTCAAAGATATCAAAAGTAAATCTCAATTTTCATTTGAAACTGGATATTCAATTTTATATTATGAGAGGCTCGTAGCTAAATGATAACAGCCGCATGTGTCGATCGAAGGTTAAGCTACGATTGCTGCGGTCGGTTCGTGGATGGAAGAGTTGGGTGACTATCCATTACATATCGAGATCCCTGGGTGCTTCAGAAAGCATGTTAAGCCGTTGGTCCCGTCTGTCATTCGTAGATCTTTGACAGTCGTTACGGGTAGTCAGAAGCCCAAAAGTCCGACAACCAGTCTTATCAAGGGGTATCGTGTTACCCAGTAACTGGTTGGTGGAGGTCATATAGGCCGTAACTCCATGTAAAATACCGGTATTCAGAGAATGGAAGCCGTCTCCAATAAAGCTGGGAAAAGGCCGCAAATTGATTCTAGTTTCTATTATATTAAATGCGAACTTCTAGTACAAAAACTATTTACTCATGTCACACAGATTTTTAAATTTATTGTAACACTTTATAGGTAAATAAGTCTATTATTAAATAACGCGAAACTGGTAGCTTAGTTTTGGACTGACAGATCTAAGCCCGCTTGCACCATAAATCACTAAATGCGTTTAGCGCTAAACATTATCCAAAACATAATTCTGTCTCTGTCATCATCAAACGATTGACTGAAACAGAGCCAGTGGGCCTTACATTGCCATCGACACAATACGAAAAAATAATACCTAAGTATGTATTTCACTTTTTCCATATATGTTACGAAAGGCATTTGGCTGATATTAAATAATAATATTACCAGGAAAAGACTCTCTGAAATTGTCCTCTTTGCAAAAGATAGCAATCTTAAAATCCAACATGTTATGACTGTACCCTTGCGAAGGGCTCATTGTAAAAAAGAGAACAAATTGGGTTCGTTTCCCTACGAGTAGCCCTGCACTATTTATTACAGAATCCATAGAAAAGGCTATGGGTTAGGTTTTGATATAATTTAGGTGAAAAAGAAAGAATAGTAAGATACCTACGATTGAATAATTTTTACCTGTTACTGTTACCTGACCCACCCTGCCGTTAGCTGACCCACTAAAAGTTAGACGAATTTGAACCTTCTGCAATTAGCCGTAGATAAGTGTTATTCGATACGTACGAGCTAACGAACTAGAACGACTTGTGTTCTATGCAAATATCATAGAATACAGGTATGCCAATTTGATCTATATCACGTAACGTTAGGGTAGGTAAGCCTTTGAATACTGTTTTGTCACATAATGAACTTGTTAATTTCAACAATAAATGTAGAGTCGATTTGGTCTAGTGGTTGCAAAAGTGAACATGTCAACGTGGTTTTGAGTTCTAACTTGACTTTCCGAAGCTACAATATTTAATTATGTTTTTTGAATTCAAAATATTATTTATATTAAATTAAAATACATAGTTATTTAAATTAACTATATAAATACAAATAACAACAGAAATGAAAAACAATAATAATTATGCTAACGATTTTATTCAATATAAACATAAAATAATTACTTACAAAAATTATTACTTGACAAGTAATTATTTTTGTTATTAATTATTTTAGTAAGTAGTCATTTTTCCATATAAAAGAAGTTAGAATACTAAACTACTTATGATAAGTTTATTTTTTTCATCTAAGTTGTTAACGCGACAAAAAAAAACAGTTTCTGCATTTCAATAGTGCTTATAAAATACACATTTTTATTTTTAAATTAGGTAAGTAATCTGTTACATGCTTTACAAAGTGTTTAATGTATGAATCAACATGTTATATGTTTAGAAATATGTAATATTTCAATTTTATAACAATAACTTCACCACATTAACTCTCATACCAACTAATAAAATATAAGTGAAAATAGCACTAAATACTTTGATGTTTTACTTACTTTATAGATTTTTTATAAGTATTTTTAGTTTTAAATATGGTTATGATCGTAAAAAGGTCCTGCTTATATTTATTGTATGGAACACTTCCATAGAAATTATGATAACACCAGTTTATTTAACACACACTGACACGTATGTATTGTTGACTGCGGGCGGTAGTGCTGTCTTAATAGCGAAGTGGAGCACCATCTCTTTCTATAATTTGTTGCAAGCGGCTTCGCATACCGCACACCATGTTCCAGCAAAACACGTTGAAGTCACACATTGCGCCAAATTTTCTTTTGATCTGACTTCTGATGAATCCCTTTATATATCATTTGACCTCACAAGTTTTCTATCGGGTTTAGGTCAGGCCTTTAGATGGCCAACTTATTGTTTCGACACATTGACTGGCTAGCCAATTTTGCACCACAGCAGATCTGTGTGTTTGTTTTTTTTTCTCTCTCTCTCTCTCTCTCTCTGTCACCACGCAATTATCTTGTAAACTCAAACTCAAACTCAAAACGCAAAGCATTTATTTCAAATAAACCAATTACAGGCACTTTTGAATTGTCAAGGGGCCGGTCAGTCAGAAAGATGAAGCTAGTTTTTTTTATTTTTTTTATTCTATTTTATTTATGGAGGGTTTAATCATAAACTGATTATGCCACCCTCATCGGTACAAATAATTATTCCTTATAATCTTAATCCTATTATTGCTATCTTATACAAACGTCTTGCATCCTTTGATAATAGGGACGCAAGAATGCTGTTACACCTTCCAACATCCAGTGGCTCATTTAATAATGTGGCTCTTAAATGGCCTCGTTCCGGACGCATTCCATCAAGATATGATAAGTGTCTTCCACTATATTACACTCCGGACAATTTGGTGAAGCCACTTTACCCATGAAAAACGCAAAGCTGTTCATTGGAATGTGTCCCGATCGAAGTCGAAGAGCCATTACAATTTCCGGACGACTCATGTTTGCATGCTCAAACCATGAACAACGAGAAAATGTTGGTTGGATCGTCCGATACCAGATTCCCTTGCTCAGCGACCTCTGATCGAAGTGCTAGTGCCGCATTTTAGTGCCTTCTTCTTTAACTAAACACAAATAATCACTGTGCACGGGAAAACGTGGACAAACCAACCCATCATCACAAGCATCCTTCGCCAATCGATCTACCACTTCATTATCTTCCAAGCCAACATGAGCCGGTATCCATTGTAGTACAATATTCATGTTCTTAGAGATAAGTTTACAAATTGATTTGATCACGCTGTAAGCAATCGGAGTACCCCGAAAACTCGAGGTACACCGAGCCAAATGTTGAAGAGCGCTTCTCGAATCATTCAAAATAACATAATTTCCGCATTCAAATGAGTCAATGTAGGATAATGCTTCATCTATTGCCACAAGTTAAGTACACATTATATTGCATTTTGAGTTTACCTTTAATTGCACTGAAATTTTAGTTTGTGGATCGAAAAACGCTGCTCCTGAATCTATTTTGCCTTTTGACCCATCTGTGACATTCTGTAGAAACCCGAGTGCGTGTTATTTAAAAATATGGTACAAAGCTCACTTAGATTAGCATTCTGGTAACACTTTTTAGCTGCAACCAAACCATCTACTCTTGGAAATATGACTTGAGACTGATAAATCCGGTGAACCCAAGTGTCCAATGAGAACATTTCAAGCTTTGGGCTCGTGTATACAGGTAGCAATTCAAGACTTGTGTGATTGTTGTCAATGTGCTTGCAGTTCTTCTATCACATCAATGATGTTATTATCAGCGTATGATTTTAATTTAAGCCAAAATTTACCCGCTAGATTATCTGCGACACTTCAACGGTTGCAGGTTTAATTTGTTTTCCATTACGTGAATCGCTGTAGTTCTAATAAAGACACCAGTAACCCTCATGTAAACGTTTTGGACCCTGTCTAATTTACTGAGGTGAGTCTCACAGCTACTATCATACAAGAAACAAGCGTAATTGATTCTACTCCGAATTGTCGAGATGTATAACCGTCTCAGATGTTTGGGATGTACTCCCCATCCAGATCTAGAAAGAACTTTAAAAACATTAACTTATTTTAACACTTTCTCTCGAGTCTCATTAATATGCTTAGCCTACTTAAGTGATCGGTCAAGCCAAAACCCCAAATATTTTACATTGTGTACCACCAGTAGCGTTATCTCATTAATTCTTAAAGTAAATGTCTCTCTTGCCACACCGTTCTTGAAAATACAGACACAGCTTTTCAGAGGGGAAATCTCAAGACCCAAATCCAAAAGAAGTTCTGTCATCTTATTTAAAGCGGGCTGTAATCGTTGTTGGGCCAAATAGACATCACTGCATGTGGTATACAACACAAAATCGTCCGAATACTACGACAGAAACACGTCCCCCACTACTATGACATATATCCATGGTTGCTGAATTAAAAAGTAAGGGTGATAATGGATCGCCTTGTGCTAATCCCCGACCGCAGGTGCGACTAATAACGTCATTACCTACCGTAATTTTAAGGTTTCTCACCTTGAGAAAGTTCCAGATATAAACTACAAATCCTTGGTCCTACACCAATTCGTTCCGTGATTTTCAATAGACATTCGACGGTTACGTAGTTATAAGCGTTGTTAATATCTATGAAAACAACCGCCGTAATAAGTTTTTTAGAAAAAACTAGCCCAAAGAAAGCTAGTTGCCCATTCCAAAGCGTAGTAGGGACCTATGGAGAACGGGCAAGAAACTCCATGGACACTCTTTTAAATCAAAATATGGTTACAAAATATTGGTTACATCATTCATGTTGAAATCATGCATGTGAAAACGATACAGAACGTTAAAAGCGTCCGTAATAAAAAGATAAAAACCACACAAATATTAAATTAAATTAAAATAAGCCATGGCAGCTAAGAAATGACCGGTCCCTACTAACGGCGCCTATTCACAAACATGACGCATGGATCAGCACCATTCAGCTCAACCATTTAAAGGGAACTTAATGATCCAACACATACGCCACCACCAGCGCGACATTTGAGTGAGCATGACATACTCTCAGCGGCCAGGGCACATTCAAGTCAATAAAAGAGAAGACACGAACCTTACCCCGTACCTTTTTAAGAGAAATAAATAAATTACTATTACTATTACGAAGTAAACCCCTTCCTTTGTTTTCCCTTCCACTCTTACACACGTTGTCTTCATCTCTTTAATATACTCTCCTATCGCAGGTATGCTGGAAGAGATTTCTTTAGAAATAAGCATCACCTTTGTACCTATTTTTCTGTTCCTTTCTTCTTGTCTGTTTACATATGTGTGTACATAAATGTTTAAATAAATAAATAATAAATAAATATCCGTGTTTGGATAAGCAACACGCACAGTCGGCAACATTACGTCACGTAATATTTCCAAATATTTTTGACTGTTAAATCGGCCACCAATTTCTACAAGTTCACCAGGTCCCATGGAAGAGATCCAGCCCAAGTAACACAGGGTTATTCTACCGCTGGTTCTACACGACAGTAAACAATTTTCATTATAACGTTCACCTTTCTTTCGCCATAAAATAATTCGTCCATCCTTATCAGATTTGAAGGACATCTCATCAGTAAATATGACAACATGTTCTTCCCAATTAAAAACCCAGATATTCTTGGGTAAAGCGGACTCTTGCCTGGCGATGAGCAGCAGTTAATTGAAATTTACGTGCCGGCTTGTATTGTTTCAGTCCAGCGGCATGCAAATGTTTTCTAACTGATTGAACAGAAACATTATACTGCACTGCAGTTGACCGAGTAGGTGTAAAAGGATATTATTTTAATATGTGTACTTACAATCGCTTGGTGCCATTCTGATACGAGAGTATACATTGTAGGTTTTGGTCCTGAACGATCCTTTTGAACATTTCCTGTTTCTTCTCGATTGTATTTCTCTGACACAAAGAAATGAAACAGGTGTCACTTTACGTTAAGTATATAAAAAATATGTTTGCTTACGTCACGGCATAAGGAATAGCTAGGTATAAAAACGAAGTATTAAATTAGAAAAATACACTTACTGCTATATTAAGTCTCCTAGCAATCTCTCTGATGCTAACATTCTCTTCGTGCAAATAGATTATTTTGTATTTTAAATAATCATTAAATTGAGACATGATAATGAAACCATAAAATAGATATTAAAAAATTGGAAAAAAGACGTGGTTTTTCCCAATTTAGTAAGGCAAGGTAAAAAATGTTCGCGCGTAGTCACTGCAATTGTGCGTAGACTAACTTTAGCTTGATTGTCACGGTTCATTTTTATTTCTCTACCCTTAACCTTAGTAACATTTGAATACGTTTTATAATGAATACGCATATTTGTCTTTCAACTACCCACTTATTACAAGTTAGGCGAATATATGACCAATTTAAAAATATAATATTTTAAGAATGTGTCCGTCTATAGTTCTTTACAATAATGCAAGAAATCCTTATTGAATAAATTCTAAATTGAAAGCAAAACAACATACTCGACGCAGGATTTTAACTCCCATCTTGTTCGTGTCAGTCATATTCACGGACCACGAGACCGGAACTTCTTGAAAATAATTATTAAAACACACAACGACACATTATAGTATTACAATACTCAGATAAACTTAAAATCTTACAGCATATGAATCAAAATTGCACAACAAGTATTTCTAAATGTCCTGTCGCTAACGATTTAAAGATAAAATTTGCGTATCTGTATTATTTTTATTCTATTTGTTCATCGAGTAGTCTGATAAACTCATACAAATTGAATAATCCTTAATGTTACAGGCAGAGGGTTCAAATTCGTTAATTTTTAGGGTAGGTCAGGTAACAGCTATTACCCACTGTACCTCGTCTTAAATGGACAATTTGACAAGCACATATTCAATTAGTAAATACTCAAAACTATAATACTTATAACAAAAGGTATAACTGTTGCATGTTTTAAATGATTCGAACGTCTAGGTACCTACTAGAGGCAACAAAAAGGCAGAACTAAGCCTAAATATGGAGTGTACGACTAAACGCCGACAGACTGATCACCGACAAGACTTTACTTCAACGGGACTCTTCGGCGACAAGACATTACGCCGCCAGGATTCTTCACCGACAGGGCTCATCAGCGACGCAACTTATCTCCGATAATAATAAGGCGTAGTCGACGGAGCCCCGTTTAGCGGGGCTCCTACTTCTAAGTGATTTAAAAAAACGGATACGGAACGGGGATGGCGGGGTCGTTCAGAACCCGCCATCCCCTTCTAACCGAACCTGTCCGAGTTGTGGTGCCCCAAGTCCCGAGCTCGCTTCGCTCGCTCTTTCATCCAATCCCACCCTTGCATTTTGAAGCTCATCTAATACAATTATCGCTAACATATTAAAAACGTCGCTGATAAGTCCTGTCAGCGAAGTGTCCTGTCGGCGAAGAGTCCCGTCGAAGTAAAGTCTTGTCGGTGATCAGTCTGTCGGCGTAGTGTCTGTTGGCGTTTAGTCGTACAGTGCTAAATATGAGTATTACTAACTTCAGATCCGCCTACCTATAAAATTCCGTACCGCGTGTGGATGCTTTATACGTATCCCGGCGGCTGGAGCCACCACAACCTACTTGAAGAAAATCGTTCGTACCGATGCGACTGTTTCGTATTTCATGTAAATACTTATTATAATCGTTACATGTTTTAAATTACTCTCGTAACGTCTGAGTACTAGATGCAACAAAAACAACAGAATATGGGTGAACATGACAAGTACTAAAATCAGAACCGCCTACCTCTTAAAAATCAGTAGGTAACGTGTGTTTTTATGGCATAAGGTACAGGAATGACAAGTACTTGTGCAAATCTTTCTATCTGATGCGACTATTTCGTTCGTGTTTGTGGGCGCATTCGGTTCGACGTCACTATTTACAGTATTACGTAGTACGTAGACTGTATGATGTAATAAAATTCATGAAGGAATGAGGTGGTTGCTGCTATAGATTAATAAACCTCAGTTTTAAAATAAACATAAAAAAGTTTATTGCAAACTTGAGTTGACAACTGACTATTGAGTTGTTATTGCAAACTTGACTATTGAGTTGTAAACTTCATTATTATGATTTAGGTCCTAAAAAAATATTAAACAATTTAAAAAACAAATAGCTGTCACATTTTAGGTGTTACAAAATACTCTATCCGTTCACGGTATCTTTTACTGCCCACAGCAGCGTATGAAAAACTCAATGAAACCATTAAATATGTATAAGAAGATAAAAAAAAAACTTATTGGTATCTTAACAATCTTTTTACAGTTTATGGACAGCAATCTAGCATGTTAGGTCTTACAAAATACTCCAACCGTTACTGACCACAGCGAGTGAAAAACTCAAGATAAACATTTTTAAGAAATTGAAAGAGAGCAAAAAAATTGAGCCGCCACGTCGCGGGTCGCTTGGCAGATGTGAAACATCGACACTTTTTTGTATAGAAAATATACATGAAAGGATGGTTTGTTAAAATAAATAAATATGACACATTCAAAAACAATATAATATTCAGAAAAAAAAAAACTTTGGATGTTGGCAGTTAGCTGCGTCGCATCGCCACGCCAACAGCCGGTCATACCCGTCGCATCAGTTATTCCGGCCGGTGTTTCACATCAAAAATGCATCATAAATGTTTTTTTACAAATTACGGACAGCTTTATTGCACGTGAGGTCTTTTAAATAATTTAACCTCTTCGAATATTTTATTGGGTCTATCATAATACTAGTCCATTTTTCGAATATCGCTGATACACCAGCCGAAGATTTGCATGCATATTTTGGTGGCTTATAAGGAAAAAACAAACAAAAGCTAGCACTGGATTTGGGAATAGGTATATCATGAAATAAAGTAGGTACTGTAAAGGTTGTCTGCAAAAGTCGACCTTATGTTATGCAAGTCGGTAGTAAAATAACTCTAGTTATATTCGAACAGTCAAGCGAGTTTGGAATGAGCTTTCAAATTATTTGAATTAGGATTTTTGTTTAAAAAAACTGGTGAAAAAGATAGTACGCGTTGTTGTCAACCATTGAGTTATATAACATACAAGCTGACCCGATAGACGTTGTCCTGTCTTAATTATGAATGTCATTATGGCGCTTAGTTTTAGTTTTGACTATTGACTAAAACTAAAACTATCGACTCAAATATCAATCGATCCATCTGTGTTAAACGATATTTGCAGCGCGCATTCTGTCAATCGCTGACAGTTATATCAAACAACTGACAGTTATGTAAAATTAATATTGGCGTTAAGTTTTCTTAAATTTTGTAACGTTCCGATCAACTTCCTTATTTTTTTATTTCATAAGATCCTTCTCCTGACAACAACGAACACAACAAAAAAATAATAGTGAAATCGGTCCAGCCATTCACGCGTGATGGCGTGACCAAGGAAAATAGGGATTCATTTTTATATATATAGATATATCAATGACGTCAACGCTCAGAATAAATATAATAAATTAATTTATAACGTGTTTTCCCTCTGCTACGTCCCCTGTAGTAATTACAGTACGTGTAATTGTGCGCTTTTATAATTAATAACGTGAGGATTTTATCATGGATGTTCACGTCTATGACACAGCATCACGATAACACAGGGAAGTAAAATGTATGGAAATATATGAAGGCGCTTTAAAATTTCCGTCCACGATAACGTTATAATAGCGTGCGTTATGGTATTTCCATACATTTTATGCACGTGGACGTGGACTTCCACGAAAAAATCGTCACGTTTGAAATTTTAAAAGCGCACAAAAGATGTAGCGTGGGTAGCGCGAGGCAACACCCAAAAATAGAACAAAAAAACTGTTGGAGTATTTAAAAGTAGAGTAAAAGAACACTATCTTTCCACTTTGTCATAGTTGCATATGTATTTATTATTTAAATTACATTATATTTTTATATATTTTAGTGATATTTATTTTAGAAGTATGTATGGTATGTTAGTATATTCTCTTATTATACAATATTTTATTTAAATATATATTTTAAATTATATTTAAATTAGAAAATTATTTTAGTTTGTATGTATTTTGTTTTCCCTTCTATTCTTACACACGTTGTCTTCATCTCTTTAATATACTCTCCTATCGCAGGTATGCTGGAAGAGATTTCTTTAGAAATAAGCATCACCTTTGTACCTATTTTTCTGTTCCTTTCTTCTTGTCTGTTTATATATGTGTGTACATAAATGGTTAAATAAATAAATATAAAAAAAAACATATAACAAAAAGTTTATGGTAAACTAAACTAATAATAAAATGGGTAAAATTATTTATTTATATGTTTGTTATAGGTAATCTCTGGAAGTACTGATCCGAAAACCTTTTACTGATGGAAAGCTACGCTACTTCCATGCTAACAAGGATATGTTTTGTATAAAATACACGAACGAGGTTGTGCACAAGAGCTAGTAAGCGAATTAGCGACAAAAATAAAAAGATTGAACACCTTATCTCCACTTTATTAAACATTAACAGCAAGATCGAAATTATCATCAATATGTTACATATTTATACCTATAAAACCACAATTAATCTGGGATTAAGGCAGGCAGTGTTCGTCTCAACCGATGGGATCAATTAGTAAGTAATCCGCTTACAAGCATTAATTGTGAGGTTGATCCACACCGGGTTACTCACAGCGAGGCTATTACTATCATATACGAAGTCATAATTAAACTATCATAATCCGGGTGCAAACAGTAGTTAGGAGGTTTCTGAGATATAGATATTGTGCTGGTAAGATACGTATTTGAAGTAAGGTTGTGAAATTGGAAGCTTAGCAACTTTCCAAGTCGTTATTTTCTGTCGAAAAGTAAGAATCATCGTCGACCGAGTCATCACCGAGATGGTAGTAGGACGCAAACCTATACGAAATATTATAAAAGCTGTTCTGCAGAGTGCGAAGAAACTCAGTGTAGAATAGAAATGAAAAGCAATAAAGTTTACTTACTATATTTAGATATTTTATTTCTCTCCTCACAAAAATCTTTAAACGTCTTGGAACGTTTCGAGATGCTCCTCCATCCCACTCACTATGTCACTGTACAACAAAAATCAATGCTACACTCAAATAATTTAGCTGGCCGTTGGTAAATATAGCACATTGATCTAATAGAGACGACCGCGACACTGAAAACCTAAACTTTTCTAACTCTCGATGTGCCATATTTACAGCCGCGAACTGTTCTAAAAAATGCAATCGCAAAGACTTCCCACTTTCCACGCCTCAAGGCTAAACTCGTCCGCGCTAAGTCAATATCACAGTACATAGGCAGAACTAATTCACACAGAAGTTGCTCTGTGAATTATTTCACCGCAGCGCAATCTACAATCCGCAGAAGGGTTCCGACAGTGGCAATTAAGAGCGGCGGCCCACTCGCTACATATGGCGGCCACACAAAAATGTAAGTAAATTGCCCACACTTGCCCACACTCGCACGCACTACGAGAATATTTGGCAGCGAAAATGCCAGACCAACTTTTATTGTATTGAGTATAGTTCGTGCATTTTTCGTAAGTTTTGCCGGGATATTGCTAATATTAATTGTATTTATTTACCTACATATTGCGATGTAACAGGCAGTTTTCATGATTTTCATTTTTTAATAATGAGAGAAAGTATATACGTCTATTTGCGGTAAGATATGACGGAAAGAAAAAACAGAAATACTAAAAATAAAAAGTTTAATAATCAAAAACAAAACTAACCAATGGAAAGTAATTAGATTCGTAACGATTTTAATTTTAAAGTGTCTTATGATTTTAATTTTAAATAAATAACCTATGTTGTCTCGATTTTACAGATTTTAATTTAAAATGTAAGCAAATGTAAGCAAAACCTACGAATAAAAGCTACGCAAAGTTGATGTAGTTCCAAAACGGTTCAGTACATTACCGTATATAACACGTTTGTATGCTAATTTTACTTCCAAAATCCGGTCTGATGGAAAACGGTCCCTCCAAGTAGGTATTATCAGACGCGGCAGACCCAGGCGAAGTTTTGGGTCGATTTGATAACACACCCCAAATACGGCACCCACTGAGTCCATTACCTTATCATACAAACGTTATCATACAAAATTATCCCAATTTAGTATTTACATAAATGTCATATTACCTACTATTTCGTTAAATCTCTTGAATATCTTCTCTCTACTTGAATTCGTATAAGCGTTGGTTGAAGGATTACGATTCCAGTAATGGAAAGTCATCAAATTGAGTGGAGGATAAAATATAAGTAATTGCGAGGTCGTTTGTATTAATGTTCGGACACAAAGCTGGATTATATACCCACTCGCAATTCAAATCTTTTCATCAAATTCCCGTAACAGGGATCCTCTTTTAATTATCTTAATATGCGTATACACAAAGATAGTTACCTAAAGAATTTGTTATAAATTCGGCGTACATTTTACCGTAGTTGGTAAAGCGATACGGTTTGCTTTGTAAAGGTATACAACAGCAGATTATCTCGTCTTGAGGGCTATTAATCACAGGTTTGGAAACTTACACCGATCTCGAGGGTTTACATTCGTGAGATATGGTTATAGTATACTGCCTCGTTGGTCTAGTGGTCGCAAGCGCTACTGCTGAGCATGAGGTCTCGGGTTCGATTCCCGGGTCGGGCAAAGTTTATTGGGTTTTTCCATCTGGAATTTCTCAGTAGCAGCCCGGAGTCTGGATTTGTGCCCGGTTGAATGGCAATAGGCTCGCCTCCTATTACATGGGACTTAAAACATAACTGGCGAAATGTGGGCGAACTATAGGTACCTCTGCCTAACCCTTCGGGGAATACAGGCGTGATGTTATGTTATGTATGTGGTTATAATGATGGGAACAGTGGTTGACTTGCTTATCTTTACGCGTGTATACCTTCATGGGATTACCGGAACAGATTTTTTATTGATACCTACATTCAAGACACGGTAGAAAATAATGTTAATATTCCGTTGTTCGTATGTAATCTATAATAATCTCCAATCAGCAGCCTAGTTTCGTCCACTTTCTATCACAATGTGAATCATTTTGAAGCCTACTGCTAATCCATTGATTCATATGTTTGAGAAATTTATCTGCTCAACAACGTAAATAACGCATTGTATGTTGTTGAACTTTCAAAATGAAAGCTATTCCTACTATTAGTGTGTTACGCAACTACCCCGCAGCTGATCGAATAATTCGATGAATCGACGAATAGTAACCTAAGTATTTACTAGGTATACGATACACACTTGTAAAAAAAAACAACCGTGACAGAAAGTTATTATAACACAATCAATATACTTATACACTAAGTGGAAATAAAAATACGTATTATTAAAGTTAACTGAAAAACAACCGAAGCAAAGTTAATACAATTTATGTGGGACCACCCCAGAGGTATACCTTATCTATTAAGAAATTAATTTTCGAAATTGATCCACAATTGCGTAACAGACATGCAAAAGAAAAAACATACCGACGAATTGAGAACCTCCTCCTTTTTGAAGTCAGTTAAAAAAAGGATCGAACGCACAGTGTGGTATTAGGCCCTAAAACTTGGTCAAAAATATTTTATGACTCGAACGACGATTATTAGTGTATATAAGTTAAAATAGGTAATAAAAGATTTATTACAGTTAGAAAAAAACATTTATTCGTCACTACTACACACATTTTCATTGGTCAGGTCACTCTCACTAAGCAAATTTAACACGTCTCCATACAATGTCTTTCTATTTTTCTTAAAATATAGATTTGTTCTCATGCTTGTTAATAGGGGGTCCGAAGTTAACAAAAGCCTATTTAAAACGTCCATATTGCACTCTACGCGCGAAAACTTTCTGGAATAGTTAAGTCTATATTGCCTTATGTTTTTGTTGCGAGCTTCCGCAGCTTCTTCAGAAAGTTGTCCTATTGGAAGAATTGCATGTTTTATCACTTCAGCTCCGTGACGAAGTACTTTATGCAGTGTTGGAGACATGGGGTAAAACCCATATAAAGCCACATACATCTCGGCAGTTTCATCGCAGTATTTCTGGAATGCTTCAACATTAATTTTATACCCGCAACACATTGTGTCTAATATAACCTTAAGTCGGTAGATAAGTTCTTTATCAATTTTGGTTATTTCCGCCGATATTTCATAATTTTCGAAAAATCGGCGACTGGTATTACCGTCATTGGTGTTGCCAAAATTAGCTTTCGGGATATCCACCAATAATCCAAGTATTTGCTTAAATTGATCTTGGATCTCTTGTTTTCTGGCTTCCACCGCTTGTTTTTCCTCAATCGAAAGTCGGACATTCCATTTTTTTACAGGTAGCCTATATGCTACGTGCAGGATTGATTCGAAAAATCGAATACGAGCATGTAGCAATGACAGCCCAAATCTTAAATTTTCCTGTTTAGGTGGCCTTTTCTTCGATAAGTCATTAAACTCTGAAGAAGTTGCGTCGCAAATGTAGCATCTTATTGTGAATTTTGTATGTGTTGCCGCATTGCAAACTTTGCCATCCACCATTGTGAACAACATCTTATGCTTCACTGATAAGTTGGTTCCAATGTCAGTGCTAGCAAGCGCATCTATTTGTGTTGTGATGTAGTCTATTTCTTCTTTTGTTATATCTGTAGTCTCCTTGACGAATCTGATTCTAATAGGTCTGCAATAACGAGGAGATGAAGGTGTCGGATTTTGCCACAGTATTTTCTTTTCATGTCCATATACTAATTGAAGAGGAACAACAGAACTTTGAAAAATATTAGCATCCGTATCAGGTTCATTTTCAAATTTCATTTTATACTGCATCTGTTGTGACCCATCACAGCCCCATTTACTTATTAAGGTTAATGATGATTTTTCTTCCTCACTTAACTTTTCTACAACTTCTCCCAGATGTGAAATCAGTCGATTCGTCGTATGATCCATTAATTTTTGTACTTGTACTTCAGCACACGTTTCGGTAACGCGATGAACTTCAGGATAGCATTCTTTCTTAACTTTTTGCAGCACCGAATAACACGGAAAGAAGGACTTATTTGTTTCTCGTACTCGTTCATATTGTGCTTTTGTTAATCCTGCTTCGGTGAACATAGACAAAGCATTTAAAGGTGACAATAGGCGAGGTTGATCTTGTGTCCAAATACTTTTTCTCATTGCCTTCACATATTTTTTTGCTCTCTGGGGACTTTTCGTAAGATCTTTTACGACTTTCGCAGCATCAACTTTACCAACTTTTCTTAACTTCATTTGAGTAGCGTAGGTCAATTCCTCCACGTCTTTTGAACGAAGTTCTGTAGTTTTCCGTCTTTTAGTCCTTTCGCTAGAATCCACAAAAGATTTCTCAGGGCGACCAGGGCTGATTCCTGTAACAATAAAAAAAAATGTTTATCTGTAGATATTAACGAGTTCCAATTAAACAATAGAATAGTTAGTTACAATCATCGTAACAAAACACCGTTATAGTTGAGCTAGCTACCTGAGTGTCAACAAGTTCTTGGAAACCCGAAACCCTTATTATCAAAAACAAAATGTTCAGACACATACCCGTAGCTGGTAACGATATTGACCCGGATAGCCACTCTACGTTATTTTCTTCGAATCTTGCTTTGGTTTTACGAGCTGCCAACCATTTTTGCTTGAAATTGTGTTGTATATTAGCGATCTTTTGCTTTATATCATGAATTCTTATATCATCATCAGAGTAGGAACTTAGCAGTTGCTGCTTCAAAAACGTAAATTTTCCGTCAAATGTTGACTCATTACAACCTTGCATAATAGCATACAACTCATTCCGAGTCATAAACCTCAATCCTGAAGTCCCTGTAACAAAATAAGACTACATCTTAGGAACAAATATTTATACAAGATTGTGAGGTACTAACGAAAAAAAATCTCAAAAAAAAACGGGGCGGGTACGGGCGGCTGCGTTTTTTATAAATTGGTTCTGGACTGTCTACTCTACAACAAACAATAGTATTTGTATTTAAAGAATGCTAAATAATGTAAGAAAAAGTCTCTTAAACATAGAAAAGTAAGAATTTTTGTAATAGTTTATGACAACTTACTTTTGGACCTATGGATTAAAATTGATTGAGACTTTTGTAGAAAAAATATATAATCCATATAGTTACATACCTGGCTGAGAGGAATCCATCACAAAAACCACCACAAAACCGTTTGTTCCTAAAATATCACGTTTTATAAACAAGTAAAATTTGGGCGTATCGAACAGTCACACGACCACTGTAAGCGAACGGCAACTTCCGACTGAGCGCGCGGCACGTGTTGGCGAGCTGGCACGGAGTTCTTCGGCCATTTATTTGACCAACTACCTAACTTTTAAAGCATCGGTAATATGGAATAGTTTACCAATAAAAATAAAAATCATTTTTGGCCAACTTTTAGGGCCTAATACCACACCGTGGAACGGGATTAAAAATTCTGCTACGCAATATTATTACCTATCTACTTTAGACGAATGAAAAATCATTGTTTATATAAGAAAATCAGTTTCGAAGGTTATTTACTGCTAGCATATTTTAAAATAGTTACAGAGGGCCTCGCGGCTAAATAATAATAGCCGCACGGGTCGACCCAATGTTAAGCTATGCCTACCGCGGCGGGTTCGTAGGTGGTTAACCATCCATTTCATATCGAGACTCTTCCGTGCCTCGGTCCCGGCTGTTACTCGTATTTGTACATCTTTGACAGCTGTTACGGGTATTCAGAAGCCCGAAAGTCAGACAACCAGTCTTTCAAAGGAGTATCGTATTACCCAGTTACCTAGTTGTAGAGAGCAGATAGTCAGTTGTTCTATGTAAAATACTAGTATGAAGCTGCATGTGTATGGACTGGAAGCCGACCCAATATAGTTGGGTACAGGCTAGGCAGATTGATTTTGATTCTAAAATAGTTACAAAAATTACTGCATCTCGCATCTATGAGGGTTTTCTGAAATGACGTTCAGTAGGTGGCAGCACTGAGACGTAAGGTACGGGCACCTGTCAAAAGTGTCAAAGCGCCTATGTGACTGAATGATGAACGAATAAATGAAACGAATGATGAACGTCATCATCTAATATATAAAATTCTCGTGTCACAGTGTTTGTTATTATCGAACTCCTCCGAAACGGCTTAACCGATTTTTATGTTTTTTTTTTTTGTATATTTGTTAGGTCTGAATAGATCATAAAGTATATTTCATACCGCTGCAGGTGAAACCGTGGGGCGCAGCTAGTATATTTTATATTCATTGTCGAAATGGTAGACCTCTTGTCAAAGTGGCGCCAGCTGGTGGCGTGAATTTTCATGAAACCCGCCATTGGCATCGACAGCCCTCCCATCGGGATCGTACAGGATCTACCTGCGGTACATGATACTTATGATACATAACAATACAGAATTACATGACAGTAAGGCTGTCTAGGTTGAAGGGAAGGCTTAACAACTTTCAATTTGTAAAGTAAAATCTATGTTAGATCTTACAAAATTCTGCTTAAATAAATAACTACTACCTAGTTAAAACAAGGTCTTAAGGAAACAATTCAGAATTTAGGTCGGGATTATAACAAGTCTGAAATAATGAAGACATCCGGCGTAATCAATCTTTGTCTTGTGACAAAATTAATAGGAACTGAGCCTGTAATACCTACCAAGACTTTGCAAGATGTAATTAAACTATTTTCAATATTACGGGAACTTTTTATACTTAAGCACAATTCATTTTATTAGAAAATAAACTGGCTTTTTGACTGTAAACATAGTTACAAGATACCGAGATTTAGAGGGATTTGCAAAGCATTTGTTTAGTCTCACAGACACATTAATAGAACAAGAAAATACATTATAATCTACAATGATCCTATTTCATAAAGTATCTGTTATGTGGTACATCACTAACACTCATTATTATAGTGTAGCAACACTGTTGTCAGTCATCACTGCAGACGAAATGGCGAATACACTCGCTGGTACTAAGGTATCTCAATAAAAGTATACTATTACTTAACAACTGGTGGACTTTATATTCATCGACATGATCTCCCCGAAGACCTGTACAGGACCACGTAACAGTATCTACGTATAAGTATTAATTAACCAGTATGTAGGTATGTACAACTGGCTCAACTTTTCGTATTGAGATTATATTCACTCTCTATTCATAGAAAAACGTATTTTCATAAAGTTTGAACAGTTTCCAAGCCCGTATTCGAATATACTTTATTTGCTCAGAAAAATGTGGAAGATTTTGAAATTTTATGAAAATTATATTTCTTTGAACTGCTTTCATGAAATGCTGGCGGTGTAGTGGTCGGCATTTGGTCGGCATTGCTTTCATATTTTTTAATACGCGTGTTGCGGTGAAAAGCGCCATTCAAAGTTTACAAAATTCGGTTTTCCTGGCAACTTTTTCGTAAGGTTGTGTAAATCAGGTTGACACGATCTCAATAGTTAGCGGATTTGTTGAACGTTTACCCTCGCGTATACAAGGTGGTCGTGTGCAGTTACAGGGTTTACCCTCGGGTATACAAGGTGGTCGTGTGCAGGTACAGGTGCTCCCAACGCATGATGATTATCCATTACTTTATCGTTTTGGTTTTTGTTTTGTTACTTTCTGGTTACATGAATGAATGGGGTACTTAAATATGGAACGTTTTTTTTTTGTATAGTAAAGTGGAACGTATTTTATAAAACTATACTTTGGAAACAATAATTGGAAAGTTAGGTTTGAAGGCTTCGTTATCAAAAATCTATATGTTACCCAGCTTTCATCTACACAATTTGCTTTGTAATAAGTTTCTATTCCTATATTTTTTTAAATCACTAATATAAAGATAGCTGTTGTTATACTGGGTGTTTGGTAGAAGGACCGACACATTTTCTTAGGGATAGGGGGAGTTATACGCTACAGGTTTGCAACCTATAGAAACTATGTCTTAAGAGTCACGGTAATTGAGATATGATTTTTTTCATGTCGTCATAACTTTTTTGTTTGTGGTTGTAATACAACGTAACAAATTTTGATGTTATATTTGCAATATAAATTTATATACTTGAAAAAAGAAAAAGAAAGAAATATAGTTTATTCTGCACAAACAAAACGCCCATTACAAATAAATGACATTAAAAAAACAGACATACAAAGTAGCCAAAAGCCTCGTATCCAAAAAAAAATTTTTTTTTTGTTTTTTTTTGAAAATGACTTAATTATGTGTTGCCAGTCTTAAAATGGTGTCAAATTATAAAAACTCAAATTTAAAAACTTCAAAAAAAAAAATGCTTACAAATGACACTCCCTATCCCTCGAAAAATTGTGTCGGTTCTTCTACCATATACCCCGTATATCAATCATTTTATATGAAAGGAATTCTTTATTAATAATAAAAATAAAATAATAATAATAAAAAAAATCATTATTAGGTAAGTACTATCAGACTAAAAGTCCAGATTACAAGCCAATCGCAGGCTATAAGCTACCTATTCTCTTAACCTACTTTTAAACACGATTGTTATTCGCACATGCATTAACGGCTTATTGATTGATTCGCACGAATTTACTCACCCGGAACGGGCGAATCGACACTTTTAAACAACATTATTTTTCCTGATGGCGATTCGCACGAAGCTAATTTATTTGTTGGCGAATCGACAATTCCAGAAATACATATTAGGCAATAATAGCACATTTTGAATTTTATACGCACACTAATAAACTTCGACTTCGTGGGAATCACCTGCAGAAAAAATAATATTATTTAAAAGTTTTTATTCGCCCGTTCCGGACGAGCAAATTCATGCGAATCAACCAATAAGCCGCATTAACAACATTAACATCAGACTCTCGGCCGCCACAGATGCATCGTATAGAGTGGTATCCGATCTTGGTTCTCATGTCTAGAGTTAGAGCGAGATGACGCTGTAATTAGATCCGCAACCAACGCTCCCGAGCAGGGTTATCAAAGACGGAGACCACGTTCAGCCGTATACGAGAACAAAAAAGTAAAGAAAAAAAAAGAGACAAAGAAGAAGAAAAAAGAGAAGAGACAAGATATAATAGAAAACTAAGTTATTTTAATCTAAGATTAGCTACTGCCCGCGACTTCATTCGCTTGAAAGTCGTACGATACACAATATACTAAAATAATAGTCACCCTAACCTCATAAAACCTTCCTCAAAGATTTGGCAATCAAATGCAAAACTAAACTTTACAAATCCAAATGGTAGTTCCAGAGACAAGCGTTTTCAAACAAAAAGAAATCGTCTTATTTCAGCCAATTTACACAAAATCTTACTGAATGATAGACCTAAAACTTCCTCATGATTAATCCCGTCCATTGGCGAAAACCGTATGAAAATACGTTTGGTCGTTTTTGAGTTTATCGTGTTCAGACAGGCAGACAGGCAGTTTCGGCGGGAAAGACTTTGTTTTATAATATGTAGTGAAGTAAGAAAGTGTTACCTAATTTTTGGAACAGATTACAATGTAGTTTACAAAAAACTTATATGTAAAGTACATCAAGTTGGGCAACATTGTGATTCCTAGATTTTAGAGATTTCCAGTTACCGATGTTTGGGATGACATTTATACCAAAGCGTTCTCCTGTTTCAACTGCAGTGTGGACGGGAAAGTAGTTTCATCCGACGTTGAAATATGACATCGATTTTAAAATATTGCCGCTTTCTTACTGTTCCATCAAGATAAATAAAACAAAATATACTTTTTTGTAACACAAACAATCTTTAATTAATATTAAATCATAGCATACCTATATTCTATTTTCCCTTTAGCGTCATTTTTAATCGTTTGGCAGCCCTACCGGCAGTCCGGTGTCGTTCGTACTAGCAACTCTCAATCAATTTGTCCTATTTTATACCTTTTATTCTCCACTCTGTATTTGATTATATTAAAGCCTTCTTGTGTCATATTAGTTAAAAGCGTTTGCATAGATATTGTTATTTGAACAACGCTCCTACTACTATTTACTTTAGAAATTAAATTGGATGAACCTGGACTAGAATTTCGTCGGAAATACCTGCCTCGTTGACGGTCAATTTAGAATATACAGGATTAATTAGTTTTCAAAGAACTGCCAAATTTTAAAATCACTTGATTAAATCGTTACAGTGTGTTAAAAATTACAAAAACATAATAATAAAAATAAATGAAAACATTCAATTGAAAATGTCCGAAACATTTCCTATCTTACACCCGCCAAGGATAATGGCCGCTCTTGCCAGGTTCGCGGCGCGGCAGCGGGCGCGCATGTTGAGTAGGTACTACTAATCTAGTACATAAATTAATAATACTTATCATGTACAAAAAAAAAAGTTTCTGAATCGTATCTGAAAGTCTTTGAAAACTAACCCCTATATATGCCGATGTGCCATCGCTTTAATAAGTATGACTTTGTAAAAATATGTGTAGACTCTATCACTGTCATTATTATCTAGCTACCTACACCGTTAATTGCTATAAATATGGTCACTATCAGAAAAATACAGGCACATAGTCTGAAGACTACAAGTCAGAATCAAAATACAGATGCTTTTAGATTTGAGACTCCCAATTGAACTCAAACTGCGTTGCATTCTGCTCAGCGCAGAAATAAGTTTGGTGGTCATCTACATTGAAGGTAAAAATCTATTGACGAGATCAAATTATTTTTCGTGTTTATTGTCATTGGAGCATTAACTTTCAACTCTTGACCATTTTTTTTTTATGTTTTCTTTTTTATTTTTTTCTTAAAAAAAACGTTGCCCCACACTAGAAATTTCTCCTGTATTGTGTGTGCGATTACAAACATTCAAACTCACATACACAAACAGCCAGACCCGGAATAACTACTTGTAGGTTACACAAATATTTGTTCCATGCGGGAATCGAACCCGCGACACGAAGCGCAGCAGTCAATCGCTCAACCACTGCGCCAACCGTGCCGTCTATTTAACTTTAATGTTTAATTACACCTTATGGTGTAGACGAAATAGTCTAGTTCTTCCCGGAACCTCACCTTACAAAAACTTAAGGAAAATAAGTTCCCTAATAAGAAAAGTTGTGTAATGGGACATTGATAATGTCTCACAGTTTGTGTACAGATAAGTATTTTTAGCAGACGTCCCCTTCTCCGGCGGCGAGGAGATTAATTACAGAATCGGCAGTTTTAATTAGTTTTGTAATTAACAGCCGCATGGCACGCCTTCGAGGCGAACTAAAATAAATTACCATCGCTGGATTACATAGCTAATGACGGCGCCCGACGCCGGAAACGTTTTTAAACGGGTGAATTTTAACATTTTACATACTGTTCGACGTTACGTTTTACCTACGGATACCTATGTATTCTTCTCGCACTATATGATCCTATTAATTTAATGGATTCCGGGAACCAATTTGTTGGATTACAAAATGCGTTTTTCCGAATTTAAAAAAGGCTTTAGAATTGCGATGTGAATGGGTAACTTTTCTAATCATACGGTGCTAACTTGTTTGTGAGCTTAGCAAATTGGTACTTATAAATACAGTCTACTGAAAATCACAGAGATAATGGTCGCGCTTGAAGTAGAAGTAAAATAAGGAAGCAATGATCGAAATAATTGTATTGGAAATTAAATTGACATAAAAACGTAAAAGGGTACTCGATTGATCTCATCCTACTTGAAATAGTCGTTAAGTTCTATTTTATTTAATAAATAAAAAGAGAGCGCCTTATTGTTCCCGGCGTAATTCGTCACAATCGGAATTGTGACAATTCCCTGGCGAGAGCTTTGAGAAAAATTGTCGCTAACGAGCTCGCCCCCCTGCCCGCGCGCACACCGACCCCGCACCACCCCCTCTACTTTTAATCCGCACCACCTCCCTTTATCCGTAGCACTTTAAAACCCTTTTGCGATTTTCCGCACGGAGGAATTATCAAGAAAAAAGTAACATTTATTCATTGTCTATCTTTTTTAAATTATTCGTTATTAATCTTCAGTTTAATATCTTAATTGTCTTCGTAACTTTATGTTGGTTTAGTTGAGGGAGGGAAAGAAATTAATATCAGATGATTCGAATACGGAATTTTTTGAGAGGGAGTCTGCCGAGTTTCAATAATAACGTATTGTAACACCATTAAGGTCAAACCGTCCTTAAGAAATTAAAATTTGTTTTGAGAAATATAATCTGGCTGTTTTTCGACTTGTGTAGATAGGTAGGGGCCTACGTCACTACCTGTTCTCTTACTAGACTAGCGGTATTGGGTAAAAGTAGTGACAATAGCAGTGAAGCAAGCTAAGCACAATACTTCACACGAATACCTACGCGCATAAGCCCACAAATAAAGCCACGGACACATTACTGTGTCGTGACGCTGGATACACCAATCAAACTAATCTGTTCAGGAACACGTCAACTCACAACGAGTTTTGATTGGCTAACACTGCGTCAGAAGGCGTCACGACACATCACAACACAATCCGAATCCGGCTTAAAGGTTGACACTGATGCATGGCTCTAATTTACTTAACCCTTCTGGGAAAGTTTCAGTCATGTATCTCAGAAATGAATACCGATGCTTAGGTGCTTGACAATAATTCTTAAGAAATATCGTTACTAATAAGAATAACGCTATTATTTTTGCGTACACGTCAACATCATACTCTTCATATCATAGGTACATACTTAGTTAATTCGTTTAAACTCTTTATACAAATATCGAAATTACATGTTTGTCCGAAAATAGCTTCGTATTACAAATTATAGCTAACTTGTATATCGTAATAAAAGCATTTATATTAAAAGAATATCCGAATTGGGTCGAAATAGGCAAATTTGTTCGGAGAGTACATCCTCTTTGAGTTGCGTTCAGCCTCATTAGCGATTTTCCTTTCGAACGATTCGGTAAAAGACGTTGAAAACTCTTATTCTCATAACGCTACAAGTGTGGCACTTGGCTTTGTCTGTGTTGGTTACGATTCGTAGGTAGTAACCGTTTTTATGGTTGGTATTGTTGCTTTGCAAATGTTTATTAATTGGCTGTCTTTTTTTTTGCAGTTTGTTTTTCATTTAAAAGTTGGGTTATTGAATTTACAAGTAATTAATTAGAAACTAGTTTATTTTTTCATCAGCAGAAGATATATACCGTCTAGATTACGTATTCTATAAATTACATAACATCAGAACAAAAACCATTGTAAATAACAATGGTTGTTTCTACAATTTAAACATCTTTCATAATTTTACAACAAAAATTGTTACTCGGTACAAACACATTTACAGTATGCATAAAGGCCACTGAAGCAAATCGACATTTCCGGAAGATAGTCATTTGAAAGTTGTTCACTTGTGAAATGATTGCGTCTTTGTGTCGTAACGTCACGACTCACGACTCCATGAAATCAAAGCCGTCTAACCTTTGGCCAGAAAAGTAATTTATTAAAAGGTTGAAAGGTAATTGTGCGTGGTTGTTTACAGGTACAATAGGCGGTACGTCAGTGGTAACACCTTGACCTCGAGTTGGCCCTAGTACGGAGTGTTAGGAAGAAACGAGGTATCTTGGGATAACTCTTAACATCAGTGTTTGGAGTTAATGATGAAGTATACAGAGACAGATATATTAAATAACAATCAGCAGAAATTTATAGACGCAGCCAATCATCAAACAAAGATAATGATATCTACTATCACAGGTGTAAACCAAACAGAAGAGCAAATCCAGAAAAAGTTAGAGAAGTTCCAAGCAAAATTAAATGAAGCAATTTCGTTCATGAATGGAAACAATGTTTGGTATAAATCAATTGACAAAAATCATACTAAGGTACAAGTAATGCAAGCCTACAAGTTAGCAAACAATTATATAAATGAAATGGTGGACTACTACACAGGGTTACTGGAAGCGGATGTACACGGAGTTTCAAAAGAATACGAGGTCAGCTTATACTGGTTTTGTTACCACTCACGTGCGGCCTACTGTACATATATATGACGGAGAACCTTCTCCATACCCCCTTCCCTCCTTCCTCCTTCCTTCTCTTTTTTTTCTTCTTCATAATAACGAGAGAAAAGTACCTACTTTCCTCTCGTTATTATCAGCCATGTTTTAACTACTGTGGGCGTACTATGAGTAGTGTTGGTTATTGCGCAATAGAAAAACCGCTTGGAGTTCAAAACAGATTATAACTTACGATAAAATTAATGACACTTGCGAATCACACACTGTAGGTACACGACACAACTATACGGAACGCGCGACAGTTTCTAAACGTGTTCACTGCTTACCCGCCAACAACAAACTCTGCTGTACCTCCGCTGTACTCTGGTCAAGCGTTAGCGTTATAGACTCTGTCCAGCGCCACCTGGTGGCACCGGCATCCCGATTAGTCAAGTCAAACGATTGATTATCGTATTTCCGACATATATTTTAAGGTCTGAGGTTATATTCCTACTACAAACATTAGAATAGTGTATATATATTCATTCATCTGTGTAGTTATAAATAAAACCTGCATGGAAGTCTATACACATAATAAAATCGTAGTGAAGTCAAAACAGTACATTGTTTTTTTTTAAGGAATTGCTACGAGGTCTGGGAACGACTCAAATGCCGAAAATATAGTTTAAAAAGAAAACTGTTTGTATGAATGTATATTCCAGCATCACGTAAATACTACTGACGTAGTGTAGTAAGAGTATTTTTTTTGTGTTTATTAATTTATGACATATAATTATTATTAAGTATGCAGATACTACAAAAATAATTTTAGTCACCCACATAAAGAACTTTCTTCTCATCTTATGATTTAACCATAACTGCCAGCCGGCTGTGAGGTTAAAAACCTGGCTTGTGAGCACTGGGTAAGTACTACTAACTAAAGTTAAGTTACATGACTTGAGGAAATTCTTGTAATGGATCCAAAGTTAAAACGAAAGATACGTTTATTGATCACAGCGCGCGGTTCTACTGAACCAAGTCTAATGGACACAGTTGCACTCAGTCACACGTGCAACATCGCCTAAACAGCGCATATCGATACAGCTCAATCATTTTATAATTTTTGTATACATATAAATACGCATCAAAATGCCGTCTTGTGTATATAAGAGGTGTTATAATCACTCAAAAAAGAAAATTAAGATACACGGAATTACTTTTCACGCGTAAGTACAGCCAAAAATGTTAATTTGTTGAAAATCATAATTTTACTTATTGTTTACTTCACCATTTTTGTGAGAGCAAGATGGATAATACAAAATAGGCGTGAGAGACATGATGCGACGCATCGCGCGACTCTCGCTAACGCTACCTCAATGTCATTCATGACCGTAAACATTAGGCGGCTAACGCGGTTGCGCTCGCACGACTAGTCGGATCCTATCTCCTTGTCTATCGGTAACTATAAGTATGCAACTGTGATCACAGATTTATGTGAGTTTCGTTGCATGTAGTTGCGCACCGAGCCTAGGTTTAGTGATTGCGATCTTAAAGCGTACCGTATCTTCCGCTTTTAAGTTTATTTAAGTTTTAATGTCATAATGACTTTAGTCAAGCAACATGCTAATTTCAGGAAGTACCATTGAAAGTTGGTAATAAGGTAATCGGTCACGTCCAAAAGAATAGTGTTGTATCTTTGTAAAAGTATTACACTTTCACACTTATGACATTTTTGTCAGATATACACAAGAACAAAAAGTCTGGTATCTAGAGAGATATGTTCGAACACTTATGTGTTCGAACATACGTCCCTAGATACCCTAACTTTTTGCATGAAATATAATTGTTCTTTATGCATCTAGTGGACACATTTCTCACTGTAAAATAAGCTCATAAAAGTCACAAAGAACGCGAAATAATAATATTATAACGCACATACACAAGAATAAATTTCACTCCAACTAAGATATATTTAAAGCACGCTCGCCACTCCGGGAATAAACAGACGACATCGTAACTAACGTGAGAACTTCTAAATTCTCCATTAGAAGTTGAATGCAAAAGTTTAAGAAAGTATTAAAACGTGGGTTTTAGCACGTAGCCTTCGAGTTAATATCGTGAAAGCTCAACTTTCCACTCGGTGAGTCGTAATTGTAATCGGCCACTTTGCCTCCATTAGTGGCCCGCTCCGTGGGACGGCGGGACGAGGCCGGTGGTCGGACCACTTCGGACCGCACTTTGTCCCAGTCACGGCTGGGCGCGGGCCCGATTGCTTCTGTCAATATTGTACTACTGTAACAGACCGCGTATCATAAGACGCACAAGTTATCTTTGGATACCTCATTATTACGCAACCTCTTGTTTAAAGAAAGGTATATAAAAGTTGGTATTAGGTATATCTATTGTTTTTATGTTTTGGGGGAGGCCTATTTACAGCAGTCTTTCAGGACGTCTTTCGGCTAAAATGATGATGATTATATCTATTTTAGGTAGCTGAGTTACAACTATTATAGTATTTTTATCTCACGAAGCGACGCGTGCTTTATTTGTGCTTACCAAGTGTACAAACACGTTGTGAATATGTGTGTAAGCGCAGGATCTCTCGGTTCCGTCCGAGACACTGGTGAAGTTGGGTGTGTTAGTGTGTGTGTGTATGCGTGTGTGTGTTATGTGCTGTCGGTACTCGTCTTCATGCACACATTCACACCGTGTTTGTACACTTGGTTCCCACAAGTTAAGCGCGCGTCGCTTCCTGAGATGAAAATACTATACCTATTTTATTGTTTTAAACATTTAACTATTTCGAAATGCGTAGAATAAATAGATTATTAATTATAATCAACGAAAAACAGTACATGTCGAACAGTAATTATAATGGAATAATTCATGAAATCAACCTATGAGAATTTATTCTCGCTAATGTAAATATGACAGCACCGCAAATAAAAATGGATCGGAAATTAATGAGTTAATGTGATGGCAAGCCTTATAAACATGGAAATGTTAAATATGAATGTTATTCAAAGTAAGTATAGTAACTTTTACAGTAAACCCTTAACTTTCTCTCAACAGACAGATAAGTTAGTATCTTTTGGGTCGTTACCTGCATTACGTTAAGGTTTATTGCCGAATCGTGCGCGTCATTTACCCTTTAATAAAGGTTAACAACTTCACTACTTTTACTTTTACTGGCGATAAGTGCTTACGCAAAAAAGAAAAGTATTATAAACTTTTTCTGAATTAAAATGACAACAATGGCGTAGCTAGGATAGCTACGCGGTCGCTACGAGACTGCTACGCTTCGTAGCACTCGAGGTACGAGAGTTGTGTGTTTAACCAGTAAAGGGAGTACATAATCCGCCTATAATGTTTCCACTGTTGGGATACAGGCCTCCTCTCGGTAAAAGGGAGTGGGCCGTAATCGACCACGCGGGCCCAGTGCGGGTTGATAGATGTTACATGTCTTAAAAAAAATATCATGCCGGTTTCCCTCACTATGTTGTGCTTTACCGTTTTGAGAGCAGTGGTGATGAAATAATTTACACAAATTGCCTGACTGGGTTCGAACTTACGACCTACAATTAGTAATTCGCCGCCACTACCACTTGGTCACCACTGCTCCTGCTGAATGGCATAAAGACCCCTTTTTGATAGGTATTTGCAACATAATATTTGGACCGCACCAAGCATATAGATGAGATAATTTGGTCCCAAACTACTCAAGTTGCCACCGGCTGTCGTTAGGTGCCATGGGGAGACAATTAACTGCAGATAGGTCCCAGGAGTCAATGTTATATGGTACTCGCTAGTATAATACGTCATTAGACCCTTTCACTGGCGAAAAAGGATGAAAGTATAAAAGGTTTTATTCATGATGATGTAACATTCTAATCATCGCCAATCACACTATTTTTAAAACAATTTTCTTTAAGTAAAAAAAAATACTGGGCTACTCCCTCACCCAGATTAGAGACCTGTGCCCCAGCAGTGGGAATTTTATAAACTGATTGGCCTATGTTAAAAAAAAAAAAACAGTCCTAGTAATAACAGTAATAGTGGTAATAATAACAACGTGTTGTAACACAAGCGAGCATAACAACGAGATAAGAACGTTCAAGAATGATAACAATTTTTACCGAGCACACAATTTGTTAGGGACTGCACACATCTACGGCACGCTACGCAGAGCATGACACGACGCGTTCCGGCACGCCGCTTGTAGCACCGCATCTTACTTATGTGACCTTAAGGTGCACACACACTTCACAGCTATAATGTCTGGGGCGCTTTTTAAAAGCTGAAACAAAAATGAGGAGTCTGTGTGTTTGCGTCTTTTTGGTACCAGTAAGATGCTATGAGGCATGCCTCAAAAGGCATGCCATTTATGACAAAATTATTTCCAGTAGTGGATATTTTCGTCTAGCTTACCTAAACTGATTTTATTTAAATTACGATTTTAAGAGGTTAAGGATTTTACCCGAGCGTCTGTCAAACATTTATGTATAATTTTTTTCCAAAGGGAATCACCAGTTTCGGCTAAGCGTGGACAAAATGCCCCGTAAAAAATATTTTTGCTAAACAATATTATTAATTCTGAAAGAAATATTTTCGCACATCACATAGTAGTATACGTACAAAAAGTCGAAATAAAGAGTATTTAAACTGTATCCACCAGTTAAAAAGCATAGCTATTTGTTTGATGCAGTGTTACCAGCACGGAAATAAAACATCAATTTCAGTCTGTAATCGATTCGAATCGATTAGATAATTAATTATGGTAACCAAAAAAAAGTGTTTGTCTGGAAAATGAGTACCGATCAATATTGCATAAGAAGATTATACTCATTAACATAGTTTTAAAATAAAATCAAACACGTTATTAGTATTTTAACATATATTTTTTTAGATTAGATTAACGGTTCTTTAAATCGATTATTTTCAGATAATTATTTTTTTCCTGGTAACTCCTAGTGTATCGCTTAGAGATGATCGATCCGGTTGCTTTGTATTGATATTTTGCTTGGCTATGGATCATTACGATCCGAGAATCGATATAAAATCGCTTTTAATTAATCATGTTTAATATGTTTGCCTTTAATTCAATTCAATTTCTTACTATGGCAAACAGATTCCCGGTTTTGTCCGAATAATTCTGCCAATGTCAATAGTGATTGAGAAGCGTGTTAAAGGAAAATAAAAGCCTGCCTTAATAGTATTTTCCTGAGATTTTCATTTTTTCTCATTTAACTAAACACATGTACACAGATCTGACCATTACGATTTTATAGTACGCATAAGCATAACCATAATCAGCCTATAATGTTCCCACTGCTGGGACACAGGCCTCCTCTCTTCGAGAGGGAGTGAGCTGTCATCCACCACGCGGGCCCAGTGCGGGTTGGTAGATGTCACATGCATGTTTTCGAATCTTTTGTTGTAGGACATGCCGGTTTCCTCACGATGTTTTCCTTCACTGTATTGAGAGCAGTGTGGTGATGAAACTATTTACACAAAGTAAAGTGCCTGCCTGGGTTCGAACCCACGATCTACAACTCGTAAGTCGCAGCCGATACCACTGGGCCACCATTGCTCCTTTTATAGTACGATTGTACATTAATTGATCCGATACTCGCTACCATTATCAATTAACAGTAGTGGATCATAATTATATATTGTTAAATCGATGTGAAAATCAATCAAATTCCGTTGTACTGACCCACTTGAGTATTGAAACATAACGAACATCCCTAAGGTCAAGTAAAATGACATCTGACAACAATGAAAAACTATTCGCTTTGGTTTCGTACACTTTTTTTTTTTTTTTTGATTGGAAAATCATCAAATGACCTCTCCCGCTCTGGGCGGAGCGGAAGGGCGTGTCAGACTCTTACTGACTAAAACCCACCTGTATTCCTTCAGTTGCCTGTGCGCCAGGGCCACGGTAACTCTTTCGAACAATCCGCGACCCCGGCAGGCATCGGCCCTATCGGACCCCTTCAATGATACTGACTTCTCTTTGAGGCGCGCGTGGAACACGACGCGCCGTCGACCCGGGCTTGGTCCTTACCGGACGGCGAGCTGCCCATTGCTCGCCGTCCGCAAGCCCGCGCCCACGGTGGCCGGGAGTCGGCTATCGACTCCCGACGCCCAGGGTGTCTCCTCCTGTGGCGACTAGGGGCGTGAGGGCGCAATGATTGCCTCTCCCTCACGCGCTCTGCCTCCTCCTTCGCGAGCATTACTGCTAAGCAGAAGGAGGTGACTGCTTCCCATTCCCTCTCGCTCCGTACCATGGCCTGGACCAGGGCCGGACGCGAGAGATCGCCGCCGCCGATCGCCGCCATGAGGACACGACGGTGCTCCTCCCAAGCCGGGCAGACCTCCACCGTATGCTCCACCGTGTCCTGGTTTCGTACACTGTGGATGTTATTTTATTTACTCGCTGCTTCGAACTTTTATTTTTCTTATCATGGACTCCGATAACGCTCCACATGATGACCTGGCCCTAGCCTCGGACACTGAATCTGCACCTCACGTTGAACCTGGCGCTATTAGGGACCTCGTACCGGCTTTAAATGATAGCCAGGGCACAAACTTGGACTCCTCTGCTACACGTACTTCGATTGAGAATGAGGAACCCATGCGATTTGTTAATTGTGTCGTTGATGTGCATCGCAGAAAAAAGGAAGGACGGTTTTTATAAAAATGAAGTGTGCAAGGAGGACTACCCATTACAGACAATTGCACACTTTTAAGAGGAAAAATACAAAGCATGCATATAAGCCGACAAATATATTTAGTCTACATATTATATAATAATAATCTGCAGGGCAGTGACGTTATATAAGAATATTGTTGATTATTGTTGTTGTGTGGCCTTGTCGGCCGAAGAACGGTGGGTTGCTGTGCTCAAGTTACAACTATTATTTGGTATTAAAGCTGGGCTAGACACGAAAATAATGTTGCACCGCCTGCCCAGTTTTTTGACAATATTGTAATACTGACTCTGAATAAAGTCAAAATAACAAATAAAAACTAATAGTTTTATTTTAACCACCCTAATACAACCCTATAATGTGTAAATCATCAGATTATATCAAAATACTACTGGCAAATAATATAATATAGACAAGAATACGCTTATTACAAAGATTTTACTCGGCAAGGTTTCAATTTTTCACATGCCAGTTGAAACATATTCATGCATCTTGCTACAACTTTATTATAATATTTGCTTTCCTATAGATAAGTAGTTTTTAAAATGTAAGACTTGTATTAATAAATGTCTTGTCCACGCTTAGCCAGATCACCCTAACAAACTGAGCAATTCCCTTTGATACAGGACCACTTCTATTGAGATACATTTTAAAGCGGCCGGAGCCATCAAGTTCAACAGGGGAACACCCAAATACTCCGAAATATTTTATTCCGAATTTCGATGCTCCAATTTCCAAAAGTCCGAATTTCATAATACCTAAGAATTATAATGTCTATTATTAAAAATCTCGAAATTTACTTTACCGAAAGTCCTAATTGCGATTTGTTTGTTTTCTGATTTTCATACGTTCGAAGAATCAAATGCTCGTTCACGGTCCGAAAAACGACATTCCGATTTTCAATACTTCGAATAGACTGCTAAAATTAGGATTTTGATTCTGATTCAATTAGTATAATATTCAGAAATTCAAAATCTGTAACGTTTAATGTAATTTAAAAACGTCTACTTTGTTATTAATATTTGTGTATTTTTTTTTTAAATAGGATGAATAATAAATCGGAGTTGATAGATTAGAAATTTTGAACCATTCGGAATTATAAAAATCGGTATCTTGAAATTCGTGTTTGTGACTGACGGAATAAAGTTTTTCGTATTTATGTACTGTACCCGTTCAACAGTATACAAGCGTGCACCAAAACGCATATTACCACCTTACGCGATGGCAACATAATACCTGTTCCGTACACATGTAGGCGTACCTTAAGGCGCGGGCCACACAGAAGAGACGTGAGACGTGGACGGGACGCAGATACGGCAAGGACGAAAAAGCTTCATACTGTATGTACTGTCTTCAAAACTTCATTTTGAGGGCAGCAGCAATGGCGTACAGTTGTGAGCAATGACTTTTATATTTTTGATGTGTAAACATCTTAGCGCTCGGTCTACGGTAGGGGCTAGCTGGGACTTCGAGCGTCAGACGCGTAAGCGTAAGACTTCGAGCGTCAGATGACGACAGCGTAAGACCCGTGTCTATGTGAGCGCGTGAACCAAACTGATGCGAGCTCACATGTTTACACATCAATTTTCGTGAGTGCCAAACCAACTCACACCGATTTTTTATTTGGCTATCAGCCCGCACCCTCTCCGCACCCCCTTCCATCTGCGCCGTGTTTGCGTCTCGTCACTTTAGTATATATTTTAACAATAGGACGCAGACGGAAAAGCGACGCGCCTGCGTCTTGTTATTTCTGTATGTTTTGTGCCAGATCGCGTTAATACAATTTGTATGAAAATACGTGAAATGGACGCCGCGTTTGCGTCCCGTCCTCGTATCACGTCTTTTCTGTGTGTCCCGCGCCTTACATCGCTGTGTCGCTGAGCGTGCTCGCGTGTGTAATTGCGCTAATATCTGTGCTCATCCGCCTGCACGTTATCTCCCCGTAGTGTAAAGCCCAACTTATTTCTTATTGCTATGAAGATAAATTGTGCATGAGATATCTGAGTACCTAGTTAGTCAGCATTAAATCATAATGTTTCCTTTCTTGGAAGCATTATGATTTAATAGAGACATTTTATATTGTAAAGGTTGTGAGATTAGCTTGTGTTGCTTCGTCTGTATTTTTTTTAAATATTGCAGTGACAAATAGAAAGAAAAAAAGTAAGGAATAAAAAATACATATTAGGAACCTCCTTTTTGAAGTGAAGTAAAAACTACAAAATTTCGGTCCATTACTTACATTTTGTTTCTAGCATCTAAATGTTGCAGCAGTGACTTGAAACTTCAGTGCTAGGTTTTAGTTAAAGTCAAATCATTTATTTCAAATAGGCACATAAAAGGTACTTTCGAACGTCAAAATTTACAAAAAAATAGCATTGATTCTAGTTGCCCCTTCTAAAAGGTAGTTTCGAGTGGAGAAGAATGGGCAAGAAACTCCACCGTTACTCTTTTAAAAATGTTTTACAATATTATGTATACATTAATTATATGTGAAGACGATGCACCTATAATAAAATGACTATACCACAATAGGTAAAAATTATTAAATATAACGCATGACAGGTAAATTAATTATGAGATAGATACATGGTTTAGCGTTGATTGTTAGATACCAAATCACATAGTTCTCTATATTCATATTTGCTTATTAATGAGCTAGTTATAAGTTTTCATACGTTGAGAACCACTTGGCTCCTTTTATTTTTAACTCGTTGATTTGTCAAGCAAAAATCAATTTAAAAAAATAACTTTGAAAGCGTTTTCATCTACTGCAGCTTTTCCAAATATTTTTCTCATAGCTCTATTTATTTAAATTAGGTTCCGGCACACATGTAGTCTACACTCATCTATTTTTATATCAAACGATGAAAAGTTTCGGACGTTCGAACTTAAAGTAAATGGTTTTTAATTAAATAAGTACCATGAAATAATAAATGAAGGCAAGTATAACCGCCCATCCGTCTAGAGCAACGAAACTGTTCTATTTTTTTATCAGTAACAAAAATCCAGCTTGGTCGAACACTTCAATATCCATTACCGCATGACAGGCAGTGCAGTGCTGTGCAAACAGCCGCGACAGCGCTGCGTCAGCGCTGCATGCAGCGGTGCAAGACAGCGGCTTTAGACCCGCTCACTACTCGCTGTAGAATGAGGGCAAAAAAAACCCGTTCTATCATTTTATGCTGCTAGTGTTGGATCTGTGATACACTCATAACCATTCGTCGGCAGTGTTGAGCTCCAATCATAGCGCTGTTTTTTTGCGTTTGACAGCTCGCTTTTTAATAACAATAACTCGATCCAAATGTGATTAATACGGTCATAGTTCATAGTACAATATTTTTTGTATATTTTTGGATGCAAGATATTATGAGGACCCCTTGCATAAATTTTTTCTTTAAATAGTCAAACTAAGTCGCTCAAAAATTTGCGAACTTTAACGTCATTCATACCCACCCACAATCCGCAATATGAATGTCTGGCCGCTATTCATTTTGCACCACAACCCCACAGCTGATGAGCTCTCAACCGAGCTCAGCTAAAATAATTAACAATGTCTCGATTATTGTGGTTTTGTCCTCATATTTTTTTTTCAGCTGAGACACACTTTAAAATAATAGAAATTATGTAAGTATTATTTTTTATGCCACCAATTACTTTAAAATCATCGCTGTCATTAGAAAATTTGATAAAACAAACAACCAGCGCGACTGTTTGTGTCGTCCAACACTTATCGTGCAAATACTAACGTCACGTCACGTATAATCCGACAGTTGTATTCATTATCGTTTATTGGCGTTCCACAAGGAGAAAAATTATGTTAACAAAAGGCTTAGAGCTAATAGCCGTTGTAGATCCTGTTAGGACACAGCAAAAGGTATTGTTTGTTACTTAACTAACATATTTCTTAAAGTTATTGTAGTATATATATATATATATCTAAATTGTAGGAATTAAAATTTCAAAATTAATATTATACGTAAACTGAGCAATTCAATTCGGGTAAAAAGTAAATAACAATAATATAAATAATAATATAACATTATTGGTCAGCTATATTCAAAAACTATTTTCGTACTACTCGTCAATTGGATAAATTTGTAGGGATGAATCTCACACCGTTAAAACATCTTTTATTCATAGAAAATGTGACATCTGTGTTCAGAAATTACTTGTGTTTAAAAAGACGTACTCGTATTATTGTACTCTTTGGGTATTTATTGAAGTATTCAACATTTCACTCACTGCTGTGGCCAACTTTACGCCAGAAAATAAACATCTAGTTCATTACAATCAACAGGCGTATTTTTAATAGTCCACCGGCTTCTACATTTATTTATTGATACTCGTAGCATCTTTATACTACTCCAAAAGATTTTATAGACTTCTATTAAACTTTGAAGGGTTTTAAACTTAAAAATGAAAATAGTTATTTATGCAACTGTTGTATAATATGGGATATTAAAACACGACTGTGGGTTTATCATACGAGTTGATACGAGGCGAAGCCGAGTGTGATAATAGTATCACATGAGTGTTTTAATACTAAATTATGTACAGTTTCATAGAGGACTTTATCTACACACATTATATTAATCCTCTATAAATGGTTCTGAAACCATAGGGCGGTGTACAGTGTTGTAAGAACTCTGTAAATTCATGAAAAGTTTAAACAAACAAACTATGTATAGGTAAATAAAATTATTTATTGTAATAATTATCAAAGCTTGTATCACTTATTTTTGTAAACAACAAAGTAATAAGTTTTTGCAATACTAATATCGAACAAAAATGGCGGGATACCAGCTAGCTAGCTTAGCTTAGCTTGTTAGTTAGCTTTATAGCTTTCTTTTAAATTACGGCGCACTGGTAGCGAAACGCGCGTGCATGACAATGTTCTTTTTTTGAAAAGGAGTTGCATAATGAAATTAATTACAACATTATAAAACTCGTTTGAATGACATTATGGTTACTATAACACTGGTTGTTTTAATGTTGGCAATAAGCTAACTGTTTCAGAAAAGTTGTATAGAGGATTTGTAGCATGGGTGTAGATAAACATATTATTTAAGAGGGATTGGTCCATATTGGCTCGGGAAGCGCGAGTTGAGTGGAAAAAGGAAAGGGAGGCCTTTGCGTTCCAGCGGGACAATACAAGCTGATTATAATTCTTTCCTTTATTTCATTATATATACAGGGTGTTTGGCGCATGGACCGACACAATTTTTGGGGTCAAGGATCATTTGCGAGGTTTCACCCAAAGACCCCATGTCCTAAGTGTCACTGTAATTGAGATGTTTTTTTTTTTCTTTAAATCACCCGAAATCTTGGCTTTAAATTGTCATTACATTTTTGTTTATTATTGAAACAACGAAACAACTTTTACACAATGATTGTTTTGTTTTTCCGCAATGTATTCTTATTCTTAATAAATCATTATTTGGTGCATTTGGTCTGTAAAAAAAAACGTATGCGCTCTCTAAGTCTTAAAACTGTATAAATGTATAAAAAATGGCAGCTTCTAAAGTCATTAAAAAAAGAAATAAAAGCTATTTTGAACTTCATTTTATTTTAAAAAGTTTTCTAGTGTATACCCTTTCTAACGGTATGCTGTATGTTGTCGAAATGATTCATTATGTAGTCAAAATAAGAGATATAATTTGTCAGGATCGAGATAAAGAAAAGACTGATGGGATAAGATAAATTGTTTTTATTAAAAAAATTAGTTACAAAATTTGTTCAAAGTCGCCTCCCCTACTCCGTACACAGGCACGACACCTTTCTTATTTTGACGGTTGTTGTATGGAGTCGCATTTCTGCTTTCATCGTATGGAACGCGGCGCAAATTCTTTCAATTAAAATTTCTGTTGTGGGCACCTCCATTGCGTAAACTAATTCCTTTGCACGTCCCCAGACGTAGAAATCCAGGGGTGTCAGGTCTGGGGATCATGCGGGCCAAGGAATAGGGCCGCCTCTGCCAGTCCACGAGTTAGGAGATAATTATCTAGGTGCTCTCGTACTGATCGCTGGTAATGTGCAGGACAGCCTTCATTTTTAAAAATAATCGGCGCACCTTCTTCTAGACTTGGTAAATACCAGGTCTGGTGTTATAAATGTCTCCAGTCAGGCGTTCTGGCAAAAATAGGGGCCGATAAGATTTCGGCCCATTACACCAGCCCAAAAGTTTACGCTGAACTCTCTTTGAAAAGAGTTCAAGTTTACGCTAAACTTCCTTTGAAAATAATTCTGCATTTTATTGCGAGGATTCGGGCCCTTTTTTCCCAATGGTGCAGATTGTAGAAATTCACCTTTTTATGGCAAAAAATTGATTCATCAGTTCACAAAATTCTCATCAAAAAGTGGCCATCTTCTACATCTGTATGCAGTAAATCTGCAGAACTCCAGCCGTCACAAACACTCACATCGTACCTGTAACATTTATTTAAATCCGTGAGTTTATGACTGGTGCACAAAGCGTTTTTTTTTTGGAATTTGAGCAAGAAGGAAATAAAACCAAAAACTCATAAAAATCATTATAGTTAGTGAAAGTAAAATTAACATTTTAAGTACTTGAAGAAAATACCAGTGAAAACCCGACGAAAAACCGTTTTCAAACTATAAAATATCAAATTTGAAATCATTTGAAAACTGTTTTTCATCACATTCAATAGTAAATAGAATTCTTTCATCTACTACAACATTATGTTGTCTCACCTTCACTCGAGGATCTTGAAAATGCAAATATCCGGTCTCCATCAGACGTCGATATGTTGTTGATAAAGTCTAGTAGTGTGGTAAAGGTCGATTAGGATAGCGCTCCTAATAAATTCTTCACGCTTCACAATTAGCCCTGCCATACGCCAGCAACATATCAGCAACTCTTCGTTACTGAAGTTAGGCATTGTATCGACAATAGCCAAGACGAACAAAGAAAAACAGTTCACAGATTTAACGAAAACACGATTTAACAATAACACGATTTAACAATAACAAGATTCAACAAGAAAACTCAATTACGAAGCGAACAACGTGAAACGCACCGGCATTTTCAATAGCAGAGATAGTCAAATTTCGACTGAACCTGGGCCGGCAGTCTCCACATAGCGACGCTGTCGCAAACTACCGATCGGTAAATATTAAGGTGAATCCACAGTAGTAGCCCGCCAAATTCAAATATTGTTTAGTTTTTTGCATATTGCAGCTCTGTTTTACGTCGTATGTTGATCAAAATGCGATTCTCGACTGTGGGAATTATATATTTATTGAATAATAATCATCAGTTTCATATCAATCGTCAAACTTTGGAATTTTCATATGAAATATTCTCAAAAATTCTTAGGTGGAAAAAAAATGTATCAGGCTTATTGGCAAGAACAGTCCTGTCAGTAATGATGGATCGATCCCAGTACAATGAGATATTTCCATTTTCGAGACCTGGGTCGGGCACATGCCTGTAGTACCGCACTTCCGATTCCACAAGGCTGTATTTCAGAGCAAGTTGCTGATGGATTATCTTGGCTACAAGGTTGTGTCAATGCAAATACTCTTCGTTAGCTAGTCAAGAACACCTGAAGTTAATGTGTCCGATTGATTCCCCCGGACGGCGCCATGCCCGACAGATGTCAAACGTGCTGTCTTTCACAATAAATCTCCGGTATTTGTTCGTCATCATAACTTCGTCCATAATTGCACAGATAAAACCTTTGGTTTCCCCATAGAGATCACCAAAACGCAGCCAGGCTACGGACGCTAGTAGATTTACATTGGGTCCATGTCGGGCCCGAAAAAAGCGTCTGTGAATCTCCTTACTCTGCCATACCTCTCTGCGATCATTAATGTCAAGCACTACAGGCTTGCGCCAGTTCTCTTTAGCAAAGGAGAGTGAGTCGAGGCCCTTGTCCACCGCGACCACATTTTGACCCATCCCCACGTCGGATTATAGGAAATATTCACTGAGACTGCATATTTCCCGATTGTGGAGAGTCTTAGCATTTAAAAAGCGTCGACTTCCACACTTTCGCGGGATATACGGCCTCATTAAAGATGACCGCTGGTGATGTAGACCATCCTACCCAGGGCGTCGAGTTGGGTCTGAGTCCATTTGAGTATGCCGAAAGAGTACATCAAAACCGGCATGACCTAACCGTTTAAGGCTTTGAAGGCGTAGAAGGTCTTCTATCGGGCGGAAACCTTGTTTCCGTCTGATAGAAGACTGTTAAATACTTTCTTCAGGCGGCGAAAGAAGCGCTCCTTTAACGATTGCTTCATGTCAATAACATTGATGCCCAACGCCTTTGACATAAAAGTTTCGGATGCGGAGAGGGCTCTAAGGATTATGGAATCCGAGAGTTGGGTTCCCACGGATTCCACAATCACCCCACGGTTTACATGCATAACCGCACGTTTGTCCATATCAAATTCCATCCTCATTGCGCTACTGAATTATTAATATTTGATAATTATTAAAGAAAATAGTAAATGTATTTTAATTAGGAAGAGTATCTTCAAGACGACAGTTTTATTACAGTAACACCCTTTTAAGAGAATATTTATTACGCTGTGTAGAATGTAGATAAACCGAGAGATATGTATATATATACTTCGCGGTTTTCAGTCAGTTTCGTTTAACTCTCTTGTCTGTCCACCTTCTCTTCTTTCTCTCTTGTTGTTCGTCTTGTTCTTTTTTGTGTCTTTTTCTGTTGTTTGTCTTTGTTCTTGTTATCTTGTCTTGTGTGTTGTGTTGTTGGTGCTTCGTCGTGGTCATCTCTGTTCCCCAACTTGCTCTCGATGACAGTGTTTTTCTCCGCGCGACTCTTGATATTCCGCGCTGGTCAGCAGATTCAGAACAGCTACGTGCAGCTGTGACTGAAGCTCTGTGAACTAAGTGTGTACACGCCGGAAAGCAAGTCTATGTTCTATATATATTTCTTTAAGTATTCTAAACTAGCGAACGCCTCTGATTGCACGGTTTTTACGACTTGACAAAACATTGAGATTCTTTTACTATACCTAAGCTTAATTTTAATGTACAGGGTGTTTGGCAGAACGTTGAACATACGAAAATGGTGGATAGGTGGGGTCATCTGCTACTTACTCAGGCCTAATTTATTTGGCACTGGCCCCCTGGACATTTAAAAAAAAATATGCTGCTGATTGTATCATCACTTACCGTTCAACAACTAACAGTAACTGATAATCCTACAGTCACACTACTCGTCAATCAGGATACTAGACATGAGATGTGTTTACTAGAACAGCTATGAGCACTAAGTATTTTCTTGGACTAGGCCGCACCTAATACGACGCTTAAAGTTCGAAGTACATCGAGTATTGGAAAACACTCGTACTGCTTACGAGCAGTACGAGTGCTTTCCACCCAAAAAAATAGTGTTTTTTTCGTGTTTTTTGTGGGGTTTTATTTCGGGTGATTTCTGTGTTGTTTTTTTTGTTTGTGTTTTTAACATCATGAAGTATACGTACTTCATGATGTTAATAGCGCTTTACAATGTCAACCCTCAAGCATCACATAGTTTTCGTTTTTTAATAACCGGTTTTACATAAAAACTATCCTGATTTAATATTTCTCCGATACGACGCGATACACTGAGTCCGTATTGAGGTATTTGGCGAAGTACGTTCATAGCGTACGGCTATCGAGTATCCGCCTATTCCAATCCATTCAATTATCATGCAAAAAAAACTGTACTTAATTACATGCACGTTATTAATTAAATAATGCTTCTTGACGGTTGATCTTGGACTTGCAAAGTTGTTTAGTTAACGGTCTTAGTTGCCGGCAGCACATAAATGTCATAAATTAAAATTTATTAATCAGAAGGTATAGTTTAAGTTAATACAAAATAATTTTATGCATGAGAGAAACTTAATGCCTTGTAATCGATACGCGGTGGGAAGCACCATACGATATAGGTACGGAAGAAAGGATCATACGATCTATACGATACGTCCCACCGTACGTCTGTCCGTAGGTCTGTCTGAATTTGATTCAGCATAATCAGCCTATAATGTTCCCATTGCTGGGACACAGGCCTCCTCTCTTGAAGATGGAATTTTATTAAATACATCCAGTACTCGGAACAGGTATTTGGACTAAGTATTGGCATTTGGAAAAAAAATAAGCTTACAATAACTTAATCTATACATAATTTAAAAAGGCTGAAGAGGAACCATCTTCTATAAGTGGGAGGCACAGCACTGGCTGCTTCACCACGACGCCATTTGACGTGGAACAAATTATCGCTTATGGTCCGACGATCCATTGCAAATAGAATTAATAAAAAAACATAATTATATCATTAGTCTGACTCATCGTTTTCGTGTTCTTCGATGTCACTCAGTTCCATTTGTTCATTCCCCGCTTTAGAGAGCAGAAGACTTAAAGTTTCCGGGGAAAATGGCTAAACATGATACAGAATTTATTGCAAGACGTGTAAATACCAAAATATATGGTTAGTATGTTTAAACACTTTTATTTATTTTATTATCTGTAAAACAAATTGGCGGAAAGAAGCGGAACTTTTTAGTCGCTATTTGTTTTTAAGAGAGCCACAGCTTTAACAGTGTATAAGAGTTTATAACCCGGAAGGTACTCATAACATGAACGAAAACACGTTTCTATGAATATTTTCCAAAATGATGAGTATTTTTTGTAACTTTGAATTAGCCCTATAAACATAATTTAAGGGTATGTAAATTATATGTTATGTAATTTTATATTAAAATACATACCTTCACTTTCCATATCTAAGTATTTATAATTACACAAACTGCAAGTAGAACAACTATAACATAAAAAAAACTATGGAATTATTTAATTTAAAAAATATTAATTATAATTTACGTCAAAAATTAAGCTTTCTAGAAAAGAATACAGCGTACCTACTGGACTACGACTAAGTTCCGACCACCTGTGTGCGTTCCGGATAAGGCGAACGATGCGCGAGGGGTACATTGACATGGAGGGGTATCATGAACAGGTTATCAAGTTGTTGTATAATGGTGGTTGCATTGAGTTATACCATACTTTAGACATTGGACTTTTGCCCAGCTTTTTAGCGTCAATACGCGCACCGTGAAAATGTATTTTATTCATTGAAAATACCACAACCGTGTTCAGAAATTATTTGTGTTTAAAAAGACGTACCTACTGGTATTATAGCACTTCTTTGGGTAGTTTTAGAATCATTCAACATTTCACTTAGTGCTGTGACCAAATTTATTTCAGAAAGTAAATATATAGTTCACGCTCCAATGGATATAGTATTTCTTTTCGTCTACCAGTTTCTCCATCTATGTAATGATAGCATCTTTGTATTACTCGAAAATATTTTACAGCCTTCTATTAAAATTTAGCATTCAAAATAAAATTAAAATTAAAAAAATAGTTTTGTAGTGATGCTTGTACAGAGGGCCTAGACAAAGTAACATTCGATTAACGATAACGCTAGTAGAAAAGCTAAAATGTATGGGGTTGACATAAGCTATCGAAATTTCACGTGATCATAGGTCAACGAATAAAAATTAGCTAGACAATGTAAACAACATTCGATTATGAAATGAATCGACAGCGTCGAAAGATTAGCTACTTGCACAGAGATGCATAGCCAAGGGACACTTTTTGACGAGCGTTATTGCTAGTTTTTGGAATCATTAGCGAAAGCGATAGCGATTGTAGAAATAGAATCGCTCCGAAGCGAATGCCATTTGTCTAGGCCCTCAGTACAGTTTTAATCATCCTCTACCTAGCCTATTCCCAACTTTGTTTGGGTCGGTTCCAGTCTAATCGGAGGCAGCAATAAAAAGTAAAGTAAGCATTTTAATACTAGTGGCTCTGTAAGCCGCAGACCTCGCGAGTCTGTCTTTGCATAGCTTAAAACTGAAAAATGTTCACCGCGAAACAAAAGACGCATGCAAAAAGCGTGAAATGGCTGAAATATGTAATTTTTTACGATTCCGAAAAATTTCAAAAAAGTGAACCGACAATAAATTTCATATAATTATCGAACCTGCTCACAAAATTTCACGAGAATCGGTTGAGAAATTAGACCTGTAAAGGAGAATAGCAATTCGTCGGACATCCGGACACACGAAAACATTTTTGCCCAAGGTGAAACGGAGACGCTTCGCTGGCGCTTCGCGCTCGCTCAGTCAATAACCGTCGAGGTACGTATAAACTTTAATAATTGGAACAACCTTTAGGTAAAAAACATCTGAAAAACTATTAATCGGTTCGACTTATGACTGCAAAAATAATTCTGAAGTACTTTTGACTGGTTTTTAATAATTACTAACATTTAACCATAGGTTTGGTAGTTTATTGTTGTGTCCCTTTTATTTAAAACATTTTTTTGGAAGTAATTCCAGATAATTATAATTATGGTGTATCATTAACACTGATTTTTAATAAAGAAAACGCGTTCTAAATTAATAACTGTCTGTAACATATTATAGATTTTTAGAAGTATCTCGATGACTATCACTGTTTCATTATTATACCAGGGTCCTACTTACCAAAAAGTTGCTTAATAAAACTATATTATCGCAATGAGTGATAAAGAATTATAGTCACTAAACTGTATGATTTGCTATATCATATTTCTAGGTTTTCAATCAGTTTCGTTTAAGAGGGCGCACACGGGTCCACTAGCGTCACTCTTTTAAAAAAGTATTATCTCGTGACTCAGAAGGAATTTTGAATAACGGCTCAATAAGCGACCTCGGCAAGTGTGTCTAGAATTTTCTAATACCTTTTATAAACTTTCATATTGATACACGAAGCAAAAAATACGATCTAAATGAATGTGGCCGCTTTTGTTTAGATCGAATTTTGTTGCTTCGTGTCTCAATATGAAAGTTTATAAAAGGTATTAGAAAAATCTTGACACACTTACCGAGGTCGCTTAATGAGACGTTTTTCAAAATTCCTTTTCAGTCACGAGATATATTTTTTTTAAAGGAGTGGCGCTAGTGGACCCGTGTACGCGCTCTTAACTCTCTTATTTATTCACTACCGGTTGCTGCTTCGTTGTCATCTCTGCTCTGCAAACTGCTTTCTATAGCGGTGTTTTTTCAGTACTCTGCTCTTGATATCCGGCGCTGGTCAGCAGATTCAGAACAGCTACGTGCAGCTGCAACAGGAGCTCTGCGAACTATTCGTCCACACGCTGAAAATTAAATGTTTTATACTTTATTTCTGAAACTTTATTCGCTTAAAGTAGATACAATGAATCCAGCATTAATTTATTCTCATCTTCGAGTCGATGGATGGACGAATTTAAACTACAACAATAAATAACAACATAATACAGTGATATTGCAGCAATAGCATTGAAAAATTATTGCATAATGTTTATATATTTTTTTTAAAGGATACACACATACACACTAGTAACTTTTAGATTCAATGTTAAAAACTTTGGAAATTAAACGCTTTTTTCGCCTTCTGTAAAATCATATTTTTGTAACCGACTTCACAAAAAGGAGGAGGTTCTCAATTCGTCTGTATGTTTTTTTTTTTTATGTGTTTTAGGTCAGAACTTTTTTCTGGGTGAACCGATTTGGATGATTCTTTTTTTATTTGATAGGTGGTGCTTTACATGTGGTCCCATTTAAATTTGATCAAGGTCTGACCAGCACTTTTTGAGTTATCCTTAATACTGCATATTTTTTCCACTTAGTTTATATGGATGATGTGTTAATAATTTTTTGTCACTGTTATTTACACGCTAAGTAGTGGTATACGAATTTGTGTTGGGTAGGTACCACAACTAAAACGTAAAAATAAAAACTATTTTACAAAAAAACAACCGACCTCCAAAAAAAAAAACAAAACCAAAGACACCGACTTCCGAAATTAAAGTTATTTTTCACGACTTTTAGTGGTTTTTTTGGAACTCGGTTGTTTTTTTGTAAAAAAGATTTTTTAGTTATTAGGTATTGATAGTACACCGTCCATAATACAGTGGTATTGTACCCAAAGCATTGCATAATGTTCGTCAAACATTTTTTAAAGGAAATACACTCCCCGTGTGTGTTTCATATGTTTGAAAATATACAAAACATACACAACCGTATATTCTAAGATTTTTACATAGATTGCTTTTTTTTCAGATGAGTAATATTACATACTGACAATGGACCTACTCCGTAACCTGCGCACGCGTCCTGTCCATATGCACGAGTTCAGAACTTTGGACCTCAACATGTCCATGCTGCCTTCGGTTGTTGCTTTCTTCACTTCGTACACTGTTATAGTGCTGCAGTTAAATAATGTATTGTAGATAGAAAATGCCGGCGCGTAGCGTGTCGCTACGGCCTCAATTTTTCATAACGAGTTTAACACGATAAAACTGATTCAAAACCTATGACACATATAGATATTCGTAAACCTTGATTAATGAGGATTTTTATGATATATAACACTAATAAATTGGGTTATTAACTACGACATCAACACATAATATCTACGGAGCGCGCATCGTTCGTAAAAAAATTCTGACCAAAATGGCGGAGCGCGTCCGTTCAACCTTTTTTGACACAAATGTCTATGGTCAGATTTAGGGTTGGACTACACGAAAGTACGCGGAAACTAATAGGGAGCCACCTGGTGTAATTTTTTTGCAACAGTACAGTGTGCCAGTGGTATTAAAATTGTTTTGAACGGAGCAAATCGAATAAGCCTCAGATGAGGGCCTGGACGTTTGACCGGAAAATATTTTAAGTCTCAAACGGGGGTGAGACGTTAAAGCGGCCATGTGCACGTGTTCAGAACTCTGGACGTCAACATGTCCATGCTGCCTTCGGTTTTTGCTTTCTTCACTTCGTACACTGTTATAGCGCTGCAGTTAAATAATGTATTGTAGATAATATTTCGGTCGTATCGTAGTAAAGAACATCTTAGAAGTATATTTCAGTACCGCAGCGCTGTTTGCGCTATGTCAGCGCTGCACTCTGTAGGTGTGCAAAACAGCGGTTTGTAACCCGCTCACTGCTCGCTTTTGGATGAGGGCTAAATATTATTTAGTGTTGCTGAATTTATGATATAAACTCTTTGGCAGACATAAATTTACCTTCAACTGACAGTAAGCTGTGTTGAACTCCAATAATAGCGCTGTTTTTTTATTGCGTACAGCTTTTCGCTACTTTGCTGCAATAACACGATCCACATAGTCATAGTGCAATATTTTTAAATGCAAGATGAGGATAAGGACCCCTTGCATATGATTCTGCTTCAAATAATCAAAACAAGTCACTCAAAATTCACGCCCATGAACCCCGTTTATACCTGCCTACTATCCGCAATATTAGTCTGGCCGCTATTAATTTTGCACCGATGAGCATTCAACCAAGCTCAGCTAAAATAATTAACAAAGTCTCGATTATTGAGGGTTTGACCTCAACATTATTTTCAGCTGAAGGCTGAAGCACACATTACAATATTAGAAATTATATCAGTAGTCTTTTTTATGCAAACAATTACTTTGCCACCCTTCGCTGTCATTAGAAAATTAGATTAAAAACCAGCGCGACTTTTTATGTCGTCCAACACTTATCGTGAAAATACTAATAGTCACGTATAATCGGACAGTTGTACTACTCGTCAACTGGATAAATTGGTAGCGATGAATCTCACACCGTTAAAACATCTTTTATTCATAGAAAATGTGACATCTGTGTTCAGAAATTACTTGTGTTTAAAAAGACGTACTCGTATTATCGTACTATTTTGGGTATTTATTGAAGCATTCAACATTTCACTCACTGCTGTGGCCAACTTTAGGCCAGAAAATAAATATCAAGTTCATTACAATCAACAGACGTATTTCTTTTTGTCCACCGGCTTCTCCATTTATTTATTGATAGCATCTTTATATTACTCTAAAAGATTTTACAGACTTCTATTAAACTTTGATACGTTTTACAAATATTTTAATGACGGAGTCTATTACCGAATAATGTTGAAAGCACAAAAAGTTTTAACATATGGAGTAGTGCCCGTTTTATTTTTTATAATCCTTGTGTTCACCTACTTTCGTTCAACCAACAGTGCTGGTAGTATGGGGTGGGTAGTCACCATAATAGCATTGTACTGCAATAGCATGTCGGACACCCGTTACCTCCACCAATATTTTGTAATGTACTGTATTTTGTTCGTGGTTTCTGAGCAACTGAAAGCAATCACGCGATCAATAGATAGCGAATTATCGGCGATGAGAGAAAACCATGGAGATGTCGAAGATTTGTCGAATATAGCCGTCAACCACAACAAGTTAAATAAATGGTTAACAGCGTACGAAAATATTAACGACAGTTCTAACTTATGTAATTCAATGTTTAGCGTACAGGTAAGTTTATAAATTAAATACAAATATAAAAATTGATTTCACCTCCATTTTTCACCAATCTTCAAGGAAAAAGTTAGTGCTAGTAGTATAAGTATTTTAATATAATATTAAAATATCTGTTTTATTGATTTCAGTTGACGATCATGCTTTTGATGGTGACCGTGTATTACATAATATGTATGTATACCATCACTATAATAACCGTTGGGGTACGTATATACTTGAATGTTTAAAATAACTTGTAAATACCATATTAAAAATAAAAAATTAAAAACATGTTTGATGATTATGAAATACTTAAGACTCAATTTTAGTAAACGGTATTTTTTTATGTAGAAGGAGTATCTCGATGACGATAGTTTTATAACAGTAACATCCTTTTAGGAGAATTTTTATTTTGCTGTATAGATCAGTTTTTACAATTACATTTTTGGAAAAAAATAATGTTAAACATAGAATTAATGTTAATAACATACGAGTACTTCTCCGTTTTCAATCAGTTTCGTTATACCCTCTTATTTCTCCACCACAGGGTGCAGCATCGTGGTCATTGCTGTTACCCAACCTGCTTTCGATGGCGGTATTTTTCAGTGCTCTGCTCTTGATATCTAGCGCTGGTCAGCAGATCCAGAACAGCTACGTGGAGCTGCGACAGAAGCTCTGCGAACTGTGTGTGCACACGCTGGAAAGCAAGTTTATGTTCTATATATTTGTATAGCCCAAAGAATATTTAATAAGTTACCTAGCTCAATAAAAAGTCTAAATTTAGTCAATTTCAAGCGTAAATTGCGTACTATATTAATACAGAAATGTTACTATTGTCTCAGTGACTATTTTAATGACAGTTCTTTGGCATACTAATAATGTTTGTATACACTTAACATGACTATTTATGCATGACGACTCTAATAGTAAATCTGTGGACAATGTCAATTTTAAATGTTTTTCTTATCAGTAACATAATTATGGACATTATAATTATTTAGTATTGACATTGTAGCATTTCGTTAAATATTGACATTACCTGACTTTACCTATTACTTTTTTTTTTTTTAATTTTTAATGATACTACCGATTTATTATAAATTAATTTACGTTATTGGCAGAAGCCTCCTATAAATGTATATTTGTATGACAAATTGCAAAACATAGAGGAACTTGTGTTTACAAATAAAGACTATTGATTGATTGATTATACTTTGACATAATTTCTTTATTCTTAACTAGTGACCCGCCCCTGCTTCCTGCGGTTTTTACGACTAGACAAAACATCGAGATTTCTTTACTATGTGTGAGTTTAATATTAAAGTATAATAATCACAAACCTTCCATAACAAAATCTCTACATTATGGTTGAATTTCGTTACGTTCTTTAGAAGTACAAGGTGGTCACACAGAGAGAGAATTTATAAAATATGTACGAATATCAAATTATGAAATCATAGTCCAAGATGAAGTTGCAGGTAGATAAAAAAGAATATGATAAAAAATGGCGTTGTGCATTAATTGTAGAACTCTATTCCAGATGAGAAATTCTACAAGGTGGCAAAGGACCTACTCCGCTACGTGCGCACGCGTCCTGTCCGTGTGCACGTGTTCGGAACTCTGGACGTCAACATGTCCATGCTGCCTTCAGTGGTTGCATTCTTTACTACGTACACTGTTATAGCGCTGCAGTTTAATAATGTGGTGTAGATGATAGATTGATGATAGACATAGATGATACAAAATGTTTTAGATTTATTGTTTTCTTTTAAACTTAAGTTGTTAATTTTTAATGCAGTTTGACTAATTTAAAGATTTCTTACGTAAAGTATTTTATTAGGAAATTTAGCATGTTACTAATAGTTATCTTATTGCCTTACGATTTCACATCTAGCTGTGTCCTGGATTGTCTCAAAAAGAATGAAATAATTTTTGATTATGATTATGATTTAGTAATCTATGTATTTAGTTACAAGTTCTGTCTAGCACAAATATCTGACATTTTAACAGCACAACTTCTAAGCTAAAAATGATTGCGAAAGTGTTTCTATCTCTCTCACGTATCTACTGAAATAACTTTATAAAATATCTTTATTAAAGTATTTTATGCTCATTGACATTTTAATCGTTTTTCTGTTTTTAACCCAAAGAATTTAAAAATATACCTAAGCATCAATTTTTATTTTCTTCTACAACTATTCCTCGTAACTATTAATCAGCTTTAAATCGGCTAAAGTAATGAACAATGAATAATTGTTGTAGGTAGTCTGTCCTCATCGTTATTCCTTATTAATGTTTCGAAGTTAGTTTGTGTAATTTTTACGCAAACAATTACTTTACCACCATCACTCGCATTAGAAAATTGTATTTAAAACAAATAAACACCGCTGCTAGTTTTATCATCACTTATCGTTTAACAATTGCCAGTACAGGATAATCCAACAGTCACACTACTCGTCCGTCAAGAAACAAACTCCATTTAAATTATAACTATGAATCTCACACCGTTAAAATATCTTTTGTTGATAGAAAATTTGACAACCGTGTTCAGAAATTATTTGTGTTTGAAAAGACGTACTCGTATTATCGCACTTCTTTGGGTAGTTTTAGAATCATTCAACATTGCACTTGGTGCTGTGACCAACTTTATTTCTGGAAGTAAATATCTAGTTCACGCTCAACGGATATATTTCTTTTCGTCTACCAGTTTCTCCATATATGTAATGATAGCATCTTTGTATTACTCGAAAAGATTTTACAGCCTTCTATTAAATTATGATGCGTTTTACAAAATTTTCGATGATCAATCATATGCCCAAAGAATGTTAAAAGCGCAAAAGGTTTTAACATCTATAGTAGTGTCGTATTGTGGTTTTCTAACATTAGCATTCGCCTATGTGCGGGTGTCCGGCAGTGATACCTCAGGTCATACTATAGTGGGATTTGCCGTCAACATAATATTTCAATACATCAATACCATGAGTGACTTTCGCTACGTCTTCCAATACTTTGTAGTGCATTGTATTTTGTTCGTGGTTTCTGAGCAACTGAAAGCAGTCACGCGATCAATAGATAGCGAATTGTCGGCGATCAGGGAAAATCAGGGAAAAATGGAACACGGAGAAAACTTGTCGAGAGTAGCCATCAACCATGACAAGTTAAACAAATGGGTGAGAGCGTACGAAAATATTAACGACAGTTCTAACTTGTGCAATTCAATATTTAGCGTACAGGTGAGAAATTCAAAATTCATAATAAATGTTAGTTTTGTAGTAGTACTTGTAATATATTTTAATATAATATTAAAATATCTGTTTGATTGGTTTCAGTTGACTATCATGCTTTTGATAGTGACCGTGTATTACATAATATTGCTGTATACCATAGCTATAATAACCGTCAAGGTACGTATGAACTTGAATATCTGGAACAAATTTTTGGTAAAATATATCTGATTTAAAATAAAAACATCAATATAATGGCACAGTCAAAACTGTTAAAAATAATTCAGAAGTACTTTTGACTGGTTAAAACCATTTGAACAATTAATAACATTAAACTTAGGGTCAAAGTCAGTTAGCGATTAGAAATTTGGTATTTATTTGAAAGTAATCGAGAGAGAGAGAATACAAACCGACAAGAAAAAAACAAAACAGACCGTCCAATACTCATTTTTGTGAAAACAATCGCTTTCTCACCCTGACCAGTCACCGATACTGGGTTACCGAATCCCTGCATCGTAATTTTACTTCGTGTGTTTGCCATGACGGCTCAGACGCCGTTATCCAGGGTCTCTGCCGGATCACGGAATTACTCCGTTGCCCACCGTCAACCACGTGGAGGTGCCCTGGATTGCAAACACACGAAGAAATAGATCTCTTAGATCCACGTATGAATTGCAAACAAGGTCATTACAAATTTTAGAGCACTGTATGCGATACTTCGGTTTGCTTGGGGGGTGGGTTGGCAACTTCGAGCGGGAATTTTATGGCTTCTTTTTTGAAGTCATGGCTAAATCTGGAGCCGATGGAGCTATATAGACCTTGAATTCGGATTCAGCGACCCCGAAAACATATATAGTAAGCGTAGTAAGACTCTAAAGTCAGTTTTTTTGCAATTATTTCCTGGCGTTAGTGACCCCAATCTCTGTTGCTGATCTGGTTTCGAGTTTCTAATATTATCAGGTTATGGGGTTTTAGTGTTCATGGAGTATAGGAATGATGGAGTTATGATTTTACGGGTTTAACTGGGATAAAATGCTTAAATATTAGATATTTCACGTTGTACGGTGTTTTTGGGCCTATTTTTTGAGGTTATGGCTAAACCTGATCCGATAGAGCTAAGTGGACCTGAAATTCAGATTCAGCGCCCCAAAAACATAACATAGTAAGCATAGTGAGACCCCCAAGTCAGAAACTTTTTTTTTTGTGAGGGTCTGTGTAATCAGTTTAAGAAAATAGGTAAATAGTTCAAGCGAGTAAATTTTTTACCAAAACGATTTTACAACAAGCGAACACTTTATTTACAATTTTTGTGTATGACCAAACCCATTAGGTTAATACATTTTTGTGTTTTTGTGTTTTTGATTTTTGAATAATTAAAACAATTTTTTTTGTAGTGATTCTAGATATAATTATGGCTTATTGTTTAAACTGATTTTAATATAGAAAACGCGTTCTAACTTAACAATTGTGTCGTCTTTAACATAAAATACATAGATAAATGATTAGTCTTGCTGCGCTCGACTTGATACCGCGCTATTCAGAAACAATAGCTCCGTGAATGCGGCAACTCATTATTGTAGTATGTGTAAGACATCGCCACTTGACATTTGTCAGTTGACATTGTGAGTGAAGATTGTGATACCAGCTGCTCAACTGTTACCCGAGTTAATGGAAAAATATTTTATGCTGTGGTCTATTATTTAAGTTATAAATGTAGCTCAGAAAATACTTAAAAATGAACAATAAATTAAAATCAAAAGTATAAATATATTCGTGTATACGTTAGGTGTAGGTTTCTTCGTTAGAAAAATGGAAGGTAGGTATGTACATCGATGATTAGAAGATTAAAAAATATTAAAAAATTAATAATTCGTTCATTTTTAAAAATGATTCTAATGTGTTCTCTCACGTATCCTTCATCCCCTCGAATATTTTTTTCGCAAATATTTTTGATGTACAGACACGAAGTTTACATTTCAGGAACATGAGTCAAAATACGAAAAATAAAGTTGCTTTTCCCGTAGTAAGTCAATCAACTGATTGCTCATTTATTATGGGAAGACGGTTTTTTTTTATTTTTTCGGTCCATGTTCCTTGGGGAAAGTTGTTCAGTTTCATGGATAGAATCACTCCTTGAAATAGTGTCAGTAGTTTTTACACCTTAAGTGTATAGATTACAAAAATAAACATTAAATAATTTATAGAACTAGGTTAAGTATATAATAACAAGGTTAGATAAATGAAATAGGTTATATAATAAAATACAAAAACAACAAATTCACATTATAAAAATCTCATCCACGGGGAACTTGATTCTTCTATACGCGGCAACACTGAATGGCGTTTAGAGTTCATGTTATTTTATGTTGAAATTCCGAAATTATACGATACTTAATGATGGTGTGTGATACCAGTGTCGTTCTTATTTCTTGTAGTATTATTTTTACACAGTTTCACTACGCAAACTGGCATTTTACTTCGGATTATGCCCAAAATTTATTAAAACATTTGGCACATACACGTCACACACAGCTTGCAGTGTGACTGGCTAGGGTACGCCGACTTCGGCGTACTATTTGTTGCCGCATTTGACAAGTACTCCGGCGGTATCTAGTCGAGCGCAGCGAGACTAATCATTTATCTAAGGTAAAGTAGTTTTTTTTAAGAATCTTGATGACTGTCAGTCTATTTTCTGTCTGTCATCAAGATTCTTAGAGTCCTACTTATCAAAAAGTTGCTGAATAAACAATGATGATAAATAATCCAACTCACGAAATTTCATGATGTGCGACATCATATTCCTGGTTTTTCAAATTACAAAAGTTTTGTTTAACTCTCTTATTTCTCCACCACAGGGCGCTGCGTCGTTGTCATCTTTGCTCCCCAACCTGTATTCGATGGCGGTGTTTCTCAGTGCTCTACTTTTGATATCCCGCGCTGGTCAGCACATTCAGAACAGCTACGTGCAGCTACGACAGAAACTCTGCGAACTATGCGTGCACACGCTGGAAAGTAAATGTTTTATACTTTAATCTTAAAGTAGCGTTCAAAATACTTATAATAAATCCAGCATTCATTCATTACTATTTTCATCATCGTCTCAATGGAAGAAAGAATTTTAACTACAACAATAAATAAAAACATGATACAGTGGTATTGCTCCAAAAGCATTAGGTACATAATGTTCGTCGACCATTTTCTAAAGGAAGTACGCTTCCCGTGTATGTTTCGTATGTTTGAAAAAATACACAAAGCATACTTAGCCATAATATACAGAGTGGTGACGACATAACGACATTAAATGAAAATACGATTCCCACTAGTTAATCAAAACACTTTAAAATTATCAAATTGGGTATTACACTAAAATTAAAAAAAAAACTTTTTCAAGCAAACTAAATGCGAAAATAATCCAAATTAAACGCAACAGCCTTTATAATATTGTTTACTAACCTCATCTGACCTGTAGGCACTATACTTACGTGTAGTGTAAATAAATATTGTGTGTAGTAGGCACCATTTATGTGGCGGTCCCTTGTGTGTATAAAGTTTAATTCATGTAGGTAACAATAATCTAAAAAAAATGATGCACTGAACAAACTCCAGCAAAAACCCTAGATGTATTTCTCTCCTTTTCTTGCACAATAAATCTTCCGAATGCGGAAGTGATTACAAACTATTTTTGCCTACACTTACTTGTTTAGACAAAAATGTCGAATTGACAACGTAGCTATCTTCTCAGTTTACTAAACGAATAATGCGTGCAACAAACTTTGTTTGCTTATGTTAATAGGAATTTTGTCGTTATGGTTATTAGGTCTAAATTCAATCAGCAATACAATACAATATTGTATTATTTTTGAGTAGCGAGCCGCACATTGTATTTGGTTGTGTTTTACGCATGTAGGTAAATGAAATTGTTTTGATGTGAATGACCTAATGAACTTGCGTGGCGAAATCGTAATGTATTCACATCATGTCGCACTGATAATACAATACTGTTGTAACTCAAAATATGACTTTTTTTCAGAATCGACGAAAAAAAAAAGTGAATAATAATTTTTTCGTCGATTCTGAAAAAAAGTCATATTTTGAGTTACAACAGTATTGTATTATCAGTGTGATGTATTAAAATGGTTAAAGTAAAAAAAAAACCTGCGGCTATTTTTTTATAATTTGATAATTTTTGGTATACGTACCACTAACGCGATACCCAGTATGTGATTTCAATTAATGTCATATTATCCCCCCCAGTCTGTATGTATGATTTTTACACAGATTGTGTTATTTTCAGATGAGGAATATTACAAGCTGACAAAGGACCTACTCCGTTACGTGCGCACGCGTCCTGTCCGTGTGCACATGTTCGGAACTCTGGACGTCAACATGTCCATGCTGCCGTCTATTGTTGCTTTCTTCACTTCGTACACTGTTATAGCGCTGCAGTTTAATAATGTCTTGTAGATACTATATTGGTCGTATCGTAATAAAGAACATGTTAGAATCAATACGATATATTTTTGGTATTTGCTTATGGTGAAGTAATTATATTTAGTCATTAACATCATTTTGAATTCAATTTGACTAAAGAAAATATTTATTTTATTTTATGTGATCTTGTATGTTGAGAAATGCTTTAGCTTGCTAATGATTTCTCTTTTTGCCTTTAAGTACGAGTATTACCTATTCATCTTACAGTTAACGATTGTCTTGAACACGGGTGATCATACTTTTACGAACGTATTCGTCTTTCTTCTCGTAACCACTGCAGTTACGAGTTTGCACATATTTCTGAATTTTTAATAGCACAAATATGCCTAGACTACCTGAAAGTATTTTCTAAGTCTATAACGTACCGCCCGAAAAAAAAATGTAGAATACAATGCTTTGCTTTGTGTATATCCTGAACAATTTCAATATAACCATTGTAAACAAGTTTTGTCTTATTTCAAAGCTCCTGTACCATCCCGGGAAAAGGTAGCTATCCTTTCGTAGAAGTAAAGGGCTGTAGTTCACTTCATTATAAAAATGGATTTAAGTTACTGATATACGAGTATTCTTGCAAACCATTACCACCACCATCATCGAGTACCTACAGCATGCAGGTCCCCACCTGCCCCGTGTTTTAGCCATGCTGTTCTCGTTTTGTATCCGTCATTCATACTTGCCGGTCGGTTGAGGACGGTCGTAGTATTGTTTTTTAACAATACCCTGATTACTGCCCTGATTTATCAGATAAAAATCATTACAGACCGATCTCATTAGCGACAGTCATTGCGAAGGTATTTGACAGCAAGCTTAGTGCTCAGTTAAACAATGCAATAACTTTGCACGATTCCCAGTTAAACAATGCAATAACTTTGCACGATAATCAGTTTGGGTTCAGGCCCAAACTGTCCACTCATAGTGCTATACTGAGTTTAAAGCATGCTGTCAGATATTACATGGATCGGAGCATGCCTGTTTACGCCTGCTTCCTCGATTTGTCCAGAGCTTTTGACCTGGTTTCCGGCAGTGATACGGGAACCAGGTTAATAATGTTATATGGTCTGGAGCTCTGTCGGACGCGTACCGGTTGGAGTGCGGGGTGAGGCAGGGAGGATTGAGCTCACCAACGCTCTTCAAACTGTGTATCGACGGACTTGTTGCCGAGCTCAGCAGCCGCCATGTTGGATGCCATGTTGATGATGTTTGCTTTAACAACATCAGCTACGCTGATGATATGGTGCTGCTGAGCGCGTCAATAGAGGGACTCAGACAGCTAATAAGCATTTGCGTAACGTACGTTCATACACATGGCCTAAAATATAACGTCAAACAGAGCGAGCTTATGGTTTTCAATGCGGGTTCTAACTTTCCGGCGTAGGTTCCACCAGTAAGGCTATGTGGGGTGCCCTTGGAGCGGGTACATACGTTTAAGTATCTGGGCCATATTGTGACATCCAACCTGAAGGACGACGCTGATATTGAACGAGAAAGGAGGGTGCTGTTGGTGAGGGTGAATATGATTGCCCGCAGGTTTGCTCGTAGCTCCAAGGATGTGAAGATCACCTTGTTTCGAGCCTACTGTATATCTTTTTATACGAGTAGTCTGTGGGTGTGTCATTTGTACAAATCCTACAGCGCTCTTCACGTTCAATATAATAACGCGCTGAGGCCATTGCTGCGGCTACCTCGCTTCTGCAGCGCATAGGGAATATTCGCGAGCGTCCGCATTGACATTGTAAACAACACGAGAGCTGGACCGATCAGGCGATGTCGCCATCTCCACTTTCCCCACTACTCAAGCCGCTCTACATAAGCGAGCGCGCAGCGAGGAGGGGATCTATAGTCCGGTTAGGTAGCCAAGACCTCTCAGGGTCATAACTTCAAGATGACATTCAAAAAAAAAAAAAAAAGAGGGGATCATTCTTGTCGCAGGCTCGGCCCGGTGCACATGTTGTAGCACTTAGATACTGATTTGTAGTCTGAGTTAAAATCATTAGGAATCTAATCTGAATTATTATTATAGTGAATTAATAACTATTAAGCTGTGGTAATTCAAATTCAAATTCAAAATCATTTATTTCAATCCAATTAAAAGATCATATGTTAATTATGTTGAACATTCAAATAAAATTTAAATTTAAATCATAATAAATAATCGTATTTAAAAATAATTAATGAAATAATACAAATAGAATTAAAGTTATAAATTCAAATAAAAAAAAATAAAAAAAATAGGTACTAATACGCCTGCCTCTGAGTCATTTGCTTGTTTGTCATTACATTAATCATATAACAATGGTTAATGTACTGACAATCAAACCTGTTCGCAAATACGCTCAGGATAGTGTTGGAGGTGGTCCGGAGCCTGGGCCCCAGAGATGTGCACCGCTTTCGCATCGTCGTGTAGAAACAGTCGACACGGGCGTCGGCGAAAATCCCCGACGCGCTACAATGCCGGGGCTGCCCCAACAACACCCTGAACGCATTATTATACTGAACACGGAGAGCGTTGTACTGCTTCTGGGTATATGAACCCCACAGGCTGGCTGTGTACAGGGACGTACAAAACGCTCTGAAAAGAGTTATTTTAACGGCCCCCGAGCAACGAGCAAACCTGCGGACGATCATATTGGCCCTCACAGACAACGCCCTCCGCTCCCTATCGATGTCCGCATCGTCCCTCAGGTCAGAGGTCACGATATGCCCGAGATATTTAAATTGTTGAACTCTGTATAACTGGACACCGTTCAATCTAATAGGTGGAACAAAATCCGGGCAGCTCCGACCCCTGGCCCGAAAGACCATGCATTCACTCTTCTTTGCGTTATAGAGCAAACCGTGATCCAGTGCGTAACGCTCGCAGATGCCCAGCAACCTGGACAGACCACACACCGAGGCGCTCAGCAGCACCATGTCGTCCGCGTAACTAATATTGTTGACACAAACACCGTCAATATGACAGCCGACACGGGTGCTGCTGAGCTCCTCTATCAGTGCGTTCACGTACAGGTTGAAGAGCTTCGGCGAGGTCAGCCCTCCCTGCCTCACCCCGCACTCCAACCTGTACGGTTCCGATAGAGCACTCGACCATCGAACAACGTTGACCTGGTTAAGATACCAGTACTTGAATATTTCTATCAGTTCGAGAGGCATTGAGATGTTATTTAATTATTGCCATAAGATGTCATAGCTAACCAGGTCGAACGCCCTCGAGAGGTCGAGAAAACAAGCATAAATAGGTGTGCTCCTATCGGAGTAGTACCTGACAGTTTGCTTCAAACACAAGATAGCTGACTCCGTAGAAAGTCCCGGTTTAAAACCAAATTGATTGTCATGAGTGTTTACATACCGGTCAATCTGTGTATTAAGCCTACTGAAGTGAAAAATATTTATCTTTGTTGTGTGGACTGAGGGACCACAGTTTAGTTGTTATATATTTTTTAAATATTTTATGCTTTGTGGTCTATTATTTAGTAAATTTCTTTACAAATTCTTTACTAAATGTCTGTATTCACAAAACCTCCATTTTTAAAATACTTTCCGAGATCTGGCTGTTGGTCTGTAAGAACTGAAGGACCACACTTTTTGAGCAGTAGTTTTTAACATATTTGTTTACAAATTCCCAGATTCGTTCTACAATTGTTTTAAGTCTATTAACAAACCCTGGGATTTTTATTTTGCGAATTCCGATATGGTCCCTCAGTTCACACGCACATGATAATAAAGATATAAACAAAAGTAACAAAATCTAATAAATTTGAATATTTAATTTTGATATTGTGTTACCACATTTTTTAATCGACTCAAATATAGGGTCTTGAATTTATTCGGAACTATGTTTTTGATTTTTTCCTAAGTTTTCTATTATGTTCCTAGGTATAGATATTCTAGGGAATCCGCTTCGTTTGAAGAAATAGTAGGTACTTTGTAGGGGATTTTATTAAAAACTCCTATTAATTTACACTATATATGTATTACTTATATACTTATTTTTTTTTTTGTTATTGGCTTCTCGCAGGGCTACCTAGGAGGTTGTCGGCTGCTTAACTGGACATGCCTGTGGTTGCCCTAATAAATTAAGGCCCCCAGCCAGAGCTTATAAAACTTACAAACTAGGCGACAACATGCTAAGGGCACCCCCTGCGGGGTACGAACCTTGGCTTAGGGCGTCGCTGGAAGAGGGCAGCAAGGGACAGGCTGGATCGGAATTATGTGTTCGAAACAGTATTTTGTCCCTGCTTACATAGTAAAACATCATGGTACAAGTAGTGGGTGGTCCTCACAGTAGGACTAAATATTACACAAGGTTCGGCCAATAACATGAAAGTGAGGCTTGGATATCAAGTTCAAGTCAAAACTTGCTCCCGCCAGGTTGCAACCTACTCGCGGGCTCTTTGTAGTTGCCTTTGTGTGTGTTACTTTGGCTATGAGAGTGTTTTTTGGGGTATTGACATGGTTTACAGTAATAAAGCTGGCCCTATGCTATTACATACAGTACTATAACGCGAATTGCTTCATATCTATAACTATATCTATTTGGCTTTATTCATTCAATCACATAATTAATTAAAATTCGTTATACGTTGCAGATTTTTGTGTCGTCGCCAACACCCTTCATAAAAGCAGTCACTTAGGTACTGTTTAAATAGAACGAACTAATAGATAACTGAGTACTTTGTGATTGTGCCTAGGTACGTTCTAGATCAAGGCCGGCCAAACCCAGGCACGCGGGCTACGAAGTCGCCCGCCAAGGCATTTGAATTTTCCCGGCAGCACTTCGGTCGGTCGGCTAGTCGGCGCACGGTGTCACCGCTTCCACCTGATTGGTCGTTTGAAAGTAAAACATGTCCGCCCGAACGCAACCGATCCGCGTCGTTCGAGTATTGTCGCTATTTCTACGTACCACTTGAATGTTCGAGTGCATTGGATTATTAATCAGTTTGTTGACAATTTGCTAACGTAAATTAAAGCATATTTTGTCTTTTTTGTGTATAAATTACCTTATGGATATGGTATTAGTGGTGGCCCGGCGCCGCCACAGTCTAAGAAATTTTGCTCATACACTAAATTATTACTTGTGAAATTTTGGAAACATCATTTACTTTTCAATATTTGTAAATATGTGAGCACCATGTATCTATTTCATAATTAATTTACCTGTCATGCGTTATATTTAATTATTTTTACCTATTGTGGTATAGTAATTTTATTCTAGGTGCATCGTCTTCACATATAATTATTATGTATACATAATATTGTAAAACATTTTTAAAAGAGTAACGGTGGAGTTTCTTGCCCATTCTTCTCCATACGAAACTACCTTTTGGAAGGGGCAACTAGAATCAATTCTATTTTTTGTAAATTTTGACGTTCAAAAGTGCGCCTATTTGAAATAAACGATTTGACTTTGTCTTTGACTTTGCTCACCTGGTAAATCTATTGGCCAGCATTGTTCTAGATCAAAGAAAATTTCCGCTTCACCATTCACCCGTATCCGTGGAGTATGTCTACCCCTACTTCCCATTTATTTTTATTTAAACACGAGTAGCAGTCTGAGCTGACTATTGCTATTGCCATCAACTGGGCACAAAACCAAACACTGGGCTACTACTGAGAAATTCGTAATCGAATAATAACTATTTTCATTAGGAGGCTGATAACAGCTTAAGCGAGGTCACTGTCGGACTGCAGAGAAAAGAAAAAGAACCGCGATGACACAACTCTGGTAATTTCTTGCAAAATATGAAGCAACTATCTATTGACAAAAAATCACAAAAAACTATTACGTTAATATGTTGCTTGTGGAAAATCTGACAAAAAATCAGAATCATATGTAATCCTTAAAATATTTTTTTAAAGGTATCTTCGTGATATTTTTCTATCGTATCAAATTAGTTGTAGGTATTATGTTTTCAACAGACTATTTATCTACCTTATATCCTGAAGAATATCTTCTTTTTTTTTTTGTTTACTACAGTGGATCATATAGTTTTAGGCATTATAAAACTTACGTTTAGGTCCTGTAGTCCCCATCAAAGCTTTTACAACAAACAAGTGTACTTCGTAATTCACCCAATCAGACAGTTGTTGACCCTGTGGGTTAGTTGCGTAACAACAGTAGAAATGGCTTCCATTTTGACAGTTCAACAACATTCATTGCATAATTTACGTTATTGAGCAGATACATTTTTCGAACATATTAAGCAATGGATTAGCAATAGGCTTCGAAATGATTCAGATTGTTATAGATAGTGTGTTAGGTAATTAGGTTGCAACACTTATTGTTGGCTGGTTTTATTCACAGATATTTTTATCGTCCCGGGAAGTTGGTAGGTACAAACAGACCAATTAAATGAAATGCCAGTAGAGTTCACTCTATGAACTGGTAACCTACTTCAACGGAGTAGATGACAACCTAATTGTTTTGCAGTGTCATGTCAAAGAGTCAAAGCGCAGCTGAAGTTGAAAGGAGAAACAAGTGGCTTCGGAAAAACATTATTAAAGTTCATTGCTATGGTCGTTTTCAATATATCTTCGTCGAGAAAAATGCTGTGGTGATTCTTGAAATACTTCAGAGATGTCAGCGAACTGTCAATAATGTTTTTACATACTTTTCATAGTCAGTGACGCAACAGCCTATTTGCATCACAGTTCTCATATCTACGTGTATTCAAACTACGCCCTTGTAGTACATACAAAGCAAACAGTCATGTCAACGTATCTACAATTCCACAGACACTTTAATTATGCCGTACAAATAAAGACGTTCAAAATTTCTCATTAGACCATTACAAAATGAGGTACTTACCTTATGACAGTGGTGCAAAAGAACTGTAAATAGTAGCCGACGAGGGCGGCGCGACGATAAAATGAAAATGAGGGGGCGGGGGGGCTCGTTAGCGAACGGTCTCCTACTGCGCTCCGCGATTGTCACCACCTCAATATCCAGCACCACCAGTCAACAAAAACGACCGTATCTTCAAAGTTTTAAGACTCAAATTCCGTCACCGTTAACACTTATAAAATGCCGTTGGAACAAAGAACGCATAAAATTCTGCAATACAAAGGATTTTCAGAAACGTTACAGACGTAATGTCTAATTAGATGATTCGTTCCTTGCTTTTGTGAGTGGATGCGAAATTTAAAAGCCCACAATGGATGTTGAGTGCGGAGGTGCTGTTCCTACCTAAATTAGTATTGTTCAGCTTTCGAGAAGTGCAGCAAGAAACTCGTTTACGAAAGGCCGAGTTTTATGGATTTTTTTATTTAAAAATCCAATAGTTCTGTATATTACGAGTACATATTAGCTAGCTGTTCCTATTGCAAATATTTTTATAAATATTCAATTGCTATTCTTTGGTATTATAATTTTAGGCCATTCTTACATCGTGTAGGTACGTTAATATTATTCAAAGAGGAGTCATGAATAATGAGCACATGCTAATAATGCAAATGCTTATTGACGTTGAGAGTTTTGTTATAAAGTTAGTAGGGCTCAGGTTTTTCTAAAATTATACGGCATCATAAGCAGCGTTTCACGAGAATCAAGTAAGGTATCGTATTCTTACGATATTTTTTCTTTTTTGTACATTTTATTAAAACTTCGGGACTTTCATTTAATGAGAATCCATTTATCTTACAAATTTAGATTTTTTATTAGACATTTTTATTAAGTTTTGCGTTAGGTACTTACCTAATACCTATGTTTTTAATTTATTATGTATATTACTCACAATATAACATATAGAATAATTTCGCCTTTGCATTTTTATAATAACAATGTAGAAAAAAAAATTCATGCTACATAAAAAATGTCTAATGCCACATTAATTTAACATTTCTAAGGCTTCATCACACACGACAAGTCGAAAGCCATAGCAATATGAAAGAGAAATTCAATCTGGCCGCCAACGACGCTATCTGTATGCTATCTGTAGACTGTAGTGGATGAATGAGCCACAAACAAGTGAGCCGGATATCTTCAGGTGTCGCGCACTCACACATGCGTCCTACACTTCTTTACACTAGCGTTCACGAGGTTGGAAAGGGTGGAGGTGAATGATTATGAATTAATTTGAAATGTTTGTAAATAGCTTTGATTTTTTGTGTTTTTGTGTCTGGATTACAGACGGACTTTACCAATCAGTAGGATCTTATAAGCTAAATGTAACGGAATATTACCATTGAGATAAAAAAAACTGTAGGGCCAATAAAAAAGTGTGCACTGCCAAGAAAAAACTTGCCGAAATCACAAAAAGTGAAAATAAAAAACAATTCAATCTGGCCGCCAACGACGCTATCTGTATGCTATAGTGGATGAATGAGCCACAAACTAGCGACTGTAGTCGTTGAATGAGCCAGAAACAAGTGAGCCAAAAATCGTCAGACTCAGTCATGCGACCTACTATTTTTAGGGTTCCGTATTTACACTAACGTTCACTTGGTGATAAGAGATGAGATCATGGTAAAATTGTTCAGGTAATTTAAGGTTTTGTGAGAAGTTCTTTTCTTTTTGTACCGCGGCCTTGGGAATCCATAATACTTAATTATAAATTAACGGCAATATTACTATTGGTGTTAAGATTACGGTTATACCTACCTACTGTTTTTTTGCCCCTCGCTAAATGAACAAATCGTTGCAAAGTGCACTAAGACGTGAATAACTTTCGGTAGACGTGGAAAAGTCACTTTTTTTGTTACTTTACACCTTAAATAAAATCATCATGGACAAAACTCTTTAACCAAAATGGGGTGATTGAGATGGATAAAGGACTGCGTGGGATTCTATTCAGAATCTGACCTAAAAATAATTCTTCATAAATTATGGTGGGTCTATAAGATTATTTATAATGTGTGCTATATATCTACAGCATCATCAGCCTACAGCAGTCCACTGCTGGACATAGGTCTCTCCAATTGCACGCCATTCAGCTCGATAGCTGCTACCCTGCGAAGATCTTCGCTCGACCTAGCCTGAGGCCTACCTCGTCCTACCTTACGTTTGCCAATTCGCGGTCTCCACTCAAGAACACGTCTACCCCAACGGTCATCATACCTACCTAAAGGAAATTATTTCCACAAGAACAAAAATTACAAGCGAATGTTAAATCGCTATAACAAAAAAATCTGTATTAGTTACAATACTATTCACTGCAGTTATTATAATGACTTATTAATCGCATTTATTTAAGTTTCTGACAACAACTGAAAACTTAAATTCGTCTCCTGATTACTTCGTAGCTGCACACATACACACGGCGCGATGAAAGAGCTCTCGGGGGGCAAACGTCAGACCTTTTAATGGTAACTGCTCGCTTGGCGTGTTTGAATGAAAAATAAGAAACGTATAACTGCCAGTAGGCAACAATGTGTTCTAATCTACTTCTAGAGAAGTTTGATGTGTTTGAAAAGATAAGGATAAATAAGTACGTAGATACAGTCAGCCCCAAAAAGAGGCATGCATGGAGAAGGAACCATTTCATTGTCAACAACCTTTGTTCCATAGCATTGTATCCACCATATAGGTACAGAACATAGGATACAATTTATTTTACCAAAACAAAGTAAACATTTGGCCCAAAACATCTATACACCCTATGACGAAAACAATGTAGGTAAACAAGACTGATAACGTCATATGACTAATATTGAATGACCTGTACCTGACCTGTGTTTAACTTTGAAGAACAAGAATATTATCTTTGTCCTCTTCATTTCCTGCCGTCCTGCAGTGTCATTTGTTTTAGATTTTTTATTTGAAATACAACTATGTAAATCATGAATGTTCATCACGAATGTTGCTTAGGTTTTTTTAGGTACGAGTAGTTACTCACCGAGTATTAGCATCTAATTAACATTCCATGATTTGATTTTGAGCATTGCGTTACAATACTGCACTAGCTCGACGCTCACTAAAGAGTATTCGCTTTTGTAACCGTTCGAGGTGCGAGTATTCGTATATATAACATCGATTAAAGCGTACTGCTCAGTTTTCCGTACTCATTGCTGCAATGTTACGAATTATATCATTACAGGTAGAGATCGTCTAATTTAAAACTGCACGCCCCTGCACAAAAAATTATATACAAACATTTCAAATGTCTATGCAATAAGCAGTGGAGGGACGTGCAATTTTAAACTGGACGATCTCTACGCACTGTAATGCTCGCGTGGACACATTAACTGATTAAATACTTGAATCTGAACCAATACATTACACGCAAAAGCTCCAAGTGAGTGACTACCTTTAGATATGATCGTTGTTATGACAATAATAATATGTCAGTCTGACGCATTGAAATAAATTGCAGTTGTTTATGGCATCGCAACTAAATACTCATTTCTAACACCTCTTCTCGAAGTTTAACTTCTGAATTGAATGAATTGTTAGATTTGTTTACCTCGTAATTGCATGATTACTGTCTAAATTTTGTGGGATTTAGGTAGATTACCTTGTTTTGGACATAAGGTGTATAGCTGTTCTGGGAAAAAACTTTTACTTTGTTTTGGTATAATAAATTGGATACTACGTTTTGTACCTGTACGCTGGATACAATGTTATGGAACAATGGTTGTAGACAATAAAGTGGTTTCTTATCTTTTTGGGACTTATTGGCATAATACAAAAGTTTTTTTTTTAATATTCGTGCATCTAAAAGAAACTATAATTTACAAAAATCTATACAGTGAGTCACAAGACTAAAATGTAAGAAAGTATGCTCCTTATAGAGTACTGAGTATAAAAGTGAACTAAAAAGTGGGTATTCTTCGGAGCTCTATCCCTGAGCGAGTCAAAGGAGGTTAAAGCGCGGAGGATGACGCAACCAACAGCTAGTAAATAACAATAATAATTCATGAAATTATAATTTTAGTCAAAATATGTTATTCATCTGACGCGATTTGAATGTTATGCAATAACGCGTTCCGATTAGTTTTAAACACTAATTTGTTTTACGTCAATGAAATAATATGATTTTAGTTTGAAATGTGAGACATTTTAATATTTTTTATTAACTAAGCATTTAATTAAAATCATTAATTTGTCAAATGTTTAAATCGCTTCGCCGAGCTGACCGTCTCTTCCGTCTGAAACTATTGGGTGACTCTGAAACAAAGGATTCAAATAAAATAGGTAGGTACCTAACTGAAAGAAGCAAGAACAAAACGAAATCTACTGCTCTACTGCATAAGTAGCCTTTTCCACCATTTATATGCACAGTGAAAAATAACAGTTAACCTAATAAAACGGAGCACAGAACAGCACTTTACTAAACAAGAACCGAAAAAAAGGAACCCCCTAATAGTAGCCAATCGCTTCTCCTAATACATAATTGACAAGAAAAGACTAACATTTTGCCAGAGTTTTTCCGCTCGTTTTAACCCGTCAGCTCAAATAAGGTTATCTGGCGATGCCCCGTGTGAACGAGTTATGCAAATTAAGTTATCTGTTTTCCAACGTCCAGTTAATTCAGTTCTTTCGCCAGCGCGCGGGCCGCTGCAGGGAATTTGTGCTGTTTTGCATTTTGATGAAATATTTTGTCCAGTCGCAACGCAAATAATGTTGCCTTCCACTGAGATTGTTTCAGTCTCATTTTATTAGATATGCTAGTGAGGATTTTTCTCAATGAACTCGACGTATTTTTAGGACTTTATCAGCCAAGCATATTATAAGTTGGGAGATTACTTCGCTGACAAAGATCTTTGGCTCAACACCTGGTGGTGCTCCACAGGGGCGCATAGACTAATTGATTAGTATTCGAAAATATTGTAGGAGCTGCTGAAGATTGTAAAAACTATCTTTGCATTGTATATATTCAACCTCTTAGTATTGTATAATTGCATAGCACATGTGTGCGCACTATATTCCTACTATAAAGCTACCATTTACTGGGTTCGTCTTTCATTGCATGAATGTGCCGTGGCGGCTGAGAGTATGTCATGCTCACTCAAATGTCGCGCTGGTGTTGGCGTGTGTGTTGGATCATTAAGTTACCTTCAAAATGATTGAGCTGAATGGTGCTGATCCATACGTCATGTTTGTGAATAGGCGCCGTCAGTAGGGACTGGTCATCTCTTAGCTGCCACGGCTTATTTTAATTTCTGAATTGTTTTTCTTTTTGTTTCTATCTTTCTAATTACGGACGCTTTTAACGTGCACGTCTTTCTACATCGTTCTCAGATGTATAATTTCAACATGAATGACGTAACCAATGTCTTTTTAACAATATTTTGATTTAAAAGTTTTTGCCCGTTCTTCTCCATAGGTACCTATTACGCTTTGGAATGGGCAACTAGCTTCATCTTTCTGACTGACAGACCCCTTCACAATTCAAAAGTGCCTGTAATTGGTTTATTTGAAATAAATGCTTTGAGTGTGAGTAGATACCATAGGCTTAAATATATTATATCAAACTATACAAGCTTAATTAAATCAAACGTAATCAACGTGTACCTAATCCTATTAATCAATGTCGTAACAACAGAGCAGTACACATCAATATCACATTCAATTAGGTAGCTAATAATGTCACGGATCTGTTGAAAAATAGCTCAGTTTAGTTTGTAACGAGGGGATCAGAAGCCGCGGCGTCATTAAACGGGCCTCGTAAAGACCCCGCGGGCACGGCTGGCCTGGCCGGCTCGCCCGTTACGTCCGCAGATGTTATCACAACATAAAATGCCAAAATTAAAACCTATAAAATATCGAGCCCCAACATGATTTATGTCATGCACGTTCCTGTAACACCGAATCCCTCCTTTCGTTATTGGAAGTCGTAAAAGGGATTTTTCGATTTTATCTCCCAAAGTAATACCGATGAGAAGTGGTTTTATGGAACTCAGGCAAATTAAATTCGGTGAACGTCATTATAGAATTGATATAATATCCGCAAAAGATGTCTTTCAATTACCGGATCAAGTGTATTTTCAACGGTCGCGGATTCTTCGAAAGAGTTACCGTGGCCCTGGCGCATAGACAACTGAAGGAACACGGGTAGGTTTTAGTCAGTAAGAGTCTGACACGCCCTTCCGCCCAGAGCGGGAGAGGTCATTTGATGATTTCCCACCCAAAAAAAGAAAAAAAAAAAGAAGGGTTTTCAACAATTTATGTTCTTAATAATATTAATTACTTTAAATTTTATTGTGTATAAGAAATTATGTAAGTACCCAAGTGAAACATTTCAGCTTGATTGAACGATGCAATTTATATCGGCGTGAAATGCATTACGCTAATGAAATTACTTAAAGCTCTCAAGGTCTTTCCCATACTCTGCATATTTTAATAACTCATGATAAATAATTATCCAAATAAATATGTCAACATTTAATTACTTAGTATGTGTGGGTTCCATTTAAACATTATTGTAATAGCGTCTGTCCAGTGCAGGTAGGTACTTGATTATGTCAATATTTTAGTTCTAAAACTGAACAAGGTCCTTTCATGTACCTATAAAAATATTGTGACAGTCATGGAAGCCAACGTCATCTGTCTACCTAAGCATCTTATAACTAAAAATATATATTATTATTATATTATTATATATTCTATCTAAGCATATTTTATCTAAAAATTATTATATATATTATTTACTTATTATAATTATATCTATCAGGGGTAAATAAAAGGTAGGTGGGGCGTGACAGGCGTTTCACTAGAGATCCTGTGCGGAGTATAAGCACGACTTCCAAAGTCCTGACTGACTACCCTCCACCACAAACCTGTTGGAGCAATCCGCCGTAATCTCGGTGTATCATTTAATAATCCTGTACTCATCAAAAAGTCATAATTAACAAACATGTGTCACCGCAACCATTTTACAGAAACATATTTTTTATTCCACCCGAAAGTTGTTGAGCCACGGGCTGTAACAAAATCCCGCTAAGCGATATATTTATAATTCAGTATTTCGTCCAAAAGGGGTGACAATGACAACACATCACAAACTGAGAACGTTTGAGCTTGGGCCGCGGTAAGTTCGCCATTACGCAAATAAGTGGTTTGCCTACAAACTGCTAATTTCAGAAAGTGAAACTTGAGCCGTTCTAAGCTCGGATTTAGGTGACCTTTTCTGAGGGTTTAGTTTATATAAAAACTTTGTGCGTTAACTTTATTTTTGGGTGTGAATTTAATTTAGAGTTTAGCCAGGTAAGGGATTCTGGTGTTTCTTTCTTTAATTTAGTCATAGTAAACGTTATTAAAGACTTAGTCATCACAGATAATGTTTATAGGTGCTTGTCTAGGTTTATTTTACAAGTGGACAGGTGTCGGCCAGAAGTTTTTGTTTGCTATGACTACTATTGCCCGATAGCTGAAAAACCGACTAGGTACATGACATTATCTTTCAATATTTTCTTGGCACGTGATGACGAGAGTGAGTTTTAAAAATTGCAGCATTCGTGACCAATAATGTTGCCCGCATTTTTGAGTGAAAATTGCAAACTGAATTAGGCGACAGTCTGAGGATAGATAGATATGTCGCAGGCCGTTTGTATGATTTGGCATTATACATACGGCGCTGGCGCCGTCCGTTTGTATATCGTCGCCATTATCTAAAATTCAAATTCCTAAGGTAAATTGATGACGCTTCTGATCGCTTCCATTTCGTCAAGATAGGGTTTACCATGAGTATTAACAAGTTCGGCAGTAAACTAAATAAAAAATGAGTCATAATTAAATATTTAAATGGGTAATTAAATAAATATTAAGCAGTAAATGGTTTAACGTGTTGGCAGTTAACAAATCAGAATTAGTCGGTTAGAAACCTAACTTAGAAGTAGCTTTTGCCGGCCCGCTTGCTTTGCTCGCTCGGCTCGCTCACGGTTGGGCTGGTTGCCCTGGCTGCGAACAATTTGGCTCGCGCGTAGTTGGTCACAGTTCAACCTAACTTATAAACTGTCGAACTATTTACCTAATAACAGTCGTAAAAATGATTACCTAATCCGCCGAACACCAGTTCGCATAGACACTTGAGCGTGTTTTACAAGCCGGATATCTTCCCAAAACTTTTCCTAATCCACGGCTTTTTTTATTATACCGTTTGATATTCGTAACAATTATTGTTTATAGTAGACGTCTTTAAAATCACTTGTTTCTTGCGGCACGCACATGTTTTCATCTTTCTTTTCGGAAACACTTGCACTACTTCACGGCTTTTCTTTTTTGTTCTGTTTAGTAGCGCGCCAGGTGGTAGGAAATAAAACTAGGTTAATCAATTCCCCTAGTTATTATATATGTCGCAGACAAACTACTGCTCAGTTTGTTAAAACTGAGCAGTAAACTACATAACATACATAGGGTACCCATGATTATTAACAAGTTCGGTAGTTATGTCGAATTTGTTAATAATCATGGTTACCCTAAGATATGACTCTTGATGAAATGGATGCCTTTGCCTTAGGCATCTTACATAACGACGACAGTATGCAAACGGACGGCGCCGTATGTATAATGACAAATCATACAATGTGCCTGCGGCAACTACATTGATGATTCGATCGCCGTATATGTATACGGCGATCGAATCATCAATGGAGTTTCAAGAACTTTTACGTAATGCCTAAGCATTATACATTTTGCCTTAGGTATTACACATAACAGCAGCAGTATGCAAACGGACGGCGCCGTATGTATAATGACGAATTATGCAATCTGCCTTGGACAGATATACTGGTACAAAAGATTAGTTACAGCTATCTTCTCCTAATATTTTTACAGAATTTCGAAGTAAGTAGATAATAAAGTTGTATTGACAGAGTTCATAATTAATTTAAGTGTAGAGTTAATGAGATTTGTTTAAAAGTTAAATTTATCTTGTAAGAGACGGGGCTTTTCTTTTGTTTTTTTTTGTTTATTAATCAAAACGACAAAGTTTATAGCATATTTTTAAATTATAAACATACCACACAAACCATCGCGGGTTTAACAGTGGTATGGCCAGACACGGCAACTCGGTGCCACTACATATTACATCATTCAATTAGTACATAGATATTTTTCCTAGATCGCACTGCAATCTAGGAAGTATTTTTTTAATACCTTTGAGCAGTTCTTCTCATTTATAACATTGCATATTTCTATAGGTAACTCGTTCATATACACTGGTAGCATGCATTCCCACGTCCGCGTTCCATAAACATTCTTAGATTTAGGTACGATAAATGTGGGTAGGTAGGTCAAACAACGGAATGACTTTAGTCTTTCGTATTTACGAATATTAATTAAATTATGGTTATCCTCACTTATAACACGTAAACGTACCTTGTCAAAGACATTTACAATTTGGCAGTGCTTAAATAAGCCCGTGTCATTATCATGGAATTCATGTTTTATTCGTGTGGGTACAATCGTTTTTAAAATGCGTAACTGTATCTTGTAAATGTCTTCGACGTTAAGTCTTGTATGTACGCCCGTAGCTACTAAGGCCATAATCAATTACGGAGTCGGCCAGTGCCAGATACAATGTTCTAAGTGTTCTATAGGGTAGTTTATACTTAAGTATCGATAACTTTGCAAATATAGACCTAAGCTTATTACATACATAGTCGCGTAGTGCGGTGGTGGGGGTCGGAGCGAGACAAAACGCAAAACTGGATATTCTTGTACCTATATACGACTATAAATATACTAATACGGGTGGGTACATTGCTTAAGATCGCACGGCGTGCCTATATAATTGTTAATGGATGTTTATGTTATTTAATAATATGTACTGTTTGTTTTATTATATTTTGTTACGTAGATGTAGTACCAATTATTACACCTGACTTGGTCTCCGTACGTCCTTTTTGGGTAACCACTGAAAACCAGCGCCGTGCTGTGGGTCCCCTATAGCCATCATCATGCTGAGTGGAAGCCTTCTTGTCACAGTCATGACGTGCAGCTGTCGACTATTTCTGTTTTGTGCTCGTGATTAAAGATCTAGTTTGTTTGTTTCTTTTTATTAAATTGTTACCTGAGCTAATTTTTTTTTTTTTTGTACGCACGTGTTTCTGTGGCAAATAAACCTATTTTTCTTTCTTTTCTTCTTTCTTTTCTTTTCTTTCAATGTGCGGCCGCCAGTGGAAATTACTATCTAGTATGACACCAAGATACTTGTGTTGAGTCACCAATTCTAATTTCTGGCAACTACACACTGAGGCCGGTCGGTGAAGACACAGATGCTCATGGGCAACGACAAAAGGCACACAAGACGCCGTCAGGTAAGGCGAGTGTATATGCAATAGTTTGGTTCTTTTTGCATTAATCACGAGACCAACGTCGTGAGCCCACTTACATAAGAGGTCGAAATTACACTGCATCACTCTCTGTGCCTCACGTATGTCCCTGTGTGCGGCAACCAAACATGTGTCGAGTTAGGTACCTACCTACGTTAACTAATTAAGCGTTTATACAAGTGGGTAACAATTTGTAGCAGGTAAATTTTGACAAAAAATAATATGAGATGTAAATAAATATGTATGTACATATATTTAATATAGGTCCCTGAATTAATAAATGGATAATAGCAATTATTTGAAAACATTGAGGCTCTAAGAGAAATTCCGGTAAAAATACTTAAAAATAAAATATACGTACAGAAATTAAGATACGTTAACGTGGCGTTTAATTAAGATTTCTGTGTTCAAAGGGAAATTTTCGCTTTACATTCACAAATCCCTGTGTGAACCATTAACACCGACAACGTAGGTTTACGTAGTACAAAGCGTAATAACAAAAAAAACAAAGCAATTTGAATAAATATGAGGAACTTAGCATATCGTTGTTGGTAACCCCATTAAAAATTCATAGTTTTACTCCCAGTGCCGGTAAACAGGTACTACAGAACAACACTGTCTCAAGGTAACAAAGTTTTCAGTTTTTTCACAGAAAACTAAATACTTAACTTACAACACGAATTAGTCAACAAAGACTGGTCAGAGGACATCATTTAAAAAAAAAAACAACCGACTTCCAAAAAAAACCACTAAAAGACGTGAAAAATAACTTTAATTTCGGAAGTCGTTGTTATTTTTCACGTCTTTTAGTGTTTTTTTTTGGAAGTTGGTTGTTTTTTTGTAAAAAAGTTTTTATTTTTCACTTTTTAGTTGCGGTACCTACCCTATACAAATTCGGATACCACTACTTGGTGTGTAAATAACAGTGACAGGAAATTATTAACACATCATCAATATAAACTAAGTGGGAAAAATATGCAGTAGTAAGGATAACTCAAAAACTCCTGGTTAGACCTTAATCAAATTTAAATGGGACTACATGTGAAGCACCAGCTATCAAATAAAAAAAGAATCATCCAAATCGGTTCACCCAGAAAAAAGTTATGAGCTAACACACATAATTTTTTTTTTAAAAAAACATACAGACGAATTGAGAACCTCCTCCTTTTTGTGAAATCGGTTAAAAAAGGTATAATTTATTTACATTTTCACACCACCTGCTCGACAATGTCTAATTATATTATAATATAATATAACGCGCAAACCTAACCTACAGTAAGTCATTAATAAAGCCCTGGGGTCGAGCCGGGCATTAATAGTGTACTGAATTTCGTTATGACACGCTCTCATTGATGTGATTTGTATTTGGAACATTGAAATCTCAAATAAAAATCGCATACCAACATGTTCCATAGTACTTACTAATCCCATGCATTTATTTACCATTGAGAGCTGCACTAAAAAAAAAATTGTTCAGAAATCAAACTGGCCACCGAGAGTAGAATACAAAGGAGGTCAACAAAAGCCTATACAACTTTGCCCAAACATGTACCTCGAGGTACACGTGCACCAAATCGTAGATAAAAAATATAGAGGAATTCGAAATTATTAGTATTTTTATCCTTAAATAATTTAAAACTACATAATCAATTATTTTATAGGCATGTACAATTGCGTTACATTTGGTTGACACTCGACATTATTTCGTAAATGTTATTAACATGTCACTCAGTTCGTTCGTAAATCAACAGTGGCTGAACCCGACCGCAGACAGCTGTCAACTTGACAGTTTTTTTTTAATAAGTAAGGTTTTGCGCTTGTGCCGATTATAGAATGCCAAAACGGCGTGTTTTTTTATTATGTTAAAAGTTATTTTATTCTCGTCCCCGGGTAACTATAACAAAATTATATAAATGCAATATTATTCAGTGTAATCTAGTGTATTTTATGCCACTAAGTGTACCTCGGTACTTCGTTTGGGCAGATTTTGGTGACATCCTTTAAAAAAAAATACACAAATACAAAAAAGGTGTGAATACTGCAAATCGCTTTGCTAATATACAACAAAAAAACTACAAATTCTCACAAAAATGACAAGTGACGATAGCGATTTTACTCCGGAGTACATTAAATCCGAAGCCATGTGTATTGCCAACAATTTACTCCCAGAAAAGCGGAATCCTACGACGATTTTTACCAATGGAAAGCTATAAACGGAGTCACTTCTGTATCTGAATCAGTGCTTTTATTCAACTTCCAGCATTTATCATGTACAATGAAGTAGCCTGTGGAACAATAAGCATTTTATAAACATAATATTTAAATAATACATACACTAAATTACTGGCATTTAAAAAAAAGAAATTGGAAGGACATCTGGCTAAGAAATCAAAAGTTTTCTCAGCTCAAAATGTGGAAACGTTTCTAAATGAAGGCCTTGACCACAGCTTTCTTGCCACAAAAGTAGGTACCTACTTAATGATTGAAGTTTTAGTAACTAAAATAGCTACATACTTACTTATACTTACTAGCTAGCGACCCGCTCATGAATCGATCGCTTGTGTGCGATCAATTGAAATGATGCGTAATGTTTTGATAAGCCAAAATTTCGAGATTTCTGCGCTCTATCCAAGTTAAATATTATTGTAAACCTTCGTTAGGTTTATGTGTCTATTATTAAAATTATATATGTCAATCAAATCTAAGAAAGTGTATAACTTGTTATACATAAGAATTAATATATATCTAATATATTAAAGTACGTAACTTAGCTTCCTACTTACTAACCTACCTGTCTATTTTTGTTAAAGGTGATTTTTGGAGTGAATGGCGCTTGTCGTCGAAAATTCAAGATATCGAAAAACATTCAAATTTGTTGCCGGTAAATTTGCCAAATACAAAATCAAAGAAAGAACGGTAATTCGTAGCTCGTGGAAAATACGTAAGAATTGTCGAAAAAAATAAACATAATAAATAAAACATAAAAAAAAACACTAACAGATTTTTCGTAGCTAATTATAATGGCACACTAGTACCTTTTGGAAGGGGCAACTAGAATCAATTAATATTTTTTTGTAAATTTTGACGTTCAAAAGTGCCTTTTGTGTACCTATTTGAAATAAATGATTTGACTTTTAGACTTTGCCAGTGCACCAGGCAAGTCATTGGCAAAAATAAGATCAGCACCGTGCCGAAAGAAATTGCGATATAACTAAAATTGACAAATACCGAGCTCTACACGGGCTAATGTTTCAGGAGAATATCGGCTACTCTGTTAGCAGATTCAGCAGCAGACAATGATTCAGATTAAAAGACACTGTGGATGGCAATCTGGTAGTAGGGCTACATTGAAAATTCTATAAAGAATAAGGATAAAATAGGCTGCCGCATTGGTGACAACATCAAACTAAAAATACCGTCGGTAACGGATCCGTGGACACCTTTGTCACTGCAACCATCCACATCAAAACACTATTCATCTAGCCCACTACCTCAAGCACCACCTTTACCAACTTTCACGATCCAAATTGATGCTCAGCAGACCTAAGTTTCTGAACCTTTACTCAACAGCAATACGCAAATAAACTCTACCTCCACTTGAATAAATTTACACAATATAAACATAACTTTGTCTTTCCACAACTGGTCTAATGTAACAAACATTACCTTTAATTGTTTTAAATAGGTCTACTAACTGTAATTGTAATTTTAACAAATACATCGGTTCTAGTACCTACTATTGCTTTTTACCGTCTCGTAGGTGGTGTGGAAAATAGAGTATAAAATATAGATAAACGTGCCTGCGTCTTGGGCGAGCTTGAGTTCCTTGCTACACTCAGGATTCTTGTCTTAACTCCCTTGCTTTGCTCGGGAGTTAACTCAAAACTGACTAGCTCTGCTCGGGAGTTAACACTAGAATCCTTCGTTACGCTCGGGATTCAATACGGCGCCCGCGACATAAGACCAGTGTCACGGGGATAAAGCAGTATTTATCCCCGTGGTGCAAATGTACTATTAAAATAACAGGATGTGGATTCGTGCCCGGTTGACGGCAATAGGCTCGCCCCCTATTGCATGGGACTAACACATAACTGGCGACATGTGGGTGTATTATAGATACACCCACAACCAACCCTTCGAGGAAACGAGGCGTGATGTTATGTTATCAATAGATAACCGATGGTCTAACTATAAATTAGATAAAATCTTGGACGATTATTTTTACAAATTAACTGTAATCTAATTGAAGATGCTATACATTATCAGTAAGTACAATATTTATGTGGTTAGAGGTCTACCTTTCACATTTGCCTAGAAGGAATTTCGCTTTTCTTTACACTTAATGATGAAAAGAAATGTAATATTTTTATTTATTATTTTATATTAGCAACGAACGTCTTGCTCTCAACTTCAAAAATTTTAAAGTAAGCAACAAAGAAGAATTTTCTGAGCTGAAATGGAACTGTGAAAGTAATAACGTATCTAAGTACCGACTTCATAAAACTTTAGTTTTCGTGTCGAAAATATGAACAATTTGAGCTTTCCTAACAACAACTGGGTGAAGTCAGGGTGCTTATCAAATTGACTAGCAACGTAAATTATCCAAGTCACTTTAGACATTGGCAGAATAGTCGACATCGGCTTTGCTTGCCGTAATAAAAAATAGAATTGAACGTAAATTGTCAAAAATAAAGTGTCAAATCACAACTGTCATTCTTTGACAGTTGTTTGAAATGGCTCTAGCTTTCACGGCAAATGGACGTAGCGTGTTACATTCATAAAAAAACATCCTAAAGGTACCTACATCCTTTTACTTTTCCACTAAGCAAGTACTGATAAATCACCTTTTGTTCTGGATTGATAAAGAACAATGGCAGCTTCCCATACATTGTTTTATTTGAAATTAAATTATTACGTCTTTAAATGAAAAATATATTATAAAACTCAGCGTCATTTTCTGAGCCAGTTTGTGTAAGATTTTTCTTTAGAGAAGGCAGAGATTAATAGATATTCAGTGTTGAACTTTTGAACAACATAAGACAGAGCGCAAGCTTCTGGCCAAGAGTTGTAAACTGTCAACGGTTGTCAATGTCAACAACCAAGCTATATTTTTTCCTTTTGACTTTAAATAGGTACTAGTCTTTTGAGTTCAGAATTGCCATAACATTTAATATTTTTCCCACTTTACTGCAATATGCTTATCTAAGTAAGAACACAGAATAAACTTAGCTATATAGGTACAACAAAATAAATGTGTTACTTATTCATTTACTCCATCTTAATATAATAACAAACTAAAAATGATAACAGCACCCCGACAATTACGCTATACCTACTATTTAGGAAAATAAATATAAAATGGCAATACTAAACCAATCCAACCAACTATGTATTTCCTAATCTTTTAGAACGAAGTAGTCAAAAAACTTTTCATTAAACATTATTTTTTTACTCGGCCTTAACTAGATAATTAAAAAAAACTTAGATAAATAATTACATTTCTTTCGTATAAGTGTCACTTTTAGACGTTCAATTTTATTTCAAATAAGAATTCGCCATTGTTCTTTAACAAAATAAAACTTAGTTGACCTTTCCAGATATAATTAAACCATCTTTCTAAACCAAACAAATAAGAACGGTAAAAAATACAATAGGCTTTCTTTTGATACGAATACAATTTTATTTATTTAATGTAAGTACCTAATATTGAAAATTGGTTATAGAACTATCAAATAATTTTAGTAGCGGTCGAATTAAGGCCCAGTTTGTTGTTGATTTTTACCAATTGTAGTATAGTAATTTTATTCTAGGTGCATCGTCTTCACATATAATTAATGTATACATAATATTGTAAAACATTTTTTTTAAAGAGTAACGGTGGAGTTTCTTGCCCATTCTTCTCCATACGAAACTACCTTTTGGAAGGGGCAACTAGAATCAATTCCATTTTTTTGTAAATTTTGACGTTCAAAAGTGCCTTTTAAGTGCCTATTTGAAATAAATGATTTGACTTTGACTTTGAATGTGACAAATTGCCAAGCGCGCGTAAACTGCTGTGATTGGTTGAATGATCTATCAACAGCCAATCGCATATCAAGTTATGCATTTAATTATGACGCGTCGATCATTTTTGTCCCAGAAAGAAAGAAAAAGTAATTATTGGTACTCGCACAGGATTATCACAAACTAAAGTAAACACACATATAAAATGAAAAAAATAAAACAAAAGTAAAATGAAAATAGCAACAGAAAGTCCTGTACGAGGCCAAAAGGCCCCTATCTCAGCATAATGCTGCAAAATTTTAAAAAATAAGTGTCGCTGCGCTGGTATTCTGATAGGGCCCAATACACTATAAATACAGGGCCCGCTGCTGTGATGTCACGGACAGATACAGATATAAATAATAAATAAAATAAAATAAAAATTAGCTACCTATTTCTGAGTAACATATTATAGGAAAAAATATATAAATAATTATTGGATATTGGATAGAAACTGGGCGTATATGTGTCATATGATTATGATGTGGACGTAAGTTCACATAATATAAGTTCTACAGAATCATAGACCGTATTCATACGCAGAGAACGCACTAACATAATTAAAGCAGGTCACAAAAATATGCTCGAAACTGACACGTAATAGTGAACTGCTACAAACTCGTACACAGTACGAGAGACGAGGCGTTGGCGCGAACCCTGAATAATGTATCCTTGCGAAACGACTGCGCAGCAAATTTTCATAAATGTCGGAATGCTATCTAACTGGCACACGCGGCCATTTCTAGATAATCCTAAGTAAGCTTCATGAATTTCAAAGTGTAATCACGGGAGTTATAGCTATAACTTCAGGCGTGGTTAGAAGTTATAAAGCTTTTAAAAGTAACGTTGAACTAGTCATTTTTAAGGCGACTACCAGCCAATTTTTGTGCATACCTCCACGAGTGGCTAAACTTAGAGAAGCTCTTCTGAAAGAGACCGCACCCGCAAACCGCAAGCAGCTACGTCCGTCACTCGACAGCAATGACATACCGAAGTAAAACGACTGGTTTTCATGGCAACGCCATCTACAGAAGAGTTTTTAGAGTTACACAGAAACCAGACACACCTTTGCAAGAGCATCTTAAATGCACGCACGACGACATATCAAGCTATAAATTTCCAGTGTAAGCTGATTTCTCATTCTACGAAAAGCTTTTGCAGTACGAGGTCAGCTAAAATTGGAAATGTATAGCTTGATATGTAGCCGTGTGTACATCTGGCACACCCTGGACGGTCGGCCCCGGTACGATCTCGCTGACTAGCTGATATTCTAACCACCGCCTGCGGCATGAGCTATTCTTAGTTCGTGGTGACACGAAAGAAATGGCGATAAAAATGTAATTGTACCAAACTGAATGAATTCTGTTATACTTACTAACAGACATCAACCTAAACGTGGTTGTCGTAAAGAAGATTAAGAGATTTCGCCAAGGGGAAGAAAAATGGCGTCCTCTTGGCTTTTAATAACAATATTATATTATAGCGTTCAACAATCTTAAGCATTATGATTTAGGTAGGTAAGTAGGTACTGGCCTTATTTAACCCATGACCACAAACCACAGCATTTAACAATGTTACTTATATTATAAATGATGGAGTGGATGTGTCATTGAGACAATGCAATAACTAGCTTCAGTAATTCAGTACCTAATATGTATTATGCTTATACTGATATTTGTTGTTATTGATCAACTGTAAGTATCAGGTACTTAGCATCAATTTTACTGAATATATATTATTCGGTATTAAGAGGCTTACAAGAGCTAAAGCGCGGTCACTGTCGGATTGCATAGAAAAGAAAGAGACGCGCGATGACACAACACTGGTAATTTAAAAAATATGAAGCAATTATGGATTTATAAAAAATGTATTCATTGGACTAAAATATTAAAACACTATTACGTTAGTATGTTACTTGTAGAATAATCTGACAAAAAATCTGAATGTTTGCATGTATACGAGTATTAGTATGGTTTTTAATCGTTCAATAAATTTTTTAGAGGTATCTTCGTGATTTTTTTCTATCATTTCAAGTTAATTGTATTAGGTTGGGGAAAAAGTCTTTTCACATTATAGTAAGTATGAACTTGTAATAAAATCTCTTTGAAAGTTTAAATTTTAAAGAACATAATTCCAAATTCAAATTAGGAAAATGTATGATTTGCATTTGTTTTTCGTACTGTCACGATGAGTGATTCTAATGTGGTTTTTCATCATGATAACGCTAGACCTCACACATCTTTAGCCACTCAGCCTCAGATCAAGTAAAAAAAGGTAGATACCGCACGTAGAATAGGAAACTGTAACCATTTTTTTAACTATGTGTGAGTCAAAGAAGAGTTGCCACTTTTTTTTTTTAAATCCCTGAAAATTACGTAATAATAAAAATAGGTATTATGCGAATGTAAAAGTAAATCTGTCTGTTTGTTTGTTTATATTTTTATATTTACTGGAAACAATATTCTTTAACGTCAAATAATCAAAGATATGTAAAACGTATTTCCTACGTTCAACATCTCTTTGAATTTTCACACGTTTTTATAACTTTATAAATAGATAGTCCAGTGGGTGTGTGAGCAGGGAGAAAAATTAAAGCAAAAAGTAAAACAATTATATGTATATTTGAAAAAATATCTTAATACAAAAAAGTCGGAATTAATGAGTTAAAAACAAACCACACTAAATGAGGATGGTTGCCATTGTGGTTCATTTCGGCCCAGTCTGCTTTCATCTCTTATTAAAATATTCCTTGGAAACCTAAAATCATAATATTTCATAGTAAAACAAAAGGTATGTAAGTAAGTACCTACTCAAGAATTTAAACAAAAACATAAACAAATTACAAAATAAATATTTACCTTGACTTCAATTAACGAAATAAATCACGTGATTAAAAAAGAACAACGTTCTGTCCACTCTCTAATTAATTATTTTTCTATTACTTACCCACATTTTGGGCTACTAGAAATAAGAACTACTAGCAACACTCTCCCGGTACGTCATTTCGGGACATTGACATTATCTGTTCCGAATAACCTCAAAATTGTGTTGGAATGACAAAAAAATAATAGTTTTATGTGTACTTACGTGTGAAACGATATTCCTTCAGACTTTTTGTTCACTTTTGTATTGTTTTTGCACCATTTAATTACACAGGACGGCATTTTGTAGGCAAACTTACTGCACGGCGCCCCATGAGATACTAACGAAAAAGAGCTTAGTTTGATGCACGTGTGTGCGTGAGCGCGTGTGTTTACTTGGAGGAGCTGAGTTTTGTGGCTTCACTAACAACAAAGGCCGCGCGTTATCTACCTTTTTTTACTTGATCTGAGCACTCAGCAAAAATTAAGAAAGTTTGGCTGGGAGATGTTAATGCATCTGCCGTATAGTCCTGACCTTGCACCTTCAGATTTCCACCTGTTTCGGTCTCTTCAGAATTCTTTAGGCAGTGTCAGGTTAACATCACGAGAGGACTGCCAAAACCACTTGTCGCGGTATTTTGATCAGAAGTCCCAAAATTTCTATAGCAATGGGATCATGTCCCTACCTACAAGATGGCAAAAATTTATCGAACAAAATGGTACCTACATACTTTAGTTAAATGTAAATAAACCATATAAAAGAATGTTTTGAATTTTCTTAAAAAATGCGAAGAAACTTTTTCCCCAACCTATTATTATGTTTTCAACACACTATCTAACTAGCATATATCCAGAAGAATATCATATATTTTTCTGATTTTGGTTACTGCAGTGGATCATATATTTTTAGGCATTATAAATTTGCGTGTAGGTCATGTAGTCCCCTTAAAGCTGGATCTAATATTTTAGGAGCTCGAAACTCCCCAAAATCTAAAAAGATTTGCAGTTCAGTACTTGGTATGACTTTTTGCAATAAAGCCAACAAAGCTAAGCCTGTTGTTGATTATCATAAATATGAAACCATACAATAATCATTGTCAAATATGTATGGTGTCCGAGATTTGGAATTCATCGACATTGCCCTTAGGATATGTATGGTATGGACGAAAGTCCCTCCACGAAAGGCCATTTTCATCAAAAATAGATACTGATTACCAGAACTATATATTCAAGCATATTAACACAGAGAAGGTTACCTTCGGCTACAAGTAAGCCAACCTGGCTAGTGGACAAGAAGTTCATTAGCTAAAGAGTTGTTAATTGTACCGTTTGGTGAGCGAGACACCTCTCTGACTTAGTTTTATTGCGGCACCGCTTAATTAGCGTACCGACTTCGGGATTTTAACGATTTCTTTTACTATCGGGAAAAGTTTAAAGTTTACTTTCGGGTACTAACAAACAGATTTTGAAAGATGATAGGTGGTCAGTGGGGCTAAATACATGCGATGTATCTTGTAGTATATTTTTGTATGGTTTTCTGTACATCATTATTGCATGTTTCGGGAATGCACTACCGACTGATCACGAGCTCAAACAGAGGTCGTACCTTACTTTGAGCTTTCCATAGAAATATGCACATGAGAAAAACTGTTCCACAAAGAAAACAATCTTAAAATAGAAATCCAAATTCACTCTTAATTACCTAAGAAATTAAACCGATGGCTATATATACAGCGTCTGTTTATACACGAATTCAACGTTTACAGCCTGCAAGTGCCAATGTTATTGATGCACGAGATCAATTGACACCGTATAACATCGTGTTGGCTCCACTCCAACTTCTACTGATCCCTTAAGAATGAAGACCATGAACGATACCTAACGTAGGTTTAAAAATAAAGCCTAGATTACACTCCAGTTCATGTTTGCTCTGTTGAAATACAGAGCAAACATTAACTCCGCACAGGTTAATATTAACGGTAATGGACGGTGTTTGTAACAGCATTCATGTAGAATGCGCGTGATAAACATTTATACAACATGGATTGTTTGCATTGTTATTAGTGCGGTGTAATTTCATAAATACAATTCGTTTGATCTTATTTTCAAACGGACTGAAAGATCTTTCACTCAAGCAGCAGGAGTATCTACACTGGTAAGCCCGATGTAAGTACACTATAAGCTTTATATCTACTTTCCCTAAAAACAAAGTCCCTTTCGTCCTTTACCGTACTATAACAACTTAAACTTGTCACCAACTACACAAAAAGTGACTTCTTATGACATCATGGCTCGAAGATTCTTCGAGAGCAATTCCAAAATAAATAATTGTTTTAAAAAACAAAAAAAAAATGTTGTAATAATGCGTGGGATGCATTTTTTATTACGATATATTCATAATGACTCTACTTTTACCAATATCTGTCAATAAAATATTTATAACAAGTGACATCAAGCACCACGCTTTTTTACATTTTTTAATATATTTTTGTAAATCACACAATTCTTAATTTAAATTTATTGAAAATTATTTTCTACTTTTTAGTTTGGTTTTCTTTTAATGCATGTTTTTTTAGTTTTTTTTAACTATTATTTATTTTCTATTTTTTAGTTCAGCTAACTACATAAGCGTGTTGCTTTTGTTTTTTTTCAACTATTATTTATCTTTCCTTATATAGACTTAAAACGATGGTAATTTCGTAACAACGAATAATCGACTTGTTGGTCTATCATAAATATGGAAGCAGGTTAACAAGTTGTTTTATGAATTAGTGTCTTTGAATGTTAAAAATCGCTAATCCTGAAAATCCTGCTCAGGATTATGGGACAAACTTATTAAATTATGCTATTGACATCGGTCCTTGATAAGTGTGTAAAGTTTCAATTTAATTCGACGTTTTGAACTGGGTGAAAATCACGTTCAAAGATTCCGTTACAAACATACATAACAAGCTAATAAAAGCGTGTTAATGATAAGGCTGGTTCGCACTAAAGTATCTTTGCTATATGAGTATAAGGTTTACGTGCAATATCGCAAAGCCCCAGCGGCCTCTACAGGCACTTAATTAAGTGGCCTCGGTGTCTCCTTCGCATAGCTTTAAGTGGACTTGACGTATCTGTTGGAGCAATCGTGAAGAACCACTGAGGTCATTCTGAATGGGTCATATATAAGTACAAAGGTCAAGTACATTAAGTAGTTTTGTAATAGGTGTGACATTGATTATATATTTCTGTAGTTTGAAATTGTTACTTTTCTTCATTGTTAGCATACCTAATGAGCAAACAATAAAGTACTTAGTTCCGAATTCAAATTATTAGACACGATAAATCTAATAATTTATGGACATGGAAATCAGCATTCGTTTGTATTCGGAAGTGCGATGATTCCCGAAGGACATTAAGAAAATAGTTGTACTGTAGGTAGGTCAAGTACCTACATTAAGTAGTTTTGTAATAGGTGTGACATTGATTATATATTTCCGTAGTTTGAAATTGTTACTTTTCTTCTCTATTTGCATACCTAATGAGCACAGAAAGGTATTCACAAATTAAATGCTTCACCCAATGAAATTACTGCTTCACGGTTGAAAGGTTCGCCAAATGGCCCTTCATTCATCTCACCTTAACAAAATGAGTAACACTCCCCTAACAGATATCTAAGCAGATGGATGCGGTGATAAAGAAACAAAAAAAGAATTCAGTTCAGAATCTTACGTTCAGTTTTGTAACCAAATACCATTATTTTCAATATCATTCCGAATTCAAAATAGGGTCTAGCCTTCATTTCGGCAAACGGTTCAGGAAATAAGTATTAGGTATACAAAAAGGTACATAAAGCGCAATGTACCCGTAGAGGAAGCGCGTGCTCGATTCAAGTTGAGCTTATTTGCATCGTCGTTTGACTTTCACTGACCATTATACCGCCAGAAATTGGTTCAAATAATACTTCTCTGAAAATTTTATATATCAAATTTTATTTATTTAATATTTTGCGCAAAGTGTTGTTCATTGACAAATAATAGTAGATTGTTATACAAGAGGCTAAAATGACTCATTATAAACGAGGTAGTTTTACTAGCTTTAGCGAGGGAGTAAATAAAAACTGGGTTATAATGGGTTTTTAGCGCCGTGTGTTACACTCTACTTTTCACTACGATTGCGAGAAAATAAAATAATCCAATACAATATTAAATAGTTTACTTTTTTTATTTCTTCTGTAGCCGCAACGAAATGCACGTATTCTACGAAGAGATCGCCGCTTTGTAGTTCCATAATATTCAAAAACAAAATGTCTTCTTTTATAGAAAAAAGTAATAAGTCGAGTCCTTTATTCAAGATTATTCTACTTATGAATATGGTTATTTAAGATACTACTGCGGTAAGTTGGTTTTTACAAACGGGTAGACGAATGTAATCCCGAGACGAAGTCGAGGGCTTACCATAGTCACGAGTTTGTAAATACCATCTTCAGCACGTGTGTCATACAACGTTTTTCAACACATTTTACGGTGGTACCGCCTTAGGTTACAAATGCAAAAATTTCATCATCAATTAACCCCACTTTAATTACTTATAACGATTTACCGATATACAAGCTACCTAAAAATATAAATATGTCACCCATTTTACCTAATTATCATTTATTTTTTGACCTCCGAAGTGAACACATCATTACGTTGCGCTCGCCTTATCAGTAACTCATTAGCACATATTGTTTGTGTAACGGTGAATTTTCAGAATTGCATTATTTTTGAGTTGTGTTTGTGATATGGATTTCCAAGATCAAGGTAAGTTCTTACTATTTAGTTATATTTTATTAAATTTTAATTGACTTATTATGACGTGTTTTTACGTGCTACGCCTCACAGGATTTCTACCAAATATTTAACTTATTGTTGACTTCACATAGACTTACAACAAATTTCAACCATAGTCGAATACTCTCACATATCTTTAATTAAAGATTGAACTAACTATTTTGAAAATATAAAAGGTTTTTTTGCGTCCTTTTGCGTCTTTAGTTGCTATATAGCCTCTACGACTGCGTAGGCTCAGGCGTACCACGGTCTACGAAACATATACGTAATCTTTTTTTTTTCAGTTGCTTTGTTTAAATGTACTTTCTCAAGGATGCCTTTCTTTGAGATTTGGTCTGCCGTAACTGGAAGTGTTCCTCAGAAACATCAACACCTGTTGGAAACTATTCTAGCTTCACTGGATATGGTGGAGAATCTAGACATTAGGAGCTTAGATAGTAAGATACTCAGTTTATGTAAAAGTATTGATAGATTTTGGAAAAGTGTCTCTAGAAATAAATATTTTTTTTTGCATAAGACAGGACATTGTACGTACAGAATGAGTTTACACGTAGATTAGGTTTACTAATAGACAAACCACGAAGTGGCGGAAGCGGCACATCGAACGATGGAAATAGGTACGCCACGATTTTTTTTCTCTAATTCTGCAGTTCAGCCGAAATTACTGGCTTAAATAAACATTTGATTGATCGTTGTTCAACAATTTTACAAGCCTTGTCCTCTAGTTTTAATATTGATTCGGATAAATTTAATGAATATGCTTTGGAAACCGCGCGACTTTTAATTCAAGAATATCCGTGGTATAATCTCCCAGCTTCCGTTCACAAAGTCCTCATCCATGGTGCTGAAGTGGTACAGTATGATCTATTAACTATCGGGGAATTATCCGAAGAGCCAGCAGATTGTAACAACGAACATTATAAGGCCTTCAGGCGGGATCACACGAGAAAAATGTCGCGAGTACTTACGAATACGGACTTATTTAACAGACTTTTACTCAGCTCAGACCCATTCATTACTAGTCTTCGGAAACTTTCCCGTAAGAAAAAGAGCGTTATGTCGAGGCAGGTTTTAGATTTATTACGAATTTAGTTTAAATTGATATTAGGTTGGTTGTTGTGGTTATTTTAACTTAGTTATGGTTATGATTACATTTGTAGACAAATGTAGTTTTAGTTTTCTTGCTTTTTGTTGTATTTAATATGTATAATATATAAAATAATACATATTTAATTGAATAGCATTAATATCATATTCAGATGTATTTCCCAACGAGGGACTATAAATCTCAAATATTGACTATTTAAATGTATATATTAACAGTACATATTATACAGCTTATTGTATATATGATATATGTTAAATTATGTAAATAAAGCATTAATGTAGATTTGTGAAGTACTTTTTATTATTCACTCTTCAGAAAAATCTCATTTAATAAAGTAAGGTATTTATGAACGCGCTTGTAGGGCGCTTGGACCACCGTGCATTTGCGAGAAAACAGTGGGATTAATATCGGATTCTTCACTTGCAACAATCTTTAATAACGTTTCTAATATGAAAATGGCGCGAATTTGCAAATGGCGCCACGTCCGCGTGGTAAAATTAGAACTATATATTTCGTATCATTTTCTCTTTAGTATTAAAGTGAGATAAACATATTGAGCTAAAGCGCTTCCAAGGAGGTTCTATTATTCAGCTTATTTTTTTTTTAATGGAAATACAATAAAACCGTAAAGTATACGCATGGCGCTATACAACGGTGTGTGCTGTAAAACAGGTACTTAGGTGAGAGTACCTATTTTAACGCACATTCCGTTGTATGGTGCGTAATTTTTAACTTTCGAACAATGTATACAGGCTACGTAAATGCATTTGCATTAACCATATAACGGAATATGCAGTAAAATAGGTGCTCTCCTCTAAGTACCTGTTTTACCGCATACTCCGCTGTATTGCGCCGTGCAAATCCTTTACGGGTTTTTATAGTCTCGTTGGTAAAAGCCAAAAACTAAAAAAAAAACTTTTCCCCTAGAGGAAAATGTGCTATTTTATCCCCGCTCTGGTACGCTATAACGACGGACTTTTTGACCGAGAGGAGTGAAAACGATATTGTTCCACTCTTGTTTTATTTAATCAACAAATATTTTATCGATAACAGAAAAAGAACCATTATATACAATGGCTTTTACTAATTCTAACACACTACTGACCACATGATGATTTAAGAATGAAACAGCGAGAAAATAGTGAAAACGTGAACAAGTACCCCAGTTTTTACAGATGATTATGAACCCTCGTATAAAGAAAAGCCGGTTATTAAATCTTTATTGACAATTTGACATCGTTTTCACTTACAGTGGCTCACAAAGGCATCAATCATTATTTTTAAGACCGAGCAAAATTCACGAAGTTCAGAAACTCTTAAGCTAAGGCGGTATTCTATTGGCATCTTGGACAAGTTATTTCAATCTACCCCTAATTTAATTTCAACCCGAATGGATTTCGCTTGAGATGGAGCGACATAAATATAGCCATGAAGCTCGTAACTCCCTATGATTAAATTGATACCTTACAAGGGACGAGGGCGACGTTTGATCGTCCTTTCTTTCGAAGCTTTTCAAACTTTTTAGAATGGAAGTAATAACGCCGGGAACAAGGCACCTAATACTAGCTATAACAATAACTCAGAATCTTTTTCCTTTCATCCTTTTTTAAAAAGGGGGAGAATTGTGCAATGTGATTTCGTGACCGACGAGTATAATGACTAACGATTGCGACACGCCACTTCAATGAACGTTGATTTAATTTGAGCGAAGAACGGAGCGTCGCAGGAGCTTGATGTAATGCTCAACTAAATAACGCGGACATCTACACCCCGTTTTCCCCCTTCTTAGGTACTACCCCACGTCCCATCCCCGCAGCCCGCTAGTCTCCTACACCTCCCAGATTAATCTTCCACATGCCTCAATGTCATCTGCTGTTGCAAATGACGCAAAAAATAACGATAAAACCGACAGTAATATGGAATTCTTTGCACTATGAATAATGTTGTGTTGGAAATTACAACAGCTTCGTGGGACCCACACTGGAGAGTAATTGATAAAAAATTCAAGCGAAAGCTTTTTGAACACTGACAATGTGTTTCATGTTAGGTATAGCGGGTTTAAAAAGACACATAACGAAGCCGAGAGTCACATGTACTCCCCGTCATTGTAATATTTTTTTGATACTGGACCATACCTGGAAATTTTCTGGTTACGGAGATATTAAAGGTGGAAATTGCAACTTTTAATTGCTTTTAGTGACTTTTTTTTACGAAACCTAGTTTTTAATGTTATATATAACACAATTTTAAATACCCCCACGACCCCTTTACCATTGCATGCACCCTTAAGAGGGCGCACAACGGTCAACTAGAGCGGCTGCTTTAAAAAAAAATATCTCGTGACTGAGTAGGAATTATTAATAACGGCTTGGAATGACCCTCGGTAAGTGTGTCTAGAATTTTCTAATACCTTTTATAAACTTTCATATTGAGCCACGAAGCAACAAAGTTCAATCTAAAGAAAAGCAGCTACATTTCTCTAGATCGTATTTTGTTGCTTCGTGTCTCAATATGAAAGTTTATAAAAGGTATAAAAAATTCTAGACACACTTACCGAGGGTCATTACGAGCCGTTATTCAAAATTCCTTCTCAGTCACGAGACAATTTTTTTTTTAAAGAATGGCTCTTTTGTACTGTTGTGCGCCCTCATAAGCACAATGATTTGCGTGTGTAAAACATTGCGCGTTACCACGAACCGAAAATTTCCAAATCAAAATTAAAAGTCGTTTCCCATCAATTATTTTTGAGCAATGTTACTTAGTTGGATGTACAAAATGCGTAGTTGACGGTTATGTGATGGATCTTTTCACACCCTGTATAACTACATAATATAAAACAAAAATAAACAAAACAATCTACCTTTCCACTATAAGGTTCCGGTAAAACCAATGTAGGTACCTATTTATCTTGTTCCGGGAATTAAACCGGGCCAATTTACCTCGTCTCCACATTCGCACCGATTTGAATCAACGCCAGAGCAATATCCAGTGGAGCGACAAATCAGCACTTCGATATTGCCTCCATTTGGGCACCACCTCAATATATGAAAATCTGATTTTTCATTGCGCGCCAAACGGCACGCGCGGTCCGCTCCTCCCGAAAATATTTAATATTTACAAAACTCTGACGGCTTTGCTTCGCAAAACTCGCTGAGCAAACCCAATTAACGAACAATTTTAACTTCTTAATAGGTCATTATATCAACTTATCGACTACAGAAAACGTCGCTTTTATATAATTTATTTCCAATTATAAGAACAGTGCATATTGCAATTAATTTCTTGCTTTGTTAGTTTTCGCAAGCTACGTAACATTAGTCAGTAAAGTACGTCAAATACAGATGGTATTGTTGAAAGTTCAGCGAGAAGCGCCGGGTAACTGCAATGTGTTTTAAAGTTCATTGGGAATTTTGTGCTTAAAAAGCGGCTAAAATTTCATTGCTCTTAATTTATGTTCGTTCCTTCCTTGAAATCGGAGACACTTTCGGGACAATAAATACGAGTAAAATTAAAATTTAATAGGAACGTTAGAAGCTTCCACTGAAACTCCAAATATATAAAGATTAGTTGACTATAAACCAATTAAGATTATTTTAATAGCGTCCGTATCTGTAATTTGAAAGCTACGCAGTACAGTGTGTAGGTTCTGCTCCCTCATATTTCATATTCCAATTATTGCTCAGCTCGTATACAAATGTGTACAAAGCAAACATTGCTAGCGACAGCACTCGTTTGCTTTACATTAATAATATTATGACTTCCGAAATGGGTAGGTACACTAAATTACAAAACTCATTAGACAGCTTTATTATTTATGCTTTTTATTGTTTGACGATTCAAATCAGCATTCCAAAATAAACAAACTGAAATATTTTGGCTAGCTACACATGGTGTTAAAAACAAACAAAAACCTCTACTGGTTTTTACGTACGTACCTATGTACCTACAAAACGTCAAGCTATTCAATTGTATGTCACTAACTCCTATCATATTACGTTTGTCTATCAAATATTGACAACACGAGGTTTTTTTTTTATCATTATCATCATCAGCCTACAGCAGTCCACTGTTGGACATAGGCCTCTCCAATTGCACGCCATTTAGCTCGATTCTCGGCGAGTCTCATCCAGCTGCTACCAGTCACCCTGCGAAGATCGTCGCTCCACCTAGCTTGAGGGTGTCCTACTTTACGTTTGCCGATTCCCGGTCTCCACTCAAGAACACGTCTACCCCAACGGTCATCGGTTCTACGGCTAATATGGCCGGCCCATTGTCACTTCAGTTTGCTTATTCTTTGAGCTATGTCGACAACTTTGGTTCTCTGCCGGATCACCTCATTCCGGATTCTATCCCTCAGAGAGACTCTTAGCATAGCTCGTTCCCTCGCTGAGTTTGGAATTGGTTGGTCGTTGGTTGTTTTATTCCTCTCCTAACTTTGATTTCCATCGAAAACTTATGAATGGGACACTCAAATATTAGACCTATGTAGCTGATTTATTGATCATCATTTATCTAGAAAGGTCTTTATTATTTTCTATAATTATAACAATTCCACATAAAAAAATAAAATGTGTACGAATAACAAGAAACACTTCGTTCACAACAACACGTTCGTACGCATGCATTTTAAAAGCTATAATTAATTATTAACAAATACTTATGCAGTAAGCGCTCACAATACGCCCGTGACAAAATAAAATCTACAGACACATTAATCAGTTAGTTAACACGCCTGTCGGTGAGTGTTACACGAAATTCTGGGCACCTGCATGTCCACTCACATAATCGTAATAAATAATCGGTAATAAGTTTTCACTCACTCTTGCCCATCCCCGAAATAAAACACATTCATCTTCCAAAAATATGACGACAGAAATTCTGTTCAAAATATAAATTCGGCGATAACAAAATAAAAGCCTATTGCGCATAAAAGAGGTGGTGGATTTTAACAAAATAATTCGATTTTCCGTTCACTTTTGTCGTCGGGTGTACAGTTTCGATTCGATTCCATTGGGCTCTCATCATTTCAAAGGCACGAATATCGAAACTGTCGTAAGCGGCTTAAAGTGGCTTCCAATCTAGAATGAAGTGCCCTTATGTGTGTCAGTGTACAATAGTTAAATGTACATATTGCGTGTATGTGTGTGTGTGGCTCTCCATAACGTTATGATACTGTAGTTACAGTCGCGAACGAAAAGTTTCATGAATTTTCTTATACATTCCTTTGCCACTTTGCTGGTGCATGCCACCTTCGGATTCAAAGTGTAGAAAATGCGTAGCAGGTAAACTGTTACGTTTCTAGCACTGTGTAAGCGAAAATAATCCTACATGACTACCACGCCAATATGCTATTAGTTAGTTTAGTTAGGAGTGCCAAATTGTTTTTTCGTTTATTATAGATCTCTGGTCTGAAATTAAAGATTTATTCATATTAATCTAATTTGTAAATTAATATTTAAGTAATATCATAATAACCGGCGTGCTTGTATGACCAGGGGCCGTACTATGACGTGTTTAAGCCATCATTGTTCCAGCGTGAAAGAGAGACGGAGCTATATATGACCGATAATACTATCCCTTTTTCGCAATGGAACCATGATGGTATTAGCACGTCATAGTAAGGCAACAGATGTATGAACGTAAACGAGGCAAAAGGAGTAGGTACGTAAGGATCGTAGCAGGTGGCATTCTGTAGTTTCTACCCCATGCAATGGGAAGAAAGCGTGTGTTTATGTATGCATGTATCATAATAAGTACATCATAACATAATTAATATAATAACACAATTCAAATCGAAAATACTTTTCGATTTTCTTTATAAAAGCAAGAAATCGAAATTCTACGTAATCTGTGTAAATAAAACTTCCGATCTGTCCAGTATTATCTTCTTCGCTTCGGGGAAAAATGGTAATATGTTGATCCAGGAATCCAAGCCAAGCGTCAAAATGCTTACCTGTGAAAAGTAAATTATTTTATCATTATCATTTAGACTACAAAAAAATTGTATGCTTGTGTATTAAGACAAGCTTGAGTTTGAGTTGAATTTGAGTTTGAGTTTGATTGGGATAAGGGCAGGAGAATGATGATGATGTCGACAGAAAAAAGGTTGAGTTTAAAATGTGGATGGGTTTGAAACGTGGTAAACAATAAAAGACGGCTGGAAGAGATTATAGAGGTATGAGTAACAGGCCGTAAAGTTCACTCATACCTCCATAGAAAAGGGAGGATCCTCCTACCAAACGGGTGTTGTGTCTGGAGAGCAACTGTCCGACGATTAATGTCGGGACGTTGTACATATCTAAGCTAGTTGCGCTGTAAACTCTGCTTGTGCGATGCAGGATTTTGCATGACGTCACTGTGACGCGAGCTGGCATGTAGTGTTGTAGATGCCGCTACAAGATATAGGTAAAGAAGGAAAATCCCCAAATAAATTGGAGAACGATGTTAGACACAGCAAAGAGATAGCTTGGATTTTATTAGTTTTGTATCGATTTCCGTTCGATTGCAGAGCATTAGTTGAGTAATTGGCTACTGTTCTATAAGTGGTGGTATCGATTCCCGCATGGAACAAATATTTATATGGCCTACAGGTAATTTGAAAATTTCAGATTAGGTTTTTCCGGATCTTGGAACTTTGCATACGAGATTATTTTGTAAACGAAACTATAATAATCTGTAAACGACTATGAGCCAACGTCGGTCCTTAAGTCCTTTAATACACGGCATTTCCAATTGTGCTCAAACTCCTTTACTGAGATTTTTTGTAGCCAAATACATTTAAATATAGGGTGGCATCGACGCGTCACGCGCGCATACTGAAACCATGAATTCAGCACATGATTCCAGACCCCCCTTTTTTGGGTGGTATTCCACCCAAAAAATAATAATATATATATAACTGCCACGATGGTGCAGCGCATCTACTATGTTTGTGCAAAACAGAACTGACTGCTTCCACGCCGTCATTCGCAAGAAAACTGCGTCGCTGTTGTCAAGGTTACGGGCGAGTGGCAACAGTATTCTAAGAACTATAGCAGAGAGTATCGACTCTTCGATTATTAAAAGTTTTGTGAGAAGGACAATCACAAAACATTAATTGGGAGTGTTCTTTTCACAATGTTAACCATTATATCTTCTCTATTGTATTGTAATACTAACACTAGTAATAAGTTTTATTATTGTTTACTAACACGATGGATCATTGTTGTCCGACAAATAAACAATAATAATAATAACCACATGTTATTTGATATTTCATCAAATAACTTCTCCCACTCTAGGCGGAGCAGTAGGGCGTGTCAAACTTTTACCGACTAAAACCCACCCGTGTTCCTTCAGTTGCCTTTGTGCCAGGGCGACGGTAACCCTTTCAGACAAACCCGCGACGCTGGCAGATTCTTGACCCTTATCGTAGAAAAAAACTTTCGACGGATTTAAAAAAAAAAATCTGCTATCTTATAGAAAAGTGCAATACCTACGCGGACAAAATGTATAGCAGAGCAATTTTTTTTTTAAATAGCCGACCAAAAGTTTATACCGGGTGTTCAAAATCATGTACTGAATCCATGGTAACAGGTTGTGCGTCGATGTCGCTGCCACCCTGTATACTTTAGCTGTAGCAATATTGACATCTCTGGTCTAGCGACAGTGTATAATCAGCCTATAATGTTCCCACTGCTGGGACACAGGCCTTCTCTCTTTGAGAGGGAATGGGCTGTAATCTACCACGCGGGCCCAGTGCGGGTTGGTAGATGTCACATGTCTACGAATTTTTGGTTCTAGGACATGCCGGTTTCCTCACGATGTTTTCCTTCACCGTTTTTGAAAGCAGTGGTGATGAAATTATTTACACAAAGTAAAGTGCCTGCCTGGGTTCGAACCCACGACCTACAGCGACAGTGTATTCAATAGTATAACGTTATATTATAACGTTATTTTTTGACCGATTTCGAAGCATCTAACAAAAAATAAACTAAAGACAAATGAGCGTCGGATGGTTCGATACAAATATGGGTCAACTTTTCATACATAAATAATAATAATAAAATTTTATTCACAAAACATAAACTTTGACAAAAGGTGTACAGAATAGTAAAAACAAAAAACAAAAAAAATACTGAAGTACAATTTTAAAGATTGGGTACAAAAGGTAGGTAGAGGTCGAAAGTCCAATAAAATAGGTACCCTGCCCCTCGAACTAGAAAAATCCTGTATCTTGGGCGGCAGAAATACTTTATACACATTTTTTATTAGGTACCTTTGTCTCAGCCCTGTAAGAGAAGCAGTGTGAGATGCCCCTGTTCATGCCCTGCACTATGCCGAACACGTCACCCGGCCCGAGCAACTCGTGTGTGATCTCCGTCAGGTCTGCTCGCACCGACACCACTGAGACGGATCCTGAGGCCACCCAGTACATTCGTGCCTCGCTGTCGCCTGCCACCACGACGTAGTTGCCTGTAAATTGAGGTCGTTAGTATCATCGTCAGCATGGCATCTGTATTAGGTCAGAATAGGTACCTAACACATAATTATTCTTGTCGTGAAGTTGTATTTGACGATGTGGTAAAATGGTGTGGTAAAAGTAATTATTAAAATAAATAATTCATGTTGTTCTCTTTAGCTCTGGTCACACTCAGGCAAATCCCGCGCCGGATGCGTGAACTTACGATGTGTGTGTGTGTAGATAGTATTCATGATTCGGAAGTCAAGCGATTAGTCGAGCCACATTAAACATTTCCATACAAGTTAGTTAACACAATCGATGAATACGAATTTCGTCCCGCATCCCACGCGGGATTCGCTTCAGTTTGGCCAGAGTTTTACGGCAGTTTTTTTTTGTTAAGTTAGTATGTAAGTATCTTACTTAACAAATATTGCTGAAGTTGGCACTGTTAAAATTCAACGCGAAATTATTGGATGACTATCTTTTGACAAAGTTCCACTCACTACTTAGTTATTCACTCCTCTCTGTGAACGAGTGATGCCATAGAGAATTTAGATTGGAATCAGATCGAAGTTAGTTTTGATTTTCAAACGTAAAACTTTATCAAAGTGTGTTCGAATACGTTACCCATAGCGCAGCCTTATAACAACTTTTAGCTATTCAAATGGATTCTTTAACCGCTTGTATTAAAATTTAACAAGTCCAGTTAAGTGTGTATAAAATTAGATATATTGATGAGCGTTGCCCTTTGTAATTGTATTTAATTAAGTAGGTACTAACATTAGTTTCACCTTTGGGTCTAGTCGTCCCAAAATAAATTATTTTGAACTTCAATTCTGAATTTGAATTAAGGGGCAAGCGCCAGGTTGCCCGCGAAATTCAACCGTTATTACGTTTCTTTTTGCAATTTGCAGGTTAGTGTCTGGTTGTATCTTGAACAAAATATGATTCGCGACCGTAATTGGTATGTATTTACAGAATAATAATCATTAAAATCATCAATACAACCCTCTAAAATAATCCTATTGAATGATATTTTATGAAATGTCATTCAATAGGATTATTTGAACCACGGCTTGAAATACCGTTAAAATATGGTATCGTTACAGCCGTTTGATGCAGATATCGTTAACTAATAACGTTATAATATTTACCGTTAAATCTGGCACATTTTATCGTTAAATATACGTAACGTTAAAATCTACGCTACCGATAAATTTATCGTTATGAGTTAGTTTTGTTAGGGAAATAATAATGGTTCGGAAAAACAAATTAATCTCCAGCGATCTGTGGCCGACTATTATTCTAATTAACCAGCGTTATAATGAATTACCGACAAAAATCCCAAAACATAAACGAATAAAAATATCCAATTTAACAACAAATAAGAGCATGTTCAAATTACATTTTCTCCTAAAAAAAAATGGATCTTCGAATAACAAAACTAAATTTCCGAATAGAATACTGAACCTCCGACAAAATTACTAAGTTACCGACAACAGAGGTTTTGTCAAAATAATCATATTTTTACAACTTGCATGAACTGTTTTAATTTATATTGTTGGTTACCAAATTTATGTTTTAACTCTCAATAATGATGAAAATACCTCAACTGTTCGGCCCGCGCGATCGGGTTCGGGTCGCGTTCGGCTGTTTTCGCGTGTGAGTTCGAAAGATTTAGATATTACCGAATTATTACCGAAAAATTAATACAAAATTAACCGACAACAAATAATAAACTAAATTTCCAAAAAAAACACTAAATTTCCAAAAAAAACACTAAACTTCCGAAAAAAATACTAAGTTTCCGAAAACATATAACATGTTCCCGAAAATCCTAACCCTAAACGGTCGACGTCAGGGGCACCCCGAGGTTCGGTTGGTTAGGTTCCTTTGAACCCTTTAGACAGAAATAGGAGCCCCGCAACGCGGGGCTCCGTCGACCTGCTTATTAACCCTAACCCTAGCCGGTATAATAATACAGTATAATAGTACATTTTTCTAGGAAACAAAAGTCTACTTGGTTTTAGATTAAAGCATGAATACGACTGTTCTAATTTCTTAACGCCTGAAATAGATACCGATATCGAAGCATACCCGTGGTAAGTAAAATTCATGATATATGATGCAAGTAAAAGTTATTGTTACAAGTACATTTTTATATTTTTTATAAGTTTCTGTATAACCACTCAGAATAATATTTTCAGTATAATGTTACAGTTAAAATAGCACCACAGTCTATGAAATATGAAAGGTAATTTATGAATTATTAGTAGGCAAGTAAAGATAAAAATTACAAAGCATAGTTTTCAGTAGAACGTAATTTATGCTGGTAGAAAAGTATTATCGCAATAAACAGTCATGTTTATTTTTCGAAGATTTCAGTATCTCATTCGGTCGTTTCGTCATTTTTATTCAGACAAAAGTAGTCGGAAAGTTAGTATTTTAGGCAGTAGATTTAATATTTTGAGTAAGGACAATTCTTCTTTTTTTGTCGGAGCTTTTATTACTACCCGTTTTGTTACCGTCGCTTTCGTCCAATCGCAAAAGAATCTCAGACTGCATCGACGCTAAGACTGTGCCGTACGACTATTGCGTGTTTAATATTCATTTTAATCGATTTCAAAAAAAGGAGGAGGTTCGTAATACGACTGTATGTTTTTACAAGCTTTTATTTAGTTTCACCTGTCCCGATGTTTCTTTGAAATAGAATCTTGCAAGTTCAATTTGATCTACTTCCCGGCTACCGATTGAGCTGAAATTTTGCATGCATATGTAAATTGGATGACAATACAAAATTATTATGATATGGAGCTGATCTGATGATGGAACCGGAAGGTGGCGATAGGAACTCGGTAGTTAAACGACACAACCTCATCGAATTTGGACTCGTTTGATTCATCTTGACGAGTACTTTGATGCTAGATAATAACCAGGGTCTAATGATGAAGCTGGAAGATGGCCATAGGAACTCGGTAATTAAACCACACAAGCCCATCGAGTTTGGGCTCGTATGATTCGTCTTGACGAGTACTTTGGTGCTAGATGGTAACCAGGGTCTGATGATAGAGCTGGAAGATGGCCATAGGAACTCAATAATTAAACGACATAACCTCATCTAGTTTGGGCTCGTTTGATTCGTTTTGACGAGTACTATGGTGATAGATGGTAACCAGGGTCTGATGATGGAGCTGGAAGATGGTTATAGGAACTTAGTGATTAAGCGTAACTTAAAACACAAGAACTAAATCAGCTGCAGCAGCTAATCCAAATTTAAGTAATAATTCGCGAGCGTGTTCTGTAAGCGCGTGCGACTGCCGTGAGAGATAAGAAGACGAGAAACAAAATGGCAACAGCGCCGATGGCGTGTGAGAGGGGCGCGCGCCGGTCGCCTTAGAGAAAACGGCAACGTCGCATAAAATAACCAAAATAATACCGGTAATATTTACCGCTATTTTTACAATAACCTAAAAAAATACCGTTACTTTAAACACAACTTTTAACGTTATTATTATGTTATGCTACTAAGTAACACTACCAAATCGTACCGATATCCAGGTATCTCTACGGAAATACCGTTACTTAACGTTACTTTTAATGTGAATTGATAACGTTTTCAAGCCCTGATTTGAACTTACCGCCGAGATTGCCGCCATTGCTAGCGGCCATTAATACAATTCTTATAGTAAATAGGTCGACTATACTTTTCATTAAATAAGTTTTTATACGTACAAATACTTACCCACTATACATCTTCCGTGATATACAGGGTTATTGGTTATATGTCGGCAATCCGTTAGGGGGATGTAGAAGCGGTCATTTGCAACCGAATGACCCCTGATGACCCCTATGCAAATGTCAACAATTTTCGAGTAATTTAACACTTTATATATTTTTTTAAATATGTGGTATCTCTCCCTATATAAAAATGTACTCTGTATCTTATTGTATCTCGTTGGATAGCTGAAAAGTTGTACATGTTTTTGGAATGTTCTGCCGATAAAATACTTCTCTGTTTTTTTTGGAGAACTCGACTATTTTAATCAAATAACCTGCTCAAAATGATAGAAAATTGTAACGATTTGAAAAACTATTGAAGATAATTGTCATTTTATGGTTGATTATTATGTATTGAAGTAGAAGCAGATAATAATAATAAAAAAAACACACTTTGTTATTTTTTTTAACAAAATTCAATGTTGTAATTACCTACTCGAAAACGGTTGAAATTTGCATAGGGGTCATCAGGGGTCATTTTGTTGCAAATGACCTCTCCTACATCCCTTTATGGATTGCCGACATATAACCAATAACCCTGTATGCTAGTAACAATACAATCAGTAAGATAAAAATGTCTAAAATTGGTACATGTCAATTATGTCAAAGAAATAGTGGTCAAACGCGAGCCTATCCAGTATAAGACATAAAAAGATAAGCTTACCAGGAAAGAAAATGGTATAGTCTAGTGCAACAGTCAGCTGTCGTAGGAACGCTTCTCCAGTCTCAGCAAAGATGTAGCAGTTCCTCAAATGATGGCCAAACATGGCGGACATGAGGTCACACCGCCTTACGTACGGCGTTTGAGATAGCAGGACTGGCAACTGATATAATAGTGATTAGTACTGACGCAGATTTATAGATATACATCGGCAATTTTTTTATTAATCCTGCAGGCCTTTACGTCATAACTAGGTATAAAATGTTTAGGGGTACTAAGCTGCAAAGTAAATTTTATCTTCATAACAATTTGTTCAGTGATATATTATTTACACTTTAAAATTTACACTCCTACGCTAATATGTCTATCAGGACAAATCAATGAAAGTATCACAGAAGCCCTTCGTCAAAATTCAAGGAATTCACATAATTATGGCTGCCCCGGCAGAAAAAAATCCTTGAATAGTATCATAATAGTACTCAAGACCGAATTTCGGTCATGGCGACCAATCTCAGCGAAGACTAGCCATCGACGCGGGAGATAGTTATTATAGTGCACAAGTATGTGCGCAGGCACATGTGCAATCTCTCTTCCCTCACTCTCATAGTCCGATTGGACGGCAATCCGACACGACCGGAGAGAGATCAGGCGCGGGACCAACGGCTTAACGTGCTTTCCAAGGCACGGGGGTATCACAACGTCGACTTCCAAACTCCGGGCTGTTACTGAGAAATTCCTGATAGAAAAACCCAATAAAACATTGCCCGACCTGGGAATCAAACCCAGGACCCCACGCGTAGCAGTCACGATTGCGACCACGAGACTAACGGGGCAGTTTATAGACTGTAGAAGTAGTAGATAGTATCATAATGAAGCATGCAAACAAAGTCTTATTTTAGTAAGCCAATAAAATCAGATTGTTACCTGTCTTCCACGCTCCGTTACCCAAAGTTGCTGTATATACTTCCAAAACTTCTTCAATTGGTAACCTGTAACATTTTACTAAATAGGTTACTTTTCTACCTTATTAGGTAGCTTTAGGTAGCAGCTTTATTAGGCTTCCAGGTAGTCTATGTTTGTTTTATTAAACAATCATAAACAACCTAGAAGCCTATATAATTGGATCCCTTTTCAATTGAAGACTATAACGATTACAGGAAAATAATTCGTAGATACGTTTAAGTACATAGCCAATTCAAATAATGTATTCCACACTACAAAATTCCACGTAAAATTAAAGTTACACTTTTTCGAACCTGTACAATAAAGGACTTTTAAAGTAGGCACTGTGATAAAAAAAACTGGGTTCTGGAGTTCAGATAGGCAAGATTGAGGGGCTCATGGCTAAATAATAACAGTCGCACGGGTCGATCAATGGTTAAGCTACGCTTGCCGCGGTCAGTTTGTGCATGGGTGACCATCCATTACATATCGAGACCCCCGTGCCTCGGAAAGCACGTTAAGCCGTTGGTCCCGGCTTTCATATGTAGATCTTTGACAGTCGTTACGGGTAGTCAGAAGCCCAAAAGTCTGACATCCAGTCTTACCAAGGGGTATCGTGTTACCCAGTAACTGGGTTGTAGAGGTCAGATAGGCAGTTGGTCCATGTTGAGTACTGGTGTTTAGTTGTATAGAGGTATGAGGAATAGGGAGGAATCCATAGAAAAGGGAGGATCCTCCGACCAGACGGGTGTTGTGTCTGGTGGGCAACTGCCCGACGGTTGATGTTGGGACGTTGTATATATGCTAGTCGCGCGGTAAACTCTGCTTGCGCGATGCAGAATTTTTGTGACGTCAGTATGACGTGTAGCTCGCATGTGGCGATGTGGATACCGCTACAGTTGCATCCGGTTAAACTGTAAGCTGACCATAACGCAGTTGGGAAAAGGTTAGGCAGATGATGGTGACCGCTGTAAAAAAATATGCCGTTTCTATTTACTCACTCGACAGTCCCTGGTTCTTCAACATATCAATCAGTTCCCTGGTCACTTTCTCATAAGCCGTCAGTGCATACTTGGTGGAGTAAGCGAGCTGGATGGAGGCGGCAACTACGATTGCGGCTAACATCTTGCCACAGACGAGAACCACGGCTAAGATGGTCATAGGCAGGACTTCGTCGATGAAGAACTCGTCATTGCCAGTCGTGGTCAGCTGGGATACCACCATGTAAAATGACGTGACGTAATCCCAACGTTGTTGTGATGTTACTCTGTAATGGGAAAAGACGTTCGATGGGAAATGCAAATCAGATGTACTATCTTAATGTGAAAGTCTTTGTTTGCATGTTTGTTAATCAATCACGTCTCAACGACTGACCGTATAACCTGGATCAGGGGTCATAGGATACTTTTTATCACATCAGTACGTTTCCGTGGGATGTTTTCCAATCTTCGCGAAGGGTAAGACGCTGGCCTTTTGCCAGCGTATTCGCCGTAGTCATTCAATAAATGCTACTGTCCAAGGGTGCACTGCAACTTATGGTTTTAGGAGGTGAGACAACAAAACAAATGCCTGTAAGAACTAAGCTTCCTGGTTCAATAATATTGCACTGAGTGGCCTTATTACATAGTAATGTGATTTAAGTCTGCCAGACAATCTTATTTATTTTTATTGGGGGAACCTTCAAAAGGCACCCGACCTCTGGGGACGCAGGTCGGAGAGTGTGGGATTTTTACCTCACTAAAACCGCCCACATGATCACCACCAGCACATAGGGTAGTCCCGGATCCTCTTAAAAGACCAATTCCGGAACCCCCTCTGTGCAACGCCTGTAAGGCACATCCCTGGGGAGACCGTAAAGGGGCGTCCTCTGAGCCTCGCTAAGCACGGCAGCACGTGACCACTGTGCTACCGTCTTCCCTGGGGTCACTCAGTGGGCGGACAGCATCCCTACTCTGGGCGCCTGCGACCCCAAAGGTCCACCTACCTTGGTCGGAGGCCAAAGTTGAGATGATTAAATGTGGACCCAAGCCAAATAAAACTACAAATAGTGAGAAAAATACTTACTCATCTGTAAGATGTATCTTGAGCGTTCGTATGACGCTGACGGGGGATGTGCCAATCATTACCACCAGCCATACGCACGTGAATGTGTGTATCATAAACACTACCACTATAATCGTCATCGCCGCCTGCGCAAGTTTAACTTATAGGAACAAATTACACTGACTTATAAAATTGCATTAGGTACTTGTAAAAAACGTTGTATTTTTAAGAACCTTAACGTAGAATCAATTTTATTTAGGTACACTTTTTATAGCTAAAAATCACAAAAAAAACCTGCGCCCTTATGGCCACACTTCAACTGAATCTCGATTCGTTAATTAACATGATCCCAGTCTACAATCTACCTCCTTTTTTATTATTATCCAATATTTGAGAAAAAATATATCGTCTAGCCACGGCCTACAAAAAAAAAAAGAAGGACTCCGCGCCACGCATATTGAAAGTGAAGCACCGTACCGATCTATCTGTGTGTGTGTGTGTGTGTGTGTAAATAATTAGTGTCTTACTTGCGATATGTTATTCCTTGACACTTTTTCGGGGATGTAGAACTATTTTTACACCATTTCACAACACAAGGCATTATTTTATTACTTGACGTAAGCAGTACCTACAATGACGCCGTAGTCCCGCGTAATGGCACCTTATAATGTAAATGTGTGCGTCAGGCATATTTGTACAAACGGTCCGGCTAATTATAGTGCTTCACTATCGATCGATCGCGCGTGGCGCGGAGTCCTTTTTTTTCTAGTCGTGCATCTAGCAACAAATACAATGATAATTATTTTCTTATTTCCTTATGATTTTTGTTTTTATTAAAGCTTTGCAAAATATACCTGCAGAGTGGTCAGATTGTTGGTGAGCTCACGAGAAGTACTCCGATAAAATTCAACCAAATATTTCAGCCTCAACAGCTTGGTCGCGCGTAAGTAGTGTATCGCCCTTATAGGATTTCTAAAAAGAAAAAAAAGTTGTAACGAAAAGCACATTCCCAAATAAATCCTATTTGATTGAATAGGACTATAAGGTTCTTCTTCTCATGTCACCATGAGCTAAGTATTTAGAAATAAAAATAGCTCATCCTACCTTAAGGATGAAAAAGGAATACTATCATATTTTAACATTGCCTTTAATATACCTACCCAAAATTAATTATAATAATTACGTTTTAAATAAAAAACAAGTAACAACTCACGGAAAACAAAAGCCGACGAATTCCAAAGGAGCATTAACCAGTATGTCAGACCACACCCAAAGTTTATGCTTAAAATATCTGTGGCGACATTTGGGTCCGTCCATTATGAGCTCGCCATGCTTGCTAACGTAACCCTAGTAGTAACGATGGCTTTATTAAATCAATATATTATTCTTATGTATCCAGATAATTAGGCACACGGTAACCAAATCACGGTAGGGTTATGTATTGTACCTATGGACGCTTTTACCTTTGGACGTTGATTATAAGAAGAAAACTGGCCATTCTAAAAATCTAATACTATACCATTTGGGTTGTATTTTTATTTTCTGGCTACACTAGTGAGTGGCGTGAGTTTACCGGTGTTGTGTGCAATGTGAGACTATTTTGAAAATTTTTGTGTTAAAAAGTAAGTTTTCGCATGATATTTTCGATTTTTTACTTAAATACTGCATGCATATATTATACTAATGGATGTCAATTCTTTTATCTGTAGCTAGTTTTGTTTACAATTCAAAAAGTAAAGAAAACCACTTCTAACCTAAAAATAAAGATAATAAAGTTTTTTTTAAATGTTGTATTGTTTGTACCTTTGGACATGTCTTTGTTTGTACCTGTGGACACGTCCAAAGGTACAAACAATGTTTTTACCTATGGACACTCCTTAATAACATCTCATTATGTATTGTCCATAGTGCCAAGGAGTAAAACAGGTGTGAAGAGAGATGCAGTTAGTCCAGAACGGTTGAAACTGGCAATAGATGCAGTAAAAAATGGGGGGAAAATAAGAACTGTTGCGAGAGAATACGGGTTAAAAAAATCAACTTTATATAAATATATCAAAACTATTCGAAATAGTTCTGAACCAGATTTAATAACTTTCACACCGAATTACGCAGTGAAAAAAGTATTTTCTGACGAGGAAGAAAAGCTTTTATTAGAATATTTAACAAAAGCGGCAAAAATGAATTACGGATTATCTGCAAGGCAAACATGTATCTTAGCCTACCAGTTCGCCGTTGGAAGAAAAGTAACTAATATTTCGGAGGCCTGGGAAAGAGATGGAATGGCCGGTCGCCAATGGTTATACAGATATCGCAGCAAATATACGGAACTGTCATTGCGTAAACCAGAAGCAACAAGTTTAGCGAGAGCAATATGCTTTAATAAAGTTCATGTTCAGAAGTTTTACGGCAATTTAAAAGAACTGTATCAACGCAGCGAATTTGCTCCACAAAACATTTTTAATCTGGACGAAACTGGATGTTCCACAGTGCATAAGCCCGAGAAAGTTTTAGCACCAAAATCATTGAAACTGCTAGGTAAAATGACATCAGGGGAACGTGGCGAAAATGTTACGATGATTGCTTGTATAAACGCCGCCGGAAACTCTGTACCACCAATGATCATATTCCCAAGAGTTCATTTTAAGGATAATATGATGAAAAATGCACCTCCTGGATCTATTGGTGAAGCCAATCGTTCTGGTTGGTCTACAGAGCCTATTTTCCGAAAATATTTAGACCATTTTATCCACTGTGTGAAGCCGTCACCTGAACAACCAGTGGTTCTTATTTTAGACAATCACGAGACCCATATATCATACGAAATTATCGTAAAGGCCAAGGAAAATGGGATTCATATGTTGACATTACCTCCACACACGTCTCATAGGTTACAACCACTGGATAAGACCGTTTTTGGCCCTTTTAAAACTGCATATAACAAAGCGGCTGATCTACATATGGTTAACCATCCCGGTGTGCCAATAACAATTTATGATTCAGCGGAATTGATTAACAAGGCTTATGCAGCATCCTTTGTACCTAAAAATATTATAAACGGATTCGTATCAACAGGGATTTATCCGTTCAACGACGACCTGTTTTCGGAGGATGATTTTGCACCATCGTCAGTCACCGAGCGTCCAGAACCACCAAATATAATCACAGATGATAGAAATCTTGAACAAACAGATAAATTAGAAACACGCCCTATAAGTTCTGATATTCATCCCATCCAAAAAGCTTCGATTCTTCCTGAAAACCAGCCATCCACTTCTCAAGCATTGGAATCAAATACAGAAGGGAATAATGCATGCAAAAACTCAATTACTCCAGAAATGATACGACCATTTCCAAAATTTATAAGAAAAGAAAGTAAAAGAGGAAGAAAGAAAGGAAGTTCCCGTATTTTAACTAATACACCAGAAAAGGAGGCTCTTTTGCAACAAATGATAGAAAAGGAAAACAAGGGGAAAGGAAAAGGAAAAAGTACGACCAAGCCCAAGCTTAATTTTGATGCTCCTAAAGGTCCAGCAACTGCTGTTCCTGCAGAAAAGCGGATTTTAGTTTTAAGTCAAACAATTTTTGTTACTTGCAAATCTTGTAATAGAACTGATTTAAAAGAAAATGTACTGCATTGCAGCTCATGCAAATTTTACTACCACAAAAAGTGTTGCCCCAAAAAGTTCCTAGAGCATATTCCAGATGAAGATGATTCTGAACTGTTTATGTGTTTGGATTGTTTTTTGTTAGATGACAGCGATGATGACCTTTCTGCTGAAGATTTATTAGATATGGTTCGTGCAGCCAAATAAAACTCGCAGAAAACACTGATCTCATTTAGTTACCAACCTACCTGTCAAATTAAAGAGTTCCTACTTGAGACCTAAGATTATCATTATGAAGAATTTATTTTGTTACTCACTAAAGAGCTTTAATTATGTTGATTCCACGTGTTATGTTAATAATAAGCGGTATCTTATGATGATTACAAGACTGATTTCATAAAATAAATATGTTTTATTTCGTCCAAAGGTACACACAGGGTTGTCCACATGTAACGTACCATTGGACAAAACTACACATTTATGTAAATATTTTAATAAAAAAAAAAATACAACATTAGGGCTACTACAAAACATACAGTAACTTAAGACCATATGGTGTACAAAATAAAGTCATTGTCATATAGATACCTTGAATATACACAGAGAGAGGTGGTTCGAAAGTTCAGTTAATCTAAAATGTCCATAGGTACAATACATGACCCTACATTTTAAAATATATCTCTGCATGTTACGGTGAAAAGTAATTTTTTTTTTTCGACAGGTTCATTTTTTTTTTGTTCTTTATTAATTGACAACGTGTGGCCGTCGTATTGTACGAGTGTACGTGCTTAGACAGCTACACGTGTCACTTTTGTTTAGGCATAGAAAAGCTTACCCTTAGACCAAATATGCAGTTATTAATGCGTCTTGGGTGTAAGAATCTACATTACATAGCTTTGACTTGATTCTTAATCACACGCCTTTTTATATTCTATATTTAATCACATGTACAGAGTGACATTAATTTGCTGGAGACAATCTACAGATGCTTTTAAAGGGTTACAAACCAGCGGGTTAATTGCGTAACACACTAACAGTAGTAGGCGTGTCTTTCATTTTGACAGTTCAACAACATTCATTGCGTTATTTACGTTGTTGAGCAGACAAATTTTTCGAACATATGAAGCAATTGATTAGCAATGTCCTTCAAAATGATTCAGATTCTGATTGATTGTGTTTTACGCAATTAACGGGCTGACCGTGGTCGATTGACGCCATTGCCATTATGACATATTTTGAGTCTCATGAGAAATGAGGTGACATATTTTGTGGCGACGATCGACGTTAATCGACCGCGGTTTGGTTGCACTCTAGCCTAAGCCTACGTAGTCTGTCATCACAAGGCTTTACTTGTCAAATTAAATCGTAACCAGACGTATGACGGTTACCTGATGCATAGTAAGATAAATCTTGCCATAAAAGTAGATATCCAAGATGGCGTGTATCCAGGCCAACATGTAGCAATCATTGAGGGTTACCACGTCGTACAGACCCAACACATATTGTACAGTTACCACCGCACAGGTAACGTAGCCGTAACTCTGCAAATAAAATATAGTTACCCGAACTTGTAGATAATTCTCGTCATTTTCTAAACTGCACCGGTCTGTACGGTGCTACTAGTTTTATAAAAATGTTTCATTTAGCACACTGCATTGTATTTTATTCCAGGAAGTGCCTTTCAGTATATATGTCGCAGATGGATTGTCGAATCCGCTGTTGTAGGTACATAACCGCTAGCCGTTTTACAAAACAGCTCCGCTTTGTAAAACAGCTGAACGTTCCTTCAGCTGGATTGTCATTGCGTTACGTTTAAGAAAACTGCTACCCACGTTCAGACATAATGCAGAATCGCTTATCTGCAGTCACAGTAAGCCTTTGGTGTGGCTTCTATTGCCAAATCGGTCGCAGTAACTAGGCTATAGGGCACCCTGACCAATTGGTTTAGTTTAGGTTAGAACTGTGACCAACTGCGCGTGAGTCGAGCGAGCGCTTCTTCCAAGTTGGTCGCAATTACTTGGCTATTTAGTGTTTTTAGGACTGACTTTCATAAAACTTTATATTAATATTATCCTTATAGTAACTGTTTTCTCTTGCGCTAGGGTCATTTTCACTCATATTACTAATTTATTTATTTCTGTTTCGGACGCCATTATTGTTGTTATGACACAGACGAGCGTCAAAATTTAGAAATAAATTCAACAATCTGACGTTTTATTTCACGCTGTTTTACATAACCTCTTATCGTTAACTCGCTGCAATGATAAATGCAAAACGTTTATGCAATTCAACGTATTCGAGTTCAATAATTCTAGAAAATCGCTAAACATCATTCAGCTCTTTTACATAACAGAGCTTTTTTGTAAAACGGCTAGTGGTTATGTAAAACAGCGGATTCGACAATCCATCGGCAACATAAATATTATTCAGTATATAAATTACATATTCTGAGATTTACAAACAAAATGGAAATATATTCCTTGGGAAAATGGTATAATGAGGGCGCGAGTTTACAATATTACTCTTTTGTGGGTAATTCTCTATAATTGTGTGTTTGAAGTATTAAATAAATACCCCGCTGGCTGACATAAAAGAGATAATAATTAATTATAGGATACCTTTGCAACATAGCCTTACAGCTACCATACGCAACCGCCAAATGATTAAAGCGACAGACATTAAGAACTTACTTTGTAGTTAAACACTGCGAAGCTTCAAATAGAGAAGCAAAATATCCCGTTGGAAACAAGCTTTAGCAAAAATAAGTAGACACGTAAAATGTTTGCCTACTCCACATATTGTTCCAAGAAAAGCAAGGTAATACCACCTGTTATGCTTGGCGTGACGGGAAGTGATTATAGGCTCACAAATTGTTATCAGAATCTTATATAGAGCGTATTTTGGATCAAGTTTTACTGAATGTAGAGCTAGAATACTCAATCAACCACGAATATTTATGCCTAACACGGCAAGTTTCCACTGAGACTATATTTTCTAAGCCATACGAACATAAGTCAGTCATTATGACACTTACAAGCACATCTACACACAGCCTACATGAATTCAGGCTCCCAAAGTCACAGACAAACAAATATCCGCTTAGTAAGCCACAAGGCCTCACTAGAGCGGTATCAATTTACCTGAAACATGAGCGTTCCGGGCCGCAGCAGATTAGAGGCGTGAGAGTAGCTGTGATACGTGGACACGCTGACAGACGACTTCGCCTGACTAACGTTGGACTGTGATGTACTCATCGACAGGGACCCTATGGATTAGGAACACGATAGTTTGATGACAACCTTGTTTGAACGCACGGAGGAAAATGGTGCCTTTCGCTTCAAAGGTGGCTTGTTATCTTAGTAAACAGACACCTTTGGGGGACGTAATGGTGCAGATATCTAGGAAAGTTCTGTGGGAAACCTCTTTGTGTTTTGTTCTTATGACGCTTGTCTTACGAGACAATATTATAAGTAGGTATTGCAAGCAACACATTCTAAAGTCATTAAATACTTTTTACTGTCCTTATTTGGAAAACATGTCCTATGATGATTAATGTGACCAACGCCCGTAATAATAAACGTTCCTCAATGACGTGCCCAAGTACGCAATCATTAGATACGCCATTATTTCGGTATCAGCATCTCAAGATCATTGCTAATTAATAACCACATGAATACAGTATCTCAGTTACCAAGATCAGCTCCTCAATGCCCTGTACTTGATGGCTTGATTTCGTGAACGATTACGTCACATTGACCGAAGTTTAGAATGACATGCATCACATTTCATTATTTTATGTTGTAAGATTTATTGAAATACTTGTATTTTGTTAAAACTAATAATTATAAAGTTGTTTTCTACCCAAGAAAGCCATAAATTGTTTAAAAAAAATGTGTTTTTATTTCCCAATAAATAAAATAAAAAATAATTTAAACAAGTTTTTTTTTGTTTTTTTTTAATTTATTTTTTTTAATTTTTATATTTGGTGCTGCAGGTTGTGATAAATGTATTAGGTCACCATAAACAAGCTGAAATATGAATTTATTAGATTACATTTTCACATAAATATATTGGGTTTTAAAATTAGAATAATTGGATTTATATGGTACCTACTACTTTTAAAGTTTATTTATTTATTAATCTTTATACAACTAAAGAAGTACATTTGTGGACTTAATGGCTTTGTGTTATACCTATAAATAGTAATTAAATAAATTTTATTATAAAAAAATACATTTATTTCAGGTTCTCCCATATTACAATCACAAGTTACAAAACACGAGATAAATACAAATCACAATATAAAAATAAAAATAAATACAATGTCATCAAATCATAAATACAATGTCAAATAAAAATAAGCAACTCAATGTCAAATGAAAATAAAAATTAAAAAAAATAAAAATTTAAAAATTAATTAATTATACTTATGATAAATGTATTTAAAATATTTACATAGGTACCTACCTGAAATGATGCTGTAGCATAAAACCGGTCATAAAATATCGTCATAGTAGGTACTCTATTTCATCGTAATAATTAATTTCACCCAAAATATTTTTAAACTCCATGTTTCGCGCTACTAATCACGACCTTAAGTCACGGACTGCCTACACTCAGGTTTAACCATCTCGAGTACACACATCTATTGTATACTTACGTGTTGAGTTCCGTTTATTAATCAGTCCATCACTCGGCTGATAACGTAAACCCAAGCCGTAACTTAAGTACACAAATTATTACGTTTATTAATACGGTCATGATCTCAAGGTTGTCATCAAGTGCGACCTCTTGGGCTGAGGAACGTTTATTAATACGGGCCCTAGAGCTACAGCTGAGTATAAAACACTTTATAACAAACCTACTGACGCTTCAAATCTACTGGAACCACTCTTCGAATCAGCTCCCGATTCTAATGACGTCAAGTCAAACGTCGAGTCTTCTGTGAAATATAACGTAGTACTTCAAAGAGATTTAAGATTTTTATGTAATAATTTAATGTCTTTGTAGTACGTTATCGGTACCTACGTGATACTTTTCGTTTTGGACCCTTTCCAGTCAAGGTAATAATGCCATAAGCTGGTGCCGGAAGTTATTAATCTCTTCAGCCTACTGATAAAGTTATAGTTAATCTAAAATCCCGCTTTTTTCCTCTCATCTTTTCCGATACAGACACGGCAACTTTCAAGGTTTATTTTTATCTCAAACACAAACTTTGAACATTATTCTTACTCAATCTACGTTTTTTTTATAATTTAAAAAGAAAACTCGTAATTGTAGCTCAGTCTATGGAACTTTGTTTATTCCACAAATTATCTTTATTAAAGTTTTAGAATATTTGACATTGGGATGGCATTATTTTACCAGTCAACATTTCAAGATATGAGACTTTTTAGCCAACTTAAAAAAAAAAGAAGAGGTTAAACTCAAATATTTTTCTTTATAAATATCTATAGTATCCAAACATATTAATTCACCTTCCGAAGACTCATCATCGTTCACATCCATATTAATAGGCAAGATATAATCTCGAGACATTTCAAAAGCCTTGTTCAAAGGCTCCTGGATCTTGGGGTAATATTTCACCAAGTTGAAGAAAGTCACGCTGGGTATCACTAATAAATCGAGACTCCGACTTGCGTATATCGTTACTTCTGAACATGAAATTGGTTGCTGAAAATGTTATGAAAATACTCTACAGTTTTTCCGGAATTCGCGTTTTGTGTTTTTTTTTTTTGTAGAATTATGCATTGACTATCTATTCCGAAAAGTATAAGAAATCTAAAAAAAATTTTTAGAAGTTCTAATTGTTTGGTTAATCCCGAGATCATGAATAGCAAACCTGGCAGCATAAAGCATTACAAAGATTTGAATTATTTTCATTCGGATAAAGTCGCTGACGCTATCTGTCTAGGTATTCATATAGACAGTTTAAATAAATATACAACATAAAACACAACTGTTCATGAAAAATCACATAATTAGATACGAGTACTTACGCCTGTAAAATTGCCGAACATACCACCTGGGCCCATACATGTTATCATTTCATTATAAGATGTCAAAACATCCACCTGTAATTTAAAACATTACATTACATTACTACATAATAGAATATTCAAAATATCGGATATTGAAATACAATATTGTAAAATGTTCTATTTCAATCTCATAACATGACAACCGATCCATAAGATGAATTGTCAACGAACGGATAAAGGGTCGGGGTCCCATCGAACATTACATTGCAGCATTGTATGTATATTCTTCAGTCCTCCTTCAAGTTTACAATACAAACTTAGTGAATTGTGCAAAAGCGGAATAATCAAAAAACCTTTCCCTATTGTTCCTGTTCAGTGAATCAGTATGTCTCCGGGATACGAAGGGTCCGCGATCATTTGCCTTGAACGATATTTGACTAGAAAGATTGACTGTGGACACGGACCTGTGCGCGTAATAAAAAACATCTATGAATATAAATAAGATACTGTATAACTCTTTCACGATTCTCTGACTTGGAATGAAGGGTTTAGTATGGGAGATGTAAAAATTATGGCGAATACAGTATGACATAATCATCCTATAATATTACTGCTGGGACTCGGCTCTCTCTTTCTGAATGCAATAGAAATACTGACTTATTACTTAGTGTGAGTTAAGCTAATATAAATAATATTTAGGTACTATACTTTTGGCAGCTAAAAAACGTAAAAAAATAACTGTCTTCACAATAACCGTCTGATACCGTCAAACGGGGTAAATAGGAATGCAGTGTTGAATCGGAACGAAACATAAAAAGGGATTTTAATATTGAAATAATATAGTTTGTTGCCAAAAATTACTAATGTGTTTACTGTATTATAATTTACGATTAAGGGCCCTTCTTGGCAACAAACTATATGATTTCAACGATAAAATCCATTTTCAGGTTTCGTTCCGATTCACCCAGCCCTGCATTCCTATTCACCCCGTTTGACGGCATAAAATAACATCGTCCCTAGGACAATGAAGTTTTCCTAAAAAAATATGAAAGTTTTACCAATAAATCAGACCTTACCTTCCCATGATATATAATATAAATGTAGGGCTGTATATCTCGGCACTGTATGACTGTGTCTCCCTTGAGCAGGTACATTTCATGCAGGTGTTGTGTGATGACCCTGATAAAGGACCTCTCCACCTTCCCGAACAGAGGTACTTCGCGTAAGGCTCGCTCATACATAAACACTAAAGTGTCCTCCATTAAGGCTGAGTTTAGACGACGGCATATTTGCTGAAAGAATAATTATTATTAAAGTAATATCCGAGTAAAATCCTCAATGGATTTATAAAAGTAACTACCTTAATTATAATTTACAATTACATTATGCTGTACTATTTTTAAGATACTTACCGGGTAGGTAATGAAATTACCTGGAAATAGTAGAGCTATCCTATACCTAGTATTTGATTTGTTTCTCAGAATAGTCAAGTTTAAGATAATTTCCATTACAATCGAGATATTTATTTTTAGTATAATACTAAATAACTACTAATAGTTAGACACGAGTTTAATTATTAGCACAACCCGCGAACGTCCGAAAACAAACGCTAGTAAACGCCACAACAACGGATCAAGGCAGGGTAGATTATTCAAATATTCATTGAATTATATGTCATCGTGACTCAGGATCTAATTTAGTGATAAAATGATGAAGTGACATTGCTCACCGCACCTGTCACCACTGAATGCCACCTGCGGTCGCGAGACTGATAGAGATACGATATAATAGGTATGTGGCTGAGTCAGCAACCCGTGTTATGAGAAAATTTAAAATAAATGTGTAAGATATTCTTGCTGAGCTTTGACATTAAAGTGGACAGTGAAATTTTGAATCGATGATTCGATTTTCTTTTATATTTAGCTTACTGTTATATAAAAAAGATTCCGGTAAAATAATGTAAAGAAATTAAAATCAAAACTATGTTATTCTGCTTTGAGAACGTGATAAAAATGCAAAATTTAAACAAACAAAAACATAAAAGTTTTTCACCACACCAGCCGTCAGCGTTTCACCAGAATTAATGTACTTTCCGCAAAAAGTGCATAACGCAATATTTTCCGACTTCGTGACCAGTGAAATACTTTAGTGTTTTTCATTGTTTACAATTTTATACAACATTCAGTTTGCAGCACAGTCCGTTTATGCTCTGTTTACACTACGCAACCAGAGTATTTATTATGACTTACCTGCGGATTACTGCCGTTGGTTCGTTTCCAGACATATTCGAAATATTTCAACGTTTTCACAGTAAGCATAGGGTCCACGTTCCCTTGGTACAGAAAGTTGGCTAGATCCTTTGTTTTTTCCTATGAAACAAACGAGGGCTGAGCTCGTTAAAACAAATATAATTACTGTACTGGAACTGCGAAGTCGTAATACTTTTAATGACGGAACTTTAGCCGTAATACAGAGTACTCGACTAACATTATGGTCTATCTAGGACGTTAATTAAATTTTGTACATTGTTACATTTCGCAATTTTACATACTCAATCATGTGTGGGCGACAAATCTATACATACATACAAGTATAGGTCTGATTTAATATCCGTTTTGTAAATAAATAAGATCGATTTTCCCGTTACCAACTTTTCCATAATAGGGTATTGATTTCCTCTCATATTCAGCTTATTAACTTCATAGATATTTGATCGGCTTTGAAGACAATTGAAATATCTCTTACAATGTAATAAGAATCAATATGAAATAAATTTCCTGTTGAAACGGGCTCACTTTATTTTTGGATACTGACTGTCATAGCTTGGCAGGAAATTCTTTTAAATGTTAAGAAAAAAGAAGATATTTTCACATGTTTAGTGAAAGGTCAAAAGACTTGAAATGGCTTCAACATTTCTGTGGCTTTAAGTGGCCTCCTAAAAGCGATAACTTTTTATTTGCTACTAACAATAGCGGCCGGCTGTTAATGTTCCACTAGGAGGGAACCTTCAGCTAAAGTTGCCCACAAAGGGAGATAACAGGGGCAATAACAACTTGGTACATATTCGTATTAATTATTTTTGTTCCCATTCAAATAATCATAACAAATAAGCGGGAATAATACGCGAGTCTTAATTTTAATTGTTTATAAGTATCTAGAGACAATGAGCAGACCGTTTTTATTGTTTTAACATCAATGAATTTTGCTGACTTCGTTTCTTATGTAGCTTAACCCTGCCCCACAAGCTGATGAGGTAAGAAACTCTGCAATTAGCACTAATATTAATTGCTTTTCTATCGCTCAAAAAACTTTCTTACAATCAATAAATACTTTACAGTCGATCGATCTCGGAAGTGTATTATTATAATCACTTCTTGATAACGATTCATAAAAATTATTATACGTTGATATCCTTTACCTAAGGTTACACATATCTGCGGTGAGTGATAGATAATGTAGTCTAGTCGTAGCCGAGCCGTAGCGCGTAGATCATGTGCTACGAGCTCGTAGCACACGTTTGATCTACGCGCTACGGTTCAGTGTAGCAGGGTGTTCATTCGTTTCTTTTGCTTTTGCATATGCTTTATTTTCTAACATCTTTATCTTTCTTGCTGTCTGTTCATGCACCTCAGTAAGTTTACGTACTCGAAATTGATTTAAAAGGTACATTTATTTACTAGGAACAAAAACATACTTACATTATGTTCCAACAAAGCATGCGCGGCGGCTGACCGGCTGGAGGCGACATATCCAAACATGAAGGCGAAGTACATAAAGCCGGTGATTTTCAGGCACATCACTAGCCAGGGGTCCACAGTGTTAGGCATGCCTACTGGAGTGCAACCCATGCCTAAAAGTTATACAATAGGTTATTTTAGTTTAATTAAATACCAGCGACCCGTCCCACTTCGCACGGTTTTTACGAATTTACAAAATATCGAGATTTATTAATTAAATGTAAGTTTAATACTCGTATTTATGTATTACCCACATAAACCTTCCAAAAGAAATTCTCAAAGTTATAGTGCAAACCGCACGAAAATCCGTTGCGTAATTTAAAATCACAACGAGGTCAATCAGACGCACATAAAACAAAAATCACAACAACACACACACATTAACACAATAATTAAAAACATTAATTACGACATTAATTTAAAAATGTTTAGATTTAGGGAGATTGGTATGCGCAGGTAGGATTGGATTGATACGCATTATGTAAACCAGCATGCGAGAAAGTGCATGAATCCGCGCGTAAAGGTGCCCGATACATAAAAGTTACGTACATTGTGTACATAGGTGTACATACGCTTCTTTAATCCTGTACGTAAAGTAGCAAGATGACATATAGTATGTTTTACCTACACGCGGCTTCGAATATCTTTTTTCCCTAGGTAGGAGGTTGTAACTTAAAATATTTTCAATGAAAGACTCGTAGTAAAATAAAAGATTCCTGTCAAATTCGCAATATAAAAATGGCATTATTGAACCGGTTTTCCTTCACCCTCCGCCTTTGAAAACAAAGTAGGTTCAAAAGCTTATTCCAATTAAACAACCACATGTAACATTGATATACGTTATAAACAAAACTAAGTCCCTAAAATGTGTTCGTGATTTAGTTTCCAAACATGTAAACAAATGTGTTTTTGGATCAACAACTTTAACAGTATTAAGTTCAGTTTACGCTACAAGTTCAATTTTTTTTATGACTTTTCCAATAGTACTAGTCATTCCTAAATCAACTTAATCTACACACAAGGGCGGACCCAGGATTTATTTCTGAGAGAGGCACATGGGCAGACGGTTAAGAAGTGTCTTCCACATCCAGTATTGCACTATGCTGTTTTAAGGATTCATTCTTTTTCAATGACATTTATAAAATAACTACAAAAAAAACCTGTGCGGTCGGGCGACCCCTGTCAGGAACGAAGTTCCATAAGCGATACTCGCATCCACACACACTCGTATAATAGAAAGAGACAGAGAAAGAGCGGGGAAGTGTGAATTTACACGTTTTTAATACAGAGCCATCTATATAAGTTTTTAGAAACTATCATGAAGTTATCGCCACCTTGGATTTTCACCCTCAAAAACCATGAAAACGACACCCAAGACGAAAAATTTAAGTTTTTGCAGCCACCATCTTGGATTTTCATTTTGCCCTCACTATTGGCTTCAGCACTCTCGAAAACCGTCTTTCTTTATAGAAACCTCGAGAACCTCGGGAGTCTCTCGAAAGCGAGAGAGAGAAAGTCACATGGAGATGCATGACGCTTTTTCGTTAAGTGACGATTTCTACCGGTTCACTACTACCACAAGCCGCGTTAATGAACTTCGTTTTAAAATGCAGTTTTAGCACCCCGCCTCGGATAGGATAGATTTTGTTTTGCCGATACATACAGAAATAAGAGTTACTTTGTCGACATAGGTAGTAAAGTTCAAGAATTAAGAGGGTTGGAAGAGCGAGCGGAGCGAGCTCAATATTTTTGCACCCCATCTCGAATTGGTTTAGTTAGCTTTTCTTTTAACCATTCATAGTACTTGCTAAAAATAAACATAAGTTGAGGAAAGCTGTATATACTTTGAACGTGCGAGGCTCCTCAGACCGCGCTATCTTTTTAGCGTTACCTATATTGTTATCCTGAATTCCTCTCGCCGACTCTAGGCCGGTGCATTGTTGACATAACAGACCTCTTTGCCCGAGTATGAACTGACTGCACCACTTTGAACCTTAATACTTACGCCACTGCTGCTGAAGATAATAGTAGGTACGTCTTCAGCGTTCCTCATTGAAGCAATGTATTGATGGATATGCATTCTGGCCAGTCCACTCAGTTGATTCGATTTTTTAATAATAATCATAATCATAATATTTTTTTATTTGTGTAACATATGTAGTGAATTCAGTTCTTAAATTAAAGTTTATTGGTCGCTCTGTTATGCCATCTTGTTGCATATGTTATGCGTACAAATACGGTTGTATGCGAAATAAAATATTGATCATGCGAGAGGTAAACATAAATTATATGGTAGGTATGTTAAAATTATTAGAATTATGTTATATAAATAAAAACCAAAATTATAAATGTCACAATATGGAATAATTTCTACAGTCAATCCATAAAATAAATAATCATAAATTACAATTAGTCACAATATTCAATAAAAAAAAAATGTTTCTCCAGTCAAATAAATAAGTCTACATTAATTTATCATTTAGAAATTCATCAGTCTTATAATAACATTTTTTAATTAGTAACGTTTTATTTTACACAAACCATTTGGGGGCGCCCTGCCCCTGTCTGGATCGCCCCCCCTGGATCCGCCCTTGTGTACACAGGCACAAATATACTATACAAAGTTGATATACTTTTTTGTGGACAATAACATGAACTGGAAACAAGGATTTGAACAGACTAAGTCGTAGACATAACCGGAAACATTCCGTTCCATACATTACCTGTAACTGTAGTATCAATTACGTGGAGTACTAACCCACGAATATCTCGTAAACCCAGTAGAACATGTACATGTATTCCGTGACTGCATCTGGGACAAGCATACAAAGTAGTGTGACCACACGTTTGTAGTAAGATGGATATCAGTTTATTATGATGGTGATATGAAAGGGTAATTCGCTGTATTAAATAATGATAAAAATATACAGTTCCCTTAGTATGCCGTTGAGTTCGGATGTAGCAACTTTAGATCGTGTATACATAAAAGGAATCATTAATAATTACGGCCATAATTATCTTTTACTTTCGCATATTCTACACGAAAAATTATTTGAATTGTTACATACAATATGACGTCATTACACAGACCATTGTATACAGCTTAAACTTCCAGTTGATGCGGGTGGCCAACTTAAATGAGCAAATATTTTACAGAGCTCTACCACAGAATAGCTTTAGTGACATATCCTTTATCAAGCAAGAATGTACCAAATAAATAACTAATATTCACTTACATCTCATCTCATACTTAGTACTCGAAATTATCAAGACTTTCGTACAATTAACCATAATGTGATGCGAGTTAGGAGGTAAGTAGGGTTCACACGCGTTCACAAAGATGAACGCCGTAGTAAAGTTCACAATTGTCATGGCTATAGGCAGGAACTTCAGTAGCGCTACAGCTGGATTTACCCGCATTATGTCACCCTCCCAGTATGAGAAAGCACCTGTTATTCTCGTCACCTGAACAAAAAGAAATGTTCACTGGATACCATTGTGTGAAGATCGGTACTGTATAGATACGATTCGATACAGCCTTTGGTATTTGTTGTTGGGCGTTCCTTTGTCTTGAAACCTTTTTCAAGCTTTTTCTAGACGTGTAAACGTCAATTTTTAGGGTTCCGTACCCAAAGGGTAAAACGGGACCCCAAACGGGACTAAGACTCTGCTGTCCGTCCGTCTGTCCGTCTGTCTCCAGACTGTATCTCATGAAACGTGATAGTTAGACCAGTAAAATTTTCACAGATGATGTATTTCTGTTGCCGCTATAACAACAAATACAAAAAAACAGAATAAAATAAATATTTAAGGGGGCTCCCATACAACAAACGTGATTTTTTTGCCGTTTTTATAGATAATGGTATGGAACCCTTCGTGCACGAGTCAAGTCAAGTGAGGCGTGGTTGGTCAAACTCAAACTCAAAGCATTTATTTCAATTAAACCATTTACAGGCACTATTGAACTACCAAGGAATCAGTCAGTCAGAAAGAAGAAGCTAATTGCCCATTTCAGAGCATAGACAGTAACGAAAACGTAAGCTTCTTTTCGTAAAATATAACATACGGCATAAAACAGAAAATTGCAGTAAAACAATATTATTACTCACTTACCAAAAGCATTCGATTCAGTCTATAAATATCCATGTCGGTATTATCATTTACTATTTTAAACTGTAACAGAAGAAAAGTATAGTAGTGTGTGTGTGTGTGTGTGTGTGTGTTTGTGTGTAGTAGTGTGTAGTAGTGTTGATTTATTTATATAAATTACCTAATGATTAATTAGGTAATTTATATAAATAAATAAATCAACACCACCACACCTCAGGGCTCATGTCAAGTGCTAGAACATTAAAACTTTAATAACTGTATTTACCAAATGTGAACAATAAATGTTTGAATTGGAGAGACGTCACTTAAAAATATAATCATTATATAATAAATACAATCTATAACTTTCATTCTACAGTTCACTGTCAAACAAAAATATAACAGATTTAGAACATTTCATATTTGATGGCATGTGCTAAAATTATTCTGGCTAATTAAAGTTAATGATTGACTTTATTTAATTGACGCCTCTGAATAAGGGTTATAGGACCTTAAAAGAAACATCTAGTTAAACGACTACTTACAACTTCTTCAAACGGAAAGATGCTTATAATGTCCAATAAGAACGCATGCCTCAAGTATCTCGACACTGTCAACAGCGGATGCGTGATCAGTAAGGACTTCTCATTGTAGTAAGCCACATACGCCATTATGACTATGTCTATGTACAACACGACATCTGACCAGTTGTAAGGGCCACCATGTTTGAGTTGTTTTGACTGAAATTGTGTAACGATTTAGGAGAAGATCAGGGCCTAGTAGATGAGGGACAAAGCATAATTAAATCCATCAGTCACAAATACGAATTTCACAATAAAGATTTTCATAATTCCGAATGGTTCAAAATTCCTAATATAACGACTCCGATTTATCATACATCCTATTTTTATAATTCCAAAATGTCAATATTCATAACGTTTATTATTACTATTCTCAATATACCGAGTTTCAATAGATCGAATAACAAAAAGTCCGACTTAATGATAATTCGAAACATCAAAAATACGAATCCCGATTATTAATGTACTGATTAATTAGAACTCCGAATTAGATTCGCTGGTCAGTTCTAACCTACTCAAATGATTTACCAACAATAGAGGGGATCTGGCGTTGATGGCCACTGTTCTAACCTAACCTAACCCAAAGGATTCACTAACAGTAGGTGGTACCCGAAGCAGGTATATTTATGGAGACGAAGAAAACACAAAAAAAGAATATAATACACATATATTAATAACAAAGTAGACGTTTTTAAATTACATTAAACGTTACTTAAAGATTTTAAATTCATATGCGTAACTGAATATTATACTAATTGAATCAGAATCCTAATTTTAGCAGTTTATTCGAAGTATTGAAAATCAGAATATCGTTTTTCGGAGAGAGAACCCATCGAGCATTTGATTCTTCGAACGTATGAAAATCGGAAATCAAAAACAAATCGCATTTACGACTTTCGGTAAAATAAATTTTGTGATTTTTAATATGTTGTAGGTATTATGAAATTCGGACTATTGAAAATCAGAATAAATAAAATATTGTCGAGTATTTGGGTGTTCCTCATAAAGCCAACCTTCTCGTGATGGTATCAGAAAGTCTTAGGAATAAATTCAGTAAATTATCCCTTCCCGGGCGGTTATCTCGTCATATCCGGACTGTCAGCATTTCAATGGTCATCCTTTATTATGTCTCTCAATAGTATATGGAAGAAGCCACGCACTAGCCTCCGCCTTCTCAGTAACTTAATAAAAACTCTGAAGCACACTCGACGCTTTACACAAAACTCACTCACAGGTCCCCACGACAGACTACAGTAGGTAACACAATAAAACATGCAAACTTACAGCAATATCGTACGGCACAGCGAATATGTAAAACACAGCGACTAGAAAGCGTACGGCACACCAGAACTTGAGGAACATTCCATGGGGAGTAATGCATCCCGGCACGAAGAGATACCTGAGGTGTCTGCACAACACACGAGTTATCAGACACCAGCATGAATACACACATGAATCATATTTTTAAATAAGTTACTGCTAAAATAAGTAAAGTTTGGACGGGTATTTGTATGAGGATCGAAATGGAAAAATGCGGTCGCAACGAAGATGTTGGGTTTTTTGCTGTGCCCGACAGGGTCCATAATGATCTCATTATATTTTCAGTACCACCTAAGTGCACATTGTGGAATGCAATAAATGATTGAGTAATATCGTGGCACTCCAGAGTAAAATAATCTTTAGAGCGAAGTGCTCGGACGATACATTTCAAATATCTGATCCCAAGAAGTAGACATTATAGGTTAGGATGAGGACAGTAGCACCAACATAATAATATATGATGTAGTGGAACTAAGTACATAGAAACTGCAAAGTCCCGTTATACCGATTACGCTTTTGGCGGTCTGCATTTACGACATTCAGAATAGTTTTAAATACTATTTTCAACACATTTGCTCAAAAAATGCATTTACGATGCCTGTGTACATGGTTCGAAAGTTAAAAATAAGGCACCATACAACGGAACGTGCAGTAAAATAGGTACTCACACCTAAGTACCGGTTTTACCGCATACTCCGTTGTATATCGCCGTGCGTATCCTTTACGGTTTACTTTTAATTTCCATATAAAATATATAAGAACTACACTAAGGAGTTTCACATTACGAGAATAAATAAGCTGAATAATCGAACCTCCTTGGCAGCGCTTTTGCTCAATACGTTTGTATCACTTTAATACTAAAGAGAAAATGAGACGAAAGATGTAGTTCTAATTTTCACCAGGCGCACGTGGCGCCGTTTACAATTCGCGCCATTTTCATATTAGAAACGTCAAAGATTGTTGCGACTTTCCGACTGATACTCATTTGTAAAAACCAACTTACCGCACTAGTATCATAAATAACTATTTCTGTTAGTTCAACTAATGCATCTGGATTTGTGCAATGTTTTTCTTCCAAATTGGCCATTGTTTTTCGAAAACAACGAACAAAGCCACGTTTAAAATGCTGTTTCCTATACATACAAATACTCAAATTTACGGGATCCTGCTTTTTGCATGTCATAGGTGTTTATTCTGACAACGAGTATAAATTTGCTTTAATGTAAAAAGGGTATGAGATATCCGCGAATAAATTAGGCAATTTATTGTAGATGTTATGGGAAGTAAAATTAATGTCTACGGTCAAAATAACAGGCATAAAAGAAAATAGGATCAAGGTTCTATAAACCAATGCAATAGGTATACAATATCTGAAATGTGAAAGCGTAGGTAATTTTCGATCTATCATCTATCAGGATATTTAAATATCCTAACAACAAAAAAACAACAGACTTCCACAAAAAATACAAAAACACGTGAAAAAATAACTTTAATTCCGGAAGTCGGTGTCTTTGGTTTTTGTATTTTCGTTGTTGGCTAGCGACTTCCGAAATTAACGTTATTTTTCACGTTTTTTAGTATTTTTTGTGGAACTCGGTTGTTTTTTAACCGACTTTACAAAAAGGAGGAGGTTCTCAAGTGTTAGCTCAGAACTCTTTCCTGGGTGAACCGATTTGGATGATTCTTTTTTTTAGAAAGGTCATACCTCAAGGGTGGTCCCATGATATGATAAGGAAACCAGGATCTGATGATGGAATCCCGGAGAAATCGAGGGGAACCTTCGAAAATCGTAGGAGCGCCTAGTGCGTTTGTTAATTTTTTCATTAAGTATTTTAAAGAACTACAATTTAATGAAGGTCTGGAATCGATCTGATGATGGAGCCGAAAGACAGTCGAGGGAATTCCTCAATGATTTACAGCAGGTACCTTGTGTTTGGGCTTGATTAATTTTTATTGATGAGAACTTTACACCAAGATGGGTTGTGACTGTCATTAGGGGTCTGATGATGAATACGAAGGACAGTTAAGGGAACTCCTCAACGGTTTACAGTAGCTACCTTGTGATTCGTTTTAATTCATTTATATTGATGAGAACTTTGCACTCATATGGGTTATAAGTGCTATTACAGGTCTGATGATGGAGACCATAGACAGTTGAAGGAATTCCTTAACGATTTACAGCAGTTACCTTGTGTTTGGGATTGATGAATTTTTATTGATGAGAATACTATACCCAGATGTGTTATGACTGTCATTAGGGGTCTGATGATGAAGATGAAAGACAGTTAAGGGAACTCCTCAACGGTTTACAGTAGCTACCTTGTGTTTGGACTTAATTCATTTATATTGATGAGAACTTTGCACCCATATGGGTTATAAGTGCCATTACAGGTCTGATGATGGAGACCATAGACAGTCGAGGGAATTCCTCAACGATTTACAGCAGTTACCTTTTGTTGGGCTTACTTCATTCGGTTCAATATTCCAAAATATTCAGGTCGTACAAAAATAATACCCAATTATGATTGAAGTTTTTCATAGGGCAACCACTACGTACTAGTCATGCTGATGCGTCAATTTGAGACTGAATTTAAGTTGCGTAATCGCGTCATCTCTAGCAATGCTCTTTCGTTGGTTGCTAAGCAATTTATGCTTGTCACAATGCATATGGTGAAATGGACCTGATGGTGGCTTCACCATCAGCTCCAGTTCTTCTGGTTTTTACCAAGAGAAATACACAACAATAAACTCCTCAATTCCTTGCATCGGGAAACGAAATATTTTGTAAAAAGTGATGAGCAGTTGACATTAGGCTATTGTAACTTCGATAAATTATTATCTAACCCACTAAAAAGTGAAAAATAAAAACTTTTTGACAAAAAAAACAACCGACTTCCAAAAAATACACTACAAAGTGAAAAATAACTTTAACTTCGGAAGTTGGTGGCAAAAAACTAAAAAGACATCCGAAATTAAAGTTATTTTTCACTTTGTAGTGTATTTTTTGGAAGTCGGTTGTTATTTTTCTCAAAAAGTTTTCATTTTTCACTTTTTTGTTGCGGTACCTACCCCACATAAATTCGTATACCACTACTTGATATGTTAATAGCAGTGACAGGAAATTATTACAACATCATCAATATAAACTATGTGGAAAAAATATGCAGTACTAAGGATAACTCAAAAACTGCTAGTCAGAACTTGATCAAATTTAAATGGGACCACATGTAAAGCACCAGCTATCAAACAAAAAAAAATCATCTTGATCGGTTCGCCCTGAAAAAAGTTCTGAGCTAACACACATAAAAAAAAATGAAAAAAAACATACAGTCGAATTGAGAACCTGATCCTATTTTTGAAGTCGGTTAAAAAAAAACCAAAGCAATTTATGTTATTTCATATTTATCAAGAACTGCCTTTTCCTTATAAATGAATTGTTCCTAATTAAAGCTTGTTCGAACAATTACGCCTGTTTTAACAAGTATTGTTCTCACAATAATAGAGCTAATTAATCTCATAAAAGTGTAGCACAAGGACTTACATACCTCAATACGCCTAACTTGTTGAATGTCTTCACGTAATGGCCGCTCTGTTCTCTTGTGGTGAATACCACGAAACTTTCCTTTATCTCTTGCTAGAACAAATTATTTACATTTGAAACTAGTGCAGTAACCGAACTTTTGTAGTGTTATATGATTTGAGAACGCATAACTGTTACAAGAGTCTGTTACGTCACGGTTTTTTAGCTATATAATACATAGAAATGGCATGTCATTGTTTTTCAATGATTATGATATTCAGCCCTACGTTATCACATGAGATATGGAGGACAAAATATTTCAATATATCAGGTAGGTTCTATAGCGGTGTGAGGAACAATGTGTAAAGTTCACTCTTCCTCTATGGAAAAGGGAGGATCCATAGACCAGAAGGGTGTCGTGTATGGTGGGCAACTGCCCGACGATAGATGTCGGGACGTTGTATATACCTATACTAGTTGCGCGGTAAACTCTGCTTGCGCGATGCAGGATTTTGCGTGATCTCAGTGTGACGCGTAACTCGCATGTGGCGTTGTAGATGCCGTTACAGTACAATTTTAGTTTGTTTTATTGGAATTAAATAAATAATTAGTAGCTAGAACCCTTCACTCAACATCCACTGTATGGGACAGTCTATGCCTCATAAAAAATTGGATGAAATCTGTGTATTATTGTCTAGTGCCATGCAGGCACGATGGTATACTTACTGCAATTCTGTTAGTTTTCGCGTCCAATCGACCGGTTAGAGGTTTCGCATCTTCGTAACAGGTGGCTCGGGTCTTGAGTTCATGGTCTTCTAAAGCCTGTGTGTTAAAGGCAGAATTTTAGTATCTTGTGGCACGCAAAAATATGAATTCATTATTATTATAATTCAATGTGTCCTATATGCGATAAAACCTTTAAATCTTGGAAAGTTTGAATTTACATAATCATGCCCTATTATTATTACTTCAATTACGCAAATTGTCATTTATTCACTAAAATTAAGGCTCTTTCAAACAGGCGGGACACGCGACGCGAATCGCACGCGACACAAAGGAACCGCTCATCGCACGACAGGCGGTGCTTTGTGTCGCGTTGCGTGTCACGTCTGTTTGAAGGAGCCTTTAATGAAATATTGGCTTACATTAAGAAAGTCGTACTTCAATGTACATAAACGGTTACAAAAAGATGCCAAAAGAAATTAGGTGGGCGAGTAATCGATGAGGAAAATCGAGTTGAAGAACGTTAAACGAGTTTACACTCAAATTGTATTTCTGTGAGTCTAATTATAATTTTGAAAAAAAAAACTTGTTAGTTAGAGTCGTTGATTTTATGTAACGGTTCCTATTATTTGAAATAATGATATTAATTTCAACTCCAGCTCAAAGCATTTATTTTAATTAAAGCAGTCACAAGCAATTTTAAATTCTCAACGAGTCGGTCAGTCATAAAGTTGAAGTTAATTGATCTACCCTATTTACATACCCATCACTTATTTAGGGATAAATAAACCAGAGCACGTCGTCTTTCAGCTTCCCAGTCACTCAAGCGGCATTGATTTTGATATTTCATTAATCACTTGCCATCTGACTTAAGTCTTTAATTATTATATGTGGTACAAATCTATTAAATGGAGCTATAGGTCTAGACCATTTCTTAATAAACTTCATAGTAAGGAGAATGACCAACTTCATATTCCTGGTATTCTTTCACCCAGCCATTGCTAGCTTTTGCTAATCTTCCTTACACAACATACTTAAATACCTACATAAAACTATAACAATAAACAGCTATGTACAAAGCAAACAAGTACACCCAGACGCTAATATGTACATCAGACACAGACACAGGCACACAAAGGTTCCCTCTGCAACAAAGTAGATTATGTACAGAAGGTCGGCGCCATACAACGAGTGAAAACAGGCGTATGCATGTACATACGTACTGCAATCGCAAACAAATGCCAGTAGCGAAAGCGCTTGCACTCGCTGTACGTGAACCCTGTCTAGGTGTGCGTGCGTTTCCGCTCGTTGTTTGGAGCCAACCTTCCGTACCTATCTATTCTGTGCCACATCTGTTGTTGTACGGCGATATTAAATGCATGAATCACCGTAATAATGGGGTGACTAATGTCCGGGAACGTTCCCCAGCATTGCACCAGGGCACTGTATTCCACATGCAGTAATATGCAGTTCGTTGACGTCACCACCGTGTATACCTGGACAAATTATATTTTCATTACGGAAATGTTAATGAATATTGCCTTTGTTGGCACTGATCTGCATAGGATGTTAGGACGGAATATTAAATGCAATTTTGTTTGACTGTGATGTTATTGTAAAATAAATATTTATCTACACTCTAAATTATATTATTTACTATTGTACCTTATCATAATTGTATGCTCAATTTGACATCATAATCAAACATATATAGGAAAAATACATTTGGAATTTATAATTTTAAGTACAAGCACATCTTCCGTTCAAAAAACGTTATTGGTTTAGAAGAAGAATCGTATTTAAAACAAACCGCTTTTGAAATTTAATAAAAGTTAAGATAATGAAACAGAATCCTGTTTTGGATAAGGAAGGAAAATGTTAACCTAAATTTGTCTATTTTATAAATATTTGGTAAATTTGAATATATTTTACCTTTGGTAAGCCAAAGAGCATTTCCACAACACCAAAATGGGAGCCAGGTCCTATGATCATCTGTGTTTTACCGAGATTATTCAACATGTAACAGTGGCCCTGTAAAACGATCCAGGTACTTACTTGAATCTTGATCACTTTAATGACTCTAGTGGAATGTAAGGTAATTAAATACTCTGTATCTGTGTTAGGAAATAAGTAGGTAAATGTAAATGAAAATATTTATGTCTTTACTTTGGAATTAAATCCCCATTCGTCAATGAATGAATTGTGTTAAAAAAATCATATTTTCTATCCAAGTGTTAACTATCCCCTCAATGATTAACAGTTATTCTGGGAATCTCATTAAGTGTTTGATCAAGGAAAGATTTAAATGAAGTAGTTTCCAATTCAATTCAAAGCATTTTGGTGAAATTTCAGCAAGGTTCCACCTCAGACCTCTAAAAGCTTCTAAGAAATAAAAGGAACGTACTTTTTGCAATATATACATGTCCCGACCGATATCAGCAGCATGTTGCACCACCTCATTGTCAGGCAGCACCAACTTCCTCGTATTACTGGCCACAGTCTGGAGGAAGTCCCTGTTCAAAACCTATGAACAAATTAAAATGCCCTACATCTGTCTTGGATGCTCTATTTAATACGAACTCGCTTTTGTTTGCTATTTTTAATCACGACGAAGATTACTGATGAAAATATGTTTTTAAAATATCTAGTTTCGTTTCTTATTCTTTCTCATTATAGCATGTATGTTGTAAAATATATCGTACGTGATTTAATGGTACAACATAGGCAAACAACCGTCTCAAAGTCTTCGTCGGGGATATACACAAAGGCATAAATTTCCTACTATCTAATTAGTTTACCGATGGCACGTAGATCTAGAAAGCAGAGAACCAAAGGAAGACAATTTCCTGGGCACATTAGCAAACACCATTCTGAGAATCCTCCTACTGAAGAACCCCGATAGCACCTTTACCTGGAGTGAAACTGAATGCCGATTTACGAGCTTATTACACGTTCCGACTGCCGGATAGTTAACACCGAACACCCGGTAGGTACTGTATAGTTGAGCCGGATTCGGGTGAAATTTTTCTTACCGGTCTTGCGGTGGTGTTTATGTTACAATGGAAGTATGCATCGAAAACCGGACCAGTGCAATAAAAACGGGTGTGAACAAGCGGCTATCCACTTAGCCACCAAACGGCACGGCGGCGTCTATCCGGCAGCCGAAACGTGTGTAAAGTGTCTTATATGTTTTGTCTACCGTTACGAAAGCGCATACAGCAAGGAAAACCGATATTGCCAGTGAATCTAACAATATTCTTAGAAACGCTAATGAAACTGCTGGCACGCATTAAATACGTCTATCTTCACTATACTTGGAAAGTCATATTCGAACAGAGGCGAATATAGTACTAACTATAGAGTTCTATAGGTCATTTCGGGTCGTTCTATAGGTAGGATCGGGTTACGTACCTGGAACAGTGGGCAGAATAGCAAAGTTTCGACCATTTCAATAGAAAGTACTTCTTGCTGGATATTACTGGACATATCTGCAAATATTTCCTCCGTAGAAACTGAATGATTGTAGTACCTGTTTAAATGTTATAGACATTCATGATTAAAATATCACCAAACAACTAAATTCTGCCACATTTCTCATCTAAAATCTTGCGTTGATCTCTTTTGATTTTTCTGCCGCTTTGTAAGGTTTACCCTCCACCTGAGGTCAGGTCCATGAGGTCCATCTGAATCCATTTAAAATATCAAAACTAAAGGAACCTGAGGTGAAACTAACTTTTACTTAATCCACTTTAGAGTCAACTTTAGTTATAAAATGAATCCAAACGCTTCGCTCACCATTGTACACAGAAGAACTTTTTCACCCGCGCTTTGAGCTTTCCACTAACGTGATTTACGGAGAGGAAATAAAACAACTCCCTCATGGATTCCTACGAAAGATGGATGGAGTAATAAATAAAGTCCAGGAAAATATTTAGCTCTAACACTATAACGATGATCGAAGAATATGTCATACTGTACACTAATTGGACTTCTATATAGCACTTTGATAATTTATAGTATAAGAGAGGAATAATATAGTTTATTTTGTATTCGCCTGAGATGAAAATAATGGTGAAGTAAATACCCAGATTTAGAGGCAAATGACACGAAGGTACCATTTAGGTACCCAATGACACCTTACAAAGTCAACAACAACGATCGAAAGGTTGAATTGGTAAATTAATTATGAAATATTGGTAATTTTATCATCGATTTTCACAACCCAATAGAAAAACAACAAAAAAAAACCGGGTCATTGGACAGTTCAAATACAATCAATTCTGTTTCAATCATTCATGTTCACTGATTCAGAAGATTCGGTTATTGTTCTTGTTTTTCGACACTAATTAAAATCGTATTTCTCCTATTTTAAATTTTGATTAACTGAAGGTATGTAGGAAGGTTGCTTTCATTAAAATTCCACAGGGAAGATCCTTCTATATTGTTGGTTGAATTTGAACAATATCCTACCTTTTTTAATCACGTTCTAAGCATGAATTAACAGTAGGTACCTACCTATTGGTAGCGATCGGCATTTCCACTTGAAAAATAATGCGATTCCGTGCTATTTGAATTAAAAATGTTTGCGTACCTTGAATTTTAACTTTCTATATGTGGATAGCAAGTAGTTGCTGCAGATCCTTGCTGTGTAGAAGCAACTCAGGTATGATCCTAATACGAACAGGGCCATGACCTGAAATATTTTAGTTTACTAGAAAATATTTATGTAGGTACGGAGCAGTCGGAGACTGTCCAAATAGGGCACTTTACGCGCGTAATACGCGTTTCACTCCAAGTATCATGACTCGCATTTACTTTTTTCGTTTTAAACTATTTCGATGAGTTCGTTACATTTTGAAATAGCAGACATATCTCACCCGTATAAGGATGACGGATCCTAAAGGCTTCTAGTAACCCAGCTGCGCGAATCTCTTTACGCGCTTATAACACCTTATCTAGACAAGGACTTAGGACGGCGCGGCGTACACATACTGGTATGAAGATCTGTAGTTTTTATTAGGTAGGTTGACTTTGTAACGTACTATATAAAATTTGCATGTCTATAAAAGTGTCACCACTTTATATCGCTGGCGGGGTGGTGTCGCTTATCATGATACTCTCAGGGCGCCCATTTAGAATTTATAATTAAATGCGTGGGTTAGCCAGGGTTGCCCGTCATAACTCGAAGCTCATAACACATTTAAATTATGGACGTATAAAAACGCATCTGTGGTAATCCGGGTGTGAATATATTATAAGTTTATTATTCCTACTTATATTTTTTGTAAGTATTGGGTGCCTTCTATGCCAAATATGGCCAGAAAAATAAACGGGGATATCAAAAAATTACTGCAATAATTATTACGCGGTGTCGACACCGAGAGAAGCCGCTTGCGCGACGACTTAGTCGGAGAGTGGGAAGCACGCAAGCAAACAAGGAACAGTGGACAGCTATGGGGGAGACCTTTGCCCAGCAGTGGGATGATAAAAGTTGAGTAAAAAATAAAAAAAATATGTTGTATGAGTAACTCACGAAGAAATACAATTTTATTAGCTAACATTTTTTGAAGTAACAATAAAACAATATTTCCAATATCTAGTAAATCTTACGTCACTGAAACCACGTGAAAAAACATAGGCCTATAATAAATCGAACCCTACACTCCATAAAACTTTTTGTACATTGAACAAAATTTCAGAGCAAAATATATGGTTATGGTGCGGGAGGTAATGGGAAACATACGTGGGGTAAAATATGAAGTTTTTTTTTTGTATGGGCCGCGGTGGTTCGCGTTTTTACGATAGATTACTCTAGCTTTCAGGATAACTGAACTTTTATGTGTATAGTGACATACTAAATCTTGCATCATTTGACAATCTTTAAAAACGAAATCGTTAAATTCTTCAATGATACCACGGGTAAAACGTGGTACCCACTGTATTTACTTTTTGAGAGTACCCTTTTTTTAATTCCAAGCATCATGTTTATCAGCACGTCGTTGCTTTTATTTTTAATATATTAAAATATTATTAAAAATAACAAATTAGAAAGAAATTCGATTAAATAAAGCCAGAACAAGAAGAGAAAACGATATCAAGACACGTAGATTGTAATCTCGTCTTACATATAATTTCATATGTAAGTATACATTTCACTGGACTCTCATTCGTGTAGTTCTACGTAATACATAACTAAGCATCTTGAGTTGGCTTTCACATGTATTAGCACATCATACAACCGCTTGTAAGTAGAGTTTCCTGTAACTGAACGGATTATCTGTTCCTTACCAACACTATTTCATACATCTCTTGCAGTATAATTCCATAAAATCATATTACAAATAAGTTTTATAAAAAAAAAATCGGTACAACGGTAAATGTTAACCCTAGAGTGGGCTCGCTGTGAGTATTTTGCCGCTCTCGGCAAAAAAGACAATATTTTGTAAAATATTTGCACGTTAAGTTTAGAATTTTAGTAGCTGCCTCCATTTTCATCTTCGAACCATGCCGAAAGTTTGAACTTGATCAGTGCACGAAGGGCTGCAGGAGGAGAACGTTTTCACTATCAGGTGACGCGTGGTGGCATTTTGGTAAGCGCGTGCCCACTAACGTAAGTACAAACTCCGTAAAATGTATGGAATTATATTAGATTTTTAAATAAGTAAGTATTTATGTGATAGTATACCTTTCTTTTTCTATTTTGGGGTGGGAAATCATCAAATGACCTCTCCTACTCTGGGCGGAGCGGAAGGGCGTGTGAGACTGTTACTGACTAAAACCCACCCGTGTTCCTTCAGTTGCCTGTGCGCCAGGGCCATGTAGAACCTACACATGTTTTTTTGTTTGCTTTTAAATTATTGATAGGTTGTGAAATATAATCTATGGAGATAGAAAGCAGCTACTCTATTCCAGAATAAAATAGGTGTTTTGGCGTCATCATAAATTGGTGTAAAGGGTAATTTCAATATTATTTTTGTAATTATTTTTCATTTTAGGGTTTGCGCTCTGTACCTTTGAAGAAGGTATAAGAATGTATATAAGAATATATCGTCGCTTGCATAACTAAAAGTCCTATCTCAGTTTTTAGCTGATTTGAGTTAGGACAACTGTTCTACATTTTTCTGTTCGTGATTCATTACATTTTTCACTAACCACCGGTTCTCTATATTATTTTGATCTGAAAATCTAACCGTTTTGAAAGGCAACGTATCTCATATTAACTCACAAACAAATATTGAAAAATGTAAAAAATCACAAATAGAAAAATGTAGTTGTCCTAACTTAAATCAGCTAAAAAATTAAATAGGACTTTTAGTCATGCGAGCGACGTTATAATCCAACAAAGAAAAATACACCAACAAAAGCGGTGTCACAAAAAAAAATACTGTGCAACGAGAATTGCATGTACTTTTGTGAACACTGTTATGCTAAAACATATCCTGCAGATGTAGAAAGTTTATAAGTTTGTTATATTTTTATACTTTTTATTAATATTATGTAGAGTAAGTTAAATAAGTCCACAAAAGGACACACGGAGTAGTATTTTTACGACGACAATTTTAGCTATTCGCATAGAGTTCGTGCTGATACGAAAGAAGAAATAATGAGGACGATTCCTCACTGAAAGAATAGTATAACTACATTTTTTTTACCAAGAATTAAGGGTGCTACACACATGCTCGGCTCTGCATGAATCGGCACAGCCGAGTGGCAAAATCGAATATAATATGTAGATATATGTCCGAAAAAAAGCTCGCCTAAGCTCGAATTGTGCCGAGCCGACCCGAACATGATTCAGCGATGCACAGAGTTTGCCGAACGGCATCAGCCGAATGAAATCAGAATATTGCTTTAGGCCGGCTTTGTTGTTCAACAAATGCTGCTGAATCGAATGTGCTAATGTTGACTCATAATGTGTGTTATCCAAAGTCCCTTTATTATTTTTATCTGACGCATAAGTCTATGCAAGTCAATAATTAATGATTATTTAGCCTTTTAAGCACTTACAACGATAAGATCGAGGTCTCCGGGCGCGAGCACCGAGCTGCCAGTACCAGTGAACACGGATGTGCCGAACAGGAAGGATGTCATCATAGGGTGCTCGTGATGCGCCTCCATCGACATGAACACCTTCGTCTCCCAGTATATGAGTTGGGACATCCAGGAGTTCTGTTGGAAATTCATGAATTTATATCAGTAATTTTTATGGTGTACATAATAAAGAGCATTATATTCTATTCTATTCATGAATAATATGTTTCGAAATAGAAGTCTAAAGGCTAGCACAGATTGGGGCGGGCCGCAACGCAACGCATTGCGCAAATCTTCCTCTATCACTTTCACATATTTTCTATGAACCAAAGCAGACTGCAGGTGAGCCGCACCGCACTTTTTTGTATGAAAAAGCGTTACGCTGTGGCCCGTTGTGGATGTATTGTGCGCTTGGCTTAACGCCCGGTTTCTCAAAGGCCAATCAATACAAAACTAACTAATTGATTGTAAAACTCATTTTTAACTGTTAACTACTGTGATTGGCTGAATAAAATAGCAACATTCAATCAGATTAATTGACATGGGTCAGGAAATGTGTTAGTTAGACTTTTAGAATCCGGTTGTAACTCCCGTACGTTGAGTATTGATTAGAAGTAGGTACCTGAATTGGAAAATAACCTATTGGGTTTACTGTGCCAGACCGTACGCAAAATACGCCTTTTGACGTGGAGTTGCAGACCAGCCCGCATTACTTATTTCACCTTACTAACTGTGCCCAGTCTACATACGAGAATATTATTGGTATCTCTACGAGTACTAAGCCAATGTTGGTGGCCAGTGTTCACATTCCGGTGACTTCTCTAAACATACCTGAATTATTTGGCCTTTGTGACAGATCGACTTAAAACTTTCGGCCAATGTCATAAGGTATTTTATTGGTAAAACACAATGCATGCATGAAATATAAATGAAGCATGGTACAAAAGCGATAACTAGCCTGAATGAAAGGAATTCTGGAAACAACTTCAAAGGAAGCCTTTGGCGTGTTTAATACAGGTTGTTTTAATCTGCTCTTATAGCTTAAATGGACTATCAAACTCAAGGAAAATTAATTAACATAACATCACGTCTTGTTTCCCCGAAGGTTAGGCAGAGGTGTACCTATAGTACACCCACATTTCGCCAGTTATGTTTAAGTCCCATGTAATACGGGGCAAGCCTATTTCCACAATCGGGCACAAATTCCAGACTCCGGGCTGCTACTGAGAAATTCCAGATGGAAAAGCCCAATAACGCTTTGCCCGACCTGGGAATCAGTTGCTTCATCACATGCTTAGCAGTTGCGCTTGCGACCACTAGACCAAAGATGTCTTAATATTATTTAACTACAGGTTTATTCAATGACCTGAAAACGAAAAGTTCTGCCATAACTACGTTAATATCAATCACAATAATTATGGGAGGTATTTCAAACAGCAGATTACTACAGACTTAATAAAAATGATAACAATGATACTTAGACTAAATACTGGTGCTTAGGGACATAGCATACAGATAGAAATTATAATGAATATTTAAGTTTATAATTACCGCACGACACAATTTCCTTGGACACGCAAAGAGATACAAAAAACATCCCGACCAGTAGCAAAATATAACGAATATCAGGGAGAACTTCATTAGCGTCAGCAGCTGCAAATTATAATTGAACGGTATCAAATAATCTCCGACAGCTTGAGGTAACTATGCTGTAGGCGTCGAATGATACATCATCTTGATTACATGAAATTGTAGACCAACCAAGGCTGTATTAAAGGAGAATTTAACCACTGCGTTTAATTGTAGAGTCGGTTTGAAATTGTATATGTGAAACTGTGGTTTCTGAACTAGCAAGAGCTCGAATTTGTGAGGTGAGGTATTAGGTACAAGGATTATATTAAGGTATTACAAGGGTTTAATGAAATATGATAATACTTGGTAAGATGATTATTTATCATTATCATTTATCATTTATATCATCAAGAAAGGATGTTCGTATTCTGATTTCCAACCGAAAAAGAAAAAAGTGAAGGCTTGTAATGCCATCAGTTGCCGAGTTGTTGCCGAGTGAGTCGTAAAGTCGATCTCTTAATTGCTTTATCAACCTAAGGTTCAATGTCGCTTGCACGCCATAAAACGACAAGGTATAGTTGTGACAGTGAGATAGTTTAAAATTTTGTGAAGTTTAAATTTCTAGGAATTGGTTTCATTGGTGGTCAAACAATTACAAAGTCGACTGTACTGAGATATTAGTTACCTATGTGTATACCTATTAAAAATCAGACTTATCATACCTTTACATGGCTATCAAAATTCTCGGTCCATTTGTTGAGATAGTCCCATAAATGCCACACTTGCAGTATAGGGAACAGCATAGCTATCTGACCAGCCACCGTCTCTCCATGAGGATCCAAAGTGTCAGTGAAGATTGAGACAGGGAAAACAGAGACAATGTCTAGGTAGAAACCAACGGTTGACATTTTTATTTCTGCTATTTCTTTTACAGTTTCCTTTCGGATGTTCTGTAAAAATAACATTTTAAAACTCAAAACGTGAAAGAAATATGATTGAAAGCGGTAGTAGGCTACCTACCGCTTTCAAATCAATATTTATTTTAGGTTCAATTCATAACTATGTACCAAGCTGGACCAAAGTGTTATAGGTAATTACAGATTGTATTTACACCACATACACACACATCAACCACCAGACCACACCACCACAGATACACCACATCAGACCATCAGACACACACACACATCACACAACACATACACCACACACACCACACCACACACAAACACCAGACACCACAGACACACATCAGATTCCAAGACATCACCACACACGCCATCACATCACTTCACATCATCAGACATCAGATTTCTCCATCAGACAAGTCATCAAAATCTTCAAATACAAAAACTCGGAACGCTTTTTCTAAGACGTCTGTTTCCTATGATCTTCAGAATCGATCCATTTTGCTTCAATTACAGTACAATGGCTTAGCAATTACTAACAACAACGATTAGCTTCTAAAGGCTCCCGCAGAAAGGCGCGTCACGGCAGCGCGACACGACGATTGTAGAACAATTTCCATGAAGTTTTCATAGAACTTGTTCGAATAGAGTCGCGTCGCGCTTTAAGAGGCTTACAAGAGCTAAAGCGCGGTCACTGTCGGATTGCATAGAAAAGCGCGACACACAACGCTGGTAATTTATTGCAAAATATGAAGCAATTATGGATTTACAAAAAAACTATTCATTGGACTAAAAAATTAAAACACTATTACGTTAGTATGTTACTTGTAGAATAATCTGACAAAAAAAAAATATGTTTGCATGTACTTATATATTAGTATGGTTTTTAATGGTTAAAATATTTTTTTAGAGGTATCTTCGTGGTTTTTTTCTATCATATCAAGTTAATTGTATTATGTTTTCAACACACTATCTAACTGGCATATATCCAGAAGAATATCATATATTTTTTCTGATTTTGGTTACCGCAGTGGATCATATATTTTTAGGCATTATAAATTTGCGTTTAGGTCATGTAGTCCCTTTAACTCTCCAAATTCTGATGCAACATACACTCATGGCACAATTTAGAGTAGGTACCTATCGAAACAGGCACATCGAAAGCATTTTACACGACGCACTAAGAACCTTGACATTCATTTAATAACATTTTATTTAAACAGACCCTATGGCCCATGAAATTTAGTTTTATCTTCTTTTAAAGGTCCACCTGTTGTCCTGTACATTATAAATACCTACATATCAGCTAATTAGTCTAGTTGGTAATAACTGTGTACAGCCATGTCGTTGCCAATTCTTTTCGGTAACATACTTAACTATTCGTCTTTCAGCGGTTACTGTGTGGTCCAGACGCAGTTTACATTAAAACACACGGATAACGATCCGGTCACGGTGCGGTTGCGGTTTCGTTTGCAAGCAGCCTAAATCTTCCCAGTACATCCAGCAAAACCATAGCAATACATCAACGATTACACCAATTGAGAATCAAACCTCACAATGCCATTAATTGATTTGAATTAACCGAGTACACGCAACCAAACCTCCCTTTGTACCTTTCGATCCAATCAAGCAGGCTCTTTGTGTGCTCCAATAATAACTACAATGGCGAACTAGGCCTTTATTTGCTACAGTTTATAGGGTCTGTACGGTACCTACGTAAGCATTTACCTGACTGTACCTAAACCTTGTTATTTATTCTTATTGTTTTCTGTATTACGGTCGGAGTGAATAGAATAGGATTCGTTATTTAGCTTTTTATCGGTTGTCTATTAGTTGGTCGGAGTTTTTTTTATGTTCAAAGGTTTGATAACAAAGTGTCAATAATGTGATGCAAATTCTTAATAAATTCATCTTTTCTTGTAGGTGTCTAAACTACCAAGTAGGTTTCCAAAGGAAATAAAGCTATCTACGAACAAGCTATCTACGAGGGAAGTTGGGACCAAAACTTTGCATGATTGTTGTTCGAAAATAAACCACCGGTGAAATGACGTCATCATAGTTTTTGTTTAGCAAAATGTAGGCTCCATTTTGCTAAACATGTTTTTTTCGCTCTCCACTATGTTTTTCTCCTGTATCGTGGGAGCATTTACACACACAAATCTCAAAATATCAACACTCCAACCCAGAACAATGTATCTATAGATACTTTGATTTATTTGTACAAATATTTATTTTAAGAAACTCCAATTAGGTACATGAACATGACACGACATTTTCTTCGCTCTGCCGATAATTCGACGTGTAGGCGTAGTTGTCTCTTTTATACTTTCGACCAATAAACAGAAATAAACTTGATAACTTTCCTAGAATTTCGACTTTTACGGGAACACGCACGTTTACTTAAAGGCATTAAGGCGCAACTCCATAGCAGCCCACGGCTAAGCTAAGCACGAGTACTTAGCTTCCCTTTGTATGAAAATGTTGGCGGGATCGTCCACTGCGACACGCCGCCAAGTTATAACTGTACAAGAATCTTCTGACGCGTGGCCAAAATCGGAACTAACACCGCCATCTTGTTTTTAGGGTTCCGTACCCAAAGGGTACTAACGGAACCCTATTACTAAGCATCCGCTGTCCATCCGTCTGTCTGTCAGCAGGCTTTATCTCAAGAACCGTAATAGGTAGACAGTTGAAACTTTCACAAGGTGTGTATTTCTATTGCCGCTGTAACATCAAATAATAAAAACAAAATAAAGTTAAAAATAAAAGTGGGTCACCATACATGAAACGTCTTTATTTTCCAATACTATTTGCAACACAATATTGCACAAATGTTTACAAACAGCGCCCCCCTGTTAACTATATTCCAGCGCCAAAATATTATTTTCGCGCGAATGCGTGGCTGGCAATCAAATTAACTGCGTAGCTAACGTGGCGAACATCTCCGTGCACATCCTTCGTAGCATTGGACGGTCCACTTTAATGTAATGGCCACGTGGCCGGCGGCGTCTCCAATTATCAGCGTAGGCGGAGGTTAAACCGCTGAACAAACAACTTATGAACTATTCTATTATATAACAAACATTTTATTTCAAGAATTTATATTTCTTGATGTCAAAAGGCCAGTTAAAACCAGCCTTGAAGTCTAAAGGAACGCTGTTTTGTTCCTTTTGAGCTCTTACGAGACTACTTTGTATTTATTCTTGTGAGTTTATTGTAGGTACTAATGTAGGTTTCGGGGAGAGGCCTTTACAGTCTCCCCAGAGATATGCCCTAACAGGCATTGTACAGAGGGTCGGTCTTTTGAGAGATAACGGGGACACCAGATGGTGGTTACCATCTGATGCCCCCCGGGGTGGTTTAAGTTTGTTAAAAATCCCACAATCCCTGGTGATATCCCCAAAGCCCGGGAGCCTTTTGAAGATTTCGCCCAGAATAAAAAAATAAGGTGTTAATATTACCTACAATAAAGATGTTATTTAGGAGTCACGTAATATAACATTATACTGAGTGATTATATTGTGTATCAATTTTTTGCGTATTAATTATCAGGGCAATAGATCCGACACATCCCATGTTAATAAAAGCTGTGCTTCTACTATTAATACTTACCATCAAACTCTTGAAAGATTGGCGAAGGAAATAAAATATGAAAGAAATTGCTTTTTGTTATCTTAATTAGTTTATAGAGAGTTTGATCAGTATGACCATGTTCCCTAATAGGGGCATTCTACGTCTATTTATGCTTAATACCTAGGTGTACAATTTTGTATAATTTTTTGTCTGTCCTAGATAAGGGAGCAGCCAAGACACTATTAAACATAAATAGAATATTAATATAATTAAAACCGTTTTCGATGAAATAGTTACTCCTCTCAACTTCGTTCCGGAGACATATGAGTGGTATCCACTACCATATCACACTCAAAAAAATTGGGCGAATCACTCTGTCTCATTAAAAAGGCGAAGCTATTCAACGGAATATGTCCTGAACGTAGTCTGAAAGCTGTCACAATCTCATTTCAATGCACACAAAATCCAAAGAAGGCGGGAATGGCTAAATGTTGAATAGTCCTATACCAAATGTCCTTACTTAGTGACTCTCATCACGGTATTCTTTCTGTAATTCTTTAGAAGTAACGCTAACGAATTATTTAGAATTGGCCAGTGTTTACACTGGTCGCGAACTATTTACAAGAGGTGACTAAATAAGGGAAAACATTCAACAGATATTCCGTCCGTGAAAGCCTCTTTTGCTAAACGATCCACTTCCTCATTCCCATACAAGCCAATATGGGATGGTCCCCATTGCATAACAATTATTATATCTTGGACCTCACCAATGGAGTCTAAAATGTTTATAGGCTATCGGTGCACCTCTACCTGTCGAGGTGCCCCGATAGCCTATATTTTTCGAGTCAGGTGTGGCAGAGCACTCCTAGAATCAGTCAGTATTAAATAATTACCTGAATCGAATGACTCAATGTATGCAATAGCTTCGAAGATCGTACACTATTGAAATTTTAGCTCATGATCTAAACTTTATAGAGGCCTTCGTTTGCGGATCAAAAACAGCCCATTCCGACTCGTTACATTCCTGTGACCCATCAGTGTATAGATTGAGTAAAAATGTTAATAATTATCATTTAGATGCTGAAATTTCATGTATGTTGCTACATCCATACTGATGTAGTATAACCTTGAATAGAGGTTTGTCTATAACCTCTATACAAGGTTTTACTACATTGGATAGGTCTACACTGCTAACCCATGTGTTCAAAGTAAATCTTTCCGATTGCTGCGATGAAAGTATAGAAACTCATGTACCGTCACTAATAATGTTTTTTTACGCCTCCAATTTAAACTCTGCCATGACTCGGCAAGATTGTTTAACGAAGAGAAATATTTTACTGCCCAAACTAAAACTCAAAGCCAATTTAAATTAAACCATTTGCAGGCATTTCTGAATTGTCAAGGAGTCGGTCAGTCAGAAATATTAAGCTAGTTGCCCACTTGGAAGCGTAGTAGGTACCTAAGGAGAAGAACGGGCAGAAAACTCCTTGGACACTCTTTTAAATTATAGACTTGCAAAAATATTAGTTACATCATTAATGTTGAACTTATAATTATATGTGAGAACGATGTTAAAAAGACGTACACGTTAAGAGCGTCCCGATTGGCTGTACGCCAATAGAAACAAAAACAAAATAATTATAAATAAGTAATTAAATAGCCCGTTCACGAACATGACGCATGGATCAGCACCATTCAGCTCAACCATTTTGAAGGGACCTAAATGATCCGACACACGCGCCACCGTCAGCGAGACATTTCAGTGAGCATGACCTACTAACAGCCACCAGGACAAGTTTAAACCTTCCGGATTTACCCTAACGAAGTTCCTAGTACCTATTTATGTATAATTTTACTACCCACAAACTTACATTCTCAAAGGTGGCAGTAGTGAGTTGTATATAGATGTTCAGCAGTAATCCGACGACGACAATCGTAGTGATAACCTTCTCGGCGTCGGAGTGATGGTTCTGTAGCGCCGAATACGGGGACATGAAGCACACGTACAGAACCATTAGGAAGTGGGCTACGTCGAACATATGCGTCTGAAATGTAATAGGTTGGTAACTTAGTGGAATAGCAAAATTCATAAGTAAGTACCTTCTTTTGGAAAGGCACGTAATTAATCGAAGCCCAAATAATTCTCATTTTGATTACCTAAAAGTATTAATGGACATTCTAATATTATAAATATGCCTCGTTTCGACATCAGCCGATGCTCACTATACGTGAGTCACATAATGCTTGTAATACTTTTCAATATATGGAATATAACGTTTTTATTGATAACAAAATGTTAATATACATCCCAGTATGCAGTGCAATACACCCTAGATACCATCACACCTCATACCTAAATCTCTACTTACAATCTCCTAAACTTAGCTAAACTAACAACAGCATAATTAGAGCGTTTACTTACAAACTCGGTGTCAGGCATCAGTATCCAAGGGAAGTTGGATCTTAGACAAATATGGGGTGCATCTATCGTGGTCACGTTGCTGGACATTTGATATAGCTCCAAGAACTCCGTAGTGAACTTTGGCTGGCGTTCGTTGTTCTCGTCTAAACAATGAACTAACGTTATGCAGGTAAATGTAAAGGACTACGCTAGCGCTACGGCGTAGGTGCTACAAGAAATTAGCTAGGCCGCTTTCGTAGCAGATTTCAAATCTATATGAATAATAAAAATGTAATGCTGTTCGTTTGTAAGCGCATCAATTTAAGACGTCTGGACCGATTTGGTAAACTTTCGTATTTCAAATGTTCGTTATAGTCCGAATAAGGTTTTTAAGAAAAGTTGCCCGGAAAATTGATAAATTCGGGAAAAAACTGTAAATTGTATTTTCTATGAAATTTTTGTAGAAAGTATTGAAATCTGGACAGAGCAACGTCTGCCAAGTCAGCTAGCTACGAATAAATTTATATGACGAAATGCGGCTATTAATGGCATATATTTTCAAAATATAACTCCATGTTAGTACCATACAAATAGAGTGGACTTCCTATCGGCTGAAATAATGATGATGATTATAAAAACTTTTTTGTTTAAGCCAAAACTTTATATTAAGTGTCCTCTTCCTAAATTAATCAAAATCCATAGTAAAAAGTATAAACTTACAAACTTACAGACGCAGTCGCACATCTCACATTAAGTACCTACATGACATTGCATTACAATATTCAAAACTCACTCCTACAAAACTGCGCTATCCTCAAAACAGAAAACTAAGTTCAAACAGCGTAATAGAAATTCTATTACCTCTATAATACATGTGAGAGTCATCTACAAAAGTGGGATCTTCTTCCTCGACCCCTGCCAACTTGTCTTTGAGCACTTTCATGGGCCGGTAACGAGTGCGAATTAGTCTGGAGTCCCCTTTATCGTATTTCTCTATTGCTTCCTAGATAAATGTTAAAGTTAATTTATTGAGTGGTGTATTTTGTATGCTTATTTTGTTGTATAATGATTGTATTGTAGCGGATGTAGACCGTAGGAAATAAAGTGTTTAAAAATTGTTTTACAGTTTATTAAAAAAAAACAATCAATCATAATTAGAGATCGAATATTCGGATGCATATTTATCTAAAGTTAATTTAAGGGGTTTGGAAGTATGGAAGCAGCTTCATAAAATATTTTTGTAAAAAAAAAACAAGAAAATCTAGAAACACACGCATACCATGCCTACATAACTAGTCGGGTATACAGGATGGATTTTTGAGATGGGGCAGCAAGGGCAGCTACCGTAACCGTTGTATCTACAGGAAAACGGTCTTAAGAGACGTTTCTTAACTTTTTTTAAAAAATACAGTCTGTGTATAGTACGGAAGTGACTTCGAAAAATGTATTTAAAAAAAAACAGTATTCTTGGATTGCATAACTATTCAGATGTATATTTATTTAAAATTAATGTTTAACCCCGAATGCAAATATGTGTATGTAAGGTGTAAGAGGAGGGGGGTGGTGTGTGTTGATTAAAGTTAATATTTTTTCGATACAAAAGCGCATTCCATATTAGCCAACATCTCAACTTTATGTGAGTATGCATCGGAATATCCGATCTCTGATCATAATAAACAAGAAATGACAATAGTAATTACTGAAATGTATGATACCAAAGTTTTAGTTCTCAACTGATCCAAAAAAGCGTCTGAACGTATACAACATCGTTATTTAAAACAAACCTTCATTATAACCTAAATTATTCTATCCTTTTATGGTTATGAAGTTAAGTTATTAGATTTAATGAAGCTATTAGAACTAAATAACAGACATAAATAATAAACATAATACTTTGTATAAAGGCAAAAAAGTTTAATATAAAATTTTAATAATGTTAAAATTAAATGTTGAAGTTACAACTAAGTACTTTATTATTCTAGGGAAAGTCAGGTGGGCGGACTGAACAAACTGTTGTGGCTGAACCAACAACTGAAATTCCGAATGAACATTGTAACCTGCTTAAATGGCGTAGATTTCGAAATAACTTGGCTTTTTCGTTAGTCTATGCTTAAGAACTTATTAATTGATAAAATTTTAATCTTTATAAGGCCGACACTATAACTTGCACATTGTTATTTATTCTTACTTCTTGTAGGAGAATTTTTATTGACGTGTTTAAAAGATTTTCGAGTCGAAGAGTTTGGTAGCGGGGCTCAGTGTCCAAAGTATCATTAGTGGAGGCTCTTTTAGTATTCGAATCCTAACTAATATTATATGTACATGCGTATGTAAGATGGTTTGTTTGTTACCTTGTCACGCCTAAACCACTGAACCAATCATCATAAAATTTTGCATATACGTTTTCAGGGGTACAGAAAAGGACATAGGATACCTTTCATCCAGAAAAAAAGTACTGTTCCCGAGGGATAGAACAATAACTTTCGACGGTCACAATTACTTACGACGCTAGATGGCGCTACGTGTCTTTCGATTCATGATTGAATTATATGATTAAAATTTGAAACTTTAGTAGTGTGTTCCAACAGCCTGAATTGATTGTCAAAATGAAAATTTGCGCAAGCGAAAGCTAGTACCCCATATTTTATTAGGATATATTAACACAATACCTTGATTGATTTTTTTTCTGTTTCAGCACAAGGTTTTTCAACCACTTTCTCTCTTACCTGTCGTGTCCTGGAACTCTGAAGTCTATGCCTTATTTTATTTCGTATAAGATTAAACATGGAAGGATGCTCTGCAATAACTCGCATGAAATCTGTCCTTCGCAAAACCTGCAACATTATGTTTATTTATAAAAAAAAGTTTTTTTTTTATCACTTATAATGCTACAGAAAAAATTGTGGAAATTTAACATCTCGGAAAACACACGCACACACACAACACACACCCTCACCTTTTCTTACTTAACATTAGGTACTCACACACAAAGTACTTATCTCAAAATGTATTAGTATATAATTTTCTTTTCTTTAAATATTTGTTAAAATCCCTTGGTTAAGTATTAGTCTTGAAACAACCTACCCTCTCACTAGGAATCGGGCGTTGCTACCTGCGCCAATTTTAACTATTACAGCTATCATCGTTTAACATTGTTTGTCTTTGAATGTATTTGTTTTTTGTTCCCAATAAACGATTATTATTATCATTATAGAAACAAAGCTACGAGCCTTAGTTTTTAGTAGTAAGCAGGCATTAAAGGAGTAAAATGCTTCTGTTGGCAATCATATTGGCAATGGGTAGTTAGGCCTTTTTTTAATAATAAAGAAGATAAATAAATACGCTTCATACAACCAGTTACTTATAAGTCTAAAAAACGCATCTATTTACAGTTCAAGATAAGAATCAATAATAGCTTAACGGCTAAGAAATCGGATAATCAAGTGACAATACACAATAATAGTCCACAATGACAGTAATCTTAAAAACAACATTGCTATGAAAAATCTCCAAAAAAAGAAGTATTCACTGACCTGTAACTCAATGTAAGTAGCCGCCTTCACTGTAACTTTGGACGGAATCGAGTAGAACAGGCTTAACTCGCCAAGTACCTGAAACAAAATTACCACTTGTCTCACCAACTTACTCAGAGAGCACCTTCATTAGTGACCGGTCGATGTACTTAGAAAACAACTTTTATAGAAGTTCAGTAGAATTTTGACTCAGAGCACAGTGAGGTACCGTTTTTTTTATTATTGAACTCAGTAACTGTAGCGAATTATTCTAGGTAAATTAATATTATCTATGAAAGACAGTCATTGAAGTAATAAATAATTGGATAATACATACATAAACTCACGCCTTCTTCACATGGAGGTAGGCAGAAACTACAGAAAGCCACCTGCTAGGATCCTTATATACTCCTTTTGCCTCGTTTACGTTCATACATCTGGTCATAAACGCACGCCGGTTGCGGGTACTACGCACCTGAGCTTTCTGAAGAACATCACCAGTAAGGTCACGCATGTCCGCCTAGGGCAACCCCACCCGGCGTTTTCATTCACATCTGCCTTGTAAATATCTTTTGTTAGTCGCCTTTCATTCATCCTCTCAACATGACCAAACCATCTAGGCATACTCTTTTCAATTTTTGCCTTATCACATCATTCCTCATCATTTATAGTCACACCACACATGCTTCGCAAGGAACGCATCCACAACATTTATTCTACTTTCATGCTTCTTTTGCCACACCCAACACTCATTTCCATACGTAAGCGTAGGCACCAGCACACCATGGTGAGCAGCCAGTCGTGCATCAACTGGTTGGTCACAATTGCATGTGTAGCACCATTCATTTTGTTTCCCGTATTTACTCTCCTTTCCACATGTCCATCAATCTTTCCATCCCTTGTAAATAGACTCCCCAAATATACGTACTCACTTACTTGCTCCACACTCTTATCATTTATTGTCACATCACACACCGATACATCCCCTTGCCTTTCAAACACCATGACCTTCGTCTTATTCACATTTATATTCATCGCTTTCATCTTATATGATTTATCCATCACAATCACCATGTCTTGCAACAGTTCTGTTGTCGATGCAAATAGAACTTGATCATCTGCGTAGAGGCAGAAGGCATTTGACATGCAACTCATTTATCGTCAATCCACACTCACCCTCTTTCAAATCTGTCAGACAACTTTTCATGTAAAAGTTGAACAGCCACGGTGACGCAACACAACCCTGTCAAATACCCCTCGAGATGCAGTACCAGTTCGTATATGCCCCATTTATCCTAACACAAGCATTGGTATCCATGTATAAAGAATTACTGATTTCAGTGCCTGTACCAAGCGCCAGTCCACACCGTAGAAGGATAGTGTCGACCACAGTTCGTCCCTCCACACACTGTCATTCTCCAAGTCAACGACAGCACAGTAAACTTTCTTGTGCTTTGCCAGATCTTTTTCGGCTATGCACCTTAGGGAGAAGATCTGATCCATATAGCCAATGGGCTGTCCTGTGTGGAATGCCCTCTCTAAATCCTGCCTGCACATTCAATATTTTATCACTCTATTTAGTAACACTTGAATAATATTTAGCATTAAATAATTAATTTTATGGATTGAATCATATTGGATAATTGGATAACATTGAGCATTAAATAATTAACTTTATGGACCAAAACAGGCAATTACATTACGAAAATGATGCTCATTATCGGTAATATGGAACTTGCTGATGATGCTTTATTGCAAAACAAAAGCATTATTATTATCATTATTTAATGTGCATTAGTAGCACTTAAAACATTACGATACTTTAACAAACACATTGGTAAAATAATATTGGTTATGCTGTTCCCATTTAGTCAATGTACCGATTGGAAAAAAGGGTAAAGCATATTTTCAAAATTACCAATTTTTTACTTGCATCTTCGATATAATAGATCTCTTTTGAATACTAACAGTTCCGTCTTTGAAAGCAATCATGGGGCTCTCATCATCTTCGTCGGATAACATTTCGATAACGCCTCTTTTGATGCAAATCATTCCACTCTTCACCACACCCTGGCTCCAGATATGCTGTCCAGCCAAGTACAGCTCATGACGCATCAATAGCGAGATTTGACGCATAAATGATTCCTCTACAAGAGAAAAAATAAGTATAGGTACTAGAGTTGTTAAGTGAATTATGCGTTTCATCATACCTTTAGTTGTTAAAGTTTAAAAAACACGGTCTTGAAAAATGATCACAATGATGAAATGTGGTCGAGCAAAATCGAAATAGAACTTATTTCTACAATGTGAATGATAAGCAGAAAAAAGACAGACTATAATGGTTTGGCAATAGTCATCAATCAAACTCGACAAAACTACAAACCACGCGGCGGCGTCCGTATAATATTAGTTAACAAAGAACCAACTAGAAAAAACGTCGAGATTTTCAGTAAACTTCGAAGATTCTCCTTCGAAGATGTTCTACTTAAAACACAGACAATAGGAGACTAACAAACTTTAATAAAATGTGCACGGAGCAGCTCTTAATTAACGAAAACTTCCTCTCAATACAATATCGTTATCCAAAAAGCTCCAAAGTAAACGCCCACTACGTTTTTAGAAACTTCGTGAGAAGTTACAAGGGTATTGAATTCAGCGCAAACTTCGCAGCTGCCATTATAAATTTAATCTGTAGTATGGTATAAATTACACTAACTAGTCTCTCTAAATAGCATGGAGTTGTGGAAATTTCCGACATTAATGTCGAAGATTAGTTCCATTTGTAGTGGTAGCGGTAGTGTTTGTAGTTGTTCCGATCTTAGAATCCCCGCCTTCATCTGCCACAGTTGTAAAGTGTAGTTCTTACATTGGTGTACCAGCCAAGCTGGCGCCTTGCTAAACTTTAGGTAGTTCATCATGTAATGGTACTGAAATGAAATTAATTAGATAATACATGAATTAATTTCCAATAATTATTCATAAGGATTAAAAACTGTGCAGTCTAATAATGAATATTCATGCCAGGTTTTTGCTCAATAAATCATGAATTTTCAACCGTAATCACACATTAATTTATTATTAACATTTCCGATAATGTTTATAAAGGCAGGGACGTTGTGCATTTATAAAGTTATCGTTTGGCTTAATGAACAGATTATAGAAACTTTAAAATAACCCCACTATGGGAAATAATTATGTTGAAATTGAAATCATCTTTAAATAATTATAGTAAAATCGTAGCGAAATCAAAAAGTACATTGTTTTTTTTTTAAAGGAATTCATTCGTGGTCTGGGAACGATTCTAATGCCGAAAATATAGTTTTAGAATTTTGGTCTGTTTGTACATTTATCTGTTTGTTTGTCGATGTTGATTTTGTTCACATTTTTCAAAGATATTCCCTATAAATCTGGTCAGTCCCTAAGCTATAAATTATCACGCTATTTGCTATGTGGCATGAGCAATATTGCGTTATGTTCGTATTCTTCTATAGTTTACTGCAAATTGTAAAAAGACGAGGCAGGCTTAGAGACCAGCCAGGTTTGAATATAGCAGATAGTTACAAATTTAACCTTTTAAATGATTATCATACCTTCTTGGAGCTAATCAGTCAATCAAGAAATATATAAAAACGGCTATTTTATTTAACTTTCAACAAAGCAAATAGTTTAGCGGTTCGGCGACTGCTTTGCAAACCTGTGTTCGATTCCCAACTGTTGATATATTTTGAGCTTCTTTTTTACATTTTGTAAAAGGTATTATTATATGATAGTGCGTAGAACGTACACAGAAAAACATTAACTTTAGGCCTCTTCTGTCATCTATAGTTATAATAAACATAAATATCTATGGTTAGGTGTATGTTAATGGGGAATCCCGTGTGTTTACAATGTACTGTTATATTATTTTAGTGATAGCTGTTCGTCGGGAATAATATGTAAGAATGCAACAGTCAGTGTTGTGCCATTAGGTAGTATATTATACAGAAGCGCAGGCGTTCATAAATTCACTAAAAACGAAAAACTTCGTAAGCAATGGGAAATTGCTACTGAAGGCTGCTGGTATCGACCTCAAGACGAGCTGCTTCTTATACGAACACCTGTACGTCGCTTGCTCCCGCGTCAACAGTCCTGACTCTTTTTATATTTTGGCTGCTGAGACCAAAACTACAAACGTTATATATATTGGGAACTTTTTATATAAACATGGCTGTTATTTTAGTATTGTGGTATATTGTGACACGCGAACGAATTCGCGCCTGTAAGTGCAAACTGTGCAAAGTTATTAGCTAGTAGCTAATAAGTATATCGGAACCTTTAAATAAACTTACCCTGTCAACAAAGTTTGATCTCCTAGTGTTCTCGATGACCATCTCCCAGGCCAGGGTGCCTATGAACCGATAGCGGAAGAATACATAGCCGACCAGCATCAGACTTGACGTCAACCACTTTTGGGATTCACGCTGTATTATAAAGCCAATTTAGACTAGATTATCTGCCTACTTATGGCCATGAGGCTGAGCAAAAAATATTTTTAAGCAGCGACGCTATGCATAAAGGTCATTATACACTTATGAGCTCGGCTCCGGATCGACATCACCTCGCCTCATCGACTCGTCATCAACCAGGCGTATACGAGTACCAAGCGCAGATCCGATACAGAGCATAAATGTGTGGTTAACTTAAATCTACGCTTATTATTATCTACCTATGCTCACTTGAGAAAAATATCATACTCACTATGGGAAATGAATCTCCAAATACAACATTGAAGAAACGACAAGTGCAATAATAACAACATGTTCTGTAACTGTAAATAAAAAATACGATACATAAAAACAGCTGGTGGCGTTTTGTAGTTTCTGCTTACCCCATGGCAAAAGGCGTGTGTGTATACAAATATGTATGTAAATAGAAATTAAGTTTTAAAACATATAAATGCAACATAAAAATGCTAGACATGAGATTAAACCAAGAAATTCGGAGATACCTACATTATTGAGTACCATTCAAAGTTACGAGTATGACTGCAGCCACCTTGTGCCAAGTTTATATACCCAATGTAGCGCAGGTTATAAAATTTTCGAACAAATTGCAAATTTTCAATTTATGCTCAGTTTTTCCGATATTCCCCATCATTTAACATTTAAATTACATATCCATTTTAATTATTTGTATGCATAATAATGATCAAAATTGAGAAAAGGATTCACATTATTGCATAAAAATTCATTTAAAAATAGTAGAGTAGGTATGTACTTAATTATTAAGTACACAGTCGGTGTACCGACAATTACCTAAACCTGCCCACCGGCTTCATCAAGTAAACTGTTAGGGAATCTTTTCTCTGAACCTACACCACCAACTTATTGTACCCTATTGTGTTACAAAAGAAAATAAAATAAAAGTGCAAATAATAAAACAGATATACCAATTGAATTTCAAGCTCCTAGCGTGCACATCTGGGGGATACCCTAAATTGTACCAAGGGTGTTCCATTTCGGGCGCCCGGTTCATTGAGTACCACATACAGGTGCATGCATGAAGAATCAATCCTGCAGTTATTATTTGTTCGCTAAAGAACAGTAACCGACGGGATTTTCGCATCTGAAAATGTATAATAGCATTAAGAGTGGGTAGGTACTAACTAGTTTCTGCAAGTGACTTCCGTCCGCGTAGAAGTCAACCATTTCATGAACCATAATATTCTATGCTAGTAATAATACTGTAGTTATGTTAGTGTTGTGTGTGGTTGTGTGTGTGTGTGTGTGTGTGTGTGTGTAATTATAATAGTGTAGCTTTCTAATAATGAAAGATTTTTGCAATCGGATCAGTCTTCCTGAGATTACCTCTTACAAATAAACAATCAATTTTACCTCTTTATTTTTATTTTCTTTTATTTCTTGAGAATAATAATTTTGTAAAGTTATTTTAATAATTATTTAATTAGATTAACAATAATATAAATATTTGCACACCTTATTATGTAATGATTCAGAGTACTTTATATTTATTTGTAACACTTGTTTATACCTAGAAATAACTATCAATGCGAAAGGAAGTTTGTTTGTTTGTTTGTTACCTTTTCACGCCTAAACCACTGAACCGAACATCCTGAAATTTTTCATATACGTTGTCAGGTGTACAGAAACGGAAATAGGGTACCTTTCATCCCGGAAAAAAGTACTGTTCCCGAGGAAAACAACAATAACGTTCTTATGATAATAGAAAGCACCACGTGTCTTTCGAATCATGATTGAATTATAACCCGAATTAATTGTCAAAGTCTAAATTAACGCGTGCGAAGCCGCGGGCAAAAGCTAGTATTTTTATAAATTTTGATAATGAAATTACTACGTAGTAGTATCTTGACAGTCTTACGATCTCAATTCTACTAAAAATAACGAAAATCTTTAACATATACACTGTTGCGCCCACGTTTAATTTTAAAAACTCTACTAAACTAAGCATACGTAACTATCTTTTAACCGACTTCAAAAAGCAGGAGGTTCCCAATTCGTCTGTATTTTTTTTTTATATTTGTTACGCAATATCTCCGGCAATTTTGGATCGATTTAGAAAATTTAATTGACAGGGTATGCTTCAGGGGTGGTCCCATATAAATTTTAATAACTTTGCTTCGGCAGTTTTTCAGTTCACTTCAATAATACGTATTTTTTCTACTTAATGTTTATTGATGATGTTATAACTTTCTGTCACTGTTATTTAGTAGTAGTTAGTGAGTAGGTACCAAAACGAAAAAGTAAGAAATAAAAACTATTTACAAAAAAAAACAACTCAACAAAGTGAAAAATAACTAAGTCATTTCGGAAATCGGTGGCAAAAAACGAAATTACAAAACCAAAAACACCGACTTCCGAAATTACTTAAAGTTATTTTTTACTTGTTTTTAGAAGTCGGTTGTTTTTTTTTTGTTATACAAACTTACGTGTTCGTTTATTTCTTGGAAGAAGATAAACAGTCTGTAAATCCGTCCAATTTCCAACCACCTACCAGCCAACACATAATTCTCATAGCCGGGACTTTTTCTAACTGCAAATAGAATGTTACTAAATAAAGGATCACAGCTACTTAGCCAATAATATCAATATACTTATATTAACGTTTACTACAAAAGTATTATTTTTAAATTACCACAACCCATTACCATTACTAAATAAAGAATCACAACTACTTAGCCAATAACGTCAATATACTTATATTGACGTTTACTACAAAAGTATTATTTTTAAATTACCACAACCCGCGGTAAAACTCGCTGATGCTAGTGCTACTGGTCAATAAAATTAATGAGGAGCATTGCCCAGTTGTAGCATTAGTAAGATGCTACAGCGCGTAGCATCATTTTCGTAGCAGCTACCTTATTGCCACGAAAAAACGATGATTTTGACAGTGAATCAAAATCAGAAGTAAAATAACCGTGAACGGACTGTGATGTTTCTTTAAAAGTTATGGGAATATACTAGCGGCCATGGGAGGCTATTGTCATGCAGATATTTTCCACGATCAGTGTTGAATCACTTGACAAATATATTTAACTAGCATCCGCCCGCGACTTCGTCCGCGTGAAATTTCATGTTCCCCCGACCCACCCCGTCGCCTACCCGCGCTATACTTTGTTTTCGCTTAGCGTTCTTTCCGACATTTTTTGTTATTTCTCGGCTCCTAAGGGTCGTAGCGTAATGTTAAGTAGCCTATAGCCTTCCTCAAGAATGGGGCTATCAATTGCAAAAAAAAAAAAAACCGACTGGTAGTTCCTGAGATTAGCGCGTTCAAGCAAACAAACAAACAATCTCTTCAGCTTTATGTTTAGTATACATATAATATAATATATATATATATAGATAAAGATATAGATAATCTTTTGAAAATACTTTTTACTAATTAATTGGACAAATTATAAGAAACTTACAAATCAAAGTTAGAGGCAAAAGTGAAATTAGATCGTAAATCAGAAATAATAAGTTCCTCCGATAAACTCGAACATGTAATCGAACCAGTGACCAGTACTTGTGAAGCAAATGCACTATCACATCGATAAAATAGGATATTTCGGGTAGAGACAAGGTTAACTCTAGAATAAGCCTGTGCTGGTCCTCCATGTAGTACGCGAGAATGAGATGCAGCAAAAACTTGTACACTACGGAGAGAAGAATGAAACCCTGAAATAAATAAAAAATGTTATACAATAGTAAGGACTAAGTAGTAATAGGTTACATACAAGGTGTTTTTTTATTAATTGGCGAAACTTAATTGACATTGGTATCTAATAGCAAAAAAAAAAAGAAGTTTTTATAACATTTAGTGGCTTTGCATGGGTGCCATTTACATCTAAAGACGGGGGCATTCTATTCACGACACGTGCAATAGTTCCGAGCAGTAACCTAACAAAAAGTACTAGGGTTGCATGAATTCAAGATAGTATTTCATTAGTATTTTTGAACTAGGAGCTGTGGTTCTAGAGATTACTCTCCACATATACACAAACTTCTCTCTCTCTCTTTATAAGATTAGTTAGTATAGGTTTTAGCATAGATAACTTTCAACCAAGTTCTACGCGCGACGTGAGGACGTTGACCCCGTAATCAGCTGTTTACTCCAAACTACGATTTTAGGAAATAGGTATTTTTTGTTTATTGCTATTAGGTACCGGTAAAACGGGGTGAATAGGAATGGCAGGGGTGAATCGTATCCTCGCGCACATTTGGGAGTGGCGCGAGGAGGCGAAACGCCGGGGCGTTACTCCGCTGCCGCGAGAAATCGCGGCACAGCGGACAGAGCTCCGGCGGGATCTCATGGCGGCATGGAGAGTGCGACTGTCGCAACCCAGCGCTGGGCACGCCACAATTGCGGCGGTAAGTCCGCTCTTTGAGGAGTGGCTTGAGAGGCGCGACGGCGTCCTCACCTTCCGCCTGACGCAGGTCCTCACCGGACATGGCTGTTTCGGGAGGTTCCTGTTTCGGATAAGGCGGGAGGAAACGCCCGGGTGTTGGCATTGTGTGGATCGACCGGAGGACACGGTGGAGCATACGGTGGAGGTCTGCCCGGCTTGGGCGGAGCACCGCCGTGTCCTCGTGGCGGCGATCGGCGGCGGCGATCTCTCGCGTCCGGCCCTGGTTCAGGCCATAGTACGGAGCGAGAGAGAATGGGAAGCAGTCACCTCTTTCTGCGAAGCAGTAATGCTCGCGAAGGAGGAGGCGGAGCGCGTGAGGGAGAGGCAATCATTGCGCCCTCACGCCCCTAGTCGCAGCAGGAGGAGACACCCTGGGCGTCGGGAGTCCATAGCCGACTCCCGGCCACCGTAGGCGCGGGCCTGCGGACGGCGAGCAATGGGCAGCTCGCCGTCCGGTAAGGACCAGGCCCGGGTCGACGGCGCGTTGTGTTCCACGCGCGCCTCAAAGAGTTGTCAGCATAATTGACGGGGTCCGACAGGGCCGACGCCTGCCGGGGTCGCGGATTGTTCGAAAGAGTTACCGTGGCCCTGGCGCACAGGCAACTGAAGGAACACGGGTGGGTTTTAGTCAGTAAGAGTCTGACACGCCCTTCCGCTCCGCCCAGAGCGGGAGAGGTCATTTGATGATTTCCCACCCAAAAAAAAAAAAAAAAACGTGTGAATCGTAACGAAACTTTAAAAGGAATTTTAACATTTAAATAATATAATTTGTTGCCAACAGGGACACGTAATCGTTAATTATAATATAGTATACTCGTTAGAGTCCTTTTTAGCGACAGACTATAATATTTCAATATTAAAATCCCTTTTAAAGTTTCGTTACGATTCACCCCTGCTGTTCCTATTCATCCCGTTTTACGGTAGGTACCTACCGCTACTCATCGCGTCTATGAAGTATCGGTATTTAATTTAAAAATAGCTTAATAAATACATATATAAAGCTCCCAGATACGCGCGATACGCTGTGGTTAACTTCGACTAGAAAATTTCCGTGATCACAGATTTACTTCGTGATATCACGATATTGTAACTTTACCAATACTTATACCTGAAACCGTTGATTCCAAGCGGTCATGACGATAGCGGTTGTAATTTTTTTCAATCGCCCCTCCCACAGTAAGGCCCCAAAGGCTTTGTCCTTCCTGGCTTTCATCTTATAGTGTTCGGTTCCATCCGCAGTCGCGTTTGTGGTTATTGTTCTGAAATACCCTTTAAATCTGTCATTTACAGGCTGATTAGAAAAATTACCGAAACCCACCTAGCACCCCCCCCCCCCCACTACCCCCCCCCCCCCCCCCCCTCTTAGCACTAACTCTGACCCTGAACAACGTTAGTATTATTTTATTTTGAAATGATAAATAAACACTACAAAAATACACTGCCACTGCTGTATATATAAATATATACTGCCTCGTTGGTCTAGTGGTCGCAAGTGCTACTGCTGAGCATGAGGTCCGGGGTTCGATTCCCGGGACGGGCAAAGTGTTATCGGATTTTCCATCTGGAACTTTTCGGTAGCAGCCCGGAGTCTGGATTTGTGCCCGGTTGATGGCAATAGGCTCGCCCCCTATTACATGGGACGTAAGCATAACTGGCGAAATGTGGGTGTGCTATAGGTACACCTCTGCCTCACCCTTCGGGGAATACAGTTGTGATGTTATGTATGTATGTATGTAAATAAATACCGCTTTCTCCAGCAATGGTTTACCTATTCGAGATATTAGAAGAATATTATGAAAAGGACTATTTAGAATGTTACTAACGCATTCCCCACAGTTCCAACGGAAGGCTCACTGACACTCCGGTGCATACGTCCGTACATCATGACAATTCTAATTACTTAGCTTAGTTTATCACAAATCTTAAAATATAAACCATTTTCCCATTGTATCAACAATTAATTCAAACTTAGCCAACCTGTTTTTATTCATTCTGATATTCGAAATATATTTCTTCATTACATCGCCTATAAAAAGGAGCTTTTCATGGAATACCAGGCAGGAAAAAATACCCTGGTTTATAGGTTTAATATCAAAGAGAGTAGGCCCGTTCTATTAGGAACATAAATAATTAGAAAGAAACCCATTACATTTTTACGTCCCCCATCTTGGCATTTCAGCGAGAGGCCAAATGAAATGCCATATTTTGGCGGATATTGAAATTTTACTGCGGGCTTCTTCGTTCTCAGCGATGCTCGTAAAGAAACTGTGGAGGCTAAGCCCCGATGGGAGCTGCGATAAACTGACACCGTACTCCCAAGAGCCGAAGTCTTCAGCGATGGATTTGCAATAAAACCTCGTATTGTGGGAGTTTCGCAATCGACGTACGGAAATGGCACCGGAAAATATAGCCTCTTCTGTGAGAACGGGATTGATGATGAATCGTGCCAAAAATAGAATAAAAACACTCGCGAAAAATCCACCAACCGTAGCGCAACAAAAACGCTAACCCAGTAAAATGGGCACGCTGAGCGTCGTAGGTGCTCATATAAAATGTAAATATGCGTCCAAGCTGTAGCAACGAAAGAATAATTCATATTCACGAGGTGCGTGGGGCGGGGGTAGCCATCCATTTTGCATGGTTATTTTGGTGAAATCCCCGCGTATTCTGCCCTCATGTAATTAAGAGATTAAAAGATCAGTGAGCGGCGCTGAGCGAACTCGGCGAGATTTTTATGAAAACATTTTTCATCGCAATATGCAATAACCCACACTACGTCCCATTTTCAGGCAACGCTGTATTGTATACACTCATGACTTAGCCGTTTTCATGATGTAGTCATAATAAAACTTACGGTAATGGCATGCTCAGCTACACGATACGTGTTATGAAAAGTATGCGTAGAATAATAACTTAGGTACCTAAGTACATCGGTAATGTTTAGGTGTTCATAAATGGGCAAATGTTCTAATGGAAATAAAAAGGTTTTTCATACTCAGTTACGAATTATGGGTTTAGGGCTTTCATTCTATTATTTTACTTTATTCAGGCACCAGGTATTTTAAAACTTTATTACAAAAAAACAACCGAATTCCAAAAAAAGCACTAGAAGACGTGAAAATTAACTTTAATTTCGGAAGTCGGTGTCTTTGGTTTTGTATTTTCGTTTTTGGCCACGTCTTTTAGTGTTTTTTTGGGAGTCGGTTGTTTTTTTGTGAAAATGTTTTTATTTTTCACTTTTTAGTTGCGGTAACTACCCCTCACAAAGTCGTATACCACTACTTGGTATGTAAATAACAGTGACAGGAAATTGTCAACACATCATCAATATTAACTAAGTGGAAAAAATATGCAGTATTAAGGATAACTCAAAAACTAATGGTCAGAACTTGATCAAATTTAAATGGGATCACATGTGAAGCACAAGCTATCAAATAAAAAAAGAATCATCCAAATCCCCAGAAAAAAGTTCTGAACTAAAACACATAAAAAAACCAACATACAGTCGAATTGAGAACCTCCTCCTTTTTTTGAAGTCTGTTAAAAAGAAAAAAGACATTGTACACACATTCTACGAGTAGGACGGAACCTTGCAATACAAAGTAAATAGTTAACTAATTGTAATGAAAGAGCCTGGTACCAAACTACATATGTACCTACATACATGTGTGTAAAGAAACATACCTAAACGAATGGATCACAAAGAAAAAGTTTATTAACGCGAACAACACCAATTTCACAATGTAAAAGCTAAAAGGTAACGTGAAAGGCTACGCATAGCCGTAGAGTACGAAATGCTACGCACACACGGCCATAAAGTTATACGAGCTTACACCTGGCTGCCATCAAAATTAAAATATACCCGAGCGAAATATTGAACGTACTAAAATACTTTTTATCAAAACAAAATATTGGATTTTTGTTCATACTTAATACCATTTTCGTGTTGGGTTTATACAGTTTGGGTTGACATGGTTAGTAATGAGACTTTCGAAAACTTAAAGCTTTTAATAACTATAATCGTTAAAAAGTATGTCGGAAATACGTTAAATCAATCGTTTGACTTGACTAATCGGGACACCAGTGCCACAAGGTGGCGCTGGACAGAGTCTATAACGCTAGCACTTGACCCGAGGCAAAGCAGAGGTTATTGTTGGCGGTTAAGCAGTGAAGACGTTTAGAAACTTGTCGCGCGTTCCGTATAGTTGTGTCGTGTAGGGGAGACCAGGTATAAAAGTAACACGGGATGAACGTAACAAATGAATTTCTGAACGAATTATGTTGACTACACTGATGGCTGTATCACCGAACCCCCCCCCCTCCGCTGCAGTTGCGCTCACGGCGGTGTGCTGTCAGGTTGTGGACGTAGCGAGTCGGTGTCGCAAAAATACCTCCAAAGTTTGACCATATTTTTTAAATGTGTTTGTTTTTATTATGGAAGGTTTAAGCTCGCGTGCCAAGTGCCAATAAAGTAGGATAACTATTCGTCTTTCTAGTTTGGCGTTCGAAACGGTATCTTTCTAATGGTTGTTTAGGTTATAGGCATGTGTTTGTCATATTCGGTAAAATTTAAAGATAGGGATGAAAGTAACAACTTGTTACTTTCATCCCTATTATGATCTTGATATCTCTAAGCATATTTTATTGTGTTTTTATATTTTAAAGTACCTAACACAGATTTATTTTTCTTATTGCAGAATGCCTAATATACATAAAAGAACGACGAACGACCAGTAGAGGTTTAGTTACTGCAGAAATCATGGATTTGGCTGCAGAAGAACTTCTCAGAAAAGTTCCATTTCGAGGCGCTGCGAATTCATATCAACTATGCCATGACACTTTATATAGTTAAGCGCAAAATAAGAAAAAAATGCTTGAAGAAGGTTCAACAAGTCTTCCAAATGTAGGCTACGTATCGAAAAGAAGAGTTTTTACCGAAGAGGAAGAAAAAATACTGGCCGAGTATTTACTACCAAATATACCAAAGAAGTTCGAAACCTAGCGTTTTAATTAGCAATGAAATACGAATAAAGAATAATTTCATTATTCCAGCTCTTGGAGATCCAACGAATGTGCTAGTAACGGTTTTAAAAAATAGTTTTGATTATTTTAGTTAGAAGATTGTTGTTTCCTAGAAATGTTTTTTTTTATAACTAAGACTCTAATGTAAAACCTAAAAGGCTGCTTATAAATACCTACATATGTTAAAAAAGACTGATTATAAATAAATATGTTGGTTATGAAAGTAACTTTATTTTTATTTAAAATGTTACAACCATCCCTTTACACTGTTACAACCAACCCTTGGGGTCGGGATAATTGTAACAAAGGAGAATGCGCAAATTTCATAGAAAATTACCCTAGCTCCGGCGCGAAAGGAACCTATATCAGATGTTTGTACATTTCATGTATATAAAAAAGAAATATATGTGATCTCCCCAATCAGTGGCTTACATAGAAAAAAATGCCTTTTTTTGGCGTGAATTTTATATCACGATATTAGCAAAAATCGAGTAAAATATAAAATAATGGCTACAGAATCACTTACATTTAAATTCTAGGCGGACTTAAAACTATATTTTTGACATACTTGGCTCTTATTTTTAAATACGTACAAGATTGCATACCATTTTGATTGTTTAAAAGAATAATGAGTTTTATTGCTTGCCAGGTCCAAACGTGACGGACTCGCAGGTAGCAGATCGCTGCTATTGCCGTCTCGCTCTTTTAGTTATATTAGAGGGAGAAGAGTAGAGACGACACGGGCACAACTTACTTTGTTTATAATCATGGCATGCACTCGCAGTCGCAGTCTTGACTTCGCTTGCGTTCGTTGTGCTCTGTGTTTTTGTTATTTTCATTGGATTTTATTTTAACGACAACTTGGCTTATATCTCAACGGACCTGAAAGTGCTAAACGATTGGATGTTGATATGGAAGACCTCAATCATTGTGTTGTGTGTCATCGATCACTTCGGCGAATACGTAGACACGTTCTTAATGTTCGTTTTCTACAAAATCGTGCAAACTTCGTGGAACATATTGTACGTAACATGGAACCACCACAAGAGGTAAAAATCTGTCAAGTACATGTTTAATATGATTACAGTTTCTTAAAATAATATGCAGTTGTTTAACATGTAAAGGATAATAATATAAAGTCCATGAATAGGTTTCTATGTGTGTATGTTTTGGTATGGGTGTTTTCTATGTATCATAATATAATATTACATGTGTGTTTACAAAAAAACGTTAGGTATGTTTTTATCCGTTGTCGTAGTTAGTTTTAGTTAAGTCTAGATAGCGTTCTATGATGTGCTCCAAGATATTTACTTATTATCTATTTTAACCTATTACCGATTTACTTACTACTGGCACAGAATTGTACAGAAGGCGCAACCCGCATTTTAGGTATGAAACTGCAAGTATGCGGTGGGCTCGCCTTGTCGGGCCAATTCAGTGAATGTAACGTAGTCAGAAGATATAAGAGTTATGCGATACAAAGAGAGGCAACTTCTAAGTGAATATAACTGTAGTTAATTAGCGCTGTGCGACCTGAATTTAACTTTTTTGTGTCGTAGCAAGAGTCGTTTTTTGGTTACTTGCCTAATGATTTTGCGCAGTGAACCATCTGTACAAATCTGTGTAACTGGCGAAATGTAAATGCAAAAGTTTATTGGAGCTTGTAGTATTTTTTATGTTATTAATATTGATGAAACCTTACAAACCCAACCTACAACCCTTACCTTTTTTTAGATAACAAAGACCCATAACATAAATACCTTAACGACTAACATATTAACATATTATTATAATGACTCAATATACATCATAGAACTAGAAAGCCACTGAACCATTCGTTATCGTCTCTTTTGCTTTTTGTAGGTGCCATTCGACGGTACGCGATCCATATGCCATCCATGCTGGCATAGAATTGACTCCATTTCAAATGAAGACCAACCACCCATGCCTGCTAATCCAGTACGGGTTAGAGCTTCGATACCTGTTCCCGAAATGGCTCGAGCTGCTAATACATCTCGGCGATGCATGATAAGCCACTGTCAAAACGTACTATTACGCCAACTACCAAATTCTATTAAGGTATACCTCCTCAGCTATTTGCATTTTTACATACCAGATCGTGCTCGGATCTGCCAGCGACATTTGACAACCATAACTATGGAAGATTTGACACAACATATAACGCATCAACAACATGATTTTAATGCTGATAGTTTTATGGACATTGTAAACATCTACACACGTGCCCTTGAAACAAGGAAATCTTTATTTGATGACATTAACGAAATGTCGGAGGTTGAGCTTCATTTTTGGACTGGGTTAAACCATAATAAATTCAATCGGCTTCTGGATCAAGTTCCGTCACTACGACAACAATCGAATTCACCAGAAGTAGACTTGGGTGTATATTTGAGCAAGATTAGAACAGGAGAACCAAGCTCCAGGCTGAGTTCTATTTTCTGTGTATCAAGGAGAAGCATAGACAGAAAAATCCACTTAACCAGAGCATGCCTACTGGCTGATTTTGTGCCACTGCACATAGGGCTAAATCATATAACTCGGAACGAGATAATAGAAAGAAACAGAATCCTTCCGAACTACATCTTTGGAAGTGTAGAGTCTCCAAAAGCCATCATTATATTAGATGGCACTTACTTATTTATTGAAAAAAGCTCTAACTTTTTGTACCAGCGACGCACCTACAGCTTACATAAATATAGAAACCTTATAAAACCATTTATAATAGTTAGTGCTGATGGTCATATAATAGATATAAAGGGACCGTATGCCGCTACAACCACGGATGCTGACATCATGAAAAAAATATTAGAAAATGACGACCTACCGGCTGAATACGGTGCTTTCAATTATTTATTTGAAGAGGGCGATATCCTAATATTGGATAGAGGTTTCCGAGATGCGATACCACTCATAGAAACCTATGGATATGATGCACGTATGCCCCCGACGAAACGAAGAGGCGAAACTCAATTGACCACCATAGAAGCAAACAAGTCAAGACTAGTGACTATTTGTAGATGGGTGGTTGAAGCCGTTAATGGAAAGTTCAAAAGAGATTACAAGATTTTCAGGCAAAGAATTTTTAACCGCGCCTCACGTAATACCATTAATGATTTTAAAATAGCAGGAGCCATTATCAACTGCTTTCAAGAACCCTTCGAGGACAACCAATATACACCTGAATTCATGGAATCTATTCGATTGAACTTGAATAAACCAAATCTACTGGCAGATTATATCGAAGCAAATAATATAAATCGACAAAGAGTCACATTTAGTAGATTGGACGCTAATAACCAAAATATGGATTTCCCTGAACTCTCACACGAAGATTTAATTATAATTGCTATCGGAACGTATCATTTGAAGCTAGCGCGATCTTACTGCAGCGAGCACATCAAAAGAACCGGAGTTTACGAAATTGAATACTATCGACATTCAGAGAGAGTTGTAATTAATAATGAGCAAAACGTTTTAATAAGATGCAAAATACAATCACGGCATGTGCGAAGCAAGATATATTATACATACATTTTGTATTGTACAGAGACACAGGGTCGGAGCGCCATAAAGGAGTATTATTGTTCTTGCATTCACGGCCGTCGGACACTAGGAAGTTGCGCCCATGTTATCAGTATTTTGTACTACCTTGGTTGGGCCCGACATAACGAACAAGAATTTGAGCATCCTGCTGCCTTTTTAGACAACATTTTAATAGACCTAGAATTATGATCTGAAAGAATAAACGCATTAAATATCAAGTCTTGTTTATTACCTACCATTTAAATATAATAAGACAACATTACATAACACAACACACAGCCCACACGCATAACATATTATCACGCCTTTGTTCCCCGAAGGGATAGGCAGAGGTACTTAGTACACCCGTATTTTGCTAGATATATTTAAAGACCATGAAAAAGGGGCCATCGACTGGTCACAAAACCAGACTGCGGCCTATGCTACTGAGAAATGAGAAAAAAAAAATCTTAAGTATTATTTATTGAATATACAATACATTATTTACATTTCTATACTTATATAATATATATAGATATATAAATATAAATATAATCTTATTTTTTGTCTACCCTAAAGCCGAAAAAGGGTCATTGTACTCATCATTCTGAACAACATAAAATGTGCAAAATCAAGGCACTTTTTTTCTATGTTAGCCACTAATTGGGGAAATCACATACATGTATTTTGTATACATATAAAACGTACAAAAATCCTGGATAGGTTCCGTTTGCGCCGGAGCTGGGGCAATTTTGCGCATTCTCCTTTCACTTTTTTCATTTGGTCGTTTTTCTAAAAATCTGTAATATCTGTTGCATTTAAGCTGGTGTTAAAAGATAGCTGGAAGACCAATCTACCGTGTGTAATGTTTAGAATTTTGATATTAACAAAACTCTGTGAGATATTATGAGAAAATTGCAAATTGTAACTTTCATCCCTGGTCTCCCCTACCTACAGTGTGTGATTCGCTAGTGTGATCAATTTGTTCGTAAATTATAATTTGATTTGAACTGCAAACGGTTTTTCTATTGCGCAATAACCAACATTTTCGGGGCTAGCTGGATCGCCCCAACGCGAATGTATACGTACATCCGTGGTGGTGAGACCCAGACTGTCAGGCACTTCTTCTCTTGCAACCGAGCGGGTGGGCAGGTTGCGGATAGCCCAACTCCGGCTGCGGGGCCGCCTGTCAAAGATCGGTTCCGCACCTGGAGCATCTTGAAAGAGATCCCGGACAAGAGAAGTTGCCGAAGGTCAAATCCCCGGCTCAGGGTAACCTATGCACCCAATTCCTATGCACCAATCACCCAATTAAGCCATCCCTCCATATTCACATCCTGTCGATCCCAAATCCTTAGGCCAAATCCCAGACCTAAGGTGACCCCCAAAGAACCCTTACCTTATTACCAATTGCCTTCCCTCCTATGCCTACATCCCGTCGGTCCCCAGAGGAGGTTTAACCTCGGTTCCAAAAAAGCCCACCACCAACAAAAAAAAGACAAATGCAGCAGGACAAATTCACTACCCAGGTGGGTCCCGGCCAAGCCAAAGAATCCCACACCGCTACGGCGGTCAGCCCCCAACGTAATCTGGGGGGGGCTGACCGACTGCAGTTTGTTACCGCGCTTTTCAGCGCGCCCGGCAGCTAACTCAGCGCCCATAACCCTGGCAGCGAATTACGCGCCGACTGACCCAACACTGGCTGCGACCAACGCGCCCCCACTCGCCACTCCAGCTGCGACTCACGCGCCAACACCCACTTCGCAGTGCATGCCCCCCACGAGTCTCTGGCAACAGAGCATCGTGCGGAACAGCATCACCAACCCCGACAATGACCAAGACCGACACAGACAGAGAGGGACGGGGATGGTTGACGGGCCCGGCAGCTTTACCAGTCTCCCGGCCGATGGAGTACGACTGCTGAAAAAGCGCGGAAAAATCATGGCCCAGGAGAAGAAAGTAGGCGACCGAACGCACGACACCCGCGAAGGCTCTAGCCAGCGCGAAGTGCAATCGGACGCCGAAAAGGTAGTACGCGACCAGTCGCAAGTACGCGAAGGGGAAACACAGCGCGAAAAGCGGCCGGACGTGGAATCAAGCGACCAGCCGCAAGTACGCGAAGGGGAGACCCAGCGCGAAAAGCGGCCGGACGCGGAACCAAGCGGGCGGAGGCAAGTACGCGAAGGGGAGACCCAGCGCGAAAAGCGGCCGGACGCGGAACCAAGCGGGCGGAGGCAAGTACGCGAAGGGGAAACCCAGCGCGAAAAGCCTTTGAACGCGGCAGAGTTACAGGAGTACACCCATACACAAGCGGAGAGTTGGTGGACCTCGACACCCGGCTGTAGGCAGTCCAGGGAAGCCATGCCATCCTTAGATGGCAAGCTTACCGAACGGTTATCACGTCTGGACAGAAGCGGTCTGCGCCTGGTGACGGGGACCATCACGGGTCACTGCTCGCTAAACAAACACTTTCACAGAATAGGCATAACGGACAGTCCTCTGTGCAGGGCCTGCATGGAGGCTGAGGAAACCGTTGCGCATGTGCTCTTTGAATGCACAGGCGTCACCCAAATTAGGTCACAAACCCTCGGGGCACCCATATCCTACACAGATGCTCTCAGCAGACCAGGAGATATTATCAACTTCTGGAGGGAGGTGGGCTGGTTGGAATAACCACCGACGGCCGCCATGGCCCACGCACAATGGTCCACATGAAGGACTAAGTGCGGAACCATAACCCTAAAGAAGAAGAAAAAGATAACCAACATTACCCATACTACGCCCACAGTAGTTAAAATATGGCTGATAATAACGAGAGAGACATACCTTCTCCGTCAAGTATATTTCTGAATTTATGGGCGGTGGACAAGTGTTCCTTTTACTACTAATTTGGATAGAAAACTCTGATTTATAAAATTATTTTTAACAAAAGAGCAATCTAACATAGTTTTTTTTTAAGTTTTTATAAATTAGGTGCTTTCTTGCACAAAAACTAACTTACTTAACACACAACTATTCTACTTTTCAGGGATTACAACTGAAACATACTGCCAACCAGCCAACTGCACACCAGTGGTAACACCTCGTAGGTATCTACTACGAAAATCACCCTTTCTGCTACGACATAAAGGCGCGCCCTGTCAATGTCAAATTTTGTGGAATCTACAGTAAAAAGTATGTACAGTCACGAAAAGAGATAAGTAACCAGGGTCGTCGATATAGTTGAAGTCTAGTAAGAAACAGATGGATGTTTTAAATGAAATTTAATTTGATAAATGAACTGTTTGTTTTCTATTAGTTAAGTTAAATTGTATTCGAAAATATCCATCGGTTTCTTACTAAACTCCAACTATATCCGACGACCCTGGTTACTTATAAGATTTGGTGACCGTACAACAAAATTGAGATACATTATTATAGGTGCACGAGCTCACACACCCGTGTGTCACTCATAACTAGCTAGCTCGAACAAAAAGGCGCAAACGTCGGCATTGCCCCCAGTCGCGGCGGAAAAATGTTCTAAGTAAAAAGCAGTTGCAGTATGAAAGGTACAGAACTTTGTGCAGTGCCCCGGCAGCAGCAATTCTAATTAGCAATGTTCGAGCTGCCTTTAACTGCACACCTTTGCCGAGTTGACTTCCTTTATACTTTGACGGCGACTATAATAACTCAAATGTCGTTTTAATAAAGACATTACTACATTCTTTGAATATACTAGTTTGTTTCAAAGAGAAAAGTTGAAGTACGCGTTTTATATCGGTAACATTGAGCTGGGTTTCAGAGTGCGTTAAATGTTATAAGCATTACAAATTAATAAAAGTTAATACAATCTATTGGTATACACGGGTACATATCAAGCTATACATTTCCAGTATAAGCTGACCTTTCATTGTACGCGAATCCTATACAATGCGAGATTAGCTTACACTGCAAATGTATAGCTTGATATGGAGCCGTTTGTAGGTACATTGACATCATTTCGAATATGACCTATATGAAATAGAAAGCTGCTGAAAAACCTACCTACTTTTTGTTATTATGTCAATAAACTTATTATGTAAAAAAAAACTTGTAAGTCGAAAAGCATAACATCCATTAAGTATATCATAACTGTTTTGAAAAACAGGACACCAATAAAAAGTTTTATTACCCCATGTTTCATTTAACTAAGTGCCGTCAATATAAAAACAAAGTAAACATTTTGTATACATATATGCGAGACTATAAACAAATAGCAATGTTCTGTTTTAGTCATTTAAATCAAAATAAATTGACGGTTAAAATTCCTATATTGAACCAAAGGTATTTTCAGTTTCGCAATATAGAAAAAAGCATAATGGAATTTAAAAATAATATTGTAAAACAAAACAAAATAATGTCATTAAACGACTATATGGTTTTCCTTGAACGCCTGTTAATTAATACAGTACCGAGAAAAATATTTTAATTTATACGTCACAAGAAAATGAATTGACATTTATTTCTCTACTTCAATAGTTTTCATTACCTATTGTGAAGTAGAAGTACAGTCAAGAACAACTTAAAGTCGCCACTCAAAAACAAAGCTGAGAACATACCTGAATCGTGGCTCGCAGACATGGAAGCCCGAAAGCCCGAAAGTACGTAAAATTGAAGTGAACTTAGTTAAGCAGTCATCAACGTGGCTCGGTCACGTTCGCCGTCTGCGACGGAACCCGAGGGGAAAAATCCTGAGAGTGGTGATTGAGTTAGCGCCTCGGCTTGAGGAAATGGCCGTCCCCTGTCGCTAGTGTAACGCAATATCGCGGCTGCCGGCCAGCCATTTGCGCGGGATTCTGTTACACACAGCAAAGTTATGTCTGGAAGTGATATTGTCTTGTCTCCAGAAGATTTTGTCGAACTTAATATTTTGATGAAAAAATGTTTACAAAACTTTTCGTAAAATGACTCGTCCTTTGCTAAGAAACCGTGAATATCAGTTACTCTAGCTAGGTCTATAATACAAGACATAATTTACTAGTGCGTGCAGTTTTTCATTTACGGAATCCCCTTCAAGCGATCAATCTTGACAAAGAGATGGCTAAGTAAATATCTTAGAAGAATGCAAGTTTGAATCTTGGCGTATTTAAAATACTTTTCTCGATTTACATTTTCTATATTTTCCTCCTGTTTTACATTATGCACTAACTCTAATTGCCTGTGAAGTGAAAGTGTCCCGCATTTGTTTATGACTATATGTGCTAATCTTTAATTTCTTCTCGAGTGTGCAGTGTGAAATAAATTGCGACACATGGGTCATGTTATTTAGGTAACTGTAGCAATTTATGTCTTAAACTACGTAGCCGTAGGAACACATTACAATAATAACATTGTGGGCGGGTTTATACCAGCATTTTTATAATAAACAAGCTGTTCATGCCCGGCGTCGCCCGGGGTGAATTTCATACAACTAAAGCATCCTAATTTCCGACTTTCACGGTGGATTTCCCAAAAAAAAAACTGTCATACAAACCTTCTCCTGACAATTACAAATACAACAAAAAAAGAATTTGCCAAATAGGTGCAGCTGCTTTAAAGTAATGCGCGGACAAACATTTTTGGCAATTAATTTTTAGTTTTATAGATAGATAGACGTCTCGAAAAATATACTAAAACAATTGAAAAGCTTTAAATGGGAATCATAGTCAGACGACGAATCATAAGCACCACTACCAAGATGCCTCTGCATTTAAAAACAATTCAGACTTCAGAAGCCAAGCTAAAAGTCCACTTTTCAATAAAGCACTTAAGACCATTGGCATTCCTTGACGTATTTTACGAGAAATGCGACTTCTAATTACTTTAGTTCAGTGAACAACTGTGTTCGTGACGTAGATCCTACTAACGGAGCTCATTCAGAACAAATGAACTAGGTTTCAATGGCGACTCTGCTGTAAGTGCCCTCAAATAAAGCGTCGATACTGAGGACAATTTGCAAAATAAAAATGCGAAAGCATTTTTGATTTATGTTGTACTTGTTATTGTTTGATATTGTTCTCGATAACAGTTATTTGTTAGAGATAGTATCTAGATAGATGTCAACAAAAGTGCTTTTAAACTAAATAGTTTTGTACGAATTTTACTGTCTTGGGGTTTCTGCAAAGTAACGCCTTAACTAAAGTGCATAATATTAAAAAGTAGGTACTTAGGCAACAACCTTCTTCAAGCTATTTGTATTTTAAAAGCATTGTATTTCTAGGATACGTTTATAAGGCTCTTAATTTTTCTGACACGAACAGCACATAATAACAACAATGTAGTATTTCAGTTTGGCAAGTTCGTTTCATCATATATTATATTTCGACGTTCAGTCTTCCTATATACAGCGTTATTGGTTATATGTAGGCAATCCGTTTGGAGGATGTAGAAGAGGTCATTTACAACTGAATGACCCCTGATGACCCCTTTGCAAATGTCAACCATTTTCGAGTAATTTGACATTTTATATTTTTTTGAAGATTTGGTATCTTATTGTATCTCGTTGGATAGCTGAGAAGTTGTAGAAGTTTTTGGAATGTTCTGGCGGTAAAGTACTTCGTGTTTTTTGCAGAAATCGACTATTTTAGTCAAATAACCTGCTCAAAATGAAAGAAAATTGTAACGATATGTAAAACTATTATAGATAATAGTCATTTTATGGTTGATTATTATGTATTGAAGTAGAAACAGAAAATAATAAAGCATTAAAAAAAAAACATGCATTATTTTTCTTAAATAAATGTTCAAATGTGTACCGCAAAAAAAAAACTATAAAAGTCAAAGTTAAATCATTTATTTCAAATAGACACATAAATGGCACTTTTGAATATGGCTCTTATAACCCGAAAATGGATGACATTTGAATAGGGGTCATCAGTGGTAATTTTGTTGCAAATGCCTCTCCTACATTCTCTTAACAGATTGCCGACATATTATAACCAATAACCCTGTATAATAAAAAAACCAATGTACATGTTCAGAGATGGAAGATTTGTGAAATAAAATACTTAAACAGTGTTACGAAAGGAAAAGGACCGTCTTTTATTTTCTGTAGGTAATTAATACTCTAAATGTTAATCTATGTAATCAAAAAAAACTTCTTAAATATGTAAATAATTATAACAACATAATTTTAATATGTAAATAATTACTTATAACAAAATTCTGTTCAAAGTTACTTAATTATTTTTTGCTAATATTAAAATCACAAAGTATTATTGTTTGTCTATAATACTGACCGAGCAAAGTTACCTTTGTCCACTTCTTGGTGATGGTAGAACTTTGCGAAGTTTTGAGAATTACTGGTACAGGCAGCTGCTTTCCTAATGGCAGCTAACGAGAGCGCAGTGGCGGACGCCGCGGACGTGGCTGCGTGCCGCGTGCTGTGCGCGCTGAACACAGACACGTCCACCCCGCTCGCACACAGCACCTGCTTGATCCATTTGCTGATAGTTTGAGCAGTTGCTGGTTTGTGTGGACGCTTATAAGTTAGCTTTGGAATAGGTGCTTTTTATTTTCCTTTCTTAATTCTCAATAGCTTTGGAGGCCTTGATTTCATCCGGTAATTTACTTCCGAAGAGGATTTCATCTCTGTCTTGATCCTGTCTTAAAGTTAAGAACCACTTGTCTAAACCTTACGTCATACTTTCTGTTCTTACAGTACATCAGTAATTATTCGACAGCTGTCTGACAATTTTTTACAACTTGTACATTGTCATCATCGGTCAGCAGCAGGGTCATTGCCTTGTTGATGGCCGAAATGCCCAGGCCGAGTTCGTGCTATTTTGTTTGAAGCTTTTTGTCTCAGTTTCTTACTAAATCAGTGACAGCAGCCGATATTTCTACGTTCAGGTGCTTTGAGTAGCTTGCAATTGTTAGGAATCATATATCCTTTCAGAAGCGTATCTTTGGCTTCGCTTTGTACCTTTTTTAAGAATTGGTAACCAACATTGAGCCAGCTTGTCGTATATGTCCGGGCCGTAAACTAGAATATCGACAACAGCATCGCCCAAAGCTTCTAGTAGCTCTGGGTCGAGTTCAGGCTCAGTGATTACTTGTTCCGAATCTGGTAGCTGGTGATCAGGTGACTTGGAGGTTGATGGCACATCTGATGGTGTTTCATCGACATCAATGTGTTCCTCTACGTTTTGCGTTCCAATAACAATATTTTTTAAGGTTAATTTACTTAACAAAGAAAATGTTAAGAAGATTCTTATTTTTTTATAGAAATATTTTGATGTTTAATCGTAGATTTTTATAGGGGTCCTTACCCGCAGGGTCCAAATGATACTCTATTGTTGTTGTTTTTACAAGATTAAAGCCTTTATAATAACCTGCAGTTGATTCTACAGGTAAGCTTATATACGCTGAAAGTATAAGTAAATTCCAATTAATAAACAACAATTTTATCATTTCACTTTGTAATGGTAAAATTAAACTCACCTTGTATTTCCTCGGAGTCAGATGATGAAGAGTACCTACACTATTAAGCGACTCGCCTTTTTTCATTTCCTTGCCATTTCACCTTCTTATTTTTGCACTTTAATATTGTATTCTGTCGTCAGCACTTAGTTTGGGCATTTTATTTTACTAACCGACTTCAATAAAAGGAGGAGGTTCTCAATTCGACTGTATTTTTTTTAATGTGTGTTAGCTCAGAACTTTTTTCTGGGTGAACTGATTTTTCATTTGATAGCTGGTGCTTCACTTGTGGTTCTATTTAAATTTGATCAAGTTCTGACCAGTAGTTTTTGAGTTATCCTTAATACTGCATATTTTTTCCACTTAGTTTATATTGATGATGTTTTAAAAAATTCCTGTCACTGTTATTTACATATCAATAAGTGAAATACGAATTTCTATGGGATAGGTACCGCAACTAAAAATTGAAAAAAGAAACTATTTTACAAAAAAACAACCGACTTCTCAAAAAACACTACAAAACGTGAAAAATAACTTTAACTTCAGAAGCCGGTGGCCAAAAAACGAAAATACAAAACCAAAGACAACGACTTCCGATATTAAAGTTATTTTTCACGTTTTTTTGAGAAAAATGTTTTTTTGTAAATAAGTATGTTTTACTTTAAAACTTATTTTATTCCGGAGATTGGTGTGCTTATTGCCACGCACGAAAAAAATATAACGAGCCGTCGTCATAGTGCCTACACTGAGGAAGACTTGAAAAAAAAAACTCCTTACCAGCGCGAAGTTGCCAGTAGGATAAAAATTACTACTTTGTTGTTATTATAGAGGGTGGCGGGGACATCGACCTACAAACTGTAACCATGAATTGAGCACATGATTCTAGACACCCTAGCGTAGAAATTGAAGGACAGTTATGAAAAAAAAACTGCTGTGTCATAAATAAGTGCATACGGTCAAAATGGACTTATGGAACAGCATTTTTTTTTAATAACCTGCGATTAATTTCAACGCAGAGGGGTTCAGAATCAATCTGTATATCTGAAGTATATCTGAAATGACCCTGTATATCTGAAGAATGAAACGTCGAAATATAATACCAACTCCGCGTCCTTTTATAAAAGTAATGGAAATAAAGTAAACTTTCTTCAAAATTTATAGCGGTGTGTTTAAGTACGCTTTGCAATACCAATAGTAGATATTTCACTATTCATTTGGGGCCTATATTTCTTAAATAAACATATGTATAGGCAGGGACAAAGACGCGCAACCTGTTACCGTGGATCCATTACAAGATTCTAAAAACCCCTGCGTTGAAATTGTTCGACGGTTATAAAAAAAAATCATTGCTGTTCCATACTTTTTCACCTCGTAGGTATTCCACTTTTTTTTTTTGATAACCGTTGTAAAATTTCTACGCTAGGGGTTCTAGTATAATGCGGGAGGAAACGCCCGGGTGTTGTCATTGTGTGGATCGACCGGAGGACACGGTGGAGCATACGGTGGAGGTCTGCCCGACTTGGGCGGAGCACCGTCGTGTCCTCGTGGCGGCGATCGGCGGCGGCAATCTCACGCGTCCGGCCCTGGTCCAGGTCATGGTACGGAGCGAGGAGGAATGGGAAGCCGTCACCGCTTTCTGCGAAGCAGTACATAATCAGCCTATAATGTTCCCACTGCTGGGACACAGGCCTCCTCTCTTTGAGAGGGAATGGGCTGTAATCTACCACGCGGGCCCAGTGCGGGTTGGTAGATGTCACATGTCTTCGAATTTTTGGTTCTAGGTCATGCCGGTTTGCTTACGATGCTTTCCTTCACCGTTTTGAAACCGAAGCAGTAATGCTCGCGAAGCAGGAGGCGGAGCGCGTGAGGGTGAGGCAATCGTTGCGCCCTCATGCCCCTAGTCGCCGCAGGAGGAGACACCCGGCGTCGGGAGTCGATAGTCGACTCCCGGCCACCGTAGGCACGGGCTTGCGGACGGCGAGCAATGGGCAGCTCGCCGTCCGGTAAGGACCAGGCCCGGGTCGACGACGCGTCGTGTTCCACGCGCGCCTCAAAGAGATGTCAGCATCATTGACGGGGTCCGACAGGGCCGATGCCTGCCGGGGTCACGGATTGTTCGAAATAGTTACCGTGGCCCTGGCGCACAGGCAACTGAAGGAACACGGGTGGGTTTTAGTCAGTAAGAGTCTGACACGCCCTTCCGCTCCGCCCAGAGCGAGAGAGGTCATTTGATGATTTCCCACCCAAACAAAAAGAAAAAGGGGTTCTAGTATCATGATTGTGCTGAATTCATGGTTAAAGTTTGCGCGTCGATGTCCCTGCCACCCGTCCATAGTCAAACGTCTATAATACAAGATTTGATAACAGACAGAGAAACACGTGTCAGAAAATTTCCGATATCTCGGAGGAAATCATAAGTCACTGTATCCGTTTCTATGTTGATAATAAACGCAATTATCTTGTATTGGAAAAATATTACAGTTCGTTGAACTTTTGGATAGACCAGACATTACTGGTACCTACTCAATTGTTATTCGTGAAAAGCTATGCATTTGTTAAATGTAACTAAGTATACTTATTACTTATAGTGTAAATACGGATCATAGTCATACATGAAGACCAGAGATCGGATACTCGGCTGCATATTCAGCTAATGTTGAGAAGTTGGCTAATATGAAATGCGCTTTTGTATCGATAAAATCCCGTTAACGTCAGATTTCAGCGACCAAACTGGACCAAATCATAGCGATCGACAGGTAGTGATTAAAGTTGTTGTAGCCGAGGTAATATCTACGACCAATCAGGATATAGTAGTTAATGTAATAAAAATAATTATTTCAATTTATGTTTTTGTTTTTGTTTTAACTAACACACACCGCACTTCTTCTTAAACCCTACCTACATACACATATTTGCATGGGAGATTAAACATTAATTAAAAAAAAAAAAGTATCAGTTTTTTTTTACAAAAAAAATATTTTATGGAGCCGCTTTCATACTTTAATATCGTAAATATGCATCCGAATATCCAATCTCTAATGATGACTTACCAACAAAATGTGGTCGTCAAAATCAATCACTTGAGTATCAAAAATATTTAGTACAAAGGCACTTGTCCATCTAAAAAATATTTAATAATTTTTGTACTACGTTTGTCCAGTTTTCCACTTACCTACACAAATGGCAATCTTTCAGCTCACCGTACTAAACGAAAGCCTCAAAAACTTTGATACTCAGCGGATTGAACACACACGGCACACAGGCACACACCAAGCCACGCACACACGCACACAAACATAATTCCATCAACAAGTGAAAGTCCAACTAAACGTAACACCCTGGAGATCCAACTTTGGACTACGAAATTAGTTCTACTAAATCCGAGGACAAAGTCACAAACCATTAAACGCTGAAAGCTAAACTTTCGTATCACAGAGCTGAGCCAATTAGAAATTTAGTCGAACTTCATTAGCTCTAAGTGGATACTGGAAGTTCTGTTCAACGGTATGAGATGATATGAACGGCTTGGAGAACTAGAATTAATTGTGAATCGGAATGTTACATTAGTCGGGAAGTTTGGGGTGAAACAGTATTGTTTGCAGCATAACAAAATTATGGAGGCGAATGAATATGAATAGGTACGATCGATTTTAAATAAACTTTTGAGTTTTCCTGTCTGTGGGTAGGTAGGTAATTGTCAACGTCAAAATCTTGATACCAACCATTAAGCTCATTCAGTCCAAGCCTAGAGCAAAATTACGTTGATCGTAAACCTTCCACAACGGGTTGTCAGCGCCACCTGTTAAGTTCGTTAGGAACTAAAAATAAATGAAATGATCTTAGCCAAAAATAACGTTAACGTTGCTGGATTTTTATAAACTATTGTTGATAGAGAATTTGAAGATATGTACTTGTTTGTTGATATATTTTCTAGTATCCCGCCTACCTTTCTATCACACCACACGATAATATGTATAAGCGCCAAACTACGCCGAAGTACTTACTTACCTAAATATTTGTTCCATGAAAAAGAATAATCTCTAGTGAACGAGCGCTTATATTATACTTACATAGATATTTAGAGTTCATTATTTTGATTTAACCCACAACTAATACCATGCCATCACCGTAAAACCAACCGTAAAAAAATCAACAAATGGTAGACTTTCTGTTGTCATTAATTCCGGAGGAATCTTCTTTTTATTCAGCCATGTGATGCTGATGACATCATCAACTCGAATAAGATAGCTAATTTCATTTAAGTTTCTGTCGGCTCGTTAGCTCAGTGGTCAGAGCGCCCGTTTAAGATTTAATAGAGGTGGTCGGGGGTTCAAATCCCTCACGAGCTGCATTTTTTTTTTTTTTTTTTATAAATTTCTTTTGTTTTTTTTTCTGGATATTTTTTTGACAATGTTACTTACATAATTCATTTAACTCAGTATGCATTCATTCAGTCACACATAATTTTAAAGTCCGCTGACTCATCATTTCATATGACTAAAATGTTTTCAGTTATCTGCGACACATTGAGATATGGTATAACTAATCACAATTACCAACACAATAGGTATCTCAGTAGTGGTACTTTTAGTAAGTAACTACATAATGACTTAATCAATTAAATGAATCAAGATTAAGTACTTATAATCAACCAAATCGATACCATTAACTCCGATTAAAAAAAACGAATGCAAAGGAAAAAAAAGACCAACAAAATAGGTAAAATTACTTCGTATTTCAGTGGAATTCTTGTTCCATCAGCCAATTGCAATAAATGAGCGAGTCTGATTGGAATCCGATGGGATAAGATTTTTTTGCTTCCTTCGAGGGTAGACGTCAATCCCGAGTTCCCGACCGAGAGATACCGCCGAGGCAATTTCCCGAAGTCGGCTCATTTATCACAAACCATTATTGTATCTAGTTATATTGACCGGCGAACGTCAATTCATTATTTTGTTATTTATTTGTGAACATATTTGCTATTAGCAATCAGTTCAGCGAGGAGGTAGGAGGAATTTTGGTGAATAGAATTTGTTTTAGGACACCAGCTGTGCCTTCGGCTGTGTGTTCTTTGACATTTAAAGTTAATGAGAACTTTAACTTTTATTAATGGCAACTGAAATATATTGATAAGAATAATCACTAAAATATTCTTCTCTTATAGGTCGGTAGGGACCCAATTCGTAATGCCTGTATGTAACCACTTCGTAACGCCTGTATGTATGTAGGTATGTATGTATGCAGGAAAGTACCTGCTTTTATATGTAACTAAGTATCTGTATTCAAGGTCCATAATTAATATTTTTTCATAATTATATCTGAAATCTGGAATCTGGAAATCATCAAATGACCTCTCCCGCTCTGGGCGGAGCGCAAGGGCGTGTCAGACTCATACTGACTAAAACACACCCGTTTCTTTCAGTTGCCTGTGCGCCAGGGCCCCGGTAACTCTTTCGAACAATCCGCGACCCCGTCAGGCATCGGCCCTATCGGACCCCGTCAATGATGCTGACATCTCTTTGAGGCGCGCGTGGAACACGACGCGCCGTCGACCCGGGCCTGGTCCTTACCGGACGCAAGCCCGCGCCTACGGTGGCCGGGAGTCGGCAATCGACTCCCGGGAGTCGATTGCCCCTAGTCGTCGCAGGAGGAGACACCCCAGGGTGTCTCCTCCTGCGGCGACTAGGGGCGTGAGGGCGCAACGATTGCCTCACCCTCTCGCGCTCCACCTCCTTCTTCGCGAGCATTACTGCTTCGCAGAAGGAGGTGACGGCTTCCCATTCCCTCTCGCTCCCTACCATGGCCTGGACCAGGGCCGGACGCGAGAGATCGACGCCGCCGATCGCCGCCACGAGGTCCCGGCGGTGTTCCGCCCAAGCCGGGCAGACCTCCACCGTATGCTCCACCGTGTCCTGAATGTATGCAGCTAATAGTCCAAAAGTTTATTTTGATACGACCGTACTTTAAATATTAAGTTAAATTAAGACTTCTTTCACTGAACAATATACAAAACCATAACAACGCAACTAATTAAACCCAATCAGCCTTAGTTGAAGGTTTGAAACACAAGTAATTACATCACAATTATTAACATTATATAGGTACCAATAGGTAACGTTATGTAGGTATACATACAGTATGGAAACCACATATCTATATACATATATAAAAATCAATTGCTGTTCGTTAGTCTCGCTACAACTCAAAAACGGCTTAACTGATTTGTTTTTCTTTTTGTTTTGTCGCTCTTATACAGGAGTAGTTTGAAAAAAAAAAGCATTTGAACGCATGCTTGGCACTAGCTAGTATGCCATAAATTAAACCACAAATAATGCTAGTCCACAGAAGTATAGTAAAATTAAATATTAAATTATAAACCGTAAATATAAAACAAAATAAATTCAATAAAAGTAAACACTGTTTAGACAATGTACCTTCGTACCTTGTCATTTAGATGTACCGATTTTACATTTTAGGCAAACAATTAAAATACCTAACAACGCAGCGTCGTGATAGTTTGCACTGCGTGGCAAGGTCGCTATTCAATGTTCAAGGATTCAAAATCATTGAATCATTGACTTAGTGATCTAATTCTGCAGAGTGTTCAAATTTGCTCAAAATTAAAACTACGTTTTGACCTAGTTACTGGACCGATTCTGTTCATTTTTTGTATATCATCAGCAAAAGCGATAACAAGTATGTGGTTTCATTTATTTCAAATTCGTGGTATCCATACTGTATATAGAAATATACCACAAACACATACCCAAACCAAGTCCCAACCATCCGAGGCCACATCTCTATTGATTACAGTTAATTGAATATCAGCGTAATAGTACTTATAGATACCTAGTATGTACCTGTAATCCAGTAAGCTGATAGATAATGTTATCTGGGGAAGCGTTGACACAGGCATTGGTATAGCATCTGAGTCATCATAATATAGTACTATATGGTATACTGATTTACGTAATTATAATGTACCTATCTACTAGTGACCTGCTCCTGTACCACACCACATCGAGATTTCTCTATATTAATGTTCTGTCAGAGACGCTCATTAGTATGGACACTATACGTAGCACAGCACGAGTTCCGGGACGTGGCAGCACCGTCGCGATGACGTGCATTCTCTGCTAACTTCGTGCTATGACAGAACCTGGCTGATGGAGGAGCGCTGATGAGACGAGTGGACACTTACCATTCTGCCTTCGAGGAGATAAGTACCTCCACCCTAGGAACTGTCACACGTACCGTATAGTTTTGTCGTGTGTGTGTAATTTGTTCGTAAATTATAATTTGGTTTGAACTGCAAACGGTTTTTCTATTGCGCAATAACCAACATTACCCATAGTACGCCCACAGTAGTTAAAATATGGCAGATACTAACGAGAGAGACATACCTTCTCCGTCATATCTATTATACCAATGAACCTTTCGGAATAAACTCTCTAAATGATGTTGATAACCGCATCAAAATCCATTGTGCGGCTTAAAAGAACATCCCGGTTATACAGACAGACATGATAAGTGACTTTTATTTACAATATATATGTATATGTGTTCATAAACAATTATAAAACAAACAAAAAATCAATAAACAATAAACAACAACAACAATAAACAATTTTTCTTTCCTTTTTCTTTTTCTTTCATAAATATTTACGTTCCTAACCTAAAAACATACTACCGTTTATTTAGAAATAAATACGCTTCTCCGGCAACAAAAAATGTTTTTCAGGGTTCAGAAGAACCTCAAGAACCCCTAAATAGCCTCACATTATTTTCTACACCCAACCCTAGATATGATAATTTAGGTATATTGATATCTAAGTTTATCGACATAACGTCTCTTAAAGAAAATTGTAATGTAAGTACAAATTCGTAAATAACGTTATCAGCTCGTTAGCTCGGCGGTTAGAGCGCCCCATTGAGAAGTTCAAGCAGGTGATCGGGGGTTCAATTTCCTCACGAGCTGTAAATATAATTTTGATCACAATTTCGTTTTAAAACTCTGGATTAAAGGTTGTTTTACTACATATAAGCTGCGATTATTACCTACGAATATTACGATATGAGAATCTATATGAATCAAAACTATATCTGTTCAAAAATAGACTTCGTTATCAAAATAACCCTTCGCTCTTCATAAACCACAAAAGCAACGAAACCCCTTATTTTCAAAGATAAAACCAGTGATAAAGTCAGTCAAATAAAAATAAAAACAAAAAATAATTGTTCATCATACCTTAACCTTCCGGGTAGACTTCATTACGAGATTATAATCATGATTCTATTTTCAAATTATTCACTAATGAGCCGTAACGCTGGGGATTGCACGTTTCCATTAACGCTAATGGAGTTAATCGCCGCAACTCTATGGGTGATTGGATCCATACTGCTTAACGATAATCCCTATCGAAAAAATCAGCACTTATTTGTTATTACTTTTATTCCTCCGTTCGTATTTTAATGCTTTGCTTTTAATTAATACGATAACTTTTCCTGACTTTTCCAGAAAATATTAAGCTGTCATTGCAAAATGGCGGCAACGTCATAGGTCCGCCTTTTTTACGAAGACATTCAACGCATACTGCCAAGGATTTAAAACTATTGTTAAATGATAAATGATAAATGATTTTATTTCTGTAAGCAGGTTTGTACAAACACTTTTACACGTCAATCATATTTTTAAACTAGATGAGGTCGGCGTTTCCTATCTGACTACTCTGAGAAGAAAGGCCGAAACAAACTCAGAGGTCACAGTTATATTTTTTTTTCTGTTTATAGTGCTTTTTCTTACTCCTAATTTAAAAGTAGTAAATAACTCACTTATAACAAAGTTTTATAGACTACTTATTTTATGATGTCGTTAATAACTTTCCTTGCGGATCCATTTACTGCAATCGTAAATAACCCAAACTTTTACCAACTGATGTGGTGCGTACTAAAATAATGGCTAATAAAAAATGGGCCATGCTGAACCACGTGTAACGATATCCTAAACAAACTGTGATTTTGCTTAGGTAAAAAATACTGATATAGTGAGTTAGTAGGGCAACTACAATAGTCATCGTAAAGCAGTGAGAGTGGCCCAGGCATAACAAAGCCACTAATTAGTCTGCGCCCCATTTCCCCGAGTTATTCTTTAACAGCTATGTACCTAACTAGGAAGCCCGGGCTGTGCACTTACTGTACAGAAGAGCTACAATTTACGCAATGAATTAAAAATGGTCAGTTGTAAGTATATCGTAAGCTTATCCATCCCTAGGGTGGATAGACAGAGATTGTTTGATCTTGTTCAAATTTTTATGACAACTCATAATATGTTGGATCCTAGAGGACTATCCAACCTTTTTGTGGCCGTATTTAGGTAATTAATTCACATTCACAGACTATTATAATCATTGTCCTTACCTTATCCCGTATATGTACCTACTGTACCCAACTCATGAAAGTACCTAGAAAAGCTTAGAACCGCTATTATTTTGAGACTCCTTCAAGTAAGTAATAATAGAATGATTGCCTTTTAAAAATCTATTCACCAATTTAATTAAAGAGCCCAGCTCTAACTGTCATTCTTTGAACCGATCGATGGGGAATAATGTCGTCGCAAGATGACTCGGTGATTTAATTAATTTCCGGTATCCAGTAGGTATGATGCCCCGTTCAAATATAATGAACTACCGCGCTACGGAAAGAGATATCCTTGAAATTCGATTTCATTAATAATGAGAATGTTGGAGTACAAACTCCAACATTCTCATTAATTACAAAAATCGTTTAAGGCTTTTAATAATGCCAATAACCTTGAGCATTTGGGCGGAGCTAACGACCAACTGAATCTAAGGACGAGTGCGGGGGTGACGTAGACGCAGTCATTAATCGGACGCCTTTTTAATTTATTACAATAAAAATAATACATATTTAAAAAAAGTAACAAAACCAAAACATTTTCCTTTGTATTACAAAGCAGTAGATATTTTTTTTATACTCTTTTGATAAAAAACGAAGGAGTAAAATGGTTTCATCTCAACGATTTGGAGGTGGTTTGGTGTATTTTTATTTTATTTTGTGATACCGATAGAAAAATTATGGCTAAACCAAATTACGTATTAAATCATGTAGATTGCTAAAAAAAAAAACTGATGTTAATTCTCTGTAAATGCCAACGAAAAGGTGCTTCATCTGCATGCTTTTTTCAAGCTTTTTTCGAGAGAGCAGCCTTAAGGAATGAAATTTCCACAATGATAATGTAAATAGGTTAGTGTATAATTATATATATGCCAATAAATATCTAATAGATAAAAATCTCGTGCAACAGTGTTTGTTATCGAACTCTTCCGAAACGTCTTGACCGATTTTTATGTTTTTTTTTTGTGTATATTTGGTAGGTCTAAGAGGTCGTAAAGTAAGTATATTTCATACCGCTGCGGGTGAAACCATGGGGCACAGCTAGTATACATATATATATAACTTCACTTAATAAATTTATATAAATTTTTGCAAAGACCTAGCAACCTCTTTGTTATTTTTTTATTTTTTTAAATAACATTTTTTTAACTTTAGAATAGTCAAAATGACGTTTAAAAAATCATGGGTGACGTATGTCATCGGCCTAAAAAAAATACAAAATTAGTTTTTTATATTTTGATAACAACCATTATGTATAATATTTTGAAATAAGGTAAATATATTTCTTTTGTTAGACAATCTTGAAGAACTTTACTCATTATGAATGGATGTGTAGAAAAAGTCGCTTGGATGTTGAAAAGTATAAAGTTTTTGTTTTTTGTAGCACTACATTTGCTACTGAACAATGATTGAAACTGGCAGCGATAACGCAACAGCTGTAACACCAGCGGGGAACCCGGTTAGCCGATCTATTCACTTTTATAGATATATCCAGCGATCTTTGAAGTTGTTATAAAAATTCATTCAACTCTTTCCAAAAAAGTATTTACCGTAATTTTTACAAAACAGTCGCTTTTGCTGTGGCAACAGACGAATGTTTTCAAAAATATGTGTGCAAAATACAGTTTTACAATACTGAGCATGTATGATGTAGGTATAAGTATTTTTAGTCCTATGATACTACACAATACCGATGCCGAATCCCAATCTCCTAATGCAAACATGTCTCAAAATGAACACGGTACAGTTTAGGATGAATGACGATCTAATTCCCTGTTTGATTTTCGAAGAAAACTTGTTAAACCTATTTTCCTTAGGATGTACAAGAAGACGACGACATCGCTCGACCAGAAGCGACGTTCCGTTTCACAGTTCAAAACATAAGTCAGCTGAAGGAGCAAGTTCTTTCACCGCCTTGCGTCGTGAGATGCCTGCCGTGGAAGATCCTCATTCTCATGAGGAACACAACGACGCCAGAGCGTCAGCAGCAGAAGGCATTGGGCGTGTTCTTGCAGTGCAATGGCGACAGTGACTCACCAGGCTGGTCGTGCTATGGTCTAGGGGAACTGAAGTTGCTGTCTCACAAGTCAGAGGGTGGTCAAGCGCTTTGTCGGAAACTTCATCACATGTATCACTGGTATTTACGTTGAGATTTATTTACGATGAGATTTAACAGATGGTAAATCGATAGCCGAGCCTATGTTACAAGCTTACAGCTTAATTCTACATTTGCTCCGCTCAGCGTGACCAATGAATGCTTAACACATATACTTGCCACTTTAACATTTTACGTTATAAAAATTCGAGTTACCAGCAATGTAGGTACTTAATATTTTGGAACTATTTCCTTTTTACAGTAAAGAAGATGACTGGGGTTTTGCGCACTTCATATCATGGGATGATCTCGTGGAACCTGACAACGGCTTCGTAAAAGACGATAGCATCACTGTCGAAGCACACGTCATCGCTGAAGCACCGCATGGGGTCTCATGGGACTCCAAGAAACACACGGGATTCGTTGGTAAGGTGATAGGTATAGACAATAATAGCTAATCTTATGATCCTCATTACTTATAGCTGAATGAAAGTAGGTCAGCTGGCCAAGAAGTTTGATTGCGGATACTTACTTTAAAACCTATTCATCACCAAAAACGTTAACCGTTGCCATTATACAAATTTCAGCAAGCTTCTGAGTTTTAAAGTGTTTTATTTCTTTTATGTTTCCTAAAAATACTGAATGCAATATTATTTTCAAATAGCCGTTACCCTTGTGAGTGGCAATCCGTTATGCATAAATGCATAACGCGTCAGTCAAAGGGTTAAAGGAAAATTATCAGACCGGAATTAATGGGCTAGTGAATAGAACTAGTTATTTTATCGAATGGGTATCGCATGAGGCGACAAAGGGGTTATACGGAGAATGGGCAATAGTCTCCGTGAGTAGACGTAATAATACGGATATTCACGTCTATATTGAGTCTTTGTTCCTCATCGGTTAGGCAGTCGCAATCGCTTTGATCATAGATATTTGGTTGAATGAGGCTGCACTCCACAAAAAATAGCTTAACGCTCATCATGATAGGCTCGCTCCATGTAGTGGGACTTAAACATAACTGGCGAAATGTGGCCTGCCTGCCGAAAAACAGACTAGGCTTCTATTTTATGCTCATGAGGATGATCGAAAGAGATTCCTTCTCAGGACTCAAGAACCAAGGAGCGACATGCTACATGAACTCCCTACTCCAAACCCTGTTCTTCACAAACGTCCTACGTAAGGCCGTCTACAAGATTCCGACTGTCGGCGACGACAGTTCACGATCCGTCGCCTTCGCCCTTCAACGCGTGTTCTATGATCTTCAGTTTTCCGACAAACCTGTCGCAACTAAGAAACTGACGAAGAGTTTCGGTTGGGAGACGTTGGATTCGTTTATGCAGCATGATGTACAGGAATTCTTACGGGTAAGCTCGAAATACTTCTTGTTTTGACATCACGAATTGTTTTAATGAGCTTATGGATATAGCCAATTTCCATTGAGATTGAAAAGGGAAACCTATGGCACCCGTCCGACCGCCGCCAACGAAGCGACTAGCTGAGAGAGGTACTCTCTTTGATGGCTCTCGTCGCTGCGACAAACGAGTACTCGCTGGTGGTGTGAACAGTCAGCGGTTTTATTAATATATGCATCTCTTTTACTGACAGAGGACCTAATGTTTTGTACGTTTCTTGAGCCAGAAAATAGTCGATAGCTAGTCGCTTCCTCGGTGATGGTAGGACAAGTGTCATAGTTACATATTAGTTTCATACAAGCCATATATATCTTTGAACTCATATTTTCACCAGGATTCAGTTTTTATTTTATTATAAAGGTTTTACATTTTTTACGTGAAGGCTTACAATTATAACTACCACGCCGTATGTTTTGCATATAAAAGGCTTCAAGCCTTTGTCCAGTGAAAACTCATCTCTTGAATATTTTACAGATACATTTTTTTTTTGCTTTTATCAGGAATAGTAGCATATCTATCATTGTAACATAATTAATTAGGTATACTACCATATTCCTCGATCAACAACACAACCATGATCAATACTTTTGATTCTTCCGCTCCAGGAGAGAACTAGGGATATGGGAATCTCAAATCTAGAGGATTTCTATACCGCTTTTGATTGAAGCAATAGTAACAGCACAAAGCCTTAGAACCATGCCAATGTTCCAGTGCTAGCAGTTTACTGAGCTTAATGCTCAGGATGTGTGAAAGTAGCCGAGGCGAAATAAGCCAGTATTAAATCAAATAGCAACGAATATCATGTTTTTTTGCAGGTATTACTAGATAAATTAGAAAATAAAATGAAAGGGACGGTGGTGGAAGGTACCGTGCCGAAGTTGTTCGAGGGTAAAATGACGTCATTCATAAAGTGCAAGAATGTGAACTGTACCAGCACACGCGTCGAAACGTTCTACGATATACAGCTAAGTGTTAAGGGGAAGAATAATAGTAAGCTATAATTTATTATTTACTTCAATATTCTATATACTGGCCTTAGTGGTTATATTCTTCAGAAAGGTCAGGTGCGTAGTACTTGCAACCGGCGTGCGTGTATGACCAGATGTATGAACGTAAACGAAGCAAAAGGAGTAATATGTAAGAATCGTAGCAGGTGGCGTTCTGTAATTTCTGCCTACCCGCTTGGGAAAAAAGCTTGACTTGATGTACGAGTATATGTATGCTAATTATTCTGTTTCTAAATCATGATGAATCTTCTCAAAGTAAAATTAATTCATGTTAATTATACTACCAACAGAAAAGAAGACCATCGTTAAATTGTAAAGTTTTTTTTACCTGCGCAACTCAAGCGGTACTTACATTAATCGCAGCTCAGTTCGGAATTTAGTAACTGACGAGAAAATAGGGCACAATCAATGGCCGCTTACTTTTCCGAAGCTATTTCGTTACCAATAAATTGGTTCCAATTTGCAACCTGAAAATGCGATTTATTAAAAGGCTTTAGGAAATTTCCATTACCAGTCCTATTCCTCCATTCCGTGTTACCATTTAGTGAAGAGGTGCTATGACGTCACAGTTTATACATTATTTATAGGCCGAGGAGCGGGAGTGTTTGCCTGTACCAGGTGCTAATAAATCTTTCATATCAGTACTGTAAAGCAGGCGCCTGCATCTAAATTAGGTCTTAAAAAGAAACATTTGCGTTTATACGAGAATATAAGGTTGAAGTTTTGAGAGAATGGACTCCAGGGCAAGTTTTTAATTACTTCTGTTGAAAGTTTTGGGTTATAGTGCACGTAAGTACGTAACATGCGTTTTAACAACTTACGCCAACTTATTTTCAGGTCCAACTAAACACTTATTAGTCCTCTGAATTGACTTCCTTTTCATCCTACATTCAATCCCCAAATAACGTCTAGGACCGTAATTTTTTGCTATTCCACCATTTTTTTCGTCTCACCCAGTCTACGAGTCATTCAAAGACTACATCAGTACGGAGCTACTTGACGGCGAGAACAAGTACGATGCAGGGGAGTATGGTCTGCAAGAGGCGGACAAAGGAGTGAGGTTCGATGTGTTTCCGCCGGTGCTGCACCTTCACCTCATGAGGTTCCAGTACGACCCACAGAGCGACGCGTCCGTCAAATTTAATGACAGGTTAGTAACACAAGATTGGTGCCCTGCAACCGCGAGACGGGGCTGCGGCACACCACGCAGAAGTTTTCCTACGCTCTCCGGGAAATTAAAAAGACTACAAACCTACAAACCGCACTAGTCACATAGTACGCTTATGCCCACGCTTGGTTTAACTATGGCATCATCTTATGGGGAAATACCACAGACGCTCCTTCTCTATTTACCCTCCAAAAAAAGCTAATAAGAATAATTGTAAATATAGAACCAACAGATAGTTGCAAGCCTTAATTCCAGAAACACAAGATTCTCACCTTAGTCAGTATTTATATTTTGGAATTATGTAAACTAGTCCGCAAATATCCAGTTTCTTACAAAACACGGGGAGACATACAAACTAATTATCCGTTGCGCCATAAAAACAGACTAAATTTGCCCCCCTCCCACCTGAAGTTACACTCATCTAGTCCATATTCAATGTCAATAAAAATATATAATAAATTACCCGAAGACATAAAACAACAAAACAAAACCAGTATTTTTTTTTAATAAATTAAAGCAATACTTAATTAAAAAAAGCTATTACACGGTACAAGAATATTTAACGGATAAATACAATAATAATACATAATTATTAATAACAGATATATAATAAGTAAAATAACAAAAATAAACCATATTAAATACATAATAAATACTACACTAAAATCAATGAACAAATTTAAAGGGAGTAAACAAATAAGCATTATTTAAATTGTATAATAAAATAAATAATAAATGAATAGATAGATTTGCATATATAAAATTAAAAGAATAAGTAAATGAATAGAAAGATAAAATACTTAATAGGATATTAAATAATTCAAACATAATATCAAGGAAACATAATAAGGCGCTCTTCCTCTCTAAACTTATTTAAAAATTTGCTGTGCCCGACAGGGTCCATAATTATTTCTATTATATTCTATTGGGAAATTATATGTGCGGCAACAAAAGTTTTCTTTAGCACCTGCAACCTAGCGTCTTTTTTTATATGTAGGCGACGAGTTAATAGAACAGCTTCAAATAAATTAATTCATCATCTTTACTATTCCAACAGAATATCAAAAAACCAGCGTCAATTTACGAGCGTAAATTAATATGACTCAGAGCTACCGATAAATATATTTATTTATTTTATAATCTGAATTGATAACTCAAGTGACTAATGTTGTAAGTGAGCTACTAAGCGAGCTCGGGACTTAGGGCACCCCGACTCGGACAGGTTAGGTTAGAAGGGAATGGCGGGGTCTAAAAGACCCCGCCATCCCCTTCGTGGTTATTTTTTTTAAACCACCCAGAAGCAGGAGCCCCGCAAAGCGGGGCTCCGTCGACTACGCTTGTCATTATTCATAATGCGCGGGCATTATGAATAATGCCCCTATTTATTACTTGGTCCATAACGTTGCTTAAGAATTATCACCATGCTGCGTCATATTAACAGTAGCTCGTTTTACAATATATATTCGCTTGAAAACCATTTATTAGACGCTAAAAGTTTGTCGCTTACCTATTCATTATTTAGACAACTAAATATATTTGAAGACGAGAATGACATTTTAAAGAAGCTGCCTTAATTAGCACCCTATTCTATTTACCACCTGTAAGTGTACATTATGGATTGCAATAAACGATTTGAGATTTGAGATTTGAGATTTGACATGGCAAGACGACTTATCCAGGGTCCTAACCGAAAGCAAGAGTCACGTAGATACTCTATTACGCCTTCGTTTACCTGAACAATGACGGACATACGTACGCGATTTGATTAAACGCACGATTATGGTTATATTCATATAAATAAGCATGGCAACGATCGCGTACTCGCGCGACAATCACTTCCGGTGAGTACTCGGCCTTAGGATTTGGCAAGAAGTAGCGCGGAACCGAGACTGGTAGAAAGAATGAACGAAGACCTTTGCACCAGTGGGACACTGCATCAATTAAGGTATTCAAGAGGTCTACCAGCATGCGTAGCATGACCACTATAGAAACAGAAGAAACGGAAGACAAAATGACAGATTGTGGAAAGATTTCTACGGCGCGATGTCAAAATTCAAATAAAGTGATTTGTCTTCTCTTCGTAGAGTAGACATAGAAGTGGTCACGCTACGCATGCTAAGGTCATAAATCAAATTGTAGGCGTTACCTACCATTATAGGTGACTTAACTTGCCCTGATCATCATCAAAAGTTAATTTTATATTTTCCAGAACAACTATACAGGCTTTTGTATTTAAATACTGCTGTAAACATTTTAGCTTTATTACCTCCGTTTTTAAACAAGACTATTATGCAAATATTCTTCCCAAAACCATACCACCCTCTGATATTGGTGCCACAGCACAGGTGTCGTTGTATTTAAACCAAAATTAAAAATGTTGACCCAAATTGGTATTTTTGTATATTCAGCGTAAACTTATGAAAAAATGTACTTTTAATTTTCATGAAATGATTTTACGTCGAGAATATTTTTCCCCTAATTGATACGTCCGGCAAAAGTCTATTGAACGCAAATTAACAAAAAATCTGAAAAGTCTTTTACAGAGATTATACATTTCTTATTATCAAATAAGATGACCTACATATGTCGAAAGGCCCAATTAACCGTAGGTGCTTGTAGAGTTTTCGTTGTAAGTACCTAATGTTTACTAAATCCTTCAGGTTCGAGTTCTACGAAACAGTTAATTTGGACCCGTATCTCCAGGAGATCCCGACGATACCAGCTCACTACACGCTACACGCGGTGCTGGTACACTCGGGAGACAACCACGGAGGACACTATGTGGTCTTCATCAACCCTAAGGGCGATGGGAAGGTGACACTTCTTCATTCTATCAGAGTACAATTTTCCAAAACCGACCCGATTTCTTTCTTGAAGCAAGTAATTTTTGCCACTTTTTCTCTCGTATTGGAGTATACACTACCATCATTATCATGAGCCTATAGCAGTCCACTATTGAACAGGCCTCTTCAACCGCACGCCAATTAATTCGCTACTGAGATTAAATCATGCCGTTATAGTAATATCAAATAGACACCAAAGTAAAACCGGGGTTAACTGCCCAAAGTGCACCAGACGTACAGTACGATTCACGAAAGATGACCACAAATGGCGACCGTCTGCGCACGTACACTCATGAAGAAAAGACTTAAGACAAAATAATATTTTAATGTTGGTTAAATAATTGGTTAATTAATATTTAATAATAATTTCCGCCCGCGCCTCACCTCGCACCTCCAAAGGGACCTAAAATATGCCTTCTGCGCCGTGGTCATCTTTCGTGAATCTTACTGTACATTCAAGATGAGATCGCCACAAATAGAGGCTATTTTAAGCAACTTATAATGAGGAACTGCAACTTCTCTTACAAGACTGAAGGATGGAATAATATATTCAATAGATAATTATGAAGCTTTGCTAATGCGGTGTTAAAGCGAAAATTACGTAGGTACACTTTGTATGTACTTGCATTAATGTATACCGTGCCAAGTGAGCACTGCTTACCAACTGCAGTTAGATAAAATATCTGTACATATCTGCACCTTCAGTCGCCTAAGATAGTAGCTTTTCCCCGCGACTTGGTCCGCGTGGATGGCCGGAAAATACAACTTTAAAAATACATAACGTTGTTCCTTTTATTCTTTGCTAAGGGCCTTGCATGTGACAGCAAAATCGATAGCTAAAAGGATAAGATTCCAGAAGATAAATTATAAAGTTTCCTGTTTGGGGGACTCTGAACATATTTTCCTTAGTAATATTTCTTTACCCACCCTTCTTGGGTAGACTGTATTTGATTTATTTTGGTAGTTGAATGATGATTTAGCTTAGAGAGATACTACGGCCTATTTATGCGATTTTTACTTTTGTTGTGCAGTGGTGTAAATTCGACGACGACGTAGTATCTCGATGCAGTAAACAAGAGGCCATCGAATACAACTATGGAGGCAAGGAGGACGCGCCGCACCTCGCGCGGAAGGCCACCAGCGCATACATGCTTATATACATACAGTGAGACACTTTGATTTAGTACTTAAAACATTGCAGACATCGCAGTCAAATAGTAAACAAATCCTCAAAAAGAGAAATAATTATTTATATTAATTCCACCTATCTCGCTCCGTCCAGAGCTGCCAAGGACTACCCTTAGTTTAAGGGTGCAGCTCACTCATTGCTGGACTATTCCTCTTGCTAGAACAGATATCGAGAAAAGTTCCCTAATAGCCCACGACTGCCTATTGACATTTTCATGAGACTTAACTACAGCAATGGTCTATGGTAGATTTTATAGTACCTACCTATGTGTCACGATATTAAATATGATTGAGTCCCCTTGGTCCCCTCAGTTTCAAAAAAAGGTCTGAAACGTAAGACAAAAGCTACGCTTGATATTCGGCGTTCCTTCTCAACTGCACTCGCGCCTTTTCGTGTTCATGCCGTCAGTAGCATCTGTGTGTCTAGAAGTTCAGTGTTGCATGAATACTGTTTCTGTGTGCAGGACATCGCAACTAAAGTACGTGTTGCAAGACTGTCAGGAGGGAGACATCCCGAGCGACCTGTGCGAGCGCATCAGCGAAGAGATGCGATACGAGATGGTAAGAACATGTAAATATCAATCCACACACTCACCTTACGTGACTTTTGAGTTTTTTTTATCCTTTTTTTATGTAAGCAACCCATTGCCCGTTTCAGGGGGCAGAAAAATAAGATGCAGGAAATTTAAATCTGATACGTCAGTCACCTCCGCCAAGTACTATGCGAAGATATTCAGCGCACTAAAACAGTTCTTCACTTTGCAGGCCCTAGCCGGCTCTAAATATAAAGGAAGATAATGAACGACTCGGACCACACAACAATGTCCAAATTATTTTTATACATTTTACAGTTTTTGAAATTATTACAGAGTGTTTACCGATAAATATAGTAAATTTGTCAGGTATGTAATTAAGCTTTATATAATCTGAACATATTTTCTTTGTGTATATTTTATTGTAATTATTTATGTACCACTGTTAATAAAATTTGTTGCGATATTGTTCAGGTTTATTTTTCAGTTATCCTTCTTCCCACGCGATGCGAGTATTTCTCATCTATTCTATCATCTTTTGCAGACACAAACTGACAAATACATTTATTTATAACAGATATAAGATTTGCGTGACGATTATATTTAATAAGTACAACTTACTGCTTTTCTTAAGCCCGTATATCCATATAGCCATTTGATTGATTGAAACTAGTTCTAAGTCATGCTTGAGTTTTGAGTAAGGTTCTGTAATACGGCCCCTAGACCGTGACATTTCGTTTTATCCATGTACCGGGATGAAATGCCACTGACAAATTTTAGCTACCTACTTCAATTGCCTAATTAATATTATAGTCTATGATATATATTTTTTTGTTCAGATTCATTTTAAGTTTTAAGGCCATAATTATCCTAATATAAGTGACCGTCGCGATACTCGCGCTCATCCGTCACAATCATTTGCTCGGCAAATCGGAAGGCGCCTTCCATCAGCGCGACTACGCGTTCGGGTTTGCCGAACAAAATGAACACGACGATCGCATTAGGACACGGGGTAACAAGAAATTGGCTCTCACACATCTTAACAAATTAGAATAGAATAGAATAGAATAGAATACTCTTTATTATGTACACCATAAAAATTACAGATATAAAAGTAGAAATTTTACATAGGGTGACACAATGGGCGGTCTTATCGCTAAAAGCGATCTTTTACAGACAACCTTTGGATGGATTCAAGGTAGAAGGAGAGACAATAATGCAGGTAGGCAGTGGTGTACCATTTACATATACAATAAATACATACATAAAACATATACCTATCTACATACTATAATATATACAATAATAAACATGAAACAAGAGTAAGGAAACTAAATGTAATGACAATGTTTAAGGAGAGAGGAAGTGTTTAAAACAACACGCACGCACGCAGCGGGTGTGTTTGTTGTGTGTTTGTGTGTGTGTTGTGTTGTGTGTGTTGTGTGTGTGTGTGTGTTTTGGGGGTGCAAATTAATAAGTACATGGACCAAGCATATTACTCAATGCTAATTACACCATAGAATATTAGAACGAAAACCGAATCTGCAATGGCTAAAATAAAAAAGAAATCCTCCGTCTAGCCGAGTCTAGCGCTTCCATTGTTAAATCATTAATTAGGCGTACTCCAACGTTATTTCAGAAACACGTCTCGGGATTCGGATCACAAAATAAAGAGCTGCAGAAGGCAGATTCCATACAACTAGTGAAAACAGACACACACACACATAAATGCGTATGTACGGCGATCATCAGTTGCTAATAGGGCTACCATCCGTCCGGATTTGTTCGTACATATTCGTCATTTGTCCGGACTTTTTGTTTTAAAAACGGTAAAGCGGATCACACTACAACGCACCACGCGACGGGGCGCGGAAAACGGAGCCAAATTCACGGCGGCGCGGAAGCGCGTTTATATTGAATTTGTATGTAAAAAATCACGCGCGGGGGCGCGTTATCTGCTCCCCGACGCTAGGCGCGTCGTAGTGTGTGATCCGTCTAGAGGATTTCTGACAAAAAAATCATTAAGAAGTTAAATGTCGGGACTTTTTGCAAATGAGCGGACTTCTCAAATTTCGAAATAGTCACCCTAATCGCAAGCACTATATACATGAACGAATGTCTACGTGTGCGTGCGTCTTCGGTCGTTGTATGGAACTGGCCTTCTGTATGTGTCTCTAGGGGGTACCCTACGTTACGTTACGTTACGTGGTACGTAACATTGTTCGCCTGGCTCGGTGGCACGAATGAAACGGGTGCATGTTGCATGCTAAGCAAGGCCCTAGACACTGACGAGATATCCAAAAGACACGGCCTTACCAAGTTATTTACGTATGCAACCCACTGAGCAATCAGTGTTGCTTTGTTCCACTAGCTATTTAATATTCAAAATTGCTAACAAATAGGGATGTGAATACTATTTCAAATGCTTAAGAATTTTAATCTTATTATAAAGAAGTTATAGAAGGAACACAAATCGATGAAAACTGGAGGAAAGCTTTCAAAGTTTTTGCATGGCATACTTAGCATTTTTAAAGTATTACTTATGCGATTACATCATCCCATCGGATAGGTTAACACCTAATTGTAACACTGTTGTTTATTTTAATTTGAAAAGGCATGAACGGATATGTTAAAAATAATAGTTACGTGACGACGAGGCGACGTGACGATTAATGTATGTTTTATTTGTTATCATAATACTTACGTACTACAGCAAGGTATTAAGAGATATATATAGGATAAAGGATTATACCGACCTGTTTGACGAATCGCGCACCATATGGGGATAAACCGCTTAGCAATGCGCTATGACGTGATCTAAATGTAATCCTCTAATGTTTTTACAAACCCTTTTGGTGTAAACCCTTGTTATAGTATAGTATGTGGGTAATGGTATGATGCCTTTAAAATAATTGGATGGTACAGCTTGAAAAAACACAACGAAAGATTATGTATCTAACCCACCCGCTCTACGATCTTAGTAATATTATTTTAAGATCTCTATGTCCTAGTTTTAGAAACTGAAAAGACGGAATACTACCCGCCGCTCTTTATTAGAATTCTAATATAGCGAAGGATGATAAATGAAGGTGGAGCCGGAATATAAGTGAACTGACATATTTGAATAGTGTTCAGTTATTCAGGACTTGGGCTGCTAGATTTGTCTGTAAGAATAAAAGACGTCTGCCAAGTGGGTTGTTTATAATTAATTAGGTGAACAATAATGAGAATCATTTTAAACGCAAGTTAATACCTGTTTTCATTGATACCTGTCAGGTTTACTTTTTGATAGAATCGCCTCAAAACATCACAAATGAAAATCTTCTTAATAGAAATGTTATATGTGAAGGATGGTGTTTCTCGTTACGCTCTGAGGCTACAAAGCTGGACTCTGTTAGGTATTTAAACTGACCCGCAGCTTCGCCGATAAGTTCTCAGTTTACCTGGACAAGAAGTAGGTAACTCAACTCCTCTTACGGGTTTTAAGTTACTTGTCGGCTTTTACATATAATAGGGGCTTCCCTCTCGCATTTTTTATAACTTTAACACTTATTTTACTATATAGGTTACTAATGTGTACGATATGCATCTAGCGTCTTCATTTTAGTTTGTAATATTCTACCCCAGAGTATTGCTCAGAAGTTTTAATTTATACAGAAACACGTGAATATTGTTGCGTATTTTCATCTGAATTGTTCAAGTTTACCTACCTATGTCTTCTTTCAATATGTGTGAGTGTAAACTTATTTGAAATTGTGACGACGAAATGTTCAGCTTATTCGTATGCACATCGAGTTTTAGATTACCTTTGTTAGGTATGTCCACAGAACATATATACTCTTAGGGAGGGTACGTCATGACAGACAGGCCATAGATAATACACTATAAATACACGATAAATTCAGACAGACAGACAGCTGAGGCCTCGCTGAGGCGTATGCAGGCCATAGATGTTCAAGTAATTTGATCAAATAGGCCGGTTCAAACAGTTTTATCAAATTGGCATGATCTTTCAAGCTACTACACACTTCATGAAGACTTGAAGCGGCGTCAGTTCTATATCGAAGCGTGCAAGAGTTTTTGTGTTTCTTAACAACGTCTACAGACGACACCTTAGCAATAGTCGATTTAGTGTTTGCTTTGAAGGCCCAGAAAAGGACAGAAACTCGTACTGTATAGTGTAAAAAGTGGCTCATAAAAAGAGACGAATATTCGCAAGTAAACTTGTTAAATGAATTGAATTTTTCTCCTAAAAACCGCCATTTTTTTATTTTTGTTTTTTATTTTATGTTGTTCTGAGCTAAAAAACTCAGAACTTTTTCTGGGTGAACCGTATGGATGTTTTTTAATTTATTTGATAGCTGGCGCTTCACATGTGGTCCCATTTAAATTTGATCAAGTTCTGACCAGTAGTTTTTGAGTTATCCTTAATACTGCATATTTTTTCCGCTTAGTTTATATTGATGATGTTTTAATAATTTCCTGTCACTGTTATTTACATATCAAGTAGTGGTATACGAATTTGTGTGGGGTAGGTACCGCAACTAAAAAGTGAAAAATAAAAACTGTTTTACAAAAAAACAACCGACTTCCAAAATAAAAACTAAAAAACGTGAAAAATAACTTTAATTTCGGATGTCGGTGGCAAAAAACGAAAACACAAAACCAAAGACACCGACAATTTTTTTTTTTTTTTTCTTGGAAGTCCGTTGTTTTTTTGTAAAAAAAGTTAAGATATATTTGCATGAATACTTCTAACACACTGTGGTTCCACATTATGCAACGCAACACACGTCCGCAAGTAACGCTTCCACAGTAGTAACTGAGCGCTCGCAACACACATGCTCAAATTATTTGATCAAACAGTTCGATCAAACTGTTTAATCAAATAGAAATACGAAAATCCATATTTCTTCATTCTATTTGACAACTCATTAAAGATCAAATTTTCTCACAGAAATTCATGCCAATCTGATAAAAACTGTTTGAACCAGCCTGGTTGATCAAATTACTTGAACGTCTATCGCCCCCATTAGATGCATGACTGAAGTCACTAATACAAAGTCCCAAGGTCCCAATTCTTGTAACCTTGACTTGTTTATGGTCAGGGTCGATTGATTTAACTTTTAATCTCTTTGGGTTATCTAATAGCGTTTTAGAACTACACTTCTTCAGAATTTTAGAACTGCACTTCTTCGGAGTTTTAGGACTACACTTCTTCTGAGTTTTAATCAATCAACTGGGGGCTTATGTAGGTGTTGTTGATACATAGGCATTTAAAATCTCGCGAAGGTATTAAATACCTACGTCACAGTAAGTATGTATGGAGTTCTATCCGACTCATAGAAGGAAACCAGCGTGACAATACCATAATACCTACGTAGGTACTTACCAACTTGCCAACAGATAAATCGGCATTCCATTTAAATCAGACATTGAAGTATTTATCATATAAAATTCACGGTGAATGAACACCATTTGTACCCTTCGAGTGGTAACTAGTAAAGCCGGAAGTCCTGTTTTAAAAAATTGCCTTTCGTTTTACACTGTGGCAATAAATCTGTCGCGACATGCGATAAATTAGAGTCCAGTAACTGACTACACTGGCATTGTTTGTAGTTGTGGAACTACGAATTTGGGATGCCCACAACAACAACAACAGTGCTGTGTTAACGTTCTATAGGAAAAACAAATCTGGATTCAGGAAAATACGGAAGCTAGGTGCTCGAAAATGTATCTTGAATTTTCATTTTCTCACATTTTTGTCGCCCGCTGTATTAAACATTTACATAGCAAAACTTAATAATATATTAGGAAAAAAAACTAGGTATATGTTACAAAAGATCAATTCACACTGGCTCAAGTGAGTGAAAAGATGAAATTGAAGCTTCTAGAAACTTTTTAATTGGTGGTTTCTTCTTCTTTAATAAGTTGAATCGTATATGAAGCTGAGGAAAATCTTAATTCGACATCGATTCATACTTCTTTAACTAAGCATAAACATGAAAAAAACATAGCTCTTCTGATTTGTCGCAAATTAGATTCAAATCTAAACAAAACGTCTTCAGAGCGTCTTTCTGGCCTATTGTTAGAACAATGCTTTGTTTGGAGAAAGTTAGCGTGAACTAGATAATTAGGCCAAGCGCAAACCTTCATGTTGATTGAGCAAGTTTGTTAATAGGTACTAAAAGCGATTACAGTCAGAACCTCACAAACCTCCTTAGGGACATACCTAGTTTAAAAATTCATAAATGATAAATGATAAATGATTTTATTTCTGTAAGTTGGTTTGTACAAACACTTTTACACGTCAATCATATTTTTAAACTAGATGAGGTCGGCACATACATCCTTTATATCAATTATAATCATATTGCAATTCCCACAGCTGCGCAAGTTTTTATATCCTCTCAGAGAGTTTTGATTAACTTTAATAAAACTAGAGGACTATGAAATTACAACTGTACTGAAGTTTTAATTAAAACAAAAGACTACAGCGCTATGGAGTATAAAAATAACGATGGTCTACGGGTCCACCGAGGATTTAAGAACTAAATAGAATGAGCCATAATCATTTAGGTATAAAAGACGTTGAGAAATCATATTATTATTACATTCTGGCCACCGGCCGTCGAGTTGAATGCGTTCCTGATACCTGTCATTCTAAGGTAACTAATAAAGATCAAATTCAAAATTCAAAATTTCTAATAAAATTTATAGGTATTTCATGCTCTGCAATTCAGTTACCATTATTTTTTATTTTTCATTGACCATTAACTAAATATTTAGTAAAAACCATATTGTAAAAAGTTTGGAGCGCTATAATTAAAAACCTATGCGTTATACAAAAAAAAGTTTCAAATAAAAAAGATGGCAAATATTATTATCTACAATAATGATCTCTACAATTTTTGTCGTACGATGCGCGGTTCGCGAGATATTCGATAAAACGTGTTTTCCAAGATCGTGGCTGAAGTGGACCCCCCCCCCCGCCGCGCCCACTTGGATTGACATTCAGGGGACACCCCCGAACATGTTCCAAAAAAAAAATACCAGGTCCCGTTCGTTGCAAAAAAAAAAACCCGGCGCTTGGCCAATAGTTCCTATCACACAGGATCTACCTGTCATGGCATACAATGTTCCGGATTTGTTGAAAATAAGTATATTTGCAACACTTCAACACATCACTTGTAGTTTTGCCTTCATCACTAACTTTATTGTATAAGCATCGCTATTTGGTACCGACCTAATCATCTGCAATCATTGACGTATGATTAGTCCATGATTACCAATAACAAACTGAACAAACTAGCATTTCTATATAGTAGGAATCGGAGCTGTCTGAAGTGTTAAAAGCCGACTTGAATAAGGAGGAGGAGGTTCTCAATTCGTCTGTATTTTTTTTTTCGTGTTCGAAAATTCTTTTTTAATAGGTATGCCTCAGGGGTGGTCCCATATAAAATTTATAAAATTTGGTTGGGTAGTTTTTCAGTTAGCTTCAATAATACGTATATTTTTCCACTTAGTGTTTATTAATGATGTTATAATAACTTCCTGTCACTGTTATTTACGTAGCAAGTAGTGGTATACGAATTTATGTGGGGTAGGTACCACAACTAAAACGAAAATAAAATACTACTATACAAAAAAAAAGTCTTAGGTCTCTTGTGCCCGTAGACAGTTAGCATCTAACTAGTTACGGGCAACAACACTTCTCGTGTTGACTCTCCTAACACTCAAGTTTCCAAGTAAACAAAGATAATATAACGCACTTCCAACAAACATTTATCATTATATTTTGCTCAAAACAACGTCAAAATCCGTAGAACAAGGACGTTTGTCTGTGAAATATTAAAAAACAATGTCATCTGCTCCACTTAGTCGAACAAATGGAATTGGTAAATAAATTATAGTCGTAAATAACAGAACTGTCTTCACAATGGAGGGACAAGAAAAAGAATAGATATACATATATCACAATCAGCTTTGTTTTAGTAAATGAAGTCTCTGGGGACATCAATCAACTTAATCAAACTGCCACCAGGACAAGGCGGAACGTAATTATAAACCTTTGTTTCTCCTACTTTCCTTATTTATTCCATTTGAGGAACACTAACGACGCAATTACGCAATTAAAAAACTTTCTGACCGTAAGATTTCACCCGAATATACATTAAAAAAAAAAAAAAAATGTTACATCTTCCCTATGTAAATATTTTGACAAAGAAGAATCTATAATCAGCCTATAATGTTCCCACTGCTGGGACACAAGCCCCCTCTCTTTTTGGGAGGGAATGGGCTGTAATCTACCACGCGGGCCCAGTGCGGGTTGGTAGATGTCACATGTCTTCGAATTTTTGGTTCTAGGACATGCCGGTTTCCTCACTATGTTTTCCTTCACCGTTTTGAGAGCAGTGGTGATGAAATTATTTACACAAAGTAAAGCGCCTGCCTGGGTTCGAACCCACAACCTGCAACTCGTAAGTTGGGGCCGATACCACTGGGCCACCACTACTCTCAAGAAGAATCTGTTTTAGTTTAATCCGACATTACTTAGAAATTAGGGCTCAATGCAAAATAATTCCATAAAAACTTCCAAGTAACTGCCAAAAACCACAGCTTTGTAATCAAATGAACACTCTGATGTTTTATAAAAACAGGCCGCTACCTACTTTATTAATTCTTGCTCCGAGAGAATAGTTAAGAAAATAACTAACGAAATTCAAATAATAGGAGTGGCAGGCGGCGGCAGATCTTTGCTAATTAATCCGGAAGCTGCACTATTAATTAGGGGAGTTTTTCTTCGTCAGAACGAGGATTACAGCCGGCGAGACTTTAGTAATTGCCAGCGGGGAAGCTTTAACCATTTTTTATTTAAAACAGTCTCCGCGAAAAATGTGTCTGCTGCCTGATTTTGATGAGTGGACAATTCTGTTTTACTTTTCGGAAACTCGCTTTGGTATCATGGAATTTCATTAATTGATTGACTTACCAAACGCTTCACGCTTTACAAAACAACTGTGACCCAAATGCATGGACACTAACAAATAGTTCTTTCTCAGCTATTTCACAAGAGACTGGGACTGCGTAGTGTATTCGGGGCTTAATTCTACTGTGAAAAGTACAAGATCAGAATATTTTCCGTGTAACATTTGAAAAATTATTTCAGGACATTTGTATTAAGAGTCCCCTTTCTTTTTGCCGTGAACCTCCTCGTTTGGAACCTCTATTTAGTGAATTCATGTAGCCACAAGCGCCATTACATTTTTTTTAAATATTCAAATAAGTGTCGAAAAGCGTAGCTCAATGTATGTAGGTATGTTTAGCAACTTACTTAGGTACTTAATTGACTTGAAAATTATCAACTACTCGCTCTCAAGGACATCCTTAATAAATAGGAAATACTATAGTAATTTACTGAAGACGCCTTTTCCTCAATCAAGACAAAAACCGCTATAATAGGCCCGTTAGTCATCAACGAAGCGTCTGCTCATCGATTAGCCGTAACGAAGCAATCGCGGAGGGCCATCCGTCAGTAACACGGGCTTTAATCAAACATCTCTAAGGACTAACGTTTCCGTCAGTAACAATTACGCTGAGTGAAACGTTCCCAGACGACTCTCAATGTTTTCAGCTATTATCGTCAGTCAATCCCCACACATCTGTACGAAAAAACGAAGTGAAGGCAGATACGTTCGTAAGGTAGATTCGTTATTCGTAAATGAAAGGACATTGTTTTAATGACTAACTTACTAAGATGTAAGTAGATTTAGTGCACCTACACAAAATCGCTTGATCCCTAGGGATCAAGTACGTTTTTACCAAAAATCTGATTTTTAATTATATTTTATGTAACTCCTATGGATACTTTTCTAACAAATTTCGTCATTTGAAAAGGGAACACTTAGTTTTGGAATTTCGGACAAAAGATGAAAATATTCTGTCAAGTCGTATTCCTATATAATCCTGCAACGGGTTTGAGGACAAATCAGTGAAATTTCTGCCATACTTTTCATTGGAATTAATACGAAAGAACATCTTTATGGAGAGAGACGTCATTGGAGGTCATCGAGTCTCGCTTGCGCTGCGTTCCGATGCGGTCGCGTTTGCATATTCTTTATATCGGTTAGCGCGGCGCAAGCTGTCGCTCGTAATTTACACGCCATGAGTAGTGAACTAGTGGCGAACGAGCTGCTGGCGTTTCTGCAGCAGAAGCTGGATGTGATGGACGAGGTGTCAGCTGTCCAGATCTGCGCATCGAACTTCAGCGAGGATGACATAGCTGCTGCAAAGCTGTTGTTGTTCAGTGTGCTGAACAAGCGCGACCAGATGGTGTCCCGCCGGCGTGACGGGACTAAAAGGAGCCTGCAGGATATAATCACGCTATTCAAGGAGACCGACCCTGACGACGTGCCGACATTTGTGGCGAAGGAGCTACACAAGCTTCCTCCTGTCACCTTCGACCACGTCGATGTAACGAGTCTTCTGAAGGACATTGTCTTTCTAAAGGCCCGCCTCGCGGATGTGCTGACGAAATTAGATGCATCCCAAAACACTGTCGCTGATTTGCGCAAAGAAGTTAGCGAGTTGCGCAACAGTGTGGCGGTAATTAGGTCACCTGTCGATGCTTCAAACGTAAATGCATGTCGCGGAGCCGGCCTCGATATATCGTCGTCGAATTCCGCGTCAGCAGTTTCGTCGCCAGCGCATACGTCGATTGCTGAGCTTGCAGAGCGCCGCGTCGACGCGCCCCGCAGCCCCGTGCTCGTCACCGCGGCTCCTCCTCGCAATGCCGCCCGCGCCCCTTGCCCCATCCCGCTGCCAGTGTCTGTAGCCCCGACGAAACCCCTACTAAGGGATTTCGCTAGCGTCACCGCGAGTGCCCGTGGCGCTCCTAGTATAAAGCCCATGCCAGAGAAGGCGCCGAATAGGGCTGGTAATGATGATGGTTTCGTGACGGTGCAAAGGAGCAAGCGCCGATCGCGAACGAACCAGAACCGCTGTGGCAAAGCTCCTGTGGAGCCTGAAGTGAGCCTGCGTGCCGCAAAGCCGAACACACCGGTGTACATCTCCCGCCTGCACTACACCACTAAGGCGGAGGACATCGTTGAGTACGTGCGCCAAAAGACGAGGTACACGCCCAGGGTACAGTTACTGGAATCGCACCGGAACGTCAACTTCAAGGCGTTCGTCGTGCGTGTACCGAACTGTTATCTACCCCTCGTCATGGAAGAGCACTTTTGGCCGCAGGACGTGGTGTTCCGTCGCTTCCGCGGACAAGTTCCACTGGACAGCATAAAATTAAGCTAGTGCAAAGTGAAGCGCTACTAACATAGTCTTAAGCTTTTTACTAATACAACTTTTGTTTTTATAAAAATATATATGTTTAGATTAAGGTATTTTTCTAAGGGCCTGTGTCGCCTGAAATAAATGGTATTATTATTATTATTATTATTATTATTGGAGCCCCAAGGCCAACATGCCAACATTCCCAATGCTCCAAAGCATTGGGAATATTGGAAGCTGGTTCTCGGCAACGTGCTGTGGCAATCGCTCTGGGCGCTACGCAGAGTGCCGGGACTGCACTCTGCGTAGTTACCGCACTCCTAGCAGCGTGGCAAAGCGACATGGAGGACGAGCTTGTATCACCACACGCAGACAAGATCATTACATACAAATTACTGCTCGACGAAATCGTACAATGACCGCGATGATGTTGGTTATGAGCTTCATAGCTCTTCAGGGATGTTAATAAGTCAACAAACCATAAGAAATCGGTTGCATGAAGTCAGTCTCCGTTCCCGAAGGCCGCTACGTGTATAAGGGCGCCAAGCCATTCTTTGATTTTATTTTTAAGCTTGTTATTGATTATTTTGTACTTAATCTGACTTCCATGTTATTTATTAAATTAATACTTGTATTTCCGAATAAGTCTATGTTAGGTTTTATTTTGATGTATTTAAAATATTGTTGTTTCCGGTTGAATTTATAGTTTCTATTCTTAAACTTCCTTTTGAATTATTTAAAATATTGTTCGTTTCCGTTTGAATTTATATAGTTTTTATTCTCATACCTTCCTTTTGATTTATTTAAAATATTGTTCGTTTCCGTTTGAATTTATATAGTTTTTATTCTCATACTTCCTTTTGATTTATTTAAAATATTGTGCGTTTCCGGTTGACTTTATATAGTTTTTATTCTCATACTTCCTTTTGATTTGTTTAAAATATTGTTCGTTTCCGTTTGTATTTATATAGTTTTTATTCTCATACTTCTTTTTGATTAATTATATTGTGCGTTTCCGGTTGCCTTTATTTTAAGTTTCTATGTTGGTATTGAAAGATTTATCCTGACACATCCGCTTGAATTATTTAAAATGTTATATCCGCTTGATTTATATAAATTCAACTGGGCGGTAAAGTTTCGCGGTAATTTTGTGTATAAAAACTGTTGTACTGTGAATGGGAGGATATTCTTTGTTCACTGCTCTCGGAATAAACACCCTGAGTAAACTCTCTTAAACATTTCTCTGCTATTTCCTATTGCTGTGTATTTTTGTGATATATTGGTGCAACTTATTATGTCTGACTCCGACAACGACGGCGATCATGCGCCGACATGTACCACCTATTGAGCCCCGCAATCGCAGAGCCCGTTTACAATGGGCTCGTGAACACAGAAATTAGGAAGCGGAAGTGTGGCGTTTTGTGTGTTTTTCTGGTGAATCTCACTTTGGTATGTACCCCTGGACGCCAATAACGTTTAAAATCACGCCCGAAAATCCATGCATACAGTGGTGGAACAATCATGATATGGGCGGGTATTTGGATCGGCGGAAGAACCGAACTGATTTAGATCAGAGGCAATCTCAATGCACAGATTTACGCTATATAATAAGATTGTATCAGATATTTTCATTCCTTTGCGGACCCATTACGGTGCTTCATTTCTACTTAGTATTATCATGCACGTCCACGCACTGCCAGAATCGTTGCAAACACACTTGCCGCAGCTAATATCGACGTCCTACCATGGCCTGCTCAATCGCCAGACTTGAATCCCATTGAGCACACATGGTATATGCTTCAACGAAGAGCTCTATCAAATATGGATGTGTGCACAAGAAAATCTTTTTCGCCGATTACAACAGACGTGGGCGGCCATTCCGCAACGTGATTTCTGAACTCATATGGAGTATGCCGAATCGTTGCGATTGTGTTATACGTGTTAACGGCGAAAATACAGACAAGTAATTGTTTATTTTACGCAATAAAAAACTATAAAAACTTTTATTTTTTATCACATTTTAATGTCAGGATTAACTGAGGTGGAAAATCTAGCATTTAAACAAAATTCGCGAAAAGTCTTTAATAAGCTAAAGCAGAGAGGACTTCGTCGATCTACACATTCGAAATCTAAATACCTAGACATTTTTATTTAATTTCAATAGGGCAATATAATTGTTTTTTTAAATACCTTGATCCCTAGACACATTTGATGTACCTACGTGTGTATTCTACAAACTCGTAGAGAAAGTCAACTGAAAATTCGAGATAGGTGGTTAATTGTTTGACAGTGTAAAAACACAATATGTCCTCGTATGTGTCAACAGTCGTCAGGACTAGCGTTGCCGGAGCGAAATATTCCGAAGTATTCCCGTCGAATTATTCGCGAAACATTCCGAAGTATTGAGTAGTATTCGGAATAATTCCCCGAGAAGAATTACAAGGCAAATGTCTAGCTAAGTAGGTACATGTTAGACTAGTTAGAATGAACCGCTGAGTTACGAGGCGGTGTGCCACAGTTGCCATAATATAATATAATCACGCTGACCGACATCGGGTAAGTAGGCTACTTATTGGAGCACCTGGTAGAGTTCGACTATTGACCGGTAGATGGCGACGCAATTACCATTGCAAATTATATATGTTCCGCGTTAGTGATTGTGTATTCACTGCAGCAGCAGAAAGCGCACGCAGGCGAGCACTACCGACGGAAGTTGTACAGTTACATCTTTTACTTTTACCCGCTAGACGGCGTTAATGCCAGTGACTATACATTAAACGTATTCATTCATAAAAATGAGTATAATACGATTTGAAAACTTCCGAATATTTCTTTCATCTACATAAATATGTACTTACGTAATAAGTTTATGTATGCGGTCTATTAGGTGTGAAAGTGATAGAGAGGTAATTACATAGTTAGATACTAACATAAGTTTATAAGATAGTAATTTATGTTATAATATTAAGTAGGTACTTATGTTATTTCAAATGTCTGTTTATTGATTAATTGCGGTTGAACACTACATAATGATTAAGTACTTAACTACTTATTGATTAATTTTGGTTGAACACTATTCTACAAAGAAAAATTTTTTTTACGACTATTTGTTTTACCAAAACATTTAAATTAATTACTTACGTATCTAGGCCCTGGATACGTTCTTTAAACTAGGGATACGTACCTACTTTTATCTTACTTAACTAATCATTTATGTTTTTTCCATTAAATCGTAAAGCAAAAACATTTTTACGAAGTAAACTAAACTTGTAAATAACATCCGCACAAAATCGGCCCATTCTAAACTCAATCATAGTAAAAATAAAATAATAAGTACTCACAAGTACATAACTACTTACAGGGAAATATTGCCGCGTTGAAGGTACGTAGGAATCGAATAATAGTTCGTTGAATTTATGAATGAACAACGGCTGCGGGGCTCGGTGGGTATGCTATTGTCACGTGCAGGCGAGCGCTGCCGCTGGCGTCGCCGAACGATTATCGAGGGAAGTTCTCCATTTATAGTCTACTCTTGCCCGCTAGATGGCGCTAATTCAAGTAACGGCACGGCGAAATATCTGCTAAACGTAACGGCGAGTCTCCTCAAGCTACCTACGCACACGAGTACATTCGTAACTACTGGGAATAATTTAATTCTTATGTAATAAAACGTAGGTTACCTACTTCATCCTTACAATATTTATTTTACGCTGCATTTTTGCTGCGGTAGTATTCCTTCCAATCGAAGTATTCTTTTGAATGTTTCCGAAAAAAACAGGACCCTCAGAACAATAACGTAAAAAGCATAGAAGGAAGGCTAAAATAAAAATTCAGTAACTGCCTTTTGTCTCATTCTATCTTATGCCAAGAAAAATGATGTTAGAATGAGATAAATGATTCACACTTTGTTTTACTTTTTTGGCTTGTCGTAAGATGACTTGTCATTTGGTTCTAATTGGTTATAATTCAACCCGGCCAAATTCGGTAGTAATTTGCTTCGGAGTGTGACAGTACGGTCATTGAACAATTTGACTTGTTCGCGTGTTCATTGTTCAAAAGTTTGTAGTAAACTCCCATGGTTACATGATATTTTTATAATAATTCTGTTGTTAGATTACACGAATTCTTTGTATAAATATATATTCTGAGTGTGTGGACTCTGTGGCATAATGTCTTGTGTGGTTGGAAGCTGCAAGTCCCATTCTTCACGAAAAGAAAATAACGAACAACTGTTGACTTTCCATCGGTAAGTTTTTGTCAAATTATTTGTCGAATGCGAGCTGGAAATCGAATATAAATACAAAACAAGTTTTGCTGAATCACTTTGTAGCGATAGCAAACGTAATAACTATTTCAGTAGAAGTTTTAGCGACTATTCGGAAATTACTTTGAGGTTATCATAAATATACATAGTGACGTAAATAATGTTGTCGATACTTTTATTTTACAGATTTCCTAAAGACGATGTGAAAAAGAATGAATGGGTAAATCGCATTGGTAGAAGAAATTGGACTCCAAAGAAGCATAGTCACATTTGCTCCAAGCATTTTACTTTGGATTCATTTATGTTTAATGAAACTGCAAAATGGAGACGACTTAGAGAAGATGCGGTTCCTACAATACCTAGTCTACAGCATTTTTGCGCACGGGTTATACATACCTATCTGGTTTTTATTGCTATTACACTTGAGAGCAATAAAATCGCACACCTTGACTTTTTTTTGTTAAGGCAGTTTTTTTTTCATGAATCTGAATAAATATTTTAAAAAACACACACACTAATTGAAAGTCTACCTCATTACCTTTCTAATGATATCAATTATAGTGTAAAAAATACCCATAAGAGGTTTTACGGCACAAAACCCAACAAACGGGTAAAATTACCCAATTTCGCTTAAGAAATAATGAAAATCAAACTCAAAATTCTTGATCAAATTGTTTATTAGTAAGGTGTTTTCCCTCCCCTAGCCTTAATTACAGCTCTTAATCGGTTTTTCATGGATCGTATTAATTTTTACCATGAAATCTTGTGGTATAGCGTTCCACTCCTCTTCAATGGCAAGTTGAAGCTCTCGGAGGCGCGTAGGAGCAGGGCTTTTTGCCCGAACTCTTCTTTTTAGCTCATCCCAGACGTGCTCAATCGGATTGAGATCAGGACTACGAGCTGGCCACTCCATCGCGGTGATTCCAACGTCTTCCATGCAGTCGCAAACTGTTCTAACGACATGCGGTCTGGCGTTGTCGTGCATTAGGAGAAAATCTTCTCCCTTAGGCCACGCAAGCGGCCTCACATGTCCTTCGAGCACTTCTTCGACGTATCGTGCAGCCGTCAAACCTCTCGATCTCGGGCCGGTATTCGCCCCAGTGATGAATACAATGTCAGTTTTAGTGTCCAACATTATGCCACCCCAAAACATACACGATCCACCGCCAAAAGCCACACGTTCGCTTATGCAGCATTGTGAAAATCGCTCTGATGACCTTCTGTAGACCCTAGAGCGTCCATCGTGACCATGTAATGTCATTCTGCACTCATCAGAACATAACAGACCGCCATTGGTCGTACGTCCAATTTAAATGTTCCCTGGCAAATTGTAGTCGGGCTTGTCGGTGAGCTGTGGTCAATTTGGGACCATTTGCTGGGCGATGTGAAGTCAGTCCTGCTTCACCAAGTCTTCTGACTGTCCACCGACTTATACTGACATTGGGAACTTCTCGAAGCTCTTGTCCCAGTTGAACCGCATTCAGTTGCCGATTTCTTAAAGACCTCGACACAAGAAAGCGGTCATCACGCTCTGATGTTCTGCGTCGCCAGCCAGATCCTGGTCGCCGAATGTAGCCACTGGCCCTTGAAACCTCTGGTACACACGACGAACAGAGTAGCGGCTCAAATTTAGTCGTCGAGCAACTTCACTTTGATTATGGCCTGCTTCGAGCAAGGCAATAACTTGAGCGGCTTCTGCGGGAGTGGTATCCATATTTTTCCGTATGCTTTCAGTAAAGATGTTATCACGTTGACCTTCGGTACGAAACTGATTAAAAATCTAAAAAAAAATCGACCCTTTTATACCTGCGGGTAAGGGGTGCAAGTAGTGAGAATGCTAACGGGTGAATTTGGCTTATTTGGTGTACGGCTGGTTTCTGTAAGTTACGTGAAGATCAATGATTTTAATTTCGTGTTTTTTTAAAGCTAAGCTTGTATTCTTTAATTTTGCCTAATGATCTGTACTCAATATCTTTAGATTTAAGAAAAAAAACAGTAATAAACCAAATTACAAGGGGTTTGCGATTTTATTGCTCACAAGTGTATATCTAGAAATAAGAATAAGAACAAAAAATAGTTCTGAATTTGCTTTTACGAGTATGTGTAAAAAATGGAAAATTTCAAATCAATGAAAATACATAAAAAATGGACATAGAGATGATTTATTAAAAGATACCGAACATCCATTTATGATTCATTCTTACAATAGAAGTTTTAAAATAGAGTCCAAATGTTTAAAAATGAACAGTATTACTTTTCTTGTCATGTTCAGTAGAAGTTTCTCATAATAAACCCCAAATATAGTCCCCCATCGTGCTTTCAGTATACTGGCCTTGGTAACGTCTCTCAAATTCCATTATATCTTGATGGAAGCGTTCCCCTTGTTCTTCCGAATAAGCTCCCATACTATCTTTAAATTTATCCAAATGAGAATGTAACATGTGCATCTTTAGAGACATTCTACATCCGATGATGGAAAAAATCGTAATCATGTCAGTGATCAGCTCGTTATGATTTTCATTGAGCCCATTTTTTGTCTTGATTTTTAACAGGCAGATGGAAGTAAGCTTGATATGCCTTGTACCACAAGGCTCGATATTGGGTCCTTTCCTCTTTATAGTATATATTAATGATCTACCCCATTTGTTAAAAACCCAACCACAAAAATGGTGTTCATTAATTTCAACGCAGGGAGATTGAGAATCATGTACTAAATATATAACAGGTTGGGCGTCGATGTCCCTACCACCCTGTATAATGTAATAAATGATTTGACTTGACTTCATGTGGTCTAGCATCGTGGTCCATGAACGTCTTATTATATTTTTTTTAAATAATGAGTAGCTATTGTAAACAATATCAAAGCTATATCTGATAGGACATTATTATTGTAAATACAAACATAATTTTATACCCACTACATATAGTTAGTTGTTATTTTTTTACTTGATTATTTTATTTTATTTTATTAGTTAATGTAGGTCTGCATTTATGAACTTCGACTGTAACTACCTGTTCTACTTAAAATGTCGTCCATTACATTTTAACCTTAGAGCTTAAGCTGTAACAAATAGTCGAATTTTAAAATAAATTTACTGTTCCCGTAAAATCTGTTGATTTATTTGATGATTAACAACATTCCTGTGCTCATTTGTTCAAGATTTTTGCAAAAATTTATATATTTCAAGAAATGTTAATATATCCCATCACAGACCTTCATTTTGGCAATTAATGCATGTCATCGATAAATTTATCGACGTTGAAAGTGCGTGAGTCACATCATTATTCAGAATAAAAGTAGTGACAACCTACAAAATTTCGAAATGTCTTTTGTATGCGTGTCCTTCTCTAACATATCAGCAGCCTCCATAAGTCAAAATGAACCAAATATATTGAGTTATGTTGCTATTTTAGCCTTCCTTCTATGCTTTAGTTATTATTCTGAGTCAGGACCAAAGTAGGCAGGACACAGAACATATATACTCTTAGGGAGAGACAGGACCAATGAATACCGCAAGCTCAGTTAACACAACATTTTCATGGATATAAAAAAGATTGAATATTTTATAAATATATTTTATTTAAACTCTTTTACACCGCTTATTGCACTGCTCATGAGTCTCGAACCTGTTCTGATTGCCGCCACAGCCTCCGTACACGAAACTCTTGCAATCATCTGCTTTCACATTGTAATAGTACCTTGGAAAACAGAGAACTTTGGATTAACCATCTCACCATTATTATAAAGTATAATATTGTAATATATAGCCGATAATGTTCCCACTGCTGGGACACAGGCGTCCTCTCTGTGTGAGGGACGGGGCCATAATCGCGGCCCACTAGTGCGGGTTGGTGGACCCAATGCGGGTTGGTTAGTGGTTACCCATTATAATACATGCAAGAATTTGACTCGATGTTTTTCAGTGTCAGCTAATAAAAGCCAGTGCTGAGGTAGATTGTTTCGCATCAGCCCATTGGGTTATTCATTCCTAAAACTAGAAATATGAATGATGTTAGGCGTGCCACACACTTGTTCGGGTCGCCTTGATTCGGCACGGGCCGGGCGGCAAAATATGCATTTGATTTTGCTTCCCGGCCTGTGTTCCGCAAACTTATATAGACGTCGCATACCTATACAGCAAGTTTTTTTTTAATTGGAGTAATAATTAATAGCTCCTTGTAGCCTATTCTGGGAAGTACCTAATACTACCATAACTATTGGAAGATACAGCATTATTTGTACCAGCTTGAAAGGTTATATGAACAAAATAGCATATTATGGGACGTTTAATAGCAACCCCTTTGGAGTCAAAAGCTGTTGCAGATCTAGTAAACGCCTGCCACGCACGGCTGAACGTTTGATTTTGCTTACCTTTGAACTAAAGCCATACATATTCCAGCATTCGGTTGTAAGCCACAATAATTATTTTTGGTAGTGTCTTTTAAAGTCATGTAGATGGAGCCTAAAACAAAAATTTTATGAAGTAAAAGCTAGCACAGACCAAATAGTTGGCAGTATCTACATATAAATATTTTCCTCTGTATTATGGGGTTCATTAATATATACTCAAGAGATGTGTCAGCCCTCCAGTAGCATGCAAAAGTAGATGAAATTACCAAAAAAGGTGGCGTTCTGTAGTTTCTGCCTACCCCCATGGGAAGAAGGCGTGAGTTTATGTATGTATGTATGTATGTATTACCAATATATCGGTCAGTTATTATGACTTTTCCCCTCACACCGATATTCCTTCAGAAGATGGTCTGGTCAGATTAATATCTTCCCTATGGCATTTAGCTCCGTTTCAACTAAAGCATTTTCTTTTACTTAAATGTACTACTTATTTAAATGTGTATGTACCGATACCTTTACAATGGCGTTCACATTCAACTAACGTTTGGAAATTGTTCTCATTTCCATCGCACCCAGAGAATAGGAACATCTTACAGGCGTCCACCTGCGAGTCGTAATAGTAGCTGAAAGCAGGTTGACATCACATCAGAGGCTAAGGTTGATTTATCAATACTTATTCTAACCTTATTTAACCAAATGCATCAGATTTACATCACCTAATGTTAAAAGTTGCGAATGGGACATCATATTGAATGAAGAAAAACTAGAATTTATTCATCAGACGGTTTTTATAGGAATTACGCTAAACGAGAAATTATAATGGGGACTCCATATGACATCTCTTGTGGGGCGGTTAAGCTCGGTCGCTTCATTACATTCTTTTTTTTTAAGCTATTGCATAGCTTTTATTGCGGGCTTTGAGCGCGGCGACCGAATCAAGAAATTCCATAACGAAGATAAAACCTAACACCCCCCACTCCGGCTGTTTTTTAAAGAAGCGTTGCCCCACACTAGGAATATCTCCAGTATTGTGGCTGCGTTTGTAAACATTCAAACTCTTACACAAACAGCCAGACCGAACGATCAGACAGGCTTATGATGATTGAAAAATGATTGAAAGCGTTTGGTCTATTTTAACTATTTCCACAGCATTACTATGTCATATAGCTTTTTACTGTGGGGTCGGGCTGCTGACATTGAATCCATTTTTATTTTGCAAAAGAGAGCTGTCAGGGCCATTTACAATCTACGTCACCGCGAATCTCCTATGGAACTATTTAAAAAGATTAATATTATGGCAGTACTTTGACAATTAATTTATGAAAATATTATGTACCCTATGTAAGAAAAAATCTACGTATTTTTAATAAAAATAAGTGATAGATATAATTTTAATACTAGAAATAAACATAAAATAGGACAACCATTTTTCAGATTATCGTACACACAATTACACATCTTTTGTGGATTACTGTGTTAAATATTACAACAAAATACCAAGTGATATATTGCAATTAAATTAGAGAAAATTAAAAGTACACTTTGTAAACATATTACAAATTAGAGGATTATAACCTACATAAGAAAGCTTAGAAACATGCTGGTCCTGCTCCATAGGGCATTCTAGAGTCTAGACAAAATCAAACTGGTTGCTAATTTAATTGTATAATTTATAACATTGATTTTTTGATTGAAAATAAGTAAGTTGATCGGAACGTTACAAAATTTAAGAAAACATAACGCCAATATTAATTTTACATAACTGTCAGTTGTTTGAAATAAGTGTCAGCGATTGACAGAATGCGCGCTGCAAATATCGTTTAACACAAATGGATCGGTTGATAAATGAGTCGATAGTTTTAGTTTTAGTCAATAGTCAAAACTAAAACTAAACGTCATATTACATTTATAGTTAAGACAGGACAACGTCTGTCGGGTCAGCTTGTTTTTCATAAATTTTGACGTCTAAAAGTGTCCAAAGTTTCGTGTTTGAAATAAATGATTTGACTTTGACTTAAAACAAATAACTCACTTTTGTGTCATCGGGCCTTGTCTCCTGCAAAACAGTATTAAATTATGATTATCTGCATGCCTACATAAATTCGCATTCTGATTATCTACATGCCTAAGTACTCCCTAAGTACCTTCATAAATTCGCAATTTTGAAATTATCATTATGCCTAAATAAAATCGTAATCCACATGAACTTTCGTTATTTATGACTGTATTCTTCAAACAAGAACTGATATTGCATTTACCTAGCCAGGTTATTGCCTTTAAATTATTGAAAAACAAATAAGAATTAATTTCGAGGAACGATAATAAACTTACTTCCCCGTTCCTGAACATTTACCGATTTTAGGTTGCAATTGGCACGAGAAATCCCATTCCCATACAGTATCCACCTCACCTAAAAATTAAGACAACATAATGATAGGTAGTTAAACTTGAAAGTGACCTTCACCCTAATTGCCTAACAAACTTTCAATCACAATTCGCGGGTTTTGAAGAAAATGTCTAATCTGAAGTAGACCGGTACCTATATCTTTATGATTAACCCATTGCTTCATCGGCTCAACAATGTAAATAACGCAATGAACGTAACTGAACTGTCAAAATGAAAGGCATTGCCATCGATTACCATTTTATGTGTGTTACGCAAGTACCCCACTGGCTGGAATGCCAGTGCCTGATAACCAAGCTTGTCTCCAAACAATTAGCCAGAGTCCACGTCTTTTCTACAGAGCCAAAGATTAGTCCATAGAGTCAGTGCACAAAATGGGGGTTGGGAGACCGGGTAACCTGAAGATCCCTTGTAGATCTACGTCTAAGATTGTACTCACCAGTCAGCGAACGACTTTGCATGGTACGCATGTTCTCATTCAATTCGATAACAGGACTCTGATGGCATACCTCAGAAATGAGGGGAGGCCACATTCTCCGACAAGGCTCCGCTAGGGATAGGACTGACGACCCGCTCAAGGGCATTTGAAGAGATATCAGAATGTTGGCCAACATGTTAAACATACAGTGTGGTTATCATGGCGTCAGAGTCACTCTATATGGTGACCACTGGCAGCTGAATACAGACGTTATTAGAACCATTTCCAAGAGTCGACATCGAACTTCTTATATTATGATGATATAGCTAGAAAGGGGATGACTACTGAGATGAAAGAAAAAGCCAGGCTGGGCCGACTACAAATAAGGAATATTTTATTGCATGGGCAGAAAAATGAGGATGATCATGATGATACTAACTTCTTCGATGGGAACCTGTAACGCGGAACAAGTCAAACGGAGTGCTTGAGAACTCTTGGACGGGCTCAACATTTATTCTTCGATAAAAACTGGTTGGTTTAGGTGAAGCACTACCACGAACTTTTGCTGTAGTCAAAGTAGTTTTAGTAACAAGAGAAGAACTTTCTTGTGACGTTGAAAAACTCGCACAGAAAACCACCACCCCGAATAATATGGCAGTGTTAAAGAGACCTTCCATTTTTTAATATGAATATCGTTGTTTTATTAACTTTGTTACAGGTACTCCGAAGTGAAATAAATGTTAAGCACATAATTTATATCGCTATAAACCAGTTATCGCGCGTGCACAGTGAAATCACACGTTTTTGCACGTTTAGTTATGTAGGTAGGTACAGTTTACCTATGTACATTACTAAAACGACAGCGGAAGGCCGTTACTGATGGATTTTATAACTTGCGATACTATAGAATAGTAGTTCCTTACGCAAGTAGGAATGTAGGTAGGCATTACCTACACAATAGCTCAATTAAATTGGAGTGCACTCCATTCGAATACCACCGGAAACTCCCACAGAATATCCAGATGATCCACTACGTAATCGTGAGGCCCAATGGTTATGATAATTATTTCTCCGTTACCAGTACACAATGCAATGTTTGATCGGCAAGCTGAATGTTTGCTGATCTAATGGCATTTTCACTTTGCATTCAAATTCCTGAGCTCGCATTGCTGGGCTCCGCGGGAGGGCGACGGGAGGCCGACAACGTTGGATACTCGAATGCTCCAATGCTCGAATCGGATTAACGCTAACGACGCACCATTCTGTATGACCGCCGCATTCGACCGCATTCCCGCCGTGTCCTGTGCGACACTGATAAACTGTTGCAGTGGGATTCCTAGCATCCACACATTAAATTCCCGTGCATGCCTGACCGATTTATCACTTTAATAAAAATCAGGACACATACGAGGATGACACGCATGAGGAATGGCTGCAATAAGGTATGCCGCACGTTGCGATGTGCTTGCAGACACCTGACATTTTTGCAGCAAAAAATTCCCTCACTAACTAGTAACAACTTTTCCTTATCTTCAACACTTGTAAGTAGTTGTATTCAGTGTTTCCAACCGTACGATTTAGATCGTATTCATACGACCTTTTTGGTTTTGATACGATGTACGATCGTTAATTAGAAATCGTACGCAAATATACGACCTTTTCAAATCTTTTAATACACATAGCAAAAATAAAACAAAAAAAATAATTTTTTTCTTATAATAAATCAGCAGTAAATCTCTCTAAGTTCATATTACTGTATTGAATGACTATTTCATGAAATCATGACATTTGACGCCATTTCTAACTTATGGAGTTGTATTGCTGATACTAAAGATTATAATTCTGTAAAGCCGTATTTGTTACGGTCTCGAATCATATTTTAATCAAAATACAACCTGACAATGACCTGCAAATTGCAAAAAACTTAACAAAATTTGAATTTCGCGGGCTACCCTGAAGGTTCCACCTTAACATGTTCGTTTTCATGTAATTTTTATACTTATGTTGTCTGCATTGGATTCTCCAAAGTCATTTGATTATTTTTTAATAAATAAAAAAACTTATACGTATATTCTTGTAGAAGATCTGGGATAGCTGTCATCCGCCTACAAATTCGTAATTGGAAATGTTACATGTCACAGGTATTTTCCTATAATTTAAAAGAGATGATCTAACCAAGGTTAAAAAAACTACTTGTTATCCTTGCTAATCTATTATAAATAGATAATCTACATGCCAAATATTAAATGTTAATTAAAAGTTATAATTACATTTCGCATATAAATCATTTACTGTTGTTGTATTGAAATTTTCATGCGTACTATTTTTTTTCCATACTTCTTGGTAAAATACGATTTTTCCTAGCGTCTGGTAAGATCATCTAAAAAATAAGGTTGGCAACACTGGTTGTATTATGTAGGTAGCTACTAAGTTAGGATATTCATAAAATAAGAATTTCGCCAGAACGTAATAATATCTGTATTTAAAACAATGGGTCCTCATCCCAAGCTCTATCGATGTTGCAAATTAGCATTCCCCGAGGAGAATCCTAATGAGAAATGTAATTTCGAGAACGCAGATAGCTCTTCACAAAGCTTTTTAAATGTACAATTCTGAGCTGTAGGATTAATTACTATAGTTTTTCATCCCGTCTAGTCCGTCGTCGTCAGTCGACGGAAGGCAGGATTACGAGAGGATTCCGCAGACGACGATTAATTATTAATTGTCATTACGGTTATGGCTGCAAAGCCAATTGCCTCTCGGCTTAGCAGGATTATTTAATCTTTGGGCCTGATGAAGTAGCAGACATATATTTTCAGACACGGTTTGTTACCTATTAGAGATAGGTAGGTGCAAGTTAGTAAGCTTGAATGATTGATGTTTGGCTATTGTTTGATGAATTACATAAATTTCAGCTAACATCCGATGGTTTAGGTCTATTTGTTTGTAGCAGCTAGTAATTCTAGTTATACTTAATTACAGTACTTATTTATCTTATCGGTTCAGCTTCGGCTGTTGCTATTAGGTAACCTATCCATCAAAATTCAAACAGACTTCATTTTATCCCGGTTAAAGGCTCCTTCAAACAGGCGCGACACGCGACGCGAATCGTGCGTGACTCAAAGACACCGCTTGTCACTCGACATGCGGTGCTTTTGTGTCGCGCCTGTTTGAAGGAGCCTTAAGTAGATAAATAGGTACTGAGGCATAGGCACGTACTATATTAAGTAGGAAGGCACCTACCTAACTAAATGAAGGGGAACTATTGAATAAGTTAGGTCTAGGGATAGTTCTGAGACCGAGGAGAGTTGTAACTGAGGAGAGTTGTTACGAAGTCCATTTCTTGGATTCTATAATCGTTAGCAAGCTGGCAATATTGCATTATGTCACTTTCATGACGCGCTAGCCGATGCAGTTTGTCGCGGCGGCCTACGGGGAGTGAATGCAACTGTTATACGTCGATGGCGAATAAAATCACGAAAGTAAATAATAACCTATTCATGGATACGTGTTTTGTTGTTAGTAATTTTTAGGAAGCCATAATATATGCATTGAATATCTAAGTTTCAATTCATGACATTAACTTCTTAGCTTCACTGAAGATATCGAGTTTATGTGAATTTGCGCCTAGGAAGGAGGATTGTGACGAGCACAACAACTGCCCTATGTTAATACTTTGTAAGGTTTCTAAATTCGTTTTGGTGTGTTTTTGCATGGGTTGTTGTTTCAGAATGCCTAATTGATGATCGGAAGACAGAGGCATGTCTTCGAAGTAAACACATAAATTGCCTCAATTTCCTGCGGAAGTGTGATTCGAGTTATTAATGTATTGAAATAATGTAATTTTTCGTTTTCTTATTAATAAAGTTTATTTTTAATTAGTATTATGTTGTTTATTTGTCCAATTATATTAAAGTTATATCCTTTATGTACATCTCAAAAACCACTTCTGTCACAACTAGGGTTACCATATGGAAAATTGAAAAGTCCTGACAAAAAGCCTGATTTCAATAGAAAAGTCCTGAGATTTTGTCGCATTTTTTTTTCACACGTTTAAGTGAAAAAAATTGCGTTGTGCTGTGATACTATCCAAAGAAGATTATATTTTTTGTTTATGTTGACTGTAACTTACCAAAAACAAAACAACCGACTTCCAAAAAAAACACTAAAAGACGTGAAAAATAATTTTAATTTTGGAAGTCGGTGGCCAAAAACGAAAATACAAAACCAAAGACACCGACTTCCGAAATTGAAGTCACTCTAGTGTTTTTTTTTTTGGAAGTTGGTTGTTTTTTTGTAAAAAAGTTTTTATTTTTCACTTTTTAGTTGCGGTACCTACCCCACACAAATTCATATCCTACCACTACTTGGTATGTAAATAACAGTGACAGGAAATTATTAACACATCATCAATATAAACTAAGTGGAAAAATATGCAGTATTAAGGACAACTCAAAAACTGCCGGTCAGACCTTGATCAAATAAATTTAAATGGGACCACATGGGAAAGACCACCTATCAAATAAAAAAAGAATCATCCAAATCGGTTCACCCAGAAAAAGTTCTGACCTAACACACATAAAATAAAAAACATGCAGACGAATTGAGAACCTCCTCCTTTTTTTTAAGTCGGTTAAAAAAACACTGTAAATCTATACTCGAAAGGTTTAGGTAGTTAAATAAAGGCAAACAAATCGTAAAAAGGGTTTTTTATAGTTGACACTTTCTTGTTTAAAAATACGTTACAACAAAAAACTTTTTTACAAAAAAACAACCGACTTCCAAAAAAAACACTAAAAGACGTGAAAAATAACTTTAATTTCGGAAGTCGGTGCCATTGGTTTTTTTATTTTCGTGTTTGGCCACCGACTTCCGAAATTAAAGTTATTTTTCACGTCTTTTAGTGTTTTTTTTGGAAGTCGGTTGTTTTTTTGTAAAAAAGTTTTTATTTTTCACTTTTTAGTTGCGGTACCTACCCCACACAAATTCGTATACCACTACTTGGTGTGTAAATAACAGTGATAGGAAATTATTAGCACATCATCCATATAAACTAAGTGGAAAAAATATGCAGTATTAAGGATAACTCAAAAACCACTGGTCAGACCTTGATCAAATTTAAATGGGACCACATGTGAAGCACCACCTATCAAATAAAAAAAGAATCATCCAAATCGGTTCACCCAGTAAAAAGTTATGAGCTAACACACATAAAAAAAAAAAAAAAAAACATACAGACGAATTGAGAACCTCCTCCTTTTTGTGAAGTCGGTTAAAAATTAAAGTTATTTGCGATTTATACGATAGTTTCCTCTTTTATTAATGTATGTTAAACTTTATCATTTATTCGTACATGTAATTTCTTGAGCACATTTTTTTTTTGTTAGATGTATATAATAGTATAATATTTTGTAATCTGTCTATTGTAAAGAGCCCAAAAAGACAGGTTCCCTAAACCTTTCAGAAAATACAACGAACTAGATAACGTTGCTAAATTGAAGAGTACACCTGTGACGTAGTATGGTAACTGAAGTAGCAGGTATTACGTTTAGTCGGTTAATCAGATGCCTTTTATGTTGTGGATGAATTAGAAAAAAATATTAAATGGTGTAATAGTATTGCGGCTGCCACCATACCAATGTGAGCTCCATTCAATTGGGTTAATATGGGCTCAAGTTAAAGGGTTTGTAGCCGAGAAAAATAAAACTTTTAAAATGTTTGACCTAAACATTCTTTTGCTTTAGTTAGTGTGACTGCTGGCTGAGAATTGGAAAAGTTGCGAGGGTGGTCATGTAATAAAAGAAGAACAGAAAATGATGAATTAAATATGTCCGTGACTACCGCAGGACCACCAACGCCAATCGCTTCTATATTTGGTAAATAATCAGTACTTAATTGGTACTAATTAGTACTCGAACAACAAAATTGGTACTTTAGTAGTTTTCAAGAAAATCGTATTTGAAGGTGGTATTGCGGTAGTCACGCTCCCTTCAGCAGGACCACCACCGGCGCCGAAACAGGGAGCATGCTACAGCTATTCTAAGTATACAAATAATTAGTAACCATAAAAGTGATTAATTTCGTAAAAAAAAACAACTGAAACATTTGTATTTACCGAGAAATCAACGATGATAACTTTCGCGCGCAATTTCAGCAGGACCACGAATTTGTATGATGATTCCAGGTTTCAGGAGCTTGTCGCTTCCCTCAAACCTACATAGAAAATTAGTACCCTGCAAGATAAAATTAGTACCCAAAATTCAAAATTAGCACCCTAGTAGTTTACGAGATATACCATGCCATTGGTGGGGTGGCGGTAGTCACGGTGTTAAATTTTCATTTCAAGATTTCCCTATTAAAAACTCTGTGTTATCTTCCCAATTTTATACAAAAATTAGTACTCCTAAAGAAGTTATAGTGACCAAAAATTCTGATTCCTAAGTGGTGTATTTTAAGAGAAATTAGTTTTCATTACTTTTCCATACTAAATCTCCGCGTATAACCCGACCAAATTAAGTTGTCAATGGTATTGAGCTGTTTAGAAGATGTACATTCGTGCACATAAATTTATGGATGTCGGAATAGTATTAAAAACAGTTCAATGTATATAATTTTTATACCAACTGTGTACCTTTATAGGTGCATATAAAGAAAAAAATAAAACCTATCGTTACCCATGGCATGTGATACCTTTGTTAATGACGGGTAGGTAGGGTAATCAAATAATTATTTTTCTGTATTATAAGTACCTACCTTCTGTGTTGTTATATGAATATAATTAAAGAGCGATAGGCATTTCTTATTTATTTTTTTCCTATTAATTTACCGTTGCTGCAAGCAGTACTAAGTATGTATTAAAAACCTAATTTACTGCTGTAACATTATTATGTTGCTAATAACGTAAGTATAAAAGGATTACATAAGTAATAGGCATTACCTGTGGATCTTGGGTGTATCTTTAAATACCTATCTTGTTAAAGCTAGGTTATGAAGTAGTAGGTGTATTTAAAATAGAGGATTACATAAGTAATCGGTAACTTTATATTTAAATAGCAAAGGGCACATCACACATATTTTAGGAAATATGTGTATTCATATCAATGTGACCTAGGTACCTATTATGTTCGTCAAGCACATATATTTAAAATACCTAAATCAACTTACAATAACGTTACCATCGAAATATTTCTGTAACTTTCGATTGCTAATTAGCCCTAAAAAGAAACATATATATTTCTTTTTATCAGTACCTATTATTATTTATTAGTATTTATTTATTATTGTTATAATGTCACTAAGAGCGAGCTCATTGTTTTTAAAGCAGGCAGTGTGACATACCCACATATTCCACATGTCGCACTTTGTGGAGAACCACTGAGGAGGGTGGATAAGTTTAAATATCTGGGCCACTGGGTTTCTGAAGATCTAAGAGATAATTGTGACATTGAAAGGGAACGTAGGTCGCTGGCTGTCCGTTGTAACATGCTGGCCCGCAGGTTTGCACGATGTACGAAGCCAGTTAAAGTAACGCTTTTCAAAGCTTACTGTCAATCCTTCTACACGTGCAGCCTGTGGATCAACTTCACTCAGCGGGCATACAGCGACCTACGCGTTCAATATAATAATGCACTGAGAGTGCTGCTGCGGCTGCCGTGGCTTTGTAGTGCGTCAGGGATGTTTGCAGATAAAAATATTAATGGTTTTGCCGCCATTATTAGGAATAGGTGTGCATCCCTGATGAAGCGTCTTCGCGGCGGTACCAACAGTATTCTCAGTGTATTCGCAGATCGGTGGGATTCCCCGATGTTCCGGAGGTGGATGCAGCTCCACGCTGATTTTTAATTGTGGTATGTTAATTTGTGTCTGTAACCTACTAACACTAGCAGTTAAGTAAAATTGTTACTTACACTATGGACTCCCAGTCTGAAATAAAAGTTTTCTATTCTATTCTATTCTATTCTATTATTATACTTTCTGGTGAAATAATTATTAGTTTTATCGTGTTTTGAAACCTTTGACCTGTTTGAAATTGTATATTCATTAATTTCTTTGTCTAAAATAAATCTTGATACCTTATACGAATAAAAAGTTAACTCGATGTTCCACGACACGCTTCGCGAACGCGCGAAGTATGCATGTGCTACAGATAACAAACAACTATCCCATTTCATCCGTTTCATTCTAGGAACCTTTTTTGGTTCATTGTCAGTTCAGGTAGGTATATGTGTAGATAAATGAATACGCGCGCCGCACCGCCTGGAAGAGTAGCGGGGGTTGCGGCGCGGGGTGACGGCGGCGCGGGGTGACGGCGGCAGAGCGGTGACAACGTAGCAGCGACGTACCTAGATAATATTAATTTAGTAGACAATTTAAAAAGTTATTTTTGAGATAGTTGTTCAAAATCTAATGGCATCTTCTGTTATCAAGAAGACAATAACTATTTAAAAATTACCCTGCATAATACCTACATTCATGTTTAACCAATTTTGGTGTCCGGTTATCACACAGCACTAATCTTGTACTGAACGAGTTTTCAACTTCTCAATACCTAGGTTTATCGAATTGTACAACACGCTAAGGGCACCCCCTGCGGGTTAGGAGTCTCGGCTTGGGACGTCGCTGGGAGAGGGCAGCAAGGGACAGGCTGGATCGGAATTAACGACGATTCAATCTATAATTAATAAAACTTATTCGATTTATGCTTGTGTTTTCGATTAAAAATACACCTACTACTTCGTAACCTAGCTTTAACAAAATAGGTATTGAATAGGCAACTAGACATACACCTAAGATCCACAGATAATGCCTATTACTTATGTAATCCTTTTCTACTTACATTATTAGCAACATAATATTGTTACTGCAGTAAATTAGGTTTTTAATACATACTTAGTACTGCTTGCAGCAACGGTAAATTAATAGGAAAGAAATAAATAAGAAATACCTAGCGCTCTTTAATGATATTCATAAAACAACACAGAAGATAGGTGCGTACAATACAGAAAAACAATTCTGTGATTACCCTACCTACCCGTCATTAATAAAGGTATCACAGGCCACGGGTAACGATAGGTTTTAATTTTTTCTTAATATGTACCTATAAAGGTACACAGTTGGTATAAAAATTATAGATATTGAAATGTTGTTAATACTATTCCGATATCCATAAATGTATGTGCACGAATGTACATCTTCTTAACAGCTCAATACCATTGACAACTTAATTTGGTCGGGTTATACGCGGAGAGTTAGTATGGAAAAGTAATGAAAGCTAATTTCTCTTAAAACACACCACTTAGGAATCAGAATTTTTGATCACTATAACTTCTTTAGGAGTACAAATGTTTGTATAAAATTGGGAAGATAACACAGAGTTTTTAATAGGGAAATCTTGAAATGAAAATTTAACACCGTGACTACCGCCACCCCACCAATGGCATGGTATATCTCGTAAACTACTAGAGTACTAATTTTGAATTTTGGGTACTAATTTTATCTTGCAGGGTACTAATTTTCTATGTAGATTTGAGGGAAGCGACAAGCTCCTGAAACCTGGAATCAACATTCAAAGTCGTGGGTCTGCTGAAATAGCGCGCGAAAGTTATCATCGTTGATTTCTCGGTAAATACAAATGTTTCAGTTCTTTTTTTTTACGTAATGAATCACATTTATGGGTACTAATTATTTGTATACTTAGAATAGCTATAGCATGCTCCCTGTTTCGGCGCCGGTGGTGGTCCTGCTGAAGGGAGCGTGACTACCGCAGGACCACCTTCAAATACGATTTTCTCGAAAACTACTAAGGTACCAATTTTGTTGTTCGAGTACTAATTAGTACCAATTGCGTACTAATTATTTACCAAATATGGAAGCGATTGGCGTTGGTGGTCCTGCGGTAGTCACGGACACGAATTAAATTAGACAAAATAATTGATGATACCACTGAACGCTTTATTATTAATGTGACAGATAGTTCCTCAAATTTAGATTCAGAATAGAGCCTATTATTATGGGACTCAAAATAATATGATTTTAACATTTGAAATAAAAGGTTTAACATCTGTGAGTCACGTTTTTTTTTTTTGTTTACCTTTATTTAACTACCTAGACCTTTCGAGTATAGATAAAGATACTTTATTTTATAAAAAAAAATGCAAAATCCTGAGATTCCCGAGATTTCCCTCAATCCGGCTACAATCCTGTCAGGAGCCTAAATATCCTGAGATCTCAGAACAAATCCTGAGATATGGTAACCCTACTAGGAGAGTTGTGACATAATTACTCATTTCAGGTTATGTCGTTTTTTATCTGATCTAGATCATTTGTACATATTTTTCTATCAGAAGAGGATAGAACTAGCTATTTGTGTCTAAAACGTGTATAGAGCTAAGACTGTTTTCGGCTGAGATTTGTTCATTGGCGAGAAAATTGTTACAAACCTCCGCGGTCTTCCCTACTAGGGTTGCGACCATTGAACCAGCGCCTTGATTGGACCGCTTTGATTTCTCGGAAACTAATTGTAATAATAATTATCCTTTATGTCGAAACGCTGCCTATTTGACCCCGTACCCGCCCCCTCAACCGCCAGGGTCGCCGTGAGTTTTTTTCGGGAAGAACGTGTGTCAGTGTGTTTTAAGAGCTCCCGATATAATATTTGCCCAACATACTTTACCATGTAAGTACAGATTTATTCGGTTTTTCAATGTGATTATTTTTAGTAGCATAACATATTTATTTGTTCAGCTAATTTACCAACCATATGGTACATAAGATTAATAGTTATTCATTTATTTATATTTTATTGTGATAGCAGCGAATTGCCATCAATGGACCAGTGCAAGGCTCCTTGATTGGGCCGGTCCAATGAAGGCAACGTCTAAAATTTCGGTTTTAATATATATTTTTTTGTTTTAGCATGGCAAAACGAGGCCAGTATTATGACTGGAATGAAGGAAGTATAAGATTAGCGTTACTAGCTTTGAGTAAAAAAGAGGTCGGATTAAACGAAGCAAGCAGGATATATGGTGTACCAAAAGCGACATTAAAACGAAGATTGGATGATAAGAATTTAAAAGCTAAAAGGGAAAGCAAATAATAGGTTCGACGGGAGATCTCACACCCGATATAGAAAAAAATTGTGGAACAAATTTTAGAGTTGGAACGCTGTTTGTATAGTATTACACCAAGTGATTTATAATTTTGAATTTTCTTATTAATAATAAAGACTGTGTTTAATTTTGTATTACATTTTATTTTATTTCAAATTCCTTGGGCACCTTGAATGGACCAGCAGACAAAATATCCTAAGTCCAATCATAGCAACTTGGAGGTCCAATCAAAGAGACTGAGGTCCAAATAAGCGAACTATCACAAAAACAGTTTTTTCTTTTTTGCTCCTTTATGCTTCAAACAAAAAATCCGAAAACACATCTACGAGGACATATGTATATGACCTATAAAATTTAATAATCACTATTCCCTTAAATGTCATACTTCAGGTTCTATAACCGCTCAAAGTTAAGTGGTCCAATAATCGCAACCTTACCTACTACCCACCTACTGTAAATTATCACACTCTTGTTTGTATTGGTAGATTTACCTATCTACATTTTAAACCTTCATTGTTAGTTTTTTTTTTTCTAAACTTGGCTGCTTCTCTGATTCAATTTATTTCCATTATATCAATGTCAGTCAGTCAGCCCAACCTAAAAACCAACAAGAATTAGTTTAATGAAAGAGCGCCCTTATTCCCAGCATAATATAATGTAAAAAAGCGACGGCAGCAAAATAAAAACAGACAGGGAGCCGTATAAAAATTCAATCATTTCGAAAGCTTCGCCAAGATTTGTAGGCCGAGGCCAGAGAGGATTTAAATGAAATTACGACATTGTTCCGATGGGCGTCAATGGACGCCCTGATGCTTGTAAATTATAAATTAAAAATGTATAAACCGCTTAGATTTATGTGCTTTGTTTTACGTGCTGTAATTAATGCTATTTGTTGCGCGTAAAATTCATTTAATCCTTGGAAATCCAATACAGATGTTACATAATTTTTTAATTGAAATTAATTGTAAATCCGCTGGATTAGTGGGATATTGACACAATACTATGGTAGATACTTTTTGTGCTTTTATCGTTGTTAGTATGCTCGATCCCCAAGATACAGACTAGTTTGGGGATCAGCGTTCAAATTGCTATGCATGATGTACTGATTATTAATAAATAATTTCAATTTCTTAGATTAGATTGCTTTATTGATTGATTAGATTGATGAATGTATGCTTGTTACCTACCTAATCATTGTGAAACTATCACCTAGGTATACCTATAAGTATGTAATACGTACCTAAACTATATGTAACTATTAGATAGGTAACTATAACATGATATGAGATCTTCACCTAAAATAGGTAGTTTCAGGATAGATAGAGTAGAAAGGACTTCGAAGATAGATCCACAGGATCCCTTTAGATCATAGATCTATGCTTTAGGTAGGTACCTACCTCTGTGATATTAACACAGAGTCTTATCGTAAAGCCTGAACGGTAACGCCTCCCTATTACTTATTTTTGTAGGCAAGCCTAAAAGCCTTTCACCGTGAAATGATATACGGCATCCAATATCCTAAAATATCGGACGCATCTCGCGTTGATTGATCCCAATCGTCTATTTAATCGGCAGCGCGTGAAAGCGTGCTCGATGATAGGATATTTTGTTATATTTTTGTAGATAGTTGGTTATGAACATTCTACTTACAGTAGACGGTACCTTTAGTAATGATATAAAAACATCCCTATGTATTTAGTTTTTCCGTCTTACCTACTCACTCAGGTCGGTAATTAAAGGAATAAAAGGCCTCGTGGTTATGTAAGTACGTTTACTAAGTATTATGTAGTAGGTAGCTACCTCCTACCTACAGACTAACTAATGTTAGTAGGTAGAAAAGAGATAAGTACAGCCACATTATTTGCTGGAGATGAGAGTAAAGTAGGTAGGTAAGTAGAGTAAGGTACCTATCAGGTAGGTACCTAATGTATGCGTCAAGTCGATATGCTAGTCTGAGGCACTAGGCTGAGCTACGCCAGGTCCTTCGTAGTTATGGCCTAATTATCACCTCCTTTTGCAAGGAAAAGATGACGGGAGCGGGAGGCTTCACCTTCTCTCCCCATTCGCAGCAACGCACCAGGCGCCGAAGGCCGCTCAGCGATCTGTGGCCGCCAATGTCGCCATAGCGTGTGGCTTGCGGGCAAACGATTTAGGGTATTTCTACATGTGTTGCCATTGCATTGGCGGCCACACGGAGGTGCGGTGCGGAGCGGACCGTAATATTTCAATGTAAGACGCCATAGCAGTAAGTACCGCTCAGGCACTCATATACAAAATAAAACTAAAGTAAGTTTAAAAAAATTAAAATAAAAATAAAGTTTTAATTTTAAAAACCCCCAACGCAAAAAAGAAAAGCGAACATTTAAAAAGTCAAAAATAATGCCTATCGTTGAGCCATCAAATTAAATTGAGTAACACCATATATTTTAATTAGGTATAGAAATTGATGGATGGCACGATAAGGTTTGCTCGTTGAAATGGCGCTATAATGTCGCGGCGGGGTACCGCCGCTTATGTAAATCAGACCCTTCATTTGATTGACTACCTATTAATTTACTAGCATTTCCAACCAACTTGCTTCGATACGATAAAAAAATTGTATAAAATCTAGTTGGGTGTTAAATTGTTAAGTCTGGGAGCGCTATGAGTAATGAGCAGTGATCGGAGTAGGTAGATTGATTTTTAGTACTTGTATCATAAATGCACACAGAAAGAATAACATGGATAAGCCATTTTTCCGGAAAGTAATTCCGGTATTTCCGGATTCAATTAAATATTGTTAATGTTGGTAGTGATATTATTACTACTCAATTCAAAATTTAAAGGAAGGTATCAAAACTAAATTAATTCATTATTTATCTGTTGAATAATAAAAATAGGAAGAATAATAAAGAATAAAATTGCTCATTTTATTACAATTCCTACCTTTTTTTTGAGGATGGCAAATCATCAAATGACTCCTTCCACTCTGGCAGAATACAATTCCTACATAAGTTCTGGTTTTTTTTTAATAATCCACCAATTCCGGAGGAATGTCCATAGTAATATATACGTTTCGGATCAATGACCCCAGTTCAATCTACCTACTCCGATCACTGGTAATGAGTATGCAATCTTCTATTTTAGCTATTTTTATTGCTTTAAGCTTAGCGGTACCCCGCCGCGACATTATAGCGCCATTTCAACGAGCAAACCTTATCGTGCCATCCCTCAATTTCTATACCTAATTAAAATATATGGTGTTACTCAATTGAATTTGATGGCTCAACGATAGGCATTATTTTTGACTTTTTAAATGTTCGCTTTTTTTTTGCGTTGGGGGTTTTTTAAATTTTATTTTTATTTTTTTAAACTTAGTTTAGTTTTATTTTGTATAGGAGTTAACAGTTGTGAGCGTTTTTCAGTGTATATTTAGACACTGCATCAAATAGCTTGTTTTGGCGTTTACGTAATCCCGTATAATACTGTGTGTTATGTCATAAACGCAACCATAGCGCGATCAATCGGTTTTCCAAACATGACATATCTGTTATTATTTTATGAAGAGTGTACTAGTGTGCTAGATATCTTGGCTGCAACATTAGCTTATCATGTTGCCACCATTGCATTGTATGTAGAATTAAATACTGATCAAAACAAATCCAAACACGACATATCTGCTATTATTTTTCCAAGAGTGTACTAGTGTGCTAGATAACCTGGCTGCAACATCAGCTCATCATGGTGCCACCATTGCATTGTATGTAGAATTAAATACTGATCAAAACAAGTCCAAACACGACATATCTGCTATTATTTTTTCAAGAGTACACTAGTGTGCTAGATATCCTGGCTGCAACATCAGCTCATCATGTTGCCACCATTGCACTGTATGTAGAATTAAATACTGATCAAAACAAGTCCAAACACGATATATTTGCTATTATTTTTTCAAGAGTATACTAGTGTGCTAGATATCCTGGCTGCAACATCAGCTAATCATGTTGCCACCATTGCACTGTATGTAGAATTAAATACTGATCAAAACGAAACCAAACACGATATATCTTCTATTCTTTTTTCAAGAGTGTACTGGTGTGCTGGATATCCTGGCTGCAGCATCGGATCAAGAATTCCATAATCTTGCATATTTATAAAGCGTACCCATGTGCTCTCTATAGCAAGATTGTTAGTTGGTTGTTGGTTGTTTCAAATTTTAGGTCACACATATGTTTGAAAGTAAAGTATAAACCCATTATGCGTCTAAGATCCTTACCGCAGGTAACAAAAGAGCTGATTACCTTGAAACGGCTGAACCGATTTTGATAAAACATGTCTAAGAACCATCGCTAGAAAACCTGTTCTCAAATAAAAAAACCGCATTCAAATCAGTTCACCCGTTTAAGACCTACGGTGCCACAGACAGACACACAGACAGACAGACACACAGACAGACAGACACACACACATAGCGGTCAAACTTATAACACCCCTTCGTTTTGCGTCGGGGGTTAAAAATATTAAGAAACAATTCAAAATATAAGATTAAGAACAAAACTAAGCCTTTGTTAGGTTAAGGCTCCCGCGACGCGACAGCCCGACACAAAGGCGCCGCCCGTCGCGCGGCGCGCGGTGCCTTTGTGTCCGCTGTCGCGTCGCGCCAGTTTGCACGAGCATTTAAGCTTTGCCATACTGAGACCACTCCGTGCCTCGGAAAGCACGCTAAGCCGTTGGTCCCGGCTGTCATTCGTAGATCTTAGATCTTTCACAGTCACTACGGATCGTCAGAAACCCAGTGACTGGGTTGTGGAGGTCAGATAGGCAACTGCTCCATGTAAAATTACTGGTATTCAGTTGCATTCGGTAAGACTGGAAGCCGACCTCGACATAATTAGGAAAAGGTTAGGCAGATTAAGGACCGAAAATATAATACAAGAAAGCCTCGTAATTTAATTATGGGGAAACCGCCAGGTTGCCCGCGAAATTCAAATTTTCTTACGTTTTAAATTAACTACGGATAGGTACCTATATATCTACTGTTTTTAATTAATGAGTAATACCTACTTCAATTTGAGAATTTAAAAAAAAGTTTTTGTTTTCGGTTTTTTGATTAGTGAAAACCCTAACAAAAAAAAATCTTAACTCGAAAATCCAATATCCTTCGTGTTAAGCATCTGATATTTAACATGCAGGTTAAGATAAAACTTAACAATAATGTGTGTAAAAATAAAATGCTACTACTACCTTAAAAAACCAGCGCAAAAAATAATTTCAAGATTACGGAAAAAAATACGTAGCTTGCTTTAAATTACCTACCTACATCTAAATTTTTTTTTGTTTCTGAAAATAGCAGATAAAGTGGCTTTATCGCATACCTACTATAATCAAAACATAAAAACGTGGCATACATAATAAGTTAAAGCAATGTCCGTGACTACCGCCAGACCATCAACGCCAATCGCTTCCATATTTGGTAAATAATTAGTACCCAATTGGTACTAATTAGTACTAAACAACAAAATTGGTACCTTAGTAGTTTTCGAGAAAAACGTATTTGAAGGTGGTCCTGCGGTAGTCACGCTCACTTCAGCAGGACCACCACCGGCGCCGAAAAAGGGGCCATACTACAGCTATTCTAAGTATACAAATAATTAGTACCCATAAATGTGATTCATTTCGTAAAAAAAAACAGAACTGAAACATTTGTATTTACCGAGAAATCAAAGATGATAACTTTCGCGCGCTTGAATGTTGATTCCAGGTTTCAGGAGCTTTTCGCTTTTCTCAAACCTACATAGAAAATTAGTACCCTGCAAGATAAAATTAGTACCCAAAATTCAAAATTAGTACTCCAGTAGTTTACGAGATATACCATGCCATTAGTGGGGTGGCGGTAGTCACGGTGATAAATTTTCATTTCAAGATTTCCCTATTAAAAACTCTGTGATTTCTTCCCAAATTTATACAAAAATTAGTATTCATAGAGAAGTTATAGTGACCAAAAATTCAGAATCCTAAGTGGTGTATTTTAAGAGAAATTAGCTTTCATTACTTTTCCATACTAAATCTCCGCGTATAACCCGACCAAATTAAGTTGTCAATGGTATTGAGCTGTTTAGGAGATGTACAGTCGTGCACATAAATTTATGGATGTCGGAATAGTATTAACAATAGTTCAATATCTATAATTTTAATACCAACTGTGTACCTATATAGGTACATATTAAGAAAGAAAAATAACCTTTCGTTACCCATGGCCTGTGATACCTTTGTTAATGACGGGGATAGGTAGGGTAATCAAATAATTGTTTTTCTGTATTGTAAGTACCTACCTTCTGTGTTGTTAAGTGAATATCATTAAAGAGCGATAGGTATTTCTTATTTATTTCTTTCCTTCTAATTTACCGTTGCTGCAGGCAGTACCTAAGTATTAAAAAACCTAATTTACTGCAGTAACAATATGTTGCTAATACCGTAAGTATAAAAGGATAACATAAGTAATAGGAATTATCTGTGGACCTTGGGTGTATCTTTATTTACCTATTCAATACCTATTTTGTTAAAGCTAGGTTATGAAGTAGTAGGTGTATTTTTAATCGAAAACAAGCATAAATCGAACAAGTTTTATTAATTATAGATCGAATCGTCGTTAATTCCGATCCAGCCTGTCCCTTGCTGCCCTCTCCCAGCGACTTCCCAAGCCAAGGCTCCTACCCCGCAGGGGGTGCCCTTAGCGTGTTGTACAGTTCGATAAACCTAGGTATTGAGAAATTCAAAACTCGTTCAGTACAAGATTAGTGCCGTGTGATAACCGGACACCGAAATCGGTTAAACAGGAATTTAGGTATTACGAGTATGAAGGGTAACTTTTAATTAGTTATTGTCTTCTTGATAACAAAAGATGCAATTAGATTTTGAACAACTATCTCAATAACAACTTTTTAAATTTTCCACTAAATTAATAATAGGTCTTTACCTATGAAATTGCCGTTTTGTATGAAAAAATTTAAACGAATTTTTTTCATGAATTTTTTATTTGTATTAATCGAAGTAATCACCCATGCAATCAATGCATCTTTGCCATCGCAGTGGCAGTTTATTGATGCCCTTCTTAAAGAAATCAGCTGGACGGGAGGCAACAAATTCTTCAAAGGCATTTTGTACTGCCTCTCTGTATTAAATTTTTTTCCCGCCAAGAAGTTATCCAAATTCTGGAAAAAGTAGTAGTCTGTAGGCGCAAGGTCTGGTGAGTAGGGCGGATGACGGAGAGCTTCCAACCCCAGTTCTTGCAACTTGGAGACCGTCTGCTGTGCAGTATGAGGTCGCGCGTTGTCGTGCAGGAGCAGCGGAGACGAGCGATTGACCAATGCTGGTTGGAGATGCGCCAGCTTCTCCATCATTGTGTTCAGTTCTTCACAGTACATATCTGCAGTAATGCTCACCCCGTTTGGTAAGAAGCTGTGATGAATCACACCGGCGCTAGACCACCAAACAGTGACCATCACTTTTCTAGGGGTAAGTTTTCGTTTAGGGCATTGTTTAGGTGCTGAACCAGGATCCAACCAACTTGCTGAGCGCTTACGGTTATCAAACAGAATCCATTTTTCATCGCAGGTAACAATGCGGTTCAAAATTCCTTCATTTGTGTGTCTGTTGAGCAGTGCAAGGCACGTCTCGACGCGTACTTCGCGCTGGCGATCATTGAGTTCGTGGGGCACCCATTTGTCAAGCTTTTTTACCTTGCCAATTTGACGCAAATGGACCAATATTGTTTTGACGCTAACGTCGAAAGCTGCTGCTAATTCAGCCGTAGATTGTGTATCATCAGCTTCCACAATCGCCTTTAATTCGTCATTGTCGACCAAAGTCTTCGGACGACCGCGAGGTTCATTTTTCAGGTCGAAATTTCCAGAACGGAAGCGAGCAAACCAATAACAGGTGGTGCGTTGGTTTGTAGTGTTAGCTCCGTAAACGTCGTTGATGTTGCGTGCCGCTTGTGCCGCGTTGCTGCCACGACGGTACTCATATTCCATAATTACTCGAATTTTTAACGTATCCATGATGACGAAAAAGATTGAAATGCGATGAAAATGTAACACTAATCAATAAAGAAATGACTACTTTTAGAAAAAAAAATCCATGTTTTTAAAATAAAATTAATTTGAAATTAGAATTCTTAGCCAAACAAAAATTATTTTGATTTGAAATGGCCAGTACTGCAGAACGGCAATTTCATAGGTAAAGACCTAATATTATCTAGGTACGTCGCTCCTAAGTTTTCACGGCTCTGCCACCGTCACCCCGCGCCGCACCCTCCGCTACTCTTCGCGGTGCGGCGCGCGTATTCAATTATTTATACCTATACCTACCTGAACTGACAATGAACCAAAAAAGGTTCCTAGAATGAAACGGATGAAATGGGATAGTTGTTTGTTATCTTTAGCACATGCATACTTCGCGCGTTCGCGAAGCGTGTCGTGGAACATCGAGTTCATTTTTTATTCGTATAAGGTTTCAAGATTTATTTTAGACAAAGAAATTAACGAATATACAATTTCAAACAGGTCACATGTCTCAATATTTAAAGGTTTCAAAAAACGATAAAACTAATAATTATTTCACCAGGAAGTATAATAGGTAGGTACTGATAAAAAGAAATATATATGTTTCTTTTTAGGGCTAATTAGCAATCGAAAGTTACAGAAATATTTCGATGGTAACGTTATTGTAAGTTGATTTAGGTATTTTAAATATATGTGCTTGACGAACATAATAGGTACCTAGGTCACATTGATATGAATACACATATTTCCTAAAATATGTGTGATGTGCCCTTTGCTATTTAAATATAAAGTTACCGATTACTTATGTAATCCTCTATTTTAAATACACCTACTACTTCATAACCTAGCTTTAACAAGATAGGTATTTAAAGATACACCCAAGATCCACAGGTAATGCCTATTACTTATGTAATCCTTTTATACTTACGTTATTAGCAACATAATAATGTTACAGCAGTAAATTAGGTTTTTAATACATACTTAGTACTGCTTGCAGCAACGGTAAATTAATAGGAAAAAAATAAATAAGAAATGTCTATCGCTCTATAATGATATTCATATAACAACACAGAAGGTAAGTACTTACAATACAGAAAAACAATTATTTGATTACCTTACCTACCCGCCATTAACAAAGGTATCACAGGCCATGGGTAACGATAGGTTTTTTTTTCTTCTTAATGTGTATCTTTATAGGTACACAGTTGGTATAAAAATTATAGATATTGAACTGTTGTTAATACTATTCCGATATCCATAAATTTATGTGCACGAATGTACATCTCCTAAACAGCTCAATACCATTGACAACTTAATTTGGTCGGATTATACGCGGAGATTTAGTATGGAAAAGTAATGAAAGCTAATTTCTCTTATAATACACCACTTAGGAATCTGAATTTTTGGTCACTATAACTTCTTTAGGAGTACAAATGTTTGTATAAAATTGGGAAGATAACACAGAGTTTTTAATAGGGAAATCTTGAAATGAAAATTTAACACCGTGACTACCGCCACCCCACCAATGGCATGGTATATCTCGTAAACTACTAGAGTACTAATTTTGAATTTTGGGTACTAATTTTATCTTGCAGGGTACTAATTCTCTATGTAGGTTTGAGGGAAGCGACTAGCTCCTGAAACCTGGAATCAACATTCAAAGTCGTGGTCCTGCTGAAATAGCGCGCGAAAGTTATCATCGTTGATTTCTCGGTAAATACAAATGTTTCAATTCCGTTTTTTTTACGAAATGAATCACATTTATGGGTACTAATTATTTGTATACTTAGAATAGCTGTAGCATGCTCCCTGTTTCGGCGCCGGTGGTGGTCCTGCTGAAGGGAGCGTGACTACCGCAGGACCACCTTCAAATACGATTTTCTCGAAAACTACTAAGGTACCAATTTTGTTGTTCGAGTACTAATTAGTACCAATTGCGTACTAATTATTTAACAAATATGGAAGCGATTGGCGTTGGTGGTCCTGCGGTAGTCACGGACATAATTTAACGACGTATTGGTGGAGCCAGAGCACTCATCGGCCAAACTAATCTGCTTCAGGGAGGGCAATACTCGCCCTAGAATGATGCGCTTTGTGAGGCAGGCGTTCTCAGGGACTGTTATCACCCTCACCCCTCGGAATATTTCCTGTGTCACAGAGCGTATCGACTTCCTGAAGCAGAAAGTGTATGTGGGCGAACCGTATTCGTAGGTATAAGCGGCGAGTAGAGCGATACACTCAGAATCGCACTTTCCAGAGCGATGAAAAGTGGGTTTATAGGAATTGGGAGCAACCAGACCAAGGTGTGGCTGACAGGTGCCTTCCAGATGATGATGTTGACGTGTTCTTTCTGGCGCAGTATTTGGTCGGTGCCTGTCAGTCACACCGAAGGTGATTTGGCTCGCGAAATCGAGCAAGCCTGCGATCCAATACCAGAAATGGGGGTTATTACCATCTGCCCCCAAGATGTAGCTCGTACAGTCCGTCCGTTGCTTAACTAGAAGTCTCCAGGACCGGACAGGCTGCACAACTTTTGGATCAAATGGTTCCTAAGGTCGCACGCTCGCTTGGCGGCTAAGTACCAGACTGCTTTGGAGTCTGGTTCGTTGCCCCACTTCGTAACGACAGGAGTTACCCACCTGCTCCATAAATTAGGTAGCACCGCGGAAACCAAAAATTATAGGCCAATCACGTGTTTACCGACGGTCTATAAAGTTCTTACGTCCATTTCCAACATCCATTAACATGTCTGACCAAATTGTTGAATCATCGTTATACAGGGGCCAACGTTTATGGTCGATATTTCTCAAACGATTCATGTTAGACATCAAATTTCATATTTCTAAAGTAGAATTAGGGTATTATAATACTATACTCGTATAAGTAGGATACTCCTCCGACCAGCCTATCCATCTGCTCCATTTTGCCATTAAAATGGAGGGACCAAGGATTTTGTTAAATAATTACGTATACATTGAGGTAACTACAATTATTGGACAGTAGATTTACAGTATTAAAAATGTATGTAGGCTGTGAAATCCAAGACTTGGTCCCTCCATCTTGACGGGCACCTTTTCTCCAGCTCGATGTCATTAGATATTTTCCAGAAGGTCCTCCCCAAAAATGTATGTTAGGGGTTGAAGCACTATGCTCAACTTTTTTAGGTTTCATACCATTTTCAGCCATATTCAAAAGGAAATAGTTCATGTTGTTGATAAAATTTTCGCTTTATAGCAACAATGTAGACGTATAGTCACGAATACCTAATCTAGCAGACAAATTCTGATCGATGTTTAACCCCACGAATTTTACCTACCTGATAGTGCTATTTGTTCGAAAGTATTTTTGACTTATTGAAAGTTTATCGTATAGTTATTATTTATAACCTTAACACAACAAGTAGGTATGAGTGGCAGATAGATGCCATAGAATGCCTAGCCAAACACGTTCAAGACTTTCTGGAGAACTGGGGAGTCTGGAATGCAGAACACAACAATACCGGATTCTTAAATTTCTTAAGTGCGCGATTTTAATCCAGTAGGTACCAATCACAGCCTATACAGGACAGTTGTAGATACCCAGCCTACGTACTACTGCGACTACTAAACAATGAACCGCAACGCAGTTATCTTTTTAGCGAACAATAAGAACTACTTACTGGATGGACTAGGACTTAGGAGTCGTTGTATTGATTTATCAATTTTGTGCCTGAATTTTTCAGTTAAACAGTTATACCTTTGTCCAGAATTATAGAATGCAATTTTCAGAATTTCTCGCTATTTACTAGTTGATTTTAAAATGATATTGTAAGTATGTTCTATCTGAAAAAGAGGCTTCTAGTTCCCCCTTGACCTTTGTTGAAATGACCATTTGGACACAACGGATGAACATTCGCGTACGAAGATAAATTGGTAACGTACGTCCCGTGGGAGCCTTTTTTCAAAACAAACCAAATAAAACAAATATAGGATTATATTCAGTGAAACATTTAAATCCAACATAAAAAACATTGGAGTAATTTCAATGTTTGCACAAGCTGTATACAGACTCGCCTACACAACGGGCTCGAACCTAGTAAGATAGCTCAATTGATGAAACAACTTATTAGTTGTCTATAATCCCATTTGCCACATTTTATTATCGTCGGCACGTATCAGCTACTAAGCCACTATGTTTCTAAGTTCCTTTCAAAATACCTCAAACCATGTTAATGAAATTAGCGCAACCAACACACATTGTTAACATAAAATTAACGAGTTCAATAGTAACATTAGAAAGAAAACAATCTACACGCAGGGACATCGCTTTCACTCATTTAGACAATCTATATGTTATAATCGCTGGAGGCGCGAAATTACCTTCTCCAGGCACGAAATAATAACTAAAAAGGGTATAAATTAAATTAAGCACTACCATTTCAAACCACTAAAAATGTCTTAAAACGTCTAAGGCATCTTTACGAAAACTTATTGTATTTTTTTTTCTTAATTTATTACATCATATATATACATAATTTCGACATAATCATTTATTTAAAACGTAACATATCTCTGGCAGGTCAAGTAAAAAATTAAATAGTAACATTACATAAAGTTATACTTTGAGGAAAAAGTTCTCTTTTACTTGGTATACAACAATAGACAATAAATTGTCAGCAGTTGGGTACTAGCGTTCATTAAGGACCTACGGGCACCCCTTTATTATTCCGTTGAAATTAATTCCAAGAAACGTTCAGGGAAGGTCCGTTTTCCCCAAAATACAACTTTACAATGGATTTTCTCAAAGGAAAGATTCTGATTCAACCAATTATCAAATAGTAACATGTAGACTGCTTCGCTTCAGATCGCTCGGACGCTTTTAGCCAGAATTAACAATAAAGTGCTAACGTTACATCTATTATGTGCAATTAAACCTAGTGTACACTTGAGGCCGCTAAACGCTACGCCATCTCGCTGTTCTATTTATTATACTAATTGATATCGTCTTCGCCTCAAACATACACCCGGGTGTTGGCAATTCGACAATCAATAAAACATTTTAGACTTTAGTATATAATATGCTCCAATAATATCTATTAAAAACAGATTACACATGAAAGTTTTAGCGAGTGTCTTTTAACATTACTTTTATAGAAAAGCACAAACCTACACATGATTGTCGTTTGTTAAGGTATGTGCAGTTGCTATGTACAGGCTTCTCTAATATTTATTATCACAATACGGTCATTGTAGATACAAAAGAATTATTTTCAATCTAATAAAATATTCAAATTCATTTGCCAGTCATGGTTATATAGTTTTTAATTCCCATGATGCAAAACAATGTGAATTTTGAGCATTGTAAGTAGTTTTCAAACATGTCAAGCTAATTTGTTTTTCATGTTACAAAATTAATTAGTTACGGGTATATATATGTAAGCGTTTTTATGTTTCATCACCAAATATATCTATTGTTGAAAATGTTACTAAGAGTTATATTAATTGGCTGTATTTAATACCTTTCAATATTATACTATTCCTACCATGCATTTCATTCAAACTCGTTTACTATGTTCAACATTTATAATAAAATAGTTTTTAACATTACAAGCTTCTGAAAACTTTTGCCGTCATAATGAACGATCAGCAAGCCGATTTTAATATAACTGGTAAATACTTCTTTATATTACACTAGTTTGTTAATATAGTTAATCAAACAAGCGTCAACACACAGAGGCACATTTTATTACTATTCAAATTCATGTCTAAATATTGTTGTCTTGTATACTCCGTGAAAATGCTTTACATTGCCGAATCACCCCAAACGATCGTGCTGCTCGACTGAGCGAGACCGGGACAGTTGGCACAGCCTTCGAGGCAATACTAACTATAATCTCTCTGCCTCGTTCAGCCAACAGCTATCAGTACATTTAACATTAAAAAAACACCTGTGGACATATATCAGTATTTTCGGGAGGCCACGTGGTTCACTCACTGGTTATAACAAGACGTGTCTGACACACGAGGCTTTGATGCGAATCACTGACGGAGCAACAATTCGTATACGTTGCCCGTGCAACCGAAATAAACGCAGGTTCCACGGTACATGCTAACTACTTCGAGGCTAAACTACGTGACCACGCCCATGCATATTGTTTTTAACATTAGTCAAGTCTGGTTTAATTTAATTAATGTCGAGTTAGGTACAACTGAATATTTTCGAAACGAACGTGAGTTTTAAACAAAGTGTAAAACTTACTAATGCCACCGATTAAAGAAAAAATATAACGCTATACATGAAAAAATTGATGGATAATACTCGATTTAGTCACTTTACCGGCAAGACGCCTTCTGCTTCAATGACAACACTAATATAATATACGACGGCCATACAAAGCTAATGTTACAAATTATCATAAAAGCATTTTTCTAGCAGGACTACTCTGTGGCCTGTGTCTATTACACGTTTGTTTAGGGGCAGTTTCCTACATAGAATAAATAGGGCGGTAAAGAAAATCAAATATTGGTGTTAGCGATGCAGATAAGGCTATTTTTTGCGTATCCGGGCGATAGTAACACGGCATAGCGGAGTGCACCTGTTTAACGTAATGTTTATTAGTAATCGAAGAGGTTGAGTAAATTAGAGTGGTCCGGAGTACGAAATTATGAGCTATAATATGTGTATAACTGGGATAGCAGCGTGAGTGTGTGGCACGAGTGTGCGCGCCCGCTGGTGCGGTGTTACTGTCGCTGGACGTGCGTGTCTAGGTAGGTCGCCCCGCAGCGCCAGAGGTGTGTCTCCGTCAAGCGAACCAGAGGGCGCACTTCACGGCTCAGTTGTATATCTTGATCGCCTTCTCTAAGTAGTTGACACGGGACCGCTTGGGCGTCTTGTTGATGTGCTCCAGCCCGAGCCACGGCCGCGCTGTCGCGTCTGGAAGTGACAGATCTAGATTAAATTTTAGCACACATTCTTTTGAGGATTGGATCTATTGTAATCCATAATTTTGAATAACAAGAAAATATTGACTGATCCAAAACAAGTAAACTGTTGTTACAAGTATAATATGATACTCACTCGCGTTACTACTTGGCCTGAAGTCGTAAATGTTTATTGTTGCTCCTTCACTTATGTAGTTAGGTCTGCCATTTGTCACTATAGCGAAATTGTACTGAAACAAATATGAAAACAAAGTTATTAATTATTTTAATTGCTCGAAATGTATAATGACTTCCCAGGGACTCTTCAGATCGAGATTTACTTTACACTTTACTAAGTGTAAAGATAATGGTTTATTTGTAATAAATGGTTTGAGTTTGACTGATCACCTTTTCCCACTCCTTATCGGGTATGTCGAGTTTCTTCTGCAGCCGGTCCTTGACCGCCTGGAAGGGCTCGTTGTGTTTGACGCGCGCGTAGAACGGAACGCCGAACGTCGCGTACACCTGCTTGTGGAAGTGTGCGCACGGCACTATGTACTCGTCCTCCTAGAATAAACAAAACAACATTAATTAACATTTTAAACAAGCTTCTAAATTGGTGCATTTCTTAAAATAGCGAGTACCAAGTCAATGATTTAATTTCCTTAAGGGGGAACCTCCAGGTTGCGCGGGAAATTCAACTGTTCTGACATTTTTTGCAATTTGCAGGTCGGTTGAACAAATTATGATTCGCGACCTTAACAAGTATGTATTTACAGAGTTATAATAATTGAAATCATCAATTCAACCCTCTATATTCATATAATCCTATTGATTGATATTTTCAAAACAACAATAAACTTAGTTCTAAATTCAAGTTATTATACACAAAAAATCTAATAATTGATGGACATGGAAATTAGCACTCGTTTTTATTCGGAAATCCGATGATTCCTGAGGGACATTAAGAAAATAGTTATATTGTAATATCTAATAACGTTTTTTTTTTTTACTAATTACGTCTCTCAACAGAGATGAAGTACGATGTAGTACCTGCAAATTGAGTTCATCTCTAGGAATCTCCTCTATTCTGTAGAGTCTGGGCGGCGATATGGTGACCTGGTCCAGCGTCAGCTCGGGGTCGGGGCCCGGTAATACTTTGTGACACGACACCTCCACGATCCTTAACCTGAACAACGAAACAATTTTATGACGACAACCAATATTACCAAACTTTCATACATAAACTCGGCAAGGATACGCGATCGAATCCTAGTCCATCATGTAACTTGAAAGAACTTTTCCCCCTTCCTTCCTTATTCTGAAACTAATTATCCATTTTCACATTATTGGATGTCAAACATCTGGCGGCTCTCATTGATGGTAAGTGGTGAACACTGAGACAACGCTGAAATGTGCTAACAAACCAGAACAGTATAACGCTGCTTGAGAGCACAGCTAGGTTTGGTAGTAGTATATCTCTGGATAAGCTTCTTTTTATAGAGCTCTACTACAATTACAGTAGCATATACATATATGCAATAAGACCCTCTTTTAGTGCGGTGTGCCTTGTACTGCTTCTTTCGGGCACTGGCCGGCGGGTGCGATCGCTTGAACTGCTAGATTTTGTATAGATTATAAAAATAATAACGAAATTATAAAATGTTTTCTCAGCATGCAAAAAGCAATAAGTCTTATCTTTTGATGTAACTTTTACAGGGTTTCATGATATGGAACCTCATCAAGGTACACGTTTTAAATAGTGATTTAGTGTCATCTTTATGTTTTGTTTTTATCAAGCCAATTATTATAATTCATGTTTCTGTCTTCGCACACCACATCATCAATCTTCATAAAATATTTTGTTTTACGCAACATTTACATTTAGCTATACTCGAAAGGTTTAGGTAGTTAAATAAAGGTAAACAAATCGTAAAAAAGGTTTTTTATAGTTGTCACTTTCTTGTTTAAAAATACGTTACAACAAAATTAAGGTTATTTGCGATGTATACGATAGTTTCCTCTTTTATTAATGAATGTTAAACTTTATTATTTAATCGTAAACTATACTATTTGTACATGTGATTGGATGAGCACAATTGTTTTTGTTAGATTTATAAAATAGTATAATATTTTGTAATCTGTCTATTGTAAAGAGCCCAAAAAGACAGGTTCCCTAAACCTTTTAGAAAATACAACGCATTAGATAACGTTGCTAAATTGAAGAGTACACCTGTGACGTAGTATGGCAACTGAAGTAGCAGGTATTACGTTTAGTCGGTTAATCAGATGCCTTATAAGTTGTGGATGAATTAGAAAAAAGTTAAGTATATGGTGTCACGGTATTGCGGCTGCCACCATACCATTGTGAGCACAATTCAATTGAGTTAATATGGGCTCAAGTTAAAGGGTTTGTAGCCGAGAAAAATAAAACTTTTAAAATGTCTGACCTAACCATCCGTTTGCCAGAGGCTTTAGCATTCGCTATAGCATTAGCTAAAGGGAAAAAAAAAACAATTCTCAGCAGTCACATTAGTGACTGCTGAGAATTGGAAAAGTTGCGAGGGTCATGTAATAAAAGAAGAACAGAAAATGTTTAAATTAGACAAAATAATTGATAATACCACTGAACGCTTTATTATTGATGTCACAGATAGTTCCTCAAATTCAAATTCAGAAAAGAGCCTATTATTAAGGGACTCAAATAATATGATTTTAACATTTGAAATAAAAGGTTTAACATCTATGAGTCACGTGGTTTTTTTTTATTTACCTTTATTTAACTACCTAAACCTTTCGAGTATAGATTTACAGAGGTTTAAGAAGGTTAAAAAGTACTGCAACCTCGCGTTAATAAAGAAAACTATGTCACTCACGTTCCAGAACCGTCGGGTGACATTTCAACGACTTTAGCTGCCTCTTGTAAGATGTCTGACACCTTACCACCTTTGTTTGGATATAAAATTAATTCCTTATCTTCTTTATAATTTGGCCCAACCTGAAAGAAAAACATTTTTTGTTTAATTACTGCAAATAGTTGTGAGGTATGACATACTTCTTTATAGCACACTTTTATCACGCATCAATTCGAAACTGCCATCTGAAATTGGCAGTTCTGGGATTTATCGGCGTAACTGTATATTCGATGCATAAAATTCTCGAATCGCGTATTACGAAACCCAAGAGGAGAGACAAAGCAGACCATCTCCTAATTTATCTACCACAAAGCATGAAACTAAATGATTATTATAGTTCAGACCAGTAAAGTTATTGAACAAACCAACCAACACTATATAATATAATGTATCTATAAAAAGTAATAATATCAAGTTTCTCTTACCCATAAACATTTAAACTGTTTCTTGTTATCCAATTCATTAACTTTAATAGATAATATCTGGTAGAACAACTTCTTAGGGCACTTTGGTTTACAGTACACTAGCAAATCTTTAAGTATTCCATCGTAAGAGTATCTGAGTGGCAAGCCTGGGGTATCCTTGTAGCTGCAACAAATTTAACAATAGTTGATCACACCAAGTCGCTTTTGTAGTAATATTCAGTTCTTATATACCAAACCTTATTTATTGTTTAGTACTTGCTAAACTGGTTACAAGTATGTTTGTAATATTAATCACGAAATTAAGACAATATTTTGACAGAGCCCATTGTTATACCCTTCTTAAGAAAGCCCGGGTTTTAAAAGCCACCACTAAGAAAAATGTTGGCATCTCCGGTTGCCTTACTATGACGTGCTAATACCACCATGGTTCCATTGTGAAAAAGGGATAGTGCTATCGGTCATATATAGCTCCGTCTCGCTTTCACGCTGGAACAATGATGGCTTTAACACGTCATAGTACAGCCATTGGATGTGCTTGTTCCATCGAAAACCTCTTTGATCGGTTTCTATAAGGCGGGATTTATTCACCATGCTTGGTTTTTAAACTAACATAACTCTATGGCAGGATATATTGCTAGTAATATCTCAAAATACTAACTTTTGACACTTGAAGAACTGTATTAAGTAGGGGTCGACGTTGAGCCTCTGTCCCACTGCCCTCGCCATCTGGTCGTAACGCATCTGCATCGACAGCTCCATTGTGAATCTGTGCAAACATAGGAAATAATGTTAATATTGTTGAACTGTGAACTGTCATCCTGAAAGTTATGGTGCTTCTACACGGCGCCGGTAACATGAACATATTGAGGCACTTGCACAGGTTAAATGCATTGTGTATAAACGATGGCGACAAAATGTATGCGGGTCCAGTGATTTACGCACCGTGCATGTAACAAGCGCGGGGGTAGCTTGTGCATGTAGCTCACGCAAGCGAAATGATCGAGTTATTTGCATGATGTAGAAGCACCATTAATGTTTATCACAACACCTAACATACGCTAGCTAATCTATAGAATGCTTCCAACATGGCCTAACTTGGTTAAACATGATGACAAATTCTTTAAAATTAATTTGATACACTAATAATACTAATACCATACTACTGTATTTGTTACCAACAATAAGCTAACGCTACCGCAACAAATATTTTACAAGCATAATAAAGAAGAAGAATCCTAGAGGTAAAATAATTTAAAATAAAAAAAACAGTAAATATTTGATACACTGCCTTATTCCTTGTTAGACAAAAAATTCGAATCCCTGCGCTGGGGCTACCGTAAATGGTATCTAGTCCTATAGTGGTTCTCATTGACACCGTTACTATACCGACGATTAAGAAAAACTTGGAATTTATGGATTTTGCAGCATTAATCGACTACAAATGGGATGCGTCACATATCATATTAAGTTATTTCGTATAATTTCATTTCAATATACCAACTGTTGATATAATTTCTTTACATATAACATTTATATACTCTAAAACTTATTTCGTATAACGTTATTGGATATAACGTTTATTTAATCGAAAATCATTAGGTCTATCGTTTAAAATATATATTGATACCATCATTATAGTTAACATCCCGATTCAGAGCAATCTGACTCCGATAGGTTAGTTTAGAAGTCAGATTCCCTCTACTGTTGGTGAACCATGTGAGTTAGGTTAGGTTAGAACAGTGACCATTAACGCGCGAAGGCGAGCGAGCGAAGCGAGCGTGCCGTGGCAACGGCCGTCGAGCGCCAGATCCCCTCTATTATGAGACTAAATAGGTTTTATGGCTAATGAATGGTATATATAATGATTTTATATTTAATGTATGCTATGCTTAAAAAAATATTTATTTTTAAATTATATCAATCGTTTATTACATTAACTGATCATTATATTAAGTATAGATTCAGTTGTTATATCTTGTAAATATTAGAGATTTTGTAATTATATCATATATGACTACCCCTACAAATGATATATATGCAAAAATTAACCTCCCATCAACTGAGCTCAAGTTAGATAAACATTACTTACACGTGCACTTGTCGTTTGACAGTTGTGCGACAGTGACAGGAATAATGATAAGCGAAATTTGTGCTAAGTAACGTTTACCAATTTCGGCCTGAAAGCCTAATTATCAGTGATCGGAGTAGGTAGATTGATTTTTAGTACTTGTATCATAAATGCACACAGAAAGAATAACATGGATAAGCCATTTTTCCGGAAAGTAATTCCGGTATTTCCGGATTTAGTATTTCCGGCGGGCGTACGCATTGTTCTGATAACCGGTTATTGTACCACCCATGATCCTTTGTTCTGATTGGTCGTTGGGTTTTGTCAAATCGTGACAAAAAAAAAAATAGGAAGAATAATAAAGAATAAAATTGCTCATTTTATTACAATTCCTACCTTTTTTTTGAGGATGGCAAATCATCAAATGACTCCTTCCACTCTGGCAGAATACAATTCCTACATAAGTTCCGGTTTTTTTTTTAATAATCCACCAATTCCGGAGGAATGTCCATAGTAATATATACGTTTCGGATCAATGACCCCAGTTCAATCTACCTACTCCGATCACTGCTAATTATATCCTTAACCACTAAACTATCAAATCTCATGAAAAGGAAACATAAAGGTACACAAAAATCTTACCCAGGATCGTTAGGAACGGTCTTATCCACAAACTGCACCTCGACCTTGTAGAATATGTACTTGAAGTAGTCCTGGCAGGTTGGCAGCTCCAGATCCTCGTGTCGATGGTCAGCGCGCTCGAACACGATGATATCGCCGTCCATCAGCTCGTCCAATACCTGGCCGCGTGCACACGACTCAACCCGAGGGTAGCCCGCCTTATGCCCTCCCTCCATAGTTTGTGGCGTATACCAAAATGCGTGGATATGTGATCGTGTCATGTGACGATTTAGTGTTTTGTTTCGTTCATGACGCGGTAAGTACGTACTTAATTTAAAATGCGAGAATTGAAAATTGATGTACTAAAAAGTATGTTTTCATATTGCAAATACAATTTTTATGCTCGTTAAATTAAGAGTTAGAAAACTGTTATTTACCCACGCTTTTTGAAACTTTCGCGTGATGAATAGTTATATTAATTGTGTAAAATTACATTGTGAACTTATTATATGCAAAATCTCTAACAATGGATATTCAAAGTGAAAAGTTAAACCGAGCAAGCTTGAAAATTGTGTCGTTAATCTCATTCTGGGCTCAAACCAATAAAATGACGATACTACAATCTACGGATCTAGATAAATCGGTATTTGTTGTTTTGGGCTCAGTAAGAGATGAGTAAATTCCATTTTCAGGCTTCCTTAGGTTCGATAGACACTATGTATATTCTTGATATATGGACGCATGTTCGTATACGAAACAATCCTATGGAGAGGTGACGTAAGTGGTGATACAAGTAACTCAGCATATTAAAGCATCGTGTAGCTTGTGATCATAATTGATGGGTCACTCAAGTGCCTTAAGACCTAGCTCCCAAAACAAAAATCTGACGGGCGTGACATTTCAACTGAAGTTTTCTTAGCGTAAGTGTTCGTGTTCTTAAAGGATCTCTAGATCACAGAATATACAAAAGGTCGGTTCAATACAACAAGCGAACAAAGGCGCAAGCGCACATATACTATGCTTACGGGGATCTCAATCTATCTCAACCTAATGCCAGTTGCGAGTGCAATTGTACTCGCTGTACGTAAAGCGTCTTCGTTCGTCTCTGTGTGCGTGCGTGCATTTTCGCTCATTGTATGGAGCAGACATTTTGTACTATTGTGTCTAGACAGAAGCGCGCGCCAGCTTGCAATGTTGTGGGAACTACGCCTAAAAGTAATTAAGAAAGCTTTGTATGTTAGAATGATATAAAACTATATAAGGATGAGGAGAAGCTAATAAATATAATATAATAAATAACATAGCACTGTTCAGAAAGTAAAAATTATACGAAAAATATTCATAATAACAACACAAAAAGTGCCCGTTGTCGGAGTTTTTCGTAAGAAAGTTAGCCAGATATTTACGGGAATTTCGTACATAAAATGTATAAGTCGTGACCTTCAAGCAAGCGTTATGGCATCGTGATTTGAATAATATTTTTATGTACGAATGCCAGAGTTATAAGCAAGTTTGCCTGTTTAGCTACTACGCTGACGTCATCGAAATAAGAATAATACGTCTCAAGCGAGGAATTATTTCCGGAAGAGGAAAGAATTAGGAGGAAAAGTTACTGTTTTAACAAAACAATAACATTGTGTTTGAAAATAAGTTTGCAAGTTAAAATAAGAAAAAAAAATAAGTTTGTTGTGTGAGTAAGTTTGTTTGAACTTAGACGACAATTTACAATGCTAAGCGTATTTTTTGTGACGAAAAATAAATGTAAAATGCTATATTACAGTCTGAACAGTACTATTCAAAGATTCGTTACATGATTATAAATAATTACTAATAAATACTATACCTGAGCCAGCAATACCTGAATGTGGGATCAAACTAGAACTAAAATCGATCATAACATTACACTATTCCTAACCAAGTTTCAAAGATATATAATAAGTATAATTGTACATAGAATTACAAACTTTCGGGGCATATATTGTTTATTAGTCACATACACATATAGATACGTCGTAATATAGTTTATATAGGAGATAGAAGAGTCATCTAAATACATAGTTACTTGGGAAAATATTTGTGTAGTAAAAGCTTATGTCTAGTGAATAGTTTGTTGGGATAAAACTGATAAATAATACCTTTTCGAGAGGCTCGCTGTAGTTGTTGATCTTCTCAACAAAGTCAGGTTTGATCTCTTCGTATAAGACGAGCGGAGTGTCGGGCGGGAAACCTAGGAAAATACATAATTTAATTATAAATAAGTTACCAAATTATTAGCACGGCAAACACTTTCAATGGGAAGTGGTTAGGTACTGCCGTCTGTGGACACCCCTATAACATCAATGAGTTTGCCGGATCGATATTTTTTTTAAAGACGAAGTTTCGTCTCTTGAGCCTCCTTATGTAATTATTGTAATCTGGTTCAAATAGCTATTATATACAAAATATTATAAATGTAGAGCAGTGGTGGCCCAGTGGTATCGGCCCCGACTTACGACTTGTAGGTCGTGGGTTCGAACCCAGGCAGGCGCTTTACTTTGTGTAAATAATATCATCACCACTGCTCACAAAACGGTTAAGGAAATTATCGTGAGGAAACCGGCATGTCCTAGAACCAAAACTTCGAAGACATGTGATATCTACCAACCCGCACTGGGCCCGCGTGGTAGAATACAGCCCATTCCCTCTCAAAGAGAGGAGGCCTAAGTCCCAGCAGTGGGAACATTAAAGGCTGTTTATGCATGTTATGCATTATAAATGTTAGCCATTCATTATCAGGCACGTGCATAGATCATTATCGGTATAGCTTAAAACGTGTTTCATTTATAGGCATAATAGATGGAAATATATTAATAACCTTCGGTTCGATTACAAAATTGAATAAAAATGAATAATTCATGACCTTAGGTCATCGAACTAACAGACCTGTATGATGTTGATTGTATCGACAGAATCAGATTTCAGTGATGAGGGCGATATTATAGCCAGCAAACTTGAATTATCATGACGCCGATTGGGCCGGCAAATCACTGATTTGTAGGGGATCGCGCCCCCGCGTCACTTACGTTCTTCAAATGATACCGTATTATTGTTTTACGTCCATGCTCAATTTATTTGCCAGCCGCCGTACTTTGCTTCATTTGTAACATGAGGTGTGCCAGTTTAGAATCTAGACTACATGCATAAAAGGCGCGACGAGTAAGGGATTATGTCAAGACGGCTGCGCTATTTTTAAAAGCGACAACATACTGCAATCAGAATCTAGTCATGGTTTTTCTCTTAGCGTGTCGATGGCAAAAATATCACGAAAAAATATATACAAGGCCAAATTAAATTAGTTAGAGAAACTCAGCGGACGTGATGTGTACGATACCTAAACACGATAAAATAAACAAGAAAATTATTTGATGGTTTTTTTGTGGGGTCACCGATTGCAGTTAGTGTAGTCACTTGAAATATAAGATCAAAAATCAGTTTTTTTTTGTGTAAACTTCACAGACGTGATGGGTATCAATATCTCAACACGATAAAACAAAACTTTCTCAACTCATACTTCATGTAACAACACAACAAGCGGTTGTAGAACCCCAAAAAACACTTATCTTTTTGTTTGCAGTTTCGCTAGCTAATTTAATTAGACCCTGTATAGTTTTTTAAATGTGTTAGCCCCAAATTTCAGCAACACGAATACATATAGTCATGGTGATAACCAGAGTACTCTCACGCCGATCGATCATCATAAGCTCCTACATTAAATGTCGTTTACTGGCTGATGTTAATACCGCAAAAAGAAGAAGCTTATACACTGTGTGAAAAAAGCTGTGAATAAAACAATATATGATGAAGATCATAAGTAATTAACTAATTACCTGCACGCTTGTTCAGTATCGGAATAAGATCAGCGGGCTTGCTAGCAATCGGCAAGTAGTGATGTCCACAATAATGGATCCGCTTCTGTTTGGGGTCATAGAACTTGAAGAACAGCACTACGTCATTCTCCTTGTCGAAGTTCGGGAGCGCACTGAAGCCTGAGTCTGGGGGTAACATCTCCAGGAATATGTTCCAAGGGTTCATGTTCTCGGAAACGTCGGCCACAGTCTTGTGCTGGTCGTTGAGGATGTCTAGGCAAGTCGGCCTACATGTCTGTTGGGAGATTATAGAATGTCAATACATAAATTCTTATGATTTGCCGGTCAGTAACTGCTTTTTGATACAGAAAAGATGATAGGTATGAATTCCAATTTCAGGCTTTATGGCTTTATACCTTAGGCTTTTATTAAGCTATTGCCCGCGACTTCGACCGCGTGGATGTCGGAAAATATCCCACGGGAACATACAGCCGAGATTATAAAACTACCACACCAGTAGAATATTTTAATGTGTTAATCCAGGTTATAAAACTGTGTGCCAAATTTCATCCAAATCCGTTCAAACGAATTTGCGCCAATCCAGAACATTCATCCAGCCAAACGGACAAAAATTGTACGTTAATCTTTTATTATAGCTATAGATAATGCTAGACTATTCCAATGTCCTTACAATTAGGCTTATGTTACCCATTTATTTCACAAGATTCCAAATAAAGAGATATGTTGTAGCTATGCTGCTATTAGTTAGAGACCTCAGCTAAACAATATGGCGAGCAGTCGGCTGTTGGTCGTCCTACCAAGGAGTATCGTGTTTACCAAGTGGATGTGGAGGTATGGGCAGTCGCTTCATAAAAAACATTGCTTAGAAAAGACTAGGCATATGATGAAGTACGTCATCTCACCTGATTAGAACGTGCACTGAAAGGCCACGGCCTCAGCTGTTTGAGAGGGTACTTGAAGTTCTCTGCCAGCATCTCCATGAGCTCGGCAACTGTGGCCTGCTTCCGAACGCGGAACACGCGGTAGTGCGCGCGCTCCGGGTCGTAAAGGTCATTGCCCTGGTGACCGTCGAAGGCCTCTTCTAATACCACGTTAACGTTCATGTAGAGGTGAGCTTCGTTGCGTTCTTTGCGACGGATCTGTTGAAGTATTCAAATAATTATAATATAATATTAGGTCTTTACCTATGAAATTGCCGTTCTGCAGTACTGGCCATTTCAAATCAAAATAATTTTTGTTTGGCTAAGAATTCTAATTTCAAATTAATTTTATTTTAAAAACATGGATTTTTTTTTCTAAAAGTAGTCATTTCTTTATTGATTAGTGTTACATTTTCATCGCATTTCAATCTTTTTCGTCATCATGGATACGTTAAAAATTCGAGTAATTATGGAATATGAGTACCGTCGTGGCAGCAACGCGGCACAAGCGGCACGCAACATCAACGACGTTTACGGAGCTAACACTACAAACCAACGCACCACCTGTTATTGGTTTGCTCGCTTCCGTTCTGGAAATTTCGACCTGAAAAATGAACCTCGCGGTCGTCCGAAGACTTTGGTCGACAATGACGAATTAAAGGCGATTGTGGAAGCTGATGATACACAATCTACGGCTGAATTAGCAGCAGCTTTCGACGTTAGCGTCAAAACAATATTGGTCCATTTGCGTCAAATTGGCAAGGTAAAAAAGCTTGACAAATGGGGGCCCCACGAACTCAATGATCGCCAGCGCGAAGTACGCGTCGAGACGTGCCTTGCACTGCTCAACAGACACACAAATGAAGGAATTTTGAACCGCATTGTTACCTGCGATGAAAAATGGATTCTGTTTGATAACCGTAAGCGCTCAGCAAGTTGGTTGGATCCTGGTTCAGCACCTAAACAATGCCCTAAACGAAAACTTACCCCTAGAAAAGTGATGGTCACTGTTTGGTGGTCTAGCGCCGGTGTGATTCATCACAGCTTCTTACCAAACGGGGTGAGCATTACTGCAGATGTGTACTGTGAAGAACTGAACACAATGATGGAGAAGCTGGCGCATCTCCAACCAGCATTGGTCAATCGCTCGTCTCCGCTGCTCCTGCACGACAACGCGCGACCTCATACTGCACAGCAGACGGTCTCCAAGTTGCAAGAACTGGGGTTGGAAGCTCTCCGTCATCCGCCCTACTCACCAGACCTTGCGCCTACAGACTACTACTTTTTCCAGAATTTGGATAACTTCTTGGCGGGAAAAAAAATTAATACCCGAGAGGCAGTACAAAATGCCTTTGAAGAATTTGTTGCCTCCCGTCCAGCTGATTTCTTTAAGAAGGGCATCAATAAACTGCCACTGCGATGGCAAAGATGCATTGATTGCATGGGTGATTACTTCGATTAATACAAATAAAAAATTCATGAAAAAAATTCGTTTAAATTTTTTCATACAAAACGGCAATTTCATAGGTAAAGACCTATTATAACGGGTGTAAAAAGACGCTTAACGAAGCCGAGTCACTTCAACTCCCCGCCATTTCGATAATCTTTTCGCACACCTAGGAACCTTCTGGTTACGGCGATATTGAAGGTTAAAGTTTCAACCTGTTTTTTATGAACACAATTTTCAAATGTTAACTTTAAATACCCCCACAACTCCTGTACCGATGCGTGCACCCATAAGCACAATGTGTCTTGTGCGTTAAATTGCGCGTTGCCATAAACAGCGATTTTTCACACAAAAAAGTCGTTTACCAGAAATATTTTTTCCCTTATCAATAATGTTACTTAGTTTCATGTACAGAATTCGTAGAAAACGGCTATGTGACGGATCTACGTTATGGTCGGAGCTTAAAAATATTAGACATATAGGTAAGACGAAACGACATAACTTTACTATACTTCGGTGATATGTCATCTAAGAAGAGTCAATTAAAACTATTGGTGACCTCTGGCGTCAGGTTAAAGTTTACAAGAAAATTTTGAAGATGTACTGAGCAGTTGAAAGATACAGCAGTACATTCTCATAGCAAGTACAGTCCGACTCAAACTTTATGGCGGCTCGGAACATGAGGCGAGTCGCTGCGCAGTAACCAATCCACGTGTCAGCGGGGGTGAGGGGTGAGGTACTGCGCAGTGAGTAGCGCAATTCAGAGCCGCTATACTGTTTGAATCGGGTTATACGCTATATGCCGCCGTTGACATTTATAGTAAACTTCACCCTAACGCTCGATAAAACTCTGTTAGTAACTTACAGTTTCAATTCTCTTTTCTTCAGCGAGCCTTTCGCTCAGTTCTGTAGGAATGTCAGCCTGAGTGACCTCTTGCAAGACAGTCTTCAACTGTGAATCCCTAGAAATCACAAATCATCATGAATTTTATTACAGGGTGTCACACTTCATTCCTTTTTTCCTTATTATGTAATGTTAGTTTAATAACAATTATTATAAACTATTATTCACAACACATTCAGTCCTTGTAGTAAGTTATTTGACCAGAAACTAACACGTCGGGTTTTTTTTGGGATGAAGAGCAAGGTGGTAGAAGTAGTCGTGAAAACGTAGTTTAGCGGCGCTTTTTCTCTGCCATAGTGTAGGAGCCGCTAAGTAAAGCATCTTTGTCGTTGACGGGACTATTGGGACTGAACAAATACTCATCGATCAATGGAGAAGAAACTTGTCAAATTAGTAAGATTGTTCACGTAGATGGTGCTAAATGTTTGTTACTTTCTTTCTGCTACTATATACAGCTCCTTGTTAAACAACGAAGGCGCAAAGTACTTTTCTTGTCGCCGATTGGTTTCTTGTCATTCAAGATTACTTTGGACAAGTGATAAACACTCAGTGTTCTATCGTGGCCAAGCTTCCAGGACACAACCCCATTTGCGACACATGTCGCGTTGTCTATGTAAGATTGTATTTCTTTAGGCAACCAACAGCGATACACATAGTATGTTACAGAGTATATTTATTACATTATTGTATTGCAATAGCAAATAAAAGGTTTCCCTGTATAAATAGGATAAGAATAAAACTTGCGAACGGACTACTAAGTAATAATTCAATTCAAAAGGTGCAATTTTAGGTATATTAGTTAAAGTTAAAAATTTTAAAGGACTCATAACTCACCTTATGTAGACCAACATGTAGGCGTTGGTGCAATGGCGCACGGTCAACGCCATGTCCTCGTCATGTCCACCGTAGTTGTACTCGATGGCCTCCTGCTTCGTGCAGCGGGAAACTACATCATCGTCGAACTTGCACCACTAAACAACAAGAGTTATAATCAGCCTATAATGTTCCCACTGCCGGGAGACAGGACTCCAGAGAGGACTCTGTGAGAGGGAGCGGGCCATAATCCAACACGCGGGCCCAGTGCTGGTTGAGGATGCCACATGTCTTCGAAATTTTGGTTCTAGGACTTGCCGGTTTCCTCACGATGTTTTCCTTCACCTCTTTAGAGCAGTGGTGATGAAATAAATTACAAGAAGTAATTTGCCTGTCTGGGTTCGAAACCACGGCCTACGTAAGTCGGGGGCGTTCAGTGATAACGCCCCCGACTTACGTAGGCCGTGGCCAAGGGTCAAACCAGTGATGTTTGCACTGCTCCAACAAGAGTATTTATTAGAAACTAACTGACCCTACAGGCGTTGTCTTGTCAAAATTTCATTATGTTCTTGAGTTAATACAAAAATCCCATTAAAAACTCTTCCAATTTTTCTTTACATTTTAAAACAAAAAGCAGCCGAATCGGTCCTGCCATACTCAAGTGATGCACTTACCAACAAACAGCATTCTATTTTTATTTATACAGGGTTTTTGGCGCATGGACCGAAACAATTTTTTGGGGGAGTGGAAGGGTTATTTGAGAGTTTTCATCCAAAGACCCCATGTCCTAAGTTTCACGGTTATTGAGATAGGATTTTTTTCCCAAAATTACCCGAAATCCCGCCTTTAAATCGTCATTACTTTATTGTTTATAGTTGTAATTGCACGAAATAACTTTTATTGTTTTCTGCAATATATTTTTATTCTAAATAAATCACTATTTGATACAATTGATCTGTAAAAAAATACTTATGTACTTGCAAAGTCAACTTTGTTTTTAAATGTGTGAAAAATTACTACTTCTAAATTCAGTATTAAAAAAACTAACATCCATTTTAAACTAAGTTTTATTTAAAAAAACATCTTTAGCTTATTTATGGATATAAGCTAAATAACTTTTTAAAATAAAACTACGTAGTATGACAGACAGTATGCTACATGTCATAGAAATCACTAATTATGTTGTAAAAATAAGGGATACTAGTTTGCCACTGCCGAATTACACACAACAATGGAATCGTAAGAAGGTAAAAAGTTTGTCTCTTTCTTGCGCATGATTCTTGTCTTTGTCTAACATTGGTTGTATTGTAAGTTAGGGGTGTGACAAGTTTGTCCAGGTTTAGTCGAGGTCTGAGTATCTCAGCTGTTGAAAATGCCCGTGAATTTCACAAAGTTTCCTTTTTTCATTGAGTTTCGTTGGTTAAATCTTGTTATTGTTATTTCTTGTTATGTTTTCCTGTTGTGTTTTCTTGTTGTGTTTGTCTTCGCTGCTGATGTTAAAATGCCTAACTTCAGTAACGAAGAGTATGTTACTTGCGAATGGCAGTGCTAACTGCAATGCGCGCGAAGCACGTAGAATTTATCAGGGGCGATATCCTGATCGACGTGTACCACACCACGAAACCATCTCTACAACTTATCGACGTTTGAGAGAGCAAGGAAACCTACATTATCAAGAACCTCGAGTGAGTGCCAGTCAACATAATGTAACCGTAGATGAGATGATACTTGGAGCTTTTGATGAGAATCCTACATCAAGCATACGAATTATTGCTGCAGAACTTAACAGTATGGAAGGTCTGGGCGGTTCTTCGGGCAGGTGGGACTCGTGCATTTCATTACACCCCTGTTCAAGGTAAATAGCACACTACTTAATTTTTTATGTAACGAAAAACCCGTTAAAACCGATTTAAATGTTCAATGAGAGGGGTTTGTACAGATCATTTCGTCAAGTAAAATACTAAAGTTCATTTTTATTTTATTCTGTTCCAAAAATTATTTATTAACTATCTGCGCCCCGCGGTTTCACCCGCATAAGTCTCGATCTCGTATGAATATTGGGATAAAAAGTCCTATGTCCTAACCCAGGTCATGGTCTACCCATGTGCCACATTTCATTCAAATCCGTTCAGCCGTTTTGGCGTGAAAACGTAACAAACAAACAAACAAATTCACATTTGCTTTTTCATATTAGTTAGGATATTTGACCGTTTGTCTAGCTTCGTTTTCAGAAAAACAAAACTATCTTTTGAGCTACTGTTAGAATCTCATGTTTTTTTGTTTTTTTGTTTTATGTCTCGAAGATGTGATAACGCTAGGCGGCTAGATTTCTGCAGATTTATACTTCATACGGACGTCGACGATGGCAACTTTTTGAAAAGAATTTTGTTGACCGACGAATCCAATTTTAGCCATGAGGGAATAGTGAATCTCCACAATTTTCACCACTGGAGCAAAAAGGACCAAAATCCTCGGGTTCTTGTTCTTCGTGTCGCGGGCACAACTTTTTTCAAATTTTGTTGGCTCAAAAATGAAAATCTATCTCATCCTTAACCTTTTAACCGCCTACGTCGGATTAATCCGACAAATATTTTCTGGCCCATTTCGCCAGAGTCGTATATTTCCGACCAAAATATCACTGCTCGTTTAATCAGCTTTTTTTATTTAATTACGCTGTATTCTATCAAAATTATGTTTATATTAGGTAAATAGTTAACTAAGTAATCATTTACAGTTTAATACACTTTAGTCTCTTAATTAGAAGTCCTAAAAATAAAGTCCAAAGTTAGATGAATTACTAACATTATTTTTAGAAAATTGTATTGATGTGCAACGCCCATGACGACAAAATCCGACATGAGGGACGGGACATATGCCAAGATTTACTGATACAAAAATAAACATAAATCAAAATATTTCTCTTTGCAATTGCTGTATTTGTTTTAAAGTTAATTAGTCAGTATATGACTAATTAACTTTAAAACAAATACAGCAATTGTTAATAAAACATGTTTTTACAAATATTTGTGAGTATTTCATTTAATTCCTTTGAAATTAAGTAAACTTACTTGTGAAATGTCAGCAACTGAGTTGATGGTTCCCATCCCTAGCCTACATCTTCCGAAACTTACTTTGTTAGTACGCCCAGCGCCACGGTCTGATAAAGACGACCGCTTCGTACGTCATAAACGAGTGCCGACTTCTGGAATTTTCCATCAGTGTTGTGTGTTTCTATCAGTTTTACGTTCGTGTGTCGATAAATGTGTATTGAAATTTATCATGACCACTCATTAAATATTTATTTTTAAAGACTTTTGTTTGTATTTCATAAAACCAGTGAATAAAACTAAATTGTGATTTCAGACTGTTGTATTATTTATTATAGAAACTTGATTCTATAATAAATAAGTACCTACATATTTACTTTCCATTTCGAAAAAAGACGGCATTAAACACATTAAATACAGTGAAAAATTCTGCCGTTTAGATACCTACGGTAAAAAACGTTGACTGAAGTAGTTGAGAAACACGGGAGTAGACAAAAATAGAAGGAAGAAAACCAGGAGTTGTTTTTGTTTCTTTGGTACTTATTTACACTGGTATTTCTTACTAGTGGATAATGTTAAATAAAACAAATATCAAAATATTTACTCAGTTGTTATTTATATAAAACGAAATATCGACATCGAAAAATTGTAGGTATTGCACATCCCTCTTTGTTGTAGGTATTTATTTTTCGATTCAATGTGTCGGGCGCTGGGGGCACGACAACTGACATAAAGTCGGGCGGTTAAAAGGTTAAAATCATCGCGTTAAAAGGCCGAGTTCGTTTCAAAGAAAATTTAATGTTAACGTTTGGGCTGCTGTTATTGGACGCAATTTCATCGGCCCATATTTTTTGGCAGAAAGGATAACTGGAAACATTTATTTAGATTTTTTTAATCAATTAGCTACCCGAACTCGTGATGCCAGTTTTGGAAGAAGGTGCGCCAATGGTTTTTCAAAATGACGCCTGTCTATACTATATACTACCAACTGGCCGTGCGGAGAGCATTTATATAATTCCTTTCCAAACTCATGGATTGGTAGAGACGGCCCCATTCCTTGGCTCGCATGGTCCCCAGACCTGACGCCTCTGGATTTCCGGATTTACCAGACAGAGGTGCCCACTAGGGAACTTCTTATTGAACATATAACCGGCGCGTTTGAAATAATGAGAGAAGAAATGCGACTACGTACAACGACCGTTGAAATAAGAAACAGATGTCGAGAATGCATACGAAATGTAGGATGTCATTTCGAACAAGATTTGTAACTTTAGTTAATAAAAACATTATAACCTTAATAAGTCTTTTCTTAACCCCGACTCTTCTAACTAGTATTTTGACTACGTAATGAATTGTTTTCTATGACATGTAGCATACCCTTAGAAAGGGTATAAGCTAAAGAACTTTTTAAAATAAAACTAAGTTCAAAATAGCTTTTAGTTTTTTTTTATAATGAATTTAGAAGTTGTAATTTTTCACACATTTAAAAACAAAATTGACTTTGGAAGCACATAAGTATTTTTTTACAGATCAATTGTACCAAATAATGATTTATTTAGAATAAAAATACATTGCAGAATACAATAAAAGTTATTTCGTGCAGTTATAACCATAAAAATACATTCAAAAAAAGTAATGACGATTTAAAAGCGAGATTCCGGGTAATTTTGGGAAATAAACTAAAAAAACCATTGCTTAATAACCGTGACACTTAGGACATGGGGTCTTTTGGTGAACCCTCGCTAATGACCCTCCCAACCCCCCAAAAAATTGTGTCGGTCCATGCGCCAAACAGCCTGTATAGAAGATAGAACAACTACATACTTCCAGCTCCTTTTTGATTGTGTCAATTAAACAAGAAGGCAGGTACCTTCAGCTCAGCTGTCTCTTGTCACTTTTCAGTGCACAGACTAAAATGGCAAATAGCTACTTACTGTTCCTGGTTTTAAAGCTGTCTGTAAAATTATTATCTTACTGAGTTCAGTCTCTCAACAAATCAACTAATTGGCACAACAACAATCCACAAATAAGAACAACAACTTGACCAAGCCAAGCCAACGGGCTTGCACGGCTTGGGCTTAACGGGCTTGATGTCATTTGTTGACATTAAGTTTAAATTTTCTTGCCCATTCGTCTCCATAGGTACCTACTACGCTTTGGAATGGACAACTAGCTTTATTTTTCTGACTGACTGACCCTTTGACAATTCAAAAGTGCCTGTAATTGGTTTATTTGAAATAAATGCTTTGAGTTTGAAATGCCCTGTGATGTCCATGTAGTATTCAACGTAAATAAAGGAAACTTGTCAAACAGTAACCTACAAAAAATGCAATAACATAACAATATCTTTCAGAATGCCAAGAACATACCAATTACTTCACAAGGCTAGGAAAGTATTAGCATATTCCAACAAAGTCATTATCGTCAGCCTACTAAAATCTACTGCTAGACATAGGCTGCTCCAACCGTTTTTTTTTTTTATTCTCAATTGCTCTCATCCAGCTGCTACCAGACACCCTACGTAGATCATCGCTCCATCTTGCCTAAGTAGGTCCTATCCTCTTAGACCTCTAAGTCTTCAATAAAATCCCATACACTAGCTTATAAAACCATAATGCCTCACCTTCCCATCGCCCTTAGGGTTGATGAAGACCACATAGTGTCCTCCGTGGTTGTCTCCCGAGTGTACCAACACCGCGTGTAGCGTGTAGTCGGCTGGCGTCTCCGGCTTCTCTTGCAGGTACGCGTCTAAGTTAATGTGTTCGTAGAACTCGAACCTATGAGAGTGGGGAAGATTTTGAAATAAGAGATTCATCCTATTATCTGAAGTTAAAGTGACGTCGAGGATAGCTTCATCACTAAGAGCTCGAAGCTAGTCAGGTAAAAACGCAATCTATAAGTGTAAAACCTTGTTAATAATGATGTTTTACAATGTCGCACGAAAGTCAGAATGAAGAAAAAGAGGCATCATTAAAACACCTAAAAGCTTATCCAGATAAGATGTTTACGTGCATATGCACGTGTACTGGGAGGAAAAACGGCGCGGGGGCGTCTCCGATTATATGAAGCGCAGTTTTTAGACGCCTTAACATGTATTCGAAGTTAGTACATAGCTACGCGCGTCTCGCAAGACGTCAGGCATTAGGAAGTGATTATCACCCATATAAGACACCTAAAATACCTCAAAACTTACCTATCATTAAACTTGACAGAGCTATCCGTGATGGGGTCATACTGGAACCTCATGAGGTGTAGATGCAGTACCGGCGGGAACGAAGCGAAGATAACTCCTTTTTCCGCCTCTTGAAGACCATGTTCCCCTGCATCGTACTTGTTCTCACCGTCAAGAGTCTCCGTACTGATGTAGTCTTTGAAGGATTCGTCGACTGGAATAAAAAGTGTTCATTGGGCTATCTTAGTCGAGTGGATTGGTGACGACAATACGTAAATTTTGTAAATTGCAATACCTAACTAGTGTCGTATGAATTTATGCATCAGTCATACCAAATAGAACAATGATTTTCTTGAACTAAATACGAGACAACAATCGGCGACAGAATTAAACTTTACAGAGTTGAAGAACGTCACATGGCTTCCAAGGGATTGACCTTTTTATTCCCGTCACTATTTTGTTTCTTAATAAAGCGTCCGACCCACGAAACATTTCGCGACAACAGCTGTTGTTTTATTTCTGATACTTTTCGACAATTTTATCTACATATGCGCTTGTGTGTTTATATACTTACTGTTCTTCTTCCCCTTAATGTTAAGTTGTATGTCGTAGAAGGTTTCGACTCGTGTACTGGACACGTTGACGTTCTTACACTTAATGTACGACGTCATCTTGCCTTCAAACAGACGCGGCACTGTTCCTTCGACGCAAGTACCCTTCATTTTACTCTCCAATTTATCTAGCAGTACCTGTAATAAAAATAGCTTTTATTATGGACTTCTATAAGTGCCACGTGTGTGCTCTATTCTTTCAATACTGAACATTACATTGAGTAAAAATTTGAATGGGATATCATAAGTTGCTGAACAGACAACGCACAATTTTGCCGCTTTCTGTACGTATGAATATACCTCGCATACGGCACGATAAAAGGACGATAAAATCGTCCTCTTCTCGTGCCGTTACAAAAAACTAAACGTTAATTTCTCGGTCTATTTTATTATTCAGCGTTAACAGCCTTAAAGCACATACCCTAAGAAACTCCTGCACGTCATGTTGCATAAAAGAATCCAGTGTCTCCCATCCAAAACTCTTGGTAAGTTTCTTAGTGCCGACGGGTTTATCTGAGAATTGTAGCTCGTAGAAAACTCTTTGCAATGCCAATGCTACGGACCTAGGGAAAAAAACAAAAGATCAGGCAATCTGCATCATCACGTTTTATATCGATGATTCCAATCATCCAGTTTCCATATTTGTCGCCTAGATATAATTTCGCCATTTTGCCGCATTCGAAATTAGTTTGGAAACTAGTTTTTCCATCAATCACTTAAAGTTTTGTGTAAATTGATTATTGATTATTGTTGAAGATGTCGGAAAAAATCATGCCGACTGGGAGCTTCATGCGGGTTGCAGATCAAGAGCTAAGCTGAGTTAGTTTAGGTTAGCTCGCATAGCTGAGGTAATGTTTCATTCTTTTGTTCATAGTTTGCGATGAACAGAAGTACCTCTGAAAAATTACCTCTACTGCTCTTGGTCTGCAACCCGCATTACTGGCCGCGTAAACCAATAGCTATATGAAAACAATGTATTACGGAATTAATACATCGTTTACCTGGATTAACACATAGGGTACTTTTAATCCCGATAGTACGTGGATATTTTCCGGCATCCACACAGGTGAAACCGCGGGCATAAGCTAGTGCAGAATATGCGGACTTCCTGTTATCGAGATGACCTTCGACAGACATTAGTCAGGATAATCTAAGTTTCACTGTAATAAATAATCTCACCTAGATTACAAAAGCAACTGCAAATTTACCTGGTACTGTCGTCAGATTCTGTCGGCATCTTGTAAACGGCTTTACGTAGTTGATTTGTAAAATACAATGTTTGTAACAACGAGTTCATGTAACACGTCGCCCCTTGGTTCTTCAGACCTAGAATAAACACGGAATATTTTATAGAAACCTGCGTTAATCGGTTCATACTCAAACTGAAACAGTGGAATGCTCTATAGAATTTACATTAAACAAACACATTCAGGTGAACCTATTATGAGCGTGATCAAAATATATGAAAACAGTAGTAGTACCCACCCGACCAAAACGAACAAATAAAACACTCCATCTGTTTTTAAAACCAGACTATTTGACCCTTCAGTTATTTTTAAGAGCACCCTTATCGCGAGTTCTCTCCGCGGCGAGGTCGCGATCCGAAGTAGGACTAAGTAGCTATTATGGGAGCATGCACGTCAGTCAAGCCGTACAAAATCAAAGAGTCCTGAACAAAATTTAATTCAAGTTGTGTGCTTTGTATTACACAAGACTTACCAACATAGCCGGTATGTTTCTTCGAATCCCAGGAGACACCGTGCGGTGCCTCGGCAGTCACGTGTACCTCCAACGTGATTGCGTCGTCTTTAATGTAACCCTTCTCGGGGTCCAAAACATCGTTCCATGCCATGAAGTGAGAGAAACCCCAGTCGTTCTCTTTACTGAAGATATTACAAGGAAATGTATTTATAGACAATTCAATAATAGATGTATTAAATAATAATTTACGACTGTTTCAGTAATTATTATGTGTAAAGTTGTTTTTAAGGAAGGCAGAATCAATAATAGGCTGTCGTCTGTCGTTACAAGTCGCTGCGAACTTACGATCGCGATCGGCACAGACTTGGCATAACGGTTTTCATTGCCTACAAACGTTATCAAACCATTTGTAAAGTGTTGTAATAAAGTCGAAAACAAATGACCCCAACCGCGTGCCTCTGTAAGTTAATACTCATCGTGTACGATTATACTTATTTATTTATTTCGAACTTTATTTCACTATTTATCCTCATTCCCTTTCTCATCCTCGAATTTAACATCTACTGTTGATAACAAGGCCTGTTATACCTTTGTTCTGGTGGCAGCAAATAGTGATACACCATAGAAAACCCCGTCCACTTGAGGTTAGCCTACTCTGAGCCGGTCCTTACGAGATTACTATATTCTTGTAAAATATCCATAAACTAAACTTCTGAGGGAGGGCCCTATCAGTTTTGAACATCTTATAAACCACCTTGTAGCGTTCAGTAGTAATTATGCCACATCGAGTTTTAGAACAAGTTCGCTCTTGTAAAACGTGGTCTCCGTCACTAATACCTGTGACAGTCTCTCTCTGAAACTCCATGTGCCTTATTTACGCCTGGGTGTAAAAAAAATTGTTAAAAACAAACCTATAAAACAAATGTTGGATCTTCCTGAAGAAAGGTTCAGTCTCTGGCTTGTGGGAGATCAGTCTTAGTTCTGCCATTGCATAGCATGACCAACTCGAAGACTCGCTCTCGCCATTGCACTGAAGGAAGAACCCTAAGGACTTCTGTTGTTGACGATCCGGGGACGGAGCTTGCCGTGGCATGACCATGATCTTCCATGGAAGGTTCCGGACGAAGCACGCCGGGGATAACACAGAATCTTTCAAATTCCTGAAGTTCTGTACCGTAAAACGGAATGTCGTTTCTGACCGCGCCTCGTCATCTTCCATTTCGGTATCAAGACAAGCCAGCTGTGGAGGTAAACATCTTGCTAATACTATTCTTAAATTGATGAATAATGCCTGATATTGTGTGCAAACTTACGCTAGTGCATATTTTTGAAAGTGAATTTAATAACATAATTACTTTCTCTTTACTTTTACGTTCTGAATTTCAGCCACAAGACCAAAAAAGAAAGACGTCGAATTTATGAAAGCTATCACAAAAGCTAATTGAAAGTCATGAAGACAAATATATCAAGAAACAGATGGACTATTATGGCGCGAATGTGCGATACTATCTTTCAAATGGATCATCTAACCATCATATACGACACGACGATACGACGTAGGAGTTATTAACAGGATAACATGTATTCAAATGGCCTTATATAAACACATTAGTTATACAGTAACACGCGAATTCGTGATAGTAGTATTATATGATAAATTAGAACCCAATCTCTGTGTATCAGACCCTGCAAGATACTTTGAGATTCAAATGTGCTTTTGTCTCTTTCACTCAGTAATTTGGTTTTCAATGAGGTGAATGGCAAACATCTGTGTTCATATCTCTTGGGTATTTATTAAATAGAGACTGTTTGTAAATAAACGTAATAAATGTCTTTGGATCTGTATTTTAGTTTTTTGCCACCGACTTCCGAAATTAAAGTTATTTTTCACTGAGTTGTTGTTTTTTTTGTAAAAAAGTGTTTATTTTTAAATTTTTAGTGGGACAGGTAATAATTTATCTAAGTTACAATAGCGTAATGTCAAATGCTCATCACCTTTTAGAAACTATTTATTTTCCCGATGCAGGGAAAAGAGGAGTTTATTTTGTTGACAAGTTCTCTTGGTAAAAACCAGAAGAACTGGAACCATTTCACCATATGCATTGTGACAAGCATGAATTGCTTAGCTACCAATGAAAGAGCATTGCTAGAGATAACGCGAATATGCAACTTAAATTCAGTCTCAAATTGACGCATCAGCATGACTAGTAGGTAGTGGTTGTCCTATGTATAACTTCAATCTTAATTAGGTATTACTGAACATTTACGCATATTGAACCATATGAAGTAAGCCCAACAAAAGGTAACTGCTGTAAATCGTTGAGGAATTCCCTCGACTGTCTATTGTCTCCATCATCAGACCTGTAATGGCACTTATAACCCATAAGGGTGCAAAGTTCTCATCAATATAAATGAATTAAGTCCAAACCCAAGGTAGCTACTGTAAACCGTTGAGGAGTTCCCTTAACTGTCCTTCGTCTTCATTATCAGACCCCTAATGACAGTCACAACCCATCTAGGTGTAGAGTTCTCATCAATACAAATTAATCAAGCCCAAACACAAGGTAACTGCTGTAAATCGTTGAGGAGTTCCCTCGACTGTCTCTCGGCTCCATCATCAGATGGACTCCAGACCTTTATTAAATTGTAGTGCTTTAAAATACTTAACGAAAAATTAACAAACGCACTAGCCGCTTTACAATTTTCGAAGGTTCCCCTCGTTGTTTTCTGGGATGCCATCATCAGATTCTGATTTCCTTATCATGGGACCACCCTTGGGATATCTCCTCTCAAACAAAAATAGAATCATCAAAATCGGTTCATAAACGACGAAGTTATACAAACAAATAAAAAAAATAAAAAATACGGCGAATTGAGAAACCTCTTCCTTTTTTGAAGTTGGTTAAAAATGTAGGTAAATCTAATTTTACTTTGAAGCTTTTTTATTCTGCAAACTAAGTGAGGCATTGCAATTTCCAAGACATGCTATGAAGTAAGGAAGGAAATGTAACAATTTGATACAATAAAAGTAATTTGAATATCTTGCTTTGATGACAATCTGACTTCCTTTCAAAGAAAAAACTTGTAGACAGATTTATTTTAATAATGGTGGTATTAAGTTGTATCTAGCAGACAATGTAATTGCTTATCAGATTTGACAATCTCTCTGGGGCTATGACATTGGGGACAAGAGTCATCATCATCCCAGTGTGAGATAGATGGAGCTACACAAGATGCATAGCACCATCCCTTTCTTACAATATAACATTGATGGCTTTCAATACCAGAGTGATTGTTTCATCTCTCTTACTCACCGGCATGTCTGAAGATGTGGTCTCCTGATTCTTCATAACCTCACCCATGACTACCTCGCCGTTGGGACCTTTCATAAGATCGTCCTCCCAGGTCTTGTCAGTGACAGTGTCTACAGTTTCCACTGCAACAGAAGACATACAATTACATTATTTCTAAGCTCCATTCCAACACATGACTCATAGTGTTCGACATTGAATTATTTACTTGTATAAGATATGAAATCTTGTAATAAAACCATATGATATCAACTTCTGCAGGTGAGTGAAGTTCAGTATAAAATCTCTATAAATACTTTGGAAAATTATATTGTTTTCATATTGGTTTTGTAAACAAAAAACAGATGTTTTTAGTTTCTACATAGCTGTTTGCAGTGTGCCTACATATTTTACTTTTTATTCAAAAACTATAAAAAATAACTAAATATAACAAAGAATTACTGCCTAATACACGTTACCTCTATTTGATTTGGATGTACAAATCACTAAAGTAAACTCTTAACAATTAAAATAGAATAAAGCAACTATTCAGGAGAAATAGATCTGTCCATTGTTTTACAGATATGAATTTTGACATTTATTGTCAACTTTGACAAAGGATTAGAAGAATAAATATTTCGTACAGCCAGTATTTTGTTCTTAAAAACAATGTTTTTTAGTCTAGAAATCTGTTTGTTTGCAACATGTCATTGGATCAAGTCCAGCATTCTTCAGTTTCAGTAAGCTGGGTAATATTGATAATTTCAATGCTTCAAAAATCTGTTTTTCGTCAAGCAGTACTTGTGCAGGATGCTTCACAGGTGTCTGCCTACTAACTTCATTGTTTTATCAAAAACAATACAGTGTTTCCTCAAATTTAGATGCAGTATGACTTTTAGTGCACTCCAAATTATTTCTAAATACATCACATGGTTCTTAAGTGTTTCATCATTACTTGGAACTCTACTTACAAGTTTTTTCATTCATTCACACTTTGTGCTTACTTAGCAATTAAATTCACTTGCATCAACTCATTATTCATTATTTTATTAAATTGAACACAAACTAATAGTCCAAGTAGGTACTTATGACAAAGCAGGATATCTGAAACCATGTAAACTGATCAATGAATTAGAATGAACAAACATAACATGCTTATCTACATTACAGAATGATAAAAAGATAATCAATAAATTCTTGTAAGTCAACATGATCACAAGTTTTTGACAGATTTGTTTATTTTTATGTTTTTTTTATTATATATTTTTATTCTCACCAGTTGGCAGTGTTGCACATTCATTCATGCATGTAAAGATCTTATTGACATTTGAACACAGAGGTAACCTGCACTCAGGTATAAATACACTAAGTAAGCACAATGTATAACAAACTAGATATTTTTAGACACATTGATAAAAAAAAACACAAATTTAATTTAATTATAACTAAATTCAATAATATTACACACATCAAACTTGTATGTAGACAAAGATATTCTATAATTAGATATTTTCGTTTCACTCTCAGGACAGCGACTTGCACTTTTGAAACAAAGAAAGCAACACTCCAAATCTAATAAGTGAACACTTCAGTACATATTTAAACTGCAATGATTATCATTTGTCACATAACAGATATAACAATTAACAATATCAACTTAATGAACACAGTTTGAGGTTATGTAGGGTAATCTGGTTAACAAATAAAGTTCAATAACATTTGCAAATTCATGTAATATGCAATTATAAAATGTGGCTATGATTAATAATGTTTTGATTTGTGTTGTTTTTAGAGACTACCTGGATGTGTGTGGGTGAAACAGTTGATTACAATGTAAATATTGTGACATCACTAACCATCTTGAGTCTCCATCTCCTCCACCTGGTTGACATTGGAGTCGTGCTGCTGCTGCCTGTCCGGTGCAGGCGTGTGGTTCATGTTAGCCGGGCGCGCCACGGGGGACTCTCGCCCACTACTCTTGGTTATTTCCTGAACAAATATTCCACCATAAGAATAGACTGTACGCGCACAGCTTATTCACACTTATGACGTCCGAACTCCGATTACTGCACTTCACGTACCTCTAACGCTAGGGGATTGCTCCCTTTGAACTTGGTGATTATCCGAACTTTTCTCATCAACTCGGGTGCCCTGCGTGTTTGGGTTTTTACTTGTCTTCAACGTTATGCTGTTAATTTTCAAAGAGTGTTTACTAGCGGCGCGGCCGATGTCTGCCAATTTCAACTCAAGGGCCCGATAATAGATAGGAACGCTAATAGCACATTCCTAATCTTATATTCATTGCCAGATTAAGTAGATCACTCTGTTGTATAGTGGTTAAACAGGAATATTCTACAACGTATCCGGGAAAAGACTTATTTTCGCGAAAATAAACAAAATGGTGGATGTTAATTTAATTTCTGGCTTCGGATGTGTGGCCCGGTTTGATCGACGAATGCACCATTTTATCATTCTCTCACATTCACCATAGTGTTGTACGCGTCTTGAAATATTTCGGTTATTTTGTTATTTATTTTGAAAATCAAATAAGTTTATGTTCGTTAAATTGAACTGAACTCAGCTGAATCTAGACTTTTTTAATGAAATAATCTAATTACGCTACAATTTTACGAGCCTAATTTGCCAGTTTACTCAAAACCATTTTCTGTTAATTATGTTTATTATTTTATTTGCGTTACTCCTTTTACTTTGATTGTCGTAGTTTATATTTTTGTAAAGCGATATAAACAAACAAAACTGTTTACTGCATTATTGTTTATTTTCAACCGTAATTCAAAAAGTTCAAAACCGATCATCATTTATCGGTTTTTGAACTTTTGTTTATGATGCTAGGGCCACACCAACGGGAAACGCCGTTGATTATTGCGGTGATGGACGCTAACCGTAGGTGTAGCCAGCACTTATCGCGATAATTTGACAAGGACATTCACACTGCCATTTGACGTTAGGCGATAACTTGGGTGGCGGTATTTTTTGCCACATCAAAGAGATATAACGCGAGAATTATTCCGTTGAAGCGGCCACACTACGTCTGTAATTGTGCACCGTGAGCGCGACGGGATCAAGGAAAAAGGAAGGAACATTAGCGCCAATTTTGTCGCCAATTAAATGAGTATTGACGTTGACCGTTTCAAGTGTGGCCACTCAATTTATCGCGTTAATTATCAGAATAATAAGCTCGTGGGTTATGGCGATGATGGGCATTGACGTTGACCGTTGGTGTGGCCCTAGCATGAAAACATCAAAGATGTATGAGAATTATAATCTATGGAAAATAATGCTACCAGTACTTAAATAATGCAAAAATCGTCTTGAATTTTCTTCAATGGTCTTTTTGCTCTTGAAAATTGTATTTGGGGTCACTTTTTTTACCCGACTGCATTTATTTGGTAGGCGTTTTTTTTTTTTGTAAACTCTAGTGATCCTTTATTTATTTTTCTGTTATAGAAATAATAGTTAACATTTATTTTACTTGGCATGAGAATTTTTTGACGTGTTTATTTTATTCTGTTATTATTTAGATTTTGTCTAATAAAGCACGCGTTGATTAAAACAACGGAAACAGGTATATAATCAAAGATACAATTATAGCTGTAGTTAAGGCGGAACCTTCAGGGTAGCCCGCGAAATTCATGTTTTTTTTACGTTTTTTTGCAATTTGCAGGTCACTGTCAGGTTGTATTTTGATTAAAATATGATTCGCGACCGTAACAAATATGGCTATAAAGAATTATAATCATTAGAATCAGCAATACAACTCCTTAAGTTAGAATTGCCCTCAAATGTCATGACTTCATGAAATAGTCATTCAATAGGGTAATATGAACTTATAGAGATGTATTGCTGATTCTAATGATTATAATTCTGTAAAGCCATATTTGAAACGGTCGCGAATCACATTTAGACCACCATACAACCTGATACTGACCTGCAAAATGCAAAAAACCTAAGAAAATTTGAAATTCGCGGGCTACCTTGGCGCATGCCCCTAAAGCTTTCAAAACAAACAGTGAACGAACGGAACAAACAAGATTTTTTTATTGTCAGAATGTCAGATTGTTTTGTTTGACATTGACATTTGCCTCAAACCTGTGCCAAAAACGTTTCCCGTTTTGATTTTTGTTTCTTTTGGTAAATAAATTCAGTTTGGATTTCCTCAATTCCAAGCAAATTAGCTAGAAATGTAACTAAACTTAGAACAATTGAAAAGTAGTCATGTTTCCCATAAACCACAAAACAATATTCGTTCTCGACCACACACCTTACTTCGGCATATCATCAGATAATCCGATAGACTTCGATGTCCCGAAAAACCGGGGATATCTTCCAGTCCCACCGATCTGCAAATCGTTGTGGACTTGCAGTGTTGAAGCGGCTGTTGAGTACTGCCGGATAGTATGGGACCTATTTCCTGAAGGAAAACTGGTAAGGATCTCCTGTTGCTCTCCGATTGCTAGCTAGCCCGTTCGAAACGTTTGGTCAGTGGGTCGTCTTATACCTGGTAATTCATAACATGTAACTCTCAATAACACTGCCTGTCTTTTCATTGTAAACATTTTAATGACTTTGTCACTGTTCCTTTAAATTCGCTGCAGCCACATACTCATCACAAGTGAACTCGATTAAGGTTACTGTTTACACAAGAGTAACTGTTAGCCCTAGCTGTATATTCCTGTTTAGGTGTATTGGTGGCAAAATGAATAGTTTTAAGAATTTCTTAAGGGTTAGGTTGCAGCTCTAATAATTGATGTTTATTTAAGTAATTTTAAATCTAGGTATTTATAGCCTGTCCTGTTTTTTCTGTAAATACTGAAACAAGCTATGCTATGCTATGCTATGCTAAGTCATGCTATGCTATGCTATGCTAAGTGCTTGATACAATCACTTAACAAAGTTTATAATAATACTCATAAAATAGTTTGCTCATTTTGTGCTTTAACTTTTTTCACAGGTGCGGTTTGTTGTGAGTGATAATACTGCCCACATGCTGAATACATGGGCTGTGGCACAACAGAACTTAACACATGTAAGAAACACATCCCTCACAGTACTTTTATTGCTTACATAAAATAACATCATGCTACTATTTTCCTGGAAAGGTTGGGCAAAGGTGTATGCAGGACTTTATGCACAGCAATAGCACTTGCAACCACAAGACCAAGAAGGCAGTTTACCTTACAAAATATGAGCATACCAAACTCTTTGGAAGTGGCCCTAACAACAATTTTCTCTGACAGCTGTACAAATAAGGTGACAAAATATTGATTAGATTGATATTTCAAAGTCAAATAATTTATTCTAAGTACCGGTAAATTGGGTGTATTGCAACTACTGGGGTGAAAAACATTGTTTTTTTCACATTCATCAACATTCTCTTTACTAAAACGAAATATTGTCATATTAATTTTAATTATAGAGAATGTTAAATGTTGCCATTATAAAGATAAACTTTTTTCTTAAAAAATTTGTTTTTCACTCCAGCGGGCTTAGCATGACGCTATCTATCTCTTCGAAGAATAGAGACGGCTATTCCCATACAAAGTGACATTTCGTTTGTCTATTTTTGACATTGCACCGTAAAAATCCTTCTAAAATCTGTCATTTTGTCTTCCATTTCTGCCAATTGTTGTCTAGGTCCTTTTTAATGTAGACTATTTCAGAAGACAGTTGTCTAAGGTAGTGAAGACAATTTGATTTTTAATCGCCATGCTAAAGACTGTACAAAACTTTTTACTTGACGGCCACAAAGTATAAAAATGGAAAGCAAAAAAGGAAATTTTCACTTTTTGTACGGAAAATGTGAAAAATGATTACCTACATGTTGAGTTGTAGTGGTTTAAGGGCTTCATAAAGGGGGTCGAAATTTTCATTATTTTTGCGATAGGACACACCATTTTCGAGATATAAGCAAAATAAAAGATAAACATGAATAAGTTACTGAATTTTGAAAAAAGTGCAGTTGACTCTTTCTACTTTGCTGCCGTCGTACTGTCTTCACGAAACGTCATTTTTGTCTATTCTTCCGTCGACAAGACGGTGCTTGTGCTAAGCCTGCAGTAGTTGCAATACACCCCAATTTACGGTACACAATTAAAAGGCACTTTTGAACATCAATATTTACAAGAAAATAGAATTGTTTCTAAATCTTCCTAAGAGGGGGGGGGGGGGGGGTTAATGGAGAAGAATGAGCAAGACTCTCCATAGTTACTCTTTTAAAATGTTTTACAATATTTTGTGGCCATGATGTACCTGGAATAAAATAACTATACTACGAGTACAATAGATACAAAGTATAAAAAATTAAGCAGTGACAGATATGGTCAACTAACTGTGTTTATCATAGCTCCTGAATGGATTATGTGTGGTGGGGCCAGTACGAAGGGGCGCAGGGGGTGATGTGGAAGGACTGGTAGCCGCCATTGAAGCATTAGCTGAACCTTCGCCTGATCAGACCTCTAGGCCTACTGAGAGGCATTTTCAGAACCGGTAAGTGCTGCTCAGAGAGACAAGTGTTGCATAAGAAAGAAAATTTGTTTATTGGCATTAGTAATAGGATATTTGACAGGATTTTTTAAATTAAATTTCTTGAAACAGAAATAGGTAAGTCACAGTAAAAATAAATTACTTTCCTTAGTTTTTTTTTTAATCTTTTGTTTTCTGTATCATCTTTAAAATAATTTTTAATTCATGTTTAATTTGTTTATTAAACAAACAGAAAAAAACGTGCACAGTTCACATGCGATAGAAGTGAAACGTTAAAAAATATTGTATGATGTATTTTATCTCATTCTCTCATACGTTAAATCCTGTAAGTAGGTTTATGTGTTTGTCGTTGAGCTCCTTAAGTTCTGAGTTGAGCTGCACGATTACTGACAAATGCATGAACTGACTGGACAGGTCCACTCAATCTGTGTGGTTTTTCCTCAAAAGACCATTTCAGACACAAATCTACATGGTCTTCACATGATCTGACCAAGATTATGTCTGGACTTTAAAAGAGACTTATGACCTCTTGAGTTTGTTTCAGCCCTTCTTCTCAGAGTAGTCAGATAGGACAAGCTGACCTCATGTAGTTTTTAAAATATGATTGACGTGTAAAAGTGTTTGTACAAACCTATTTACAGAAATAAAATCATTTATAATTCCTTTATCATTTGTCTGTTTTTACAGTCGCTTTTTCGTTTCATTGAGTTTCAAATCAAAACGGGGCTAAAGAAGTTTTCACTTCAAAAATCAAATTTTTCACTACTCTATATGCTTATACCAAAAAGGCCTCAGCTCAGCATAAGCCAGATGGCAGCACTAGCTAACTGATGCTGATTTTCACTGCTGCTTATCTACCACTTAATAATGGAAATTACATATGGTGTGATTGTGATTTGTATTTGTAGCTAAGAAGTGTTAATTTATAAATGGAAACCCCCAATATATCTAATTTGGGGCATACCACACACATTTCAAAGGAAAACTATGATGATAAAAAATGTGAAGTACCAACACAATAAAAACGGTTTTGAGCAGTGTGTGGTTGGTGGTCCATGCAAATTGTACACACATAAGTACTTATACTTGAGGGAACAACGAAGAAGAGAAGAAGAATAAATACATAAACGCCGTGTCATGCATGAACAGTGGTCGCGACGCAGGTCGTTGTTGGGCACGTATTACCATCACCACATTCGCTCACTTAATTTATTGACCTATTTCATCAACTTATAGTTCAACTTAAATAGGGCTTTTAATCACAATAAATTTGGAAACATATTTTTTTACGTTTCAGCGGTCGCGTAATTTGCATAACAAGTGCCAGAGACAATGATTCCATCAAAAATCTAAAAGATATTGCTCACAACACTATTGTTCAAATAAACAAAAAGGCGAGTTTGGCTCAGCCGGCCAGTACTTCAGAATCTACTAGTACGACGCCGCAGTAAGTATAATATGGCTGTTAATTATTTGTTTTATGTTTCCACATGATGCTAAAAAAAAAGTTGTTATATTAATAAATGAACATAACATAACATCACGCCTGTATTTCAAAAAGGGGTACCTTAGTATGCACACATTTCGCCAGTTATGTTTAAGTCTCATGTAATAGGAGGCGAGTCTATTGGCACCAACCAGGCACAAATTCAGACTCCGGGCTGTTATTGAAAAATACTTCAAGGAAAACCCAATAACACTCTGCCCTACCTGGGAATTGAACCCAGGACCTCATGCTCAGCAGTAGCGCTTGCGGCCACTAAGTCAACGAGGCAGTTATAAATAAATATATTTTAATTATAATATGAATCTCAACCTGAGACGCATAAGGTCGAAATAAAAAATCGGACCAAATTAATTAACGGAACCGGATTAGGTGAAACCAGTATCTCGCGCTCCTTCTAAGCATATAACAATCATAATTCTATCTCTTTTTGTTCTGATAGATATATAAATGTTTATGGTCCAATGTATCGAGTTTTTTAATTTATATCTTAGATTACGGATTGATAACAACTACAATAATAATTATTATGCTTAAAATTTTGGTATAATTAGGGCCGGCGCCCACCGGCGGCACGGCACGGCATGGCATTTTTAGGCGACGAATAAAAATATATCCTAAACAGGGTGGCCCAGAGAGAAATGCACTTTTGAAACTTCAAGAAAGAAAAACTATACTTTTGTAGAACTTAATTTAAAGATAATTAAATGAAATTTATATTTAAATTTACTTTTTAAAAATTACGTCGTCCAAGTGATATCCTTGGCGGTTACAGCATTCTTTCAATCTGGCATCAAAATATTGGAAAACTTTCGTTAGAGTTATCCTCGAAATGGATTCCATTTCTTACCGAATGTTCAGCTTCAGTTGCTGAAAAGTGGTTGGATTATTAGAGTATACTCTGCTCTTAAGGTAACCCCACAAGAAGTCTACTGCAGTGAGATCGGGGCTTCTTGGTGGCCAGGAGATGTCACCCCTGGGTGAAATTAACTTTGGTGGGAACATGTCTCTTGCCACCTCGATGCTCTCATTTGATGTGTGACACATAGCCCCATCTTGCTGGAACCAAGTGCTCCTGTTATAGCCTCGCGATTCTTGCAGCTTTGGAATCAAAAAACTTCTCAGCATGGCAGTGTAGCGCTCTGAATTGACGATCACCGCTTGACTATGATGGTCTCAAAAAAAAAAGATCGGATGATTGCCCATTTCGCAATTGCGACCCAAACTGTAAGTTTCGGTGAGTGTAGCGGCTTCTGATGTTTCAACCGTGGGTTTCTGCTGCCCAATACGTACAGTTCTGTTTATTTACAAATCCGTTCAGGTAGAAATGGGCTTCATCCGAGAACAGGATGTTATTGAAATTATTGAACGTATCGCACATTTCATTTGCAAATCACAATCTTGATTCGAAGTTTGCTGCCTTTAGTTCCTGTACTAACTGCATCTTATAAGGATGTAATTTCAAATCAAGCCGTAAAATTCGCTGCAATGTCGATCTAGACACTCCCAAATTCGATGAACGTTTGCGCTCCGACATTCGCGGATTCGCGCGTACAGATTCTCGAACTCGCTGAATGTTTTCGTCGGTCCGGGATACTCTTTGGCGACCGCGAGGCCGCATTTTTTGCGACGATGCTGTTCTTTCGAATCTTTCAATCTATTGCTTAATTAAATTAGTGCTTGGACAGTCACTGATGCGCCGCAATTCGAATTCAGCACGGTAAAGCCGTCGAACAGTCACATATGATCGAGCATTCTCATAAAATGCGCGGACACAAAACGCGCGCTGCTCTCCTGTGTAACGATTCATGGTGACAAAAATTACAAAGCCCGCGCTACGCACTGCTACCGCTCCCGCGCCACGCCATTTTGTCGGTTAGAAATGCGCGCGAAATCAAAAGTGCATTTCTCTCTGGGCCACCCTGTATGTATGACAATAAAATTTAAATTTCAATGATGATTTCTAAGGACGTCGCGGCATGCCTAAGGATACCGCGGCATCTTTGCCGTTGAAATTTGTTTTTTTTGTCATACCATTAAGTTATATTTCTATTCGTCGTATAAAAATGCCATGCCGTGCCGTGGCGCCGCCGGGTAGACATAGAGCCCTTAGAAGGTCGAACATTGACTTCAGCTTTTATGCTTTTAAATTATATTACGCGTAAGTCAGAGACTGTTATTGTCAATCGATTTTATTCTACAAGGATTGTTGGTAAAAATAATAGGTAACTATTGTCAGATAGAACTTCACGCCTCTTGAAGAATGCAAATAATAATAAAAACATTACCCTCCTTTGCGTCGCGCAGTCGGGCGAGAAAATGTACCAGTTGGGATCTACGTCGCCAGTTTATAGTCTCTAACGACACAAAAAAACTCAAACGCATGATGAGAACAGATGGCAACTTAAATACTGACCGAAGGAAGCTTTCTTACGAATAACGAAAAAAAAATCCAGAATATGTTTCTTAATACGCTAGCTATAGAAGAAAAGTTTGTTAAGGTGAGTTTGGAGAAAAAACTCGATGGAGGGTTGATAGCTCCAGATCAGAGGGGAAAGTACCTATATAGCTTAGTTGGTAATAAATAATCTGATATGGTGGTCCAATCGGTGATAGATCATATTAACTTATATCCAATCCATGTTATGAGAGTCATGTAATGTTATTCACGATAAAAGAGCGGACGCAAATTTTTAGGACAAATGCCTTCAGTATCCCTGCTATGTATAAACAGTTTAAAGAGATAATGGAACCTAAAGAGATCCGTCTAAATTAGGTAGCCAAAGAACCGTTTTTTACCGAAACATTTTTAACACCAAGTTCAATATAAGCTTGAAATTACCGTCTGTCGACACGTGTGATGATTGCAATGCATTTGAGAGAAAGCTATTAGATGTTGTGGATGAAGAGCTGAAAAAAATATAGAAGAAAAAGAAAAGAAAGTTCACACCAAGACTGCTGAAGAAAGGTAACTTGAACAGAAATGACAAAAATCAAGCAGAATCAAGTTCAGGTGAAAACAAAGTATTGATGTTTGATTTGCAGAAGTGTTTGGCCCCACTGAATTTTACTAATAGTAAATCTTTTTATTTATAAAAGTATTGAACAAAAAAATTGCCAATATTTGTCTCTACAACTAATAGCGCTACAAACATTTTTATGGTCTGAAAATATAGGTGGCAGAGGAGGAAACGAAATCGATTCTTGTCTAATTCGATGGGTTGAAGAAAATATCAAAAAACTTTCTGTCTTGAGGGAATTAATTTGTGGGCTGATAACTGTGCGGGCCAAAACCGTTTGATGGTCGTGATGGCTTCGATGTGAATCCTCAGCTGAAAATATTAAACCACAAAACGATATTTATTGTTGAAACCAAAATATTATATTATTAGTCTAATTCTATTTTGGTTTAAAATATGTAAAGAATTTCATGTAAGAAATTGTATGAATAATATTGGTTTGGATTTTGTAGTTTTACTATTGCTTAAACTAATATACTTATACAGTGGTGAAACTTCACAGACGGCATGTTCAATTATGCTCAATGGACATGGAAATCGATCAGTCGTAAATCGAAAAAATGAAAAAGCTATAGAAACCAATCCAGATAGCGCTACCCCAAGATTCGTGTCAGTTTATTCGAATTTGTGGCGGAAGGAGAACTTGGAAAGTCTGTGATATGCAACTTCGTAATTTTAAAGACGTTACATCATATTATATAAGAAAAAAAGCTTGTAAATTGTCCTTTTGTTTCCAGAAAGAAAATTAAAGATAGTAAAGATTTTAAAATATCGGAATTTGTTTGGTCACAGGTTAAACAAGACCAACCCGGAATATTGTTTTATAAAAATACAACATTTGCAGATTTTTTTTCGAAATATCTTTTAATCCGAAATGCTTCTAAGCGAATTCAGTTCCCTGAACATTTACCTGCATCATCATATCAACTGCAAAATACAATGATTTGATGAGTATTTATGGGATGGGAATTCCATACATATTATAAAAAATTAAAACATTCCGAGAGTCAGGCAGATGTTCCTGAAATTGATTTTTAATATTTTTTCTTGAGAACACTGTATTGTTTAAAAAAAAAAAGTTTAAAAGTCATATGTACAAGTCTTGATATTACTTAATAAAAAATTAAAAAATCTCTTACATATGTACTTCATGATAAATAATTTAATAGGTTTTAAATACATAGATATAACAAGATCACACTTAAAAAAAAAAAACTTGTCATAATGTTACATGTTATAAAAAAGCTTATAATACGCAATGCATTTACCAAAAAATTGCAGCCATGAAGTTGCATCCGTAAGTAGAATTAAAAGGATTCGTCTTTTTATAACTCTGTACAAGCATAACGTTGGATGTCACCAAAAAGTAGTTTTTGATTAATAAAATATTATTGTTATACTGTGACTAGTTTTATTACTATACTGATACAAAGTTACAATAATTATCTAAAATATTATACTATTTTTGTTAGCCTAATCAAAAATAAAAAATAGTTTTGACACGATTTCATCACGAACTATCTTTTGATTCTCCTCTAAACTTGTGAAATTCCGTATCAGACCTAATGCGCCTCAGGTCGAGATTTATTGGCATATATGAATGACAACCTTTCCTTTTCTAACTAACTTTACACCTCTCTAAAAAACAATTTGTAAATACAACTTGTATCTTGAATTTCAGGACCCTAGTGATACATTACTGCCATATAGTAATAATAAATGTTACACCAGAGAATGCTGATACTAGAGTAACTAATCAACCACTAACAGAGGTAAGTTATTACTCACATCATTATACAGGCTGGCAGGGTTAACGACCCACCCAAAAAGAAAAAAAAAGGGATATAGTCGCGCAAATCGTTACCATGAATTCAGCATAATTATGAATCTAGGCCCTCTAGTTTAGAAATTTTACGTTAGTTATCAAAAACAAAATCTGCTGTTTCATAGAAAAGTCCAATACCTACGCGGTCAATATTTATGGAACAGCAATTTAAAAAAAAAAACCATCGAAAAATTTCAACGCAGGGAATTCACAATAATGAATCCATGGTAACAGGTTGCGCGTCGATATCCCGGCCACGGTGGGAAATCATCAAATGACCTCTCTCGCTCTGGGCGGAGCGGAAGGGCGTGTCAGACTCTTACTGACTAAAACCCACCCGTGTTCCTTCAGTTGCCTGTGCGCCAGGGCCACGACTCTCTTTCGAACAATCCGCGACCCCGGCAGGTATCGGCCCTATCGGACCCCGTCAATTATGCTGACATCTCTTTGAGGCGCGCGTGGAACACAACACGCCGTCGACCCGGGCCTGGCCTACCATGGCCTGTACCAGGGCCGGACGCGAGAGATCGCCGCCACGAGGACACGGCGGTGCTCCGCCCAAGCCGGGCAGACCTCCACCGTATGCTCCACCGTCTCCTCCGGTCGATCCACACAATGATAACACTCGGGCGTTTCCTCCCGCCTTATCCGAAACAGGAACCTCCCGAAACAGCCATGTCCGGTGAGAACTTGCGTCAGGCGGAAGGTGAGGACGCCGTGACGCCTCTCAAGCCACTCCTCAAAGACTTACCACCACAATTGTGGCGTGCCCATCCCGGCCACCCTGTATTGTCTATTTAATTTCTGTGCATGACAGGCATGAGCTGATACAGCTCATACCAAAACTAGCTAAAAAGTCTTTGGAATAAGTGGCAAGGAACTAAAGAATTGATTGAAATATTCCAGATAGCAGGTGGACAGATAGGTGTAGAAGTGATAGTGTCAAGAGCGAGTGCCTTAGCCAATCTATTGGGACGGCTGGTGTTGCCACATTATAAACTTGCTACTACCACTGTCACTGGTATTCCGATGAAGGTACGTTTTATTTTGCTATTTCGACTTTATCTTGAACATTTCGAGTTTATCTTGGATATTACTGACATTGACGAAGGAAAAACACTGTGAGGAAACCTGCACCCTAATTACGTAGGTAACACGCTATCTATCACAATCTGAATCATTTTGAAGCCTATTAATCCAAAATTGCTAACCCATGGCTTCATTTTTTCGAAAAATTTGTCTGCTCAACAACATAAATAATGCAATGAATGTTGTTCAAATGTCAAATGAAACCCATTCCTACTGTTAGTGTAACGTAATTACCCCGCTGGACATTTATAGTTAACTAGCTTTTGCCCGCGTGGTTGTCGGAAAATATCCCACGGGAAGGTACTACCGGAATTAAAAGTACCCTATGGTAGTCCAGGTTATACACTATCTGTGTGGCAAATTTCATCTAAATTCGTTCAGTCGTTTTTGCGCTAATCCGGAACATAGATCCAGGCAAACGGACAAAAATTCTAAAAACTATGTTTTCGGCATCAGACCTCTTAGTAACAATTACTTTTTTGTTTCAAAAATATTCAATGTGCAGTTTTAACTTCGTGACTATTTTCAGTTGGCCCAGTGGTAATGGCCGCGACTTACGAGTTGTAGGTCCTAGGTTCGAACCCAGACAGGCGCTTTACTTTGTGTAAATTATTTCATCACCACTGCTCTCAAAACGCTGAAGAAAAACATCGTGAGGAAACCGGCATGTCCTAAAAATAATAAATGTGCAAATAAATATTATTTCTAGAACCAAAAACTCGAAGACATGTGACATCTACCAAACCGCAATGGGCCCGCGTGGTGGATTACGGCCCACTCCATCTCACAGAGAGGAGGCATGTGTCCAGTAGTGGGAACATTATACATATAGGCTGATTATACTTAGTCTAGTCATAAATACTGTTACAGTTAAAAATAAGAAAGATATTACATTTGAATTTGGAATCTGTCATTTTTATACGATTGTTCATTGGGTTTTCTAATTCTGGCGCCAATACATTGTACAATATTTTGCGATATTAAAATGGAGTGGGGTAATAGAGAGTGAGAACCGAATCGCTGTGATTGCATTACACAAAGTTGGTATGGAGCCAAATGCAGTTTTTAAAACTCTCCATACGCTTGGTATTAGTCAAATGTTTGTGTACCGGGCTATTAATAGGTACAATGAGACTTCCTCTGTTTGTGACAGAAAAAGATCTGGCCGTCCACGTAGTGTTCGTACGAAAAAGGTGGTCAAAGCAGTAAGGGAAAGAATTCGAAGAGATCCTGTCCGAAAGCAAAAGATTTTATCTCGGGAGATGAAGATAGCATCCAGAACCATGTCGCGTATTTTAAAAGATGACTTAGGACTTGCAGCCTATAAGAGACGCACTGGTCATTTTTTTACTAATAATTTAAAAAAGAATAGGGTGGTAAAATCGAAACAACTACTGAAGCGGTATGCAAAGGGAGGTCACAGATTTTTTTTGTTTACGGATGAGAAATTCTTAACAATTGAGTAATATTTTAACAAACAAAATGACCGTATTTATGCTCAAAGCTCTAAGGAAGCTTCCCAATTAGTCGACAGAGTGCAATGTGGGCATTATCCGACTTCAGTGATGGTTTGGTGGGGTGTTAGCTATGAAGGAGTGCCTGAGCCATATTTTTGTGAAAAAGGTATCAAAACATCGGCTCAAGTGTATCAAGATACCATTCTTGAGAAGGTAGTTAAGCTCCTTAACAACACCATGTTCAATAACCAAGTATGGTCCTTCCAACATAACTCGGCACCGGGTCATAAAGCTCGGTCCACGCAGTCATAAAGCTCGGTCCACGCAGTCTTGGTTGGAAGTGAACGTTTCGGACTTCATCAGAGCTGAAGACTGGCCGTCGTCTAGTCCCCATCTTAATCCGCTGGATTATGATTTATGGTCAGTTTTAGAGAGTATGGCTTGCTCTAAACGCCATGATAATTTGGAGTCCCTAAAACAATCCATACAATTGGCAGTGAAGAATTTTCCCATGGAAAGAGTGCGTGCTTCTATTGATAACTGGCCTCAACGTTTAAAGGACTGTATTGCAGCCAATGGAGAGCACTTCGAATAAGTTTTTTATATTTTAAATTGTTTTATATTTATGTATTAAACTAACACACTGTAAAAGTTATAAAATATTATTTGCAATAAAAAAACATTTTTTTCTTCGTGATAATATTTATGGCAAGACTAGGTACCGTAAAACGGGGTGAATAGGAACGCAGGGGTGAATCGTAACGAAACTTTAAAAAAGGAATTTTAACATTTAAATAATATAATTTGTTGCCAACAGGGACACGTAATTGGTTAATTATAATACAGTATACACGTTAGAGCCCTTTTTGGCGACAGACTATAATATTTCAATGTTAAAATCCCTTTTAAAGTTTCGTTACGATTCACCCCTGCGTTCCTATTCACCCCGTTTTACCGGTATATATGTATGTTTATGTATAGATATAAGTCTGAAACCACCAGCCCCTCTTGAGCCAGCATGATGATCAATGCTTATGCCTTCTCTGTCTGAGAAGAGGCCTCTGCTCTACAGTCAGTGGAACAATTATAAGCTAGTATTATTATTATTATTTCGACTGACAGATCAGTCAAAAATATTAATGTGTTAATTTGTTATTTTATAGGAGGAACAAAACGCCAGTTCTAGTGCCAATTATGACGTAGAGATAATCCATGCAGCAGATGCTCACATTGGTCTTAGAGCGTCGCAAACGCCTGCTGAAGCTTTAGAATCGGTAAGTAAACTAAAACAATAACTTGCTACTATTATAGTTTCTGAATCACCAAGCCTTCTCTGGACAAGTGAACCTATCCTGTATAAAAAAAAACAACAGACTTCCAAAAAAACACAAAAAAACGTGAAAAATATCTTTAATTTCGGAAGTCGGTGTCTTTGGTTTTGTATTTTGGCTTTTGGCCACCGACTTCTGAAATTATTTTCGCGTTTTTTTTTGGAACTCAGTTGTTTTTATGTAAAAGAGTTTTTATTTTACACTTTTTAGTTGTGGTACCTACCCCACACAAATTTGTATACCACTACTTGATATGTAAATAACAGTGACAGGAAATTATTAAAACATCATCAATATAAACTAAGTGGAAAAAATATGCTGTATTAAGGATAACTCAAAAACTACTGGTCAGAACCTGATCAAATTTAAATGGGACATTCGAATCGGTTTACCCAGAATAAAGTTCTCACACACACATAAAAAAAATACAAAATAAAAAATAACATGCAGTCGAATTGAGTACCTCCTCCTTTTTTTGAAGTCTGTTAAAATTGTATTACAATACATTCAACCATGCATAAGTTAAAACTGGGGTCATGCTGTTTTTATAGACTTACCCTTTGCCTGTGACTTCGTTGGCGTCGATTTCGGACTTTCCCACACAAAATTCAACACCACGTGAAACTCGATTTCTTGTATTGTTTTTACTTTGTCATAAACTTAATAGTGTAGCAGGTCTTGTAAAGTAAATCTCACACTGCTCCGCCTGCTTGTTAAAACAACTTAATAATAGGTAAAGGCAATAATAGAAATTAAGAAAAAATACGTATATTTTTATTCAGCACATTGTATAAGACTGATAGAGTCATACTTGATACCTCCTTTCTCCTCTTCACTTTAATGTTTATGATCATGCGTTTACAAGGAAGTTCATATTAAGTAATGGCACCAGGTCGTGCTTCGCTGGTGGACGCCGCGCGGGGCGGAGGGCGGCGCGTCGGGCTGCTGCGGCTCGCTGTGGCGCGTCACGCCAGCCGACGTGGCCTCCAGGCCCTCCGCCTGCCTTGTCAACTTCCTGCTCAATGGACGCTCTGTCACTCTTGAAGTACCCAGGTAAAAACTACCAAAATTCGAGTAAACTGACTTGTCTCTGATTTTGATTTTTAGAATTCGAATTTGTAATCGTTTTTCCTAGGTTTCTCTACATTTCTTCAACACCGAAGTTGGTCTCGGCAAGATGGTATTTATTTAAATTCTGTTTAACACCTGTCAAAAAGTTTTCAACATAAATATAACATCACGCCTGTATTCCCCGAAGAGGTAGGCGAAGATGTATAGTACATTTACATTTCGCCAGTTATGTTTCAGTCCCACGAAATAGGGTTGAGCTTGTTGGAATTAATCAAGCATAAATTATAACAGACTTCAGGGTGGTTCTAAAATTTCTGAAGAATAAACCCCATAGTACTTTACTCATAAAAATCTAAATTGAATCCAGGACCAGTACATCAGCTTTACACTTGTGACCTCTCGACCAAGTGACAGTTACAGCAGTTTGTTACAACGAAAGTAAAAACATTGATAATTATTATTTTGAAAGCAAAAATCTGTCTTACCAAGATTTAAATTCTGTACTATATATCGATAACTTATCTTTCACCAACGAACTTTAAAAAATAAAACCTATGTTTATAGAAAAGGCGGTGGCCGATCCGCGTCACATGTGCTAGCGGCTCAGGGTGGTGAACTGTGGATCGGTGCCTTAGGTGGCCGCACGCCTTACGACGACCCTCCTGCTCTATCTGAAGGCGCCGGTGGAAGAGTCACTGATTACAGGTATGTTAGTGGCAGAATAATAAAGCCTTCATAGTCTGGAAAAACTAGAAACTTGAAAAAGGTGTAGCATGCAACATCATGGAATGTCCCTGGACATCGTCAAATCTTGCTCAACACACGAAGGGAAGTCATATAAACGAAAAAATCCCGTGCTATATTTGGTCATGTTGCAAGGCACAGGCGACGTATGTACGCATGTATTGCAGTGAGTACGAAACTTCGCGACCCGCATTTAAAATAGCCTCTTACAGAAAGTTCACTGGTGATACTGCTGGCCACATAGAAATATAAAAAACAGAAGACAGGCAAGGGGGCGTGTCTGTGTACACGCGTAATGTTCAAACTGCTCATGTCACAGGCAAATGGCCGTCTCCGCGAACAAGTGCGCTTTCGACCGTGATCGTGACAATGTATAAGAATGCCGTGTTGTTCAGTCGTTTCTTGCCACAACCGAAGCCAAAACAAAAACTTTGTCAATCATGGAATCACTTACCATTTTTAAATACAAGTATTTTAATATATTTGTCTTTAAAATCATGAAAAACAACGAATCATAAAATATTTCTTGCTTTTATTACGTTATTTTTGTTTTCAATGTCGTAACGACTGTACTATTTTTAACCACTACCTAAGTACGTCGCTAAGTGCCTGAACAAGCAATGTAAAAATCACAAAACGATACTTCATTCGTGCGGACGCATCACGTGGTACGGCCGCTTCATCTTGCAGCGTGCTTGTGCAGAGGGCCTAGACAAAGTAACATTCGATTAACGATACCGCTAGTAGAAAAGCTAAAATGTATGGGGTTGACATAAGCTATCGAAATGTCACGTGATCATAGGTCAACGAATAAAAATTAGCTAGACAATGTAAACAACATTCGATTATGAAATGAATCGACAGCGTCGAAAGATTAGGAACTTCCACAGAGATGCAGAATCGCTATCGCTTTCGCTAATGATTCCAAAAACTAGCGATAACGGTCGTCAAAAAGTGTCCCTTGGCTATGCTTGGTAGGTGCAAACTGGAGACACCGGCTTCCGATATATTTTCAAATACCGGACATATCTCCTTCTTTCTTATACCTATGGCTGACCAGAAAAAGTTTGAAAACACAAACTGGAAACTTGGATCGATGTAATTTCTTGGGTGTCAGAACCACACTATTTGAAATAAGCAGAGCCAAGTTTGATTAAATATTTCTAAAAGCAACTCTTCATTTCTCTTAGTAGTTGTTTTGTTTATGTTTCGTACAGAATAAAAGAGTTCGGCGCTCTAATGCAACAGAACCGATTGCACCCTCTACGCGGCGCAGGCGCTAACGGCCGAGCGAGAGCGCGACTACAACGACACACCACGTACTGGCCGCTCACTATATCCTCCACGCTCATATTTAATTTAGGATCGGTAAGTATTCTACGAATATCACGCTTATTATTATTATTTCTTTTATATGTTAATATAGCTCGGGACCATGGGGCCCGGTCCTTTGGAACGCGCATGAGGGGCTGATGCCAACTCGCAGAGGCCCCTTAGACAATTTTAAATGGAATGAAGTGCCAACCGACGATTATCTCTGTATGCACTGTGCAAGTGCACCCAAGGACAACCCCCGGTTGGTGTCGGACTATTGTAGGATATGGAAACAAAAATAATTATGGAACTATGGGTTTGAGTGGCCAAAATGGACTGGTTACCAAGAACAATGGAAGGGCTATGGCTCCTGCCTGACCAATGTTTATATATACAATACACGGATAAAATGGCAGGGGGTGACTTGCACACTCAATAATGGGCCCCCGGAAACGGTCGCTAGTACATTGTGACGTAGCGACAAGGCGGCAACTTGTCCAGAGGTGCTTGGGGAGTGGAGAGGTATTCCACGGCTCTCAGAACAACCCCAGGGCCTGGAAGATAGTCAAGATCCCTACCACACTTTCTTCCTCCGAGCACGTTTGCTCTTGCCAGCTTGAGTGGAGATTCCACTCAAGCTGGCCAATAAAGGCAAGCCTGAGATGAGGAACAAGACTTCTCCCAAAAGATAGAGTCCGTGGGGTCTCTACTGCTCAACAGCTCGCCACATGCTGCCCTGCGGGTTTCTGTATCTCTCTTGGTCTGTCTGCTTACCCTGGAGCTGTTCCGGCAAAGTAAAATCTCTACCCGCACAGACCTAGAGTTCAGAGCGTGCAAGCACCACCACGACGTCAATGTAGAGTTACGGCGGTAGGGTTATTAATTATTATTAAAATACTGCGATGTTCCACAGCAAGGCAAAGACCTCCCTACTCTCAGACTACAGACAGGGCATCGATATCTAATCATGATAAAGCAAAAAACCCTTCACGTCTCAAGTTTCTCCAGTAAATTTCATTCCGACTTTGCGTACGTTTTAGGAAATGAAACACGAAAAACAGAAACCCATGCGCGGTACATTCGGAGGTATAGTAATTTATAGCCATTACAGTTATTTCTGTCGAATAATGTTTTCGCGCCGATTTACTCTTGTTACATTTACGATAAGAACGATTTAATTCAGGCTTTCTTGACATCCGTTACGCTTGTGACCCTTCAAGTGTTTAATAGAGACGTTACTTCCCTGATGATAGTGCCTTACCAGCAAGCATCTAATGGAATTTGAGACGTGCGCAGTACCTTCAACACAAAGCCAAGTTCAGCTTTAATAAAACCTTTTTACGAAAAAAAAAACAGTACACAGTAAAATATAACTTTGATTTCTGAAGTCGGTGTCTTAGATTTTGTATTTTCTTTTTTTGCCACCGACTACCTAAATTAAACTTATTTTTCACTTTGTAGTGTTTTTTTCCTACTCCATTTTTAAGAAATCATTTAAAAAATATGAATCGTTCACAGGTATTGGAGCCGTTAACACGACTGGTGGTACAGGAGACGTTGACTGAAGAAGAAGTGGATACGTGCAGAAATGTACTGCTATCACTATTAGGCATGGAGTCCCGCCATGAGTTCCCGACAGCGCAGTTACCTTCTAACATGAGGTATTACTCTACTTTATACTGTAGCTGATGGTTTGTAGGTAGTGCTCGTTTTCTATTGTAGATTATTTGATCTGCTGGTTTGTCTTGACTTAAACCCATTGGGGGTGCCGTGCGCCTGACCACACTTTGTCCCACTTACTGGAGTGTGTTCGTAGATCTGCACTTTTATCGTTCTACGCCGCTGGTACCGAGATTAACGTGGTTACCTAGTGGAGCCAATGATTATATTAGTAGAAATAAAGTTTTGTCGATACGAAGAATAGAAGTATTTAGCATGATTTTTATTTTGAGCCTGGGCTGCATTCTGTAATTTCGGACATTGTTATTGGTCCAAAAACACACAGTATGATTCTTTAAATGACGTGCAACTCATGAAATTCTATTTGAAAAATAAACAATAAAGTTCGTTTTTTAATCCCAGATAGCAATCTGACATTTCAAGTCTTTTTGTGTTTGCTTTTTCACTAAAGGAGTTTGACATTACACCTGTCAAATTACAATTAGGATTTAAAACACGAATTATACTTATTATATCATTCTTATATTCGCTGACAGACAACGCACAGTCCAAGTGGCTGGGTATAGAAGGATTTTCGCACAAGAATTCCTTTTATAGCGAAATTGAGTACTAAGGAAGGGTTTTTCAAAGTTCACCGCTAATTTGGTTAAAATTCTGATGCTACATACATACACAAACTCACGCCTTCTTCCCATGGGGTTAGGCAGAAACTACAGAACGCCACCTGCTACGATCCTTACATACTCCTTTTACCTCGGTTACATTCATACATCTGGTCATACACGCACGCCGGTTGTGAGTACTACGCACCTGACCTTTTTGAAGAATATCACCCATGGGATGAGTTTGTATGAAAGTAGTTTTTGCTGATGGAAAAGTCCATTCGGCACACGGTTTGTGTTTATTAGAAAGTGTCTACTCCTATTATTGAGTGATACTGCCTCTTATACACAGCAGTTATCTGAATTCCCTTTCCGGATTTTGCTAGTGACTGCTGTGAAACTTGGCATGTAGTTTTCTCATTCAAAAAATTAAAAGTATCCTCTTCATGAAAGAAAGAAAAAGTATTTATTGGGACCCGCACATGGTTATCAGAAACTAAACTAAACACATTCATAAAAACAAAAAATAGTAAAATGAAAATAACAACAGAAAGTCCTGTACGAGGCCAAAAGGCCCCTATCTCAGCACGACACAGCGACATTTAAAAAAATAAGTGTCGCAGCACTGCAGTTGACATTCTATCTGCATTACTGTGTACATTCTATTATCCGCACTGTATCATCAATCAAACTTGTAGTGCATTTAATGTATTCGGTAATAAACTGAATAATATGATTGAATGAAGAAGTATGTTCAACAGGGGCAAGTCGTCGGGGCGGCGCGAGGAGCAGTGGCGCCAGGTGTGGGGCGAGCTGGAGGCGCTGCTGCGCGCGCACGCCGCCGCGCCGCCGCACCGCGCGCTGCTCCGCGTGCTGCTCGACTGTCGGGCACATAACAACCATCCTTCTGACGGTAATAAACTAGTCTTTTTTTATGATTTTTTAAACAATGTTATGTCTTGGGGAGTTTTAAAGTGAAACTTTCATTACATCGTCTCGAACTTTTTCGTCTGTGTGTTGCATGTCGCGTGACGGTCGGCCGCGGAGTAGGGATAAAATGAAAGGGAGGATTTAGTTAAATGTCTATAATGTGAAAAATAGTTTCACTTTTACCGTGGTTTCATAAAACCACACAATCCTTTTTTTTTTTCTTTCTGAATATAACAAGCTTGAGCACGTCTACACCGCGCAGCATATTGCTTTGTTACGAATGGTAATTGCTTGTTTTTGTGTCTACGGATGGGCTATGTTTTTACCGACCACGGCTTTGTATTTAACACACGACTAATTTATAAGCATGGCGGACATTCATTTATCCCGTACTCGACTAATCATCAAAGTCAAAGTCAAATCATTTATTTCAAATAGGCACATAAAAGGCACTTTTGAACGTCAAAATTTACAAAAAAATAGAATTGATTCTAGTTGCTCTTTCCAAAAGGAAGTTTCATTTGGAGAAGAATGGGCTAGAAACTCCACCGTCATCCGCCATCACTACCTTTCAATGTGAAACTGTTGAGCAGTACAAGCTTTACGTTAATTGTTGACTGCGCCTGGAATCATTCTCTACGGCAATCATTTGATCTGAATTATTCACTGTCAAAAGCGAACTATCTCCTGAAGAATCTGAACACACGTTGGTGCACATGCACAAACTCACTTATGTGCACAAGCCCACTTTCTACCGCTTTAAAGCTTAAGAGCGCATACACGGGTCCACTAGCGACATTCCTTTAAAAAAATATTAGCTCGTGACTGAGAAGGAATTTTGAATAACGGCTCAATAAGCGACCTCGGTAAGTGAGGTCGCTTATTGAGCCGTTATTCAAAATTCCTTCTGAGTCACGAGATAATACTTTTTTAAGGAGTGGCGCTAGTGGACCCGTGTGCGCCCTCTTAAGCTCGACAAAACTTTAAGATATCAGTGTATAACTCTTATTCCATTCATTTATTCAATCCATAATAATTATGACAAACTACCGACCCGATAAATCGGCTATTCCATGCCCATTTTCTTTTTTTGGGATGGGTTTGCTCTTGACTCTAGTCTAGGTCAGAGATGACAGAGACAAAGTCGACGATGAAGTGAGCTTACCCAGAAGAAGCCTGTTCACTCTCACTTTGAAGAGATTTGGGTTGTATGCGGTCGGTAACACAGCCGCAGGTAGAGAGTTCCACTCTTTTGCTGTGCGCATTATAAAGGAGGCCCATTATTATCGTGAGACAGTATATAAATAATGCATTAAAAACCGATCAAGGGCGGCATTTTGAAACGTAACTAACACTACAGTATCGTTGTCGGGACTAATTAGCATGAAAAGGTCAGATGCGTCGACTGTGTGAGTCGGCGGCGATACATCAATGTCTTTAATTTGGAATGCTTTTTATCATAAGACTTTTTGAATGTGTGGCTATCACGTTTTCATAGTTGTTAGTAGCGATCCCGCCCCGCTTTCGCATGAATACGATTTCCTGAATATCGTATTCAGCAATCGGAAGGGTATATCTAACTGCTAAAATTTCTCAAAACTAATGAGATTACACACCTAAACGTTCCTCAAGAAATTCTCCAAATGATGAGAAAATTGCATCAACATCTATCAAATAGTTTAGAAGTGAGAAGCGAAAACATAAACGACTTTATTTAGAGACCATCCATTCCACCCTTCTTTCATCAAGAACAGTCCTATCTTATAGGGTTGAACTTATCTCGCATCCATCAACCAGTTAGTATTTTTTTTTTAGTTTTTCTTTGACTATGAAATTCGAAAACAGTAGAAAGTTGATAGTTGTAGTTAGTCTGGCTAATGTATTAAATTATTGATCATCACTATCAAATCAAGTTCTCATAGCACCTTTACTGAACTCGATATGGCTCCCAATAACAATCCACAGTTGCATGTGGTGTTTGCTTGCTATATGAAAGAGCTTTATATCCACAATTAATCAAGAAAGCTCATAACTTCACTAAGCTATCATGTTACTATAATAATTTCATTAATTACAGGCGAATCTCGAGCTACAGTGATCCGTGCAACGACAGACTCGCCTCTTTCTCCGGTCGGTGCAGGCAACGGTGGCTCGAGCAACGGAAGTGACGTGTGGGCCCCGCGCAATGTGCTCGACGCACTGCTCGGGGCCCCGCGACCGGCGAAGAGGGCTGACTTCGCGGGACGAATGACGGCCGGCACTAGGGTAGCGACCTTGTACCCGCAGTTACAGCAGGATGTTGAGGCCCCACATTAACAATCGATTGTTTTTTTTTTTTTAATAACAAATATGTTTCCTTTTTTTATATAAAATATTTATATATCTGTCATTAACAAAAAAAAAGTGTAGATTTTGAATCGATATTTGTGGTCGAATATTAGCCTTAATCTTGAAAAGCTTATATAATCGTAATTTAAGGGTAATATTGTGATTCGAAACACCCTCTCACCGAGAGCAGTCCTGTGTCCCAGCAGTGGGAACATTATAGGCTGATTATATTTATGCTATTATGTTTCGAAAAGCTACGATAAAATGAGTAAATGAATGTCGATAGAATTCAGGATGTGGTCGCCTGATTAACATTACGTGGTTGAACGACACTGGCCGCCGTACTTTGTGGTCGGAGCGATCATTTTATGGCTCGGTATATGATTGTGTTGGTGCAGTAGCTCCTAAGAATTGTGTTGAAAGTAACAATGTACTAGGATGTAAAAATACTTTAAAAGGCCTTGTTTTGGTCAAAGTACCTAAGTATTTTTGTTTGTATCATATCTCTCGTCTAGGTATGTAATAAGCAAACATGGGAATAAACGTATTGGAATAAGGAAACTTTGTTTAATTTGGGACAAATGAAAAATGCGAATTATAAAATTAATATCTTATATTTGTTCAATAAAAACTACATGTGGGCCCGTGTGCCCGGCGCCCGGGTAACACGACCTTTGTATTATCTTGTTGCATATAAACTCTGCGGGCAGACTGTGTCATAAGGCAATGGTGTGAATGGCGGCCTTGCGGCCTCGTCAAGGCATCTGGTCCGGATCATCCGCGGCGACGGTACTGCGCCCTCGCCGCCGAAACTTTACAATTACTGGAATGTCACGCTGGATGCGAACGTTCGAACGTTAAAAAATATTACAAACGAAACCTAACACTAGGCCCCCTCGTGGGCCACTCAGAAGATACACTCACATCGAAATATTGTACAATCTCATACTCCCGAGCGCGCTCGACCACTCGGCTGCGCGCCCCAAAGATACCCTATAAAACTTACAAAATCGACCGGTACTCTTAAACTTAACGCTAAGTTAAAATTAATCGGAATTGAAAAATAAATTACCTAGGTACAATATTTTAGTCTAGAAAGCTATTTATAGGCGCACGAGGGTCGCTTGGTGGGAGTGCGCGGATGTCAGTGTGTAGCTTTTCGAAGTTTCTTAGCGATAGGTAGCGCGGAAGCGTCTGATGAGTCACCCAGTGAGTTCTCTTCTGCTGAGCTCGCCTCCTCTATTTGCCTGCGTCAAACAAACGGAACAAATGAGTAAACCTACTCGATATGAGTTATCGTGAAAATGGTGAAGCAACTGTATGCATAAAAACCGATAGAATGGCTAGTTATTCTAGTCGGAACAATGCAATGTAATTATAAAGTGTGTAGTGGTTATAGTTACCGTTTGGCGCGCGGCGTGCTGAAGGCGGAGTCGGAGTTGTCGGAGGGGGAGGCGGGGGTCGCGGGGGTGGCCGGGGACGCCGCCTTCGCGTCCATGGAGTCCTCTGTGCACGACGTCGTGGTGTCCTCGTTGACCGAGTCCGCAGTGATTAACTTTCCTGTAACAACGACACAAATCTCATGATTAATTCTACGCACACGGAAATTATGAGCGTGATATCATAGCTCATTTCCCTAACGCGTTTAGACATTAAGACAAAAGCGTCTTGTGCTCTGTACAAAATTATTGTGCGGGAACAACTACTCCTAAGTTAACTGGATGCCTAGTAATCTTTAACATCACAATTAAAATATAGCACGTATTTTCGTATCGTTTACTAAATAGATTGTGGGCTGCATACCGGCAATAACATAAAACGTGGTCGTTATTCCTCGTACTCGTTCGTCGGCCCCGCATTCGGTTATCATAGACATCGTTAGCTAAAACATGCGGGGTATCGCATAATGTAAATACGCCCTTATGTAGTGCTTCCAGCGCGTTTTGTTTACACAATAGACGTCTTAATTTATCAGTTTTATACAGTATACATGAGGGACATTTGTTTAATGTGTGTTATAAAAACACCCCTATAATTATATACAAAAGAGGTGTGTTTATGTCTTTCTGTATGTTTACATGTTCAAGCTCATCTCAGATTATATTTCAGTAGGGTTCTGATGGTAAATTGTCTCTGTTTTATCTGCTTCAGGGATCCCATTTTTTTGTTTTGATCGTAGCCGGAAAGACAACCCTAATTACTTACTTTCAGAACAACTTTGTTGACAAATGAAAGAGAGAGACTGTTCCAATTTTCGACAAAAAATTTGAAGTTGATTAATCAAAATAACGGGCTTCGAAATGAGAGCAGGCCTCCACAGATTTGGAGTAATCGCACTGCAATTCAAGTTGCCTCAATTAAGCACAAGACAAGTGCGTTACTGGACTGTACAAACAAAGGTTTAAAGTTCAATATTTGCCATTTTCGGTAAGAGCGATTACCTTTTTTTTTTTAATCGTTTGGACGTGTGGTTTAGTCTGGTAAATGTGAGATAAATAAACCCATGTATGCCGAAGATAACTTATAACGAAGGAATCTGGCCTTCGTCTGGGTTCGTCCGAAAATAATAGCTTGAATCCTTGAATATTTTACTTTCTAAACTCTTGGCATAACCAAATCGTACGGTTGGTATTTTACGATATTTTTTGTTACTGTGATCATGTTTTAAGGAAAACTATATTTTTTTGTATAAGAATGGTCATCGTTATCCTAGTTTGCTTTCCAATTTAATCATATTAGCCCCAAATAAAATAGGGTTTTTGATGGATACAATATAATTAATTTGACAAATCTCAAACTTTTGTCTTTATACCACTACCACATTTGTCCTGTCTTCTGCCGCCTTCCAAAAACCTAAGCCTCAATTCGAGTAGCCTGTTAGTATTTCTTTTTGTCTGTTCGATTACTCGAAGCCTAAATGTCAACCTTACTATAAGACTTGGTCCCATCTTGATCCTGTTGTAGGTATTTTTTTTTTTAGTTTTGTACTTCTTTCTACATCGTTCTCACATGTACAATTTCAACATAAATGATTACATTATTTTCATTTCCGCCGATCATCATCATTTTAGCTGAAAGAATATAGGCCTCCCCAAAGCATCGCCACTTCGATCGGTTTTGTGCTTCTTGCATCCATCGGTAGCCAATAAATACTTTGTTGCAATATTTTGATTTAAAAGAGTGTCCTGTTTCTTGCCCGTTCTTCTCCATAGTAACCTACTACGCTTTGGAATGGGCAACTCGTTTTTAGTTCACCGAATCCTTGACAATTCAAAAGTGCCTATAATTGATTTAGTTAAAATAAATGCTTTGAGTTTGATACTCACCGTTGCCATTAGTGGAGGGTGGTTCGAGGTTGCTCTCATCACTGGGCAGGGGCGAGCCCCCATTGGCTGGCGCTATGATCCGGGGCTCCTTGCCTAGGAGCTCGGGCTGCAGGTCCGACACTATATGGTGGGTCCATAACGCCAGCTCCACCATGTGTGGGGAAAACTTGTTGCCACAGCCGTTTTGTTCCTAAAATATGATCAGTTTTTAGAAGAAAAATGAAATTTTAAGTCGTTGCTAAAAGAAAAGTTGAATTTTGAGTCGTACTGTTTATATCGGGTATCCACTTTAATATTTTTGTTTTTAAGTGCGTTTTGGCACTGTATGTTTAGTTTTTACGGTTTAGCTACTGATTCGATTTTAATGAGATTTGGCAGAAGTAGGTTGAATGCTGAAAAAGGATATAATATGGTACTTTACATGTGTTTATTTATAGGAGGGACTACGACTCAAAACTCCGCAATTTTAAGAATATTTTTGGTAACTTACTGAGTTTAGCTCGTGGATGGTTTCACAATATTATATTTAAGTTATCCTGTTATTTTATCTGACCTAATTTAGAGTCTTTTCAACGGTCCTTTGCTTGTTTATTTAACCGAAATGTTAATGTTTCCCGTCTAGTTTCAAACAATTCCTACTTTAATATGTAAATTCAATAAAAAATTAAAGTGATATTTAAAATGGACCTCATTAGACTCACTGCCAAAACATTGCAAAAGGGCACCTGGGCCCTCTGCCAAAAAAGAAGAAAACTGCATCGTATACGCAGGTGGAAATCGTGTACTAACCTTATTTAACCTATCACAGACTTTCCTAATATGGGTTACAAAATTGAGGTATTCCTTGGCAGTGTAGTCGCTTCCTTCCATCTCGGGGATCGCCTGCACGCATTCGTCGGCCATGAACGGTGCTATGTCCGGGCTGGCGGCCGCGAGGACCGCTGACGCCGTGGCAGTGCCCACCCCCTTCAGATTACTTAACGCCGCCATAGCTGTCTCGATGTTCGGCAGTTTTCGGAAGGCCTTCTTCGTCTCTGCCATCACAGCCCTTGGCGTGTTCACTTTTATCAGATATGATAATTGTGGATAAGATCTTCCTCTCTGTAATAGAGCATACAAAAATTCAAGCCATTGTTAGGTTTGAATAGGTCGTTTGGAATTGCAAGTGTTCAATGTGTTTATAAATCTTTTGTAAATGTTTGGTTGTACTTTATAAGATATTCTTTCGCTTGATTGACATTCGCGACGCGTGTACTTGTGTAGCGTATACGAATGTTTTCTTCAAATGATTACGGATATTTGGATATTTTGAATTCAATGCTTGTTTTCAGTGTAATTACGAATGCAAATTAAGTTGATTCAACGAATTGTGAAGCCTAACTTTAAGCTATCTGCAATGAATATCCTAATTTACTTCTGTGATTGAAACTGAATACCTACATATATGTAAGACAAGTTTCAATATTTTGCACTCAATTTATTTCTCAGTGCAGAGCTGCCACAAACACTAATAGTTTATCAATTATATGATAGTTATGAAACGGGTTTCGCTGGATGTTAGTATAATAAACTCGTACTCACCGCTTGTTTCCATTTCATGAGTTGTACCAACTCCTCGTGCACCAGATGCGCGTCCTTGCCTTTGGATTTAATCTTCTTTGGTAGTTCATTCTGGTACCTGCAAATAATACAAACAAATGACTAAAGGTATTTTATAAATTACCGTGACATTTTCGTTGTGTTAAATTCGGCAAAAGTACCGACGGAATAAATCGCCCGTCTGGTTTGAAGATTCAGTTATTGAAATCGAGGAGTTGAGCGGTATTTGAGACGAAAATTATTTTGAAATTCAACCCTTCAGGAGGGTTGAAATGGAAACACATTAATATCAATCTCACTGCGGGAATGAAAGCTATACATTTTCGTCCCGCTACATTTTGTTATTCACAGAACATAAAATAGATGCTAAATACTAGAATCGGTCCGTTTTATTACTGTATTTGTTTAGCACATGTTCTCATGGAGCCATATGGTAAAACGCTTGGTAAAAATTAACGCCCAAGATGGGCCTAATGAAATGAGACACATTTCATTTTTGTGTCATCTGGTAATCTAAACTTCCTTTAGATCTTTCAATTAAAAATAATTAACTGTATAAAAAATCAGTAGGTATGCGCCGAATTCAGTCATTTTTATTTTTTTATTTATAACTTATAATGGAAGTAGTTCAGTACGTATCTAAAGGCGTGCAACTATTATTTATCTAGACAACACATTAATTAATTGACCTACCGGAAAGGAATTTAACTTAATTAATGAAAGGTACCGTACCCTAAAATATATTACTATCTTATTTTTCCTGTACCTCCCTAGATGTTATAAATACCTATTTAAAAAGATGAGCAATGAATTTACTTGAAACATTAAAGAGATTATTCACAATTACAGCGAGACGTTACAAAAGTGTTAGGGGAAGCATAAGGTCAATCTTGCATTTATTATTTTTAAATTGTCTAATTTAACATATTTTATGAAAATAAAGGTTTTAATGTATTCGTTGATTTTGTCTGAACAATATTTAAATATTCTCAACATATTGTTTTTTATATTAATTTTATGAAGTTTAATACAGGATCGTGAAATATTCGCCCTTAAAATATGTTTCACCTGGCGAGTGGAGTGCGTAAAATGGTTATTATTGACTCATAATTAAGATTAATAAATCTCTTTCATCTACAACGTTGAATATATTTAACAAAGAGAAACACCAAAACTTCTGGGAAAAAGTTAAACTTTCTGCACTGGTAAAAGTTAATCGTATTGGAGTACATGATGACTCATTGTGCTTAGTAAAATAATCCAATAATACATGGATTTATTAATTAAATGCTAGACATATATAGGATAGTTAGTAATCATGTCTAATTGATCAATCAATTGCCAAACTAGTCTTAATACAAATAATAAAACTTAACTCTAAAAGGCAAGTCACCATTTTGAACGGATGTGGATTGTGAGTTTGTACTCAACAACGCATTGTATTATCTAGCAAAGTACCTAGTCAGACATGCAACAACATATCGTACACATTATCAAGGCTGTTATTTAGTCAGGGAATCTGTGGAATTAACAAGGAGGCGATCCTAAACATAAAAGTTTAATACAAACGAGTCATGATACGTAAAGGACAGCCACCATTTTATAACGCCTAAGCGCGGCGATATTTTCCCCCACACTGGCTTCAGGAAAAACGATCGTGTCAATTTGACATCGATCCCACGTGACGCAGTGGTTTTAATGAGCCGTCCGCGGACTAGAGATGCAGTCCGCGAGGGAGGTAGCTATCAAATCAGTTTGCACGGATACACACACAATACAAGTTCATTGACACGCCACGGCCGCATTTTCTCCTTTCAAAGGCGTTCGTACTTACCAATTGTCCAATTTTATGAGCTCATCGGGTTTCTTTGTTTTCAGTTCAGCTTTAAGTTTAATCGCTTGTGGGTATAACTTTAAAACACTGTCAAAATCTTTTGCATCTGCCTCCAGAAAGAAAGTAGACGTGTCTTTCGCGGTAGCCATTGTGAACGTTCTAAATGTACAACACTGCGTATTTAGTTTAGCTATAGCGCCGAACTCGACGCGGCGGCAGCACCTGGCCAACTGGGCGCCCTCTCCCCACTCGCCGCCATCTTGTACAGTGAACCTCGTAATGACGTTCGATATTATTATTCGAAATATGCTTTATTCATCTGCATTTATGCTTATAAAACTGTTATTTGGCATTATACTTTATCGAAATTAAGCTAATATTCCAATTTACTTCAGCTTCTGATCTTTAACCAGTTTGAGTACGATGGTAACAAAAAATATACTTACTCGACAACACAAGGTTATGTCGGTCGCACGGCGTGTCGAACGCGAACGTCGGACATTTGTCTGGCCTCCACCCACAGGGAGAAACGGGATGAGAAAAAATAAATTCCATCTTAATGATAAATCACTGCACCACACTATAATATCAAACTGAAATTTGAAAAACTGAGCATAAAATGAGCACAATCACGATAATGTTAGTCACGTCGGCCTCGGCGCACTATCAATTTCCTTAAACGTGACGCAACACACGACACCGTTCTACCGAAACGACTTTGGTAAACACGCATATTTTCCGTTGCATTGCAGTACACACTGAGCTCGGAGTAGTCATGAAGTAGTAACTAGCGGTGTACATAAGGCATTTAGGTAGTAGGACATACATATCACCGGGGTGGAACGTCACACCAATCGGCTTTGTTGTTTCGAAAGATAGATCGCCATGTGCTCTGATCCCTCTTTAATTTAGGTGTATTATTGTTTATTTAATAGCTCGTTGTAATGTTGCGCTTTTAGTTCTTTCATTGATTAGATGTGTAGCGTTTGGACTGAATGAATTCGCGGGTTTTCCGTTCCGCAAATTCATTTGTGTCCTTTTGAAGGTACTTAGGTACTTTAGGGAATCGTTCGGGTTTGGCTATGAATATGTAGGAATACGCTTAGCGTCTTGCTTACTTACTGCATTACCAGGTCACTAATCCTTGCACTTTATTATTCAGCATGTTTTTTTTTTACAACTTCTGGAACCTTCTCGAAATTCTCCAACTATAACTCGAAAAAACGGCGTCCTTTCTTCTGGATGCTTGTTACCGTCTAGGTATGAAAGCTCGATGAAACCGAATGCTTGTCCAAATTAAACTGCCTTAGGTACCTACCTACACTAACCGAAGGTCTGAAATTTAACTACTTAGAAATTGGCGATAAGTTTTTTTTTCCCCATTTCTCAACATTGTGCACGGTATCGAGATGATTCATGTCCTAGTTCCTTTCACAAACACTGAGCATTACATTATTGAAGAAATAAAAACCCGGTTTTGTCGCTTTCGTAACATCACCGATCCCTTGAACTACATTCATACCTATTAAAAGCAGGTATACTTTCACCCCTGTCTATTTCGACGACATAAGCTTGGTCTAAGTATTCTAACGTACTATACTATACAGAATAAGTTCCCTAATATCGTGAAGGTAACCATCCTGCACTAACTATGCTAGTTACTAACGGAAAGTATTTAATTTTCCAGGAAGCCATCCAAACCATGATGGTGTGACCTACATTGAGGCACATCAATGTTTTGGTCGCTCGATATTATTTCATATAAGCTGCCAGGTGACTAAGCAGGTGACCATTTCGTATTGAATTCTTCTTTTCGTATTGACGGTACATCTGTTTAGGCCAGTTGGTGGCCACATTTATTACGGTGTCAGAGGCTGAGACTGAACAAGAGTCTTCTAATCAGACTGTCTGATATATTTTAAATTCTGCCCTATGCAGTATGTTGTTTTTAGCGCCCCACCCATGACATAATCTAGTCGAATTTAACGAGTGGAGAAAAGGGTATGGCTTAGCCTCTGTCAGGAAGCACACGGTCGATGAAAGGATTGTGTACCCCACATCGTTTTTTTTTTTGTTTCATTATAGTTATAAAACGTTCCCAGTTCCCACTGCTGTTGGGACAAAGACCTCCTCTCTGTGAGAGAGAACGGGTCGCAAACCACCACTCAGACCTATTGGGGTTTGGTAGAGTGCAAACGGTACCTACGCTACTGACCAAACGTATATTTCCGACGTTAGTAATTTTATAACAGGTGATCTGTTATTGAGAGTCTCCTACTGAAGTTTTCTAAACCATTTCCCCTCATTTCAGCTGCGTTAAAGAAACCAGTTTAGTTCTTTACCCACCGCCTAATATGACTTAAATAAAACCATATATTAATGCATTTTACAGATGGACTGCTTCTTCAGATTTCAAATTAGCCGTATGCAGTCAACGCGCGGCCGGTGTGACGTCATCGTCTGATGCTGCTGCAGCTACTACTGCGTTCGCAGTCTGATTGGCGCACTAGCTCTTCGATGCTGAATACAAACAAACGGCAAAACTGGTACAGTACTCGGTGGTTGTCCATCTATGTATGCTCCACTAACAGCTGCTTTCAAAGTCCCTTTCTTAATGGTTGTATGGTGAATGTATCCCGCTGGCGTGAGCCTATAAAAATATTCTTCAATTCCGCGCCCGTAATAATATTTCTATGCACATAAAAAAAGGTATAAACCGAATAGGTAATGTGGCTTTTAATTCATCGTAAATTAATCATTAGTTGAGTTAATTAAATCTATCCATTAACGATTCCAAGTATCTGTCTATGAAACATTAATAAAGGACGTATACGTGTTATAATGAATAAACAGACATTATGTTCACTAAAAGACAGAGATAATTTCACATGATATGACATCCAATTACTCCATTAATCAGATCGCGCGCCCGCGGGTCGTGACTAACTAAATAATCAACAACGGCGTCTCAGACAATAACAATTAATTCAATAGTATCAGGAAAAAAATACACGGTTAACGTAAACAATAAACCCTAAGGTACCTATCAAGTAAGACGAAAATGCGTTAACTAATTCCAAAAACAAAAAGATAACGATTTTCAAAGAAAAAACGAACAAAAGAAAAATACTCAGAACAAAAATCTTAAACTGAAAGCGTTCCACATTCAAATTCGTGATAACAAAACTGTTCAACACTGTATTATTTAACTCACGAACGACTTAACGACAATACAGTATCGTCGTTCTTTACGACGGGATATTTCGAACAAAATATGGCTTCAATAGGGTGCCAGTTGAATGCAGGGATACGGGCCCTAAAAGCGGTGAGCGATCGAGGGTTTGGCCGCGAGCACAAAAAGTACGAAGGGAACAAACGCCGCCGCGCCGAGGCGAGGCGAGGGTTCGACGAGGTTTAATTTTTTATGTTTATACTGGGATAGCGTCTGTATTCGATAAACGAACAGGCAGCCTGTTGGGACCGGGCCTGGCGAAAATACAACGTGCGCAAATAAATTTTCGAATGAAACATAACACCAAAATTGAGATCGGTAAAACTAGTAAAAATACATGGTTGAAAATATAGGAGGCAGGTAGGTGTCCTTGATTCTAAGTTAATTAGGTAAATAGTAAACAAACGTTTAGTTAGAATACGCCACCAAACTTGACGGTTTGAAATTAATGCGGCGAATAACTGTTTTACAGCGTATTAAAAAGTAATGAACCAAAGCGAAACTTCGAAGAAAAATTACTGCCGCTACCAGTCACAAAGTGATTTGTATTCAGTGTTCTACTGCAGTAGTGGGTAAACATTGTATCGACACTTAGTTACTTTATAATTTTATGCCTAGGAAAACAATTTTCCGATGTAAAATATTGTCACTGTTTTCACACAATGCCAGTCTCGTTTTTATCATCAGGACATAATACAACGCGAAGAATGAACAAATCAAACAGATATGACACACCGCATATCGATGTATGGACTACCGTTTTAAGGTAGTTGTTGAATAGCGGGAATTAAAATTGGGTGCGTCACTGAGTGTGCGCCGTGGTATGTTGACAGCCCACTTGTCAGCGTTCCTGGAAAGCGCGCGTAAATGTATCAATAACTGCGTCCTGTACTTTCGAATTTTATTTTTTTATTTGGCTTTTGAGTGAGAATCATACCTATTGAAGGTGTCATTAGTTTGAAACTATATGTACTAGTGCAGCTAGACCTGCAGACGTGTGGCGCGTGGAGTTTGCGAGCCAAATTTGTTGTAATTATAGCAGCTATTAACTACCGCATGTAAAAAATCTATAGGTAACCAATAAGCCACTGTCCAAAATAAAATAATAGGGACCTAATCTAAGAAAAAATCTTGCAGCTTAATTGCAAAATTCATACTTAATGTAATGCAGCTAATTTACTTTATCCACAAAAACTTAATCCAAAACTACGAAAACATCTACTTAATCAAAATCGCTTATTCGTAAACCAAAGTTTCTAAGAATGAACAACGCCTTATTAGTATGCTCAAGTATGTAAGAAAAACACCGCAGTTGGAGTTAAAATTGTTTCTCCTTTTTGCCCCAAGGTCAGTGAGTTGTGACTTGTGATAATCACAACGTGCTCTCGGTCGCGCGGTCGGCCGCGATACGGAGAAACCAGATATTTTTGTAACCACGCGATACGCTTTGTGCTCCAACCAATGGCTCCAACACACTACTAACGCCATCTGTCACTGCACAGCTGTACTAACATACAACAAAATTAATAACCGCCTAATTTAAGCACATTCTCACATCTCCATTTGGAATATGAAGATAATTGCTCTCGCTAAAAATACATATTGAAAATATCCAAAACTACAGTACCGGTTTATGTATGACCATTGAAGCGAGAACGCCTGAGTTTTATCTTATCGAATTCAAATATGTAGCACAGAGTCACTGATACGCACCACGATAAACTATATATTTTAGTTCAATACTACTCTAGTTGATTGAGTGTCACACTGTGTAGTTTGCAACCATGCTTATAATGATGACATTATTTTCGTATGTTTATGGCAGAGATAATGCTTAGTAGGTACTACTACTACCACTACTAACACTTGCCTTACAGGTAGTTCTGTATAATTAACAGAAAATACATAATTACTTAGACAAATTAAATGCGGCATCATTCAGTATGCAAGTGTCCATGAAGGGGAGATAACTACCAAACGATAACAGAGTGAATGCTTTCCCTTTCAACACAATTGCACATTCACTTTCATAATACAATGACGGACATACCCAAACAAGATAATAGTGATAAGTGTTAATTTTGGCAAGCATGTATGAATAAACGCATATTTCTGATAAGTAGTCGATGGATCATTAAAATAGGAACAAAAAACAAATGCACCTGTAATTTCGACACCTGCAAGGAATAACATTGTAACTAATATTTAGTAACTTTACAGGAGAGCGCGTCAAAGATTTAAAACATTCTCTCAGTTTTTGGTTAAGTCGGATAGGATAGACAGTCTGTCGCAGGTATGCTGGAAGAGATTTCTTTAGAAATAAGCATCACCTTTGTACCTATTTTTCTGTTCCTTTCTTCTTGTCTGTTTATATAAGTGTGTACATAAATGGTTTAATAAATAAATAAATAGAAGTACGATAGGAAAATGTAGCTATTTCCCTCGTTGACTCATATTTTGAAGGTTGGTTGGCATTAAGACTTAACCGAAATCTGACTTAAATATTAGTTACAATGTTATTCCTTGCAGGTGTCGATTTGTTCTCCCAAATCGTCATCGCACCTAAAAACAAGAATTTGATACAAGATGTATGGACATACGTAACAGTATCAGACTCATCAAAAAAGAACACGACAAATTGGCGGACTGAATTCCAAAGCTCGTTTCGTTTGGCAGTAATCGGCTTTATTTGAATATGATAAGCAAAGCGACGCTCGGCACATTTTTATTTTAGTGCTTATTGTATGTGACTGAAATATGTAGACAGTGAAATCGGGTAGAAATGTAGAATATAGATTAACATTCAGTCCGTTGTGTGTATAAACATACAATGGACATAAGGTGCGTTTAACGATGCGCTCTCACTAAGGAAGGCTGGCATTTGGTTTCGGTACCTGTGTCTCAGGTACCCAAAGTTGTAAAGCCAGTTGCACCACCTGCCAAAAATATATCAATTGCCTCTGTCCCTCACTAAACAATGTTTTGTGTTAAAAGCAATATTGTAATGAAGTATTTAACTACAGCGAGCGTGGAACGGCTAGATTTTTTCTAAAGAGGGGGGATATTAAAAACGAATCTCATAAAACCTTGATTCGTCGTTTTCTGTCTGGTGTATCCCGCCTTCTACTAGAACGCGCCCTGCGGCACAGTCTTTTCTACTTTGTCCTGTTTTCAACGCTCTAATTGCTAGTTGTGCGCGCTTGTTTTGCCTAAGTTAATTTAGTAACGTATACCTAGAACTACCTACCTATCAAATACAATTTATAATTATATTTATGTTTCTCGAGTACTAAAACTGTAGAATATTTTATGACGTAGCATTTACATGATCGATCGGTATTATTAGGACAGTATGATGTGGTAATGGATGCGGCATGTTCTAGAACCAATAAATCGAAGACATGTGACATCCACCAAACCGCACTGGGCCCGCGTGGTAGGTTACAGCCCACTCACTCTCACCGAGAGGAGGCCTGTGTCCCAGCAGTGGGAGCATTATAGGCTGATTATGCGTGAGGTGGTAACTGATATGGTATGAGTCCACTGAATGCTTTGGCCCATCGTCTTGATACACAATCTTCACACAGATTAGTGATGACTTCCTAAGCAGCATTCAAGCGATCAGTTGCACAACGTCAGTATCGACCTAACCTTTAATTCTGGGATCGGCTTCCAGTCTAACCAGATCTGTTTGAATATCAGCTCCTATTTCACATAGAGCGACTTTCATTTGACCTCTGCAACCTTTTGATAAGAAGTACGTTGATTGTTTAGACCCATTGTCTTACATGGATTGTAATAATGATGGCGTTTGACAACCGGGACCACCGGTTTAAGGTGCAAAGCCCTCCAGACTCTGAGGCACGGAAGGCAAGCTTCGTAAACTATTATTAAATAAGGGGAATCCTTACTTATAGTCCGCCAAATTTAAATTGTCTTTGGTTTTACGCAAATTGCAGCTCTGTTTTACGTCGTATGTTGTTCAAAATGCTGTCCGCGACTGTAGGATTGATATATTTATTGAATAATAATCATCAATTTCTTATCAATCGTCAAACTTTGGAAATTTGTTCCACCTAAGAATTTTTGGAAAAATTCATAGGTGGAACAAATTTCCAAAGGAGGTCAAGAAAAGCCCATACAAGTTTACCCAAACATGTACCTCGAGGTACACGTGCACCAAATCGTAGATTAAAAATAGAGGAATTCGAAAATAATAGTATTTTTATCCTTAAATAATTTAAAACTACGTAATCAATTATTTTATACGAGTAAGTATATATAATTGCGTTACATTTGGTTGACACTCGGGTTGACATGATTTCGTAAATGTCATTCACATGTCATTCAGTTCGTTCGTGAAACAACAGTGGCTGAACCTGACCGCAGATAGCTGTCAACTTGACAGTTTTTTTTTAAATGAGTATAGAATGCCAAAATGGCGTGCTTTTTACTATGTTAAAAGTTATTTTATTGTCGTCCCCGGATAACCATAACAAAATTATATAAATGCAATATTATTCAGTGTAATCTAGTGTATTTTATGCCACTAAGTGTACCTCGGTACTTCATTTGGGCAGATTTTGGTGACATCCTTTGGCCGGCTACAACTGTGGATTCACCTTAAACACAATGCTAAAAACTGGAGTGTTTCTCTGGGACTCGCCGAGCTGCCTAGGCGTTATGCTGGTTGGTCGCCACTAGATTCTCGATTGCAAGAGTTTCAGTGGTGGGGAAAAGGATAGCAAGATAGTGCATTAAAAAAACCTGGGCTATTTTATAAAACACTATCCCCTTTATTTATAAACGTTGCTTAAAGTTATGAGACGTTTAAACATAAAAAATGAATAGCTAAACAGTCGCTAATCATTACTTAACTTTTAGCAACGTTTACAAAGAAACCCCTATATATATATTTAATAAAATAAATGTTTACTTCACAAACAACCCTCAATCAAGCTTCTACATTGTTTTGATTTTAGATACGGGCATAATAGAATAATTGCTGGAGTCCAATTAAGCTAACAACATTGTACGTCTAAATAACCAGGTAGATATAATTAGAGGTAGGGGCACCTTGTAAAATGATAGCTAGGGTTGTATCTATGAGGGGGTGGTAGGGATTACACGTCAAGGGTCTCGGCAGCCCCAAATCTGTCATCTAAAGTTTAACAAGCGAAGCATGATGTTGTTACAAGAGTAACGTCGGCTTGGGTTCATTCTGAACATTTTTGAAATGTCTGGGATAGCACTTATTGCCTGAGGGATTAGAATAATAATTAGGGGACGAATGGGGATGGGTAGGGTGATACAACAACGAAAGGCGAAACTTAAAGTTAGATTTCCAACCAGCTGTATACTTCTTTTCTAAAAAGATTATAATCCTCCTTTGATTTTTTTTTTTGTAGTAAGGTGCTCACTCACCGGGAGCATTCGGCGGTAATGTAACCTTTACCTGCGACCTAGCTGTGTTACTTCTACCTGTTTAATCCTGCTGGTTTAAATGTTCTCTCTACACTACCTAGCAGTTGACGGCCTGTGTAGTCTTATTACAATGGGATCTTGGAGTGTCACATTACAGGTGAACCCTCCCGGTGAGAGAGCGCCTGAAGAAATGTTTCGTATTTGCTACAAATTCTTAACTTAAGGACTTTATATGAAACATAAATGACCGTCTACGCTTTCATTTAAAAACACTCATTCTTACCTCGTATCCACTCATAGGGACATGGTAGGTTTTGCCTGGCGGTGACACAAAATCAATACGCTATGGGTACCGGCGACACGTCTAATTAATTTTAAAGCCTTTAATGAGAGAGGAGTTTTCAGTATTAACATTACTTTTAATACAGAAACACAGGTACTTAACAAGTTCAGTTAACAATTAATCGAACAGCTGATATTAATAACAAGCACCTGCCTAATTATCCACCGTTTACAGACGGATCTTATTATGACAACACGCTCACGTAATTATATCGGTATTTCTAATAACGTAACACATCATGTATGCATTATTTAGTGCAGTCATATACGCGCTAAAAATACCACGTGCCGATATAAGTTCTAATTAGCCTACACAAGGACTAAAATACGTACGATAGTGGTAATATACGTCAACTAAATTACGTTGAAACATTTCATTGAAGTTTTCGCGAAACCCGTTTCTTGAATGAAATGACGTCACTACGTAGTAGATATATAGCTATACGTATAAACAGCTGTGTACTTATAGTATAGATTATTGGGTTCTTTCTTTTGCGTCAGATGTTAGTGGGGTTATTCGACAACCATGTGGGGAGGCGTCGCGGAAGCGTGTCGTTGACATTAGAGGCGAATTCTCTTTGTTAGTTCAGACGGGTCGGTTACGGATTTTGTGCTAAATGCGCATCATTATCGTTATGGAATGTTATGAAATTAGTTTTTGTAGGTACCTATCAAAATGAATGTGAAAATTATTTGCGCTCATAACTCCCCTGAAACTGTGAACTTTGTCCCATTATAATATGGTGAAGTCACGCAGTGTCTAGTTCTAGTTGAGTCACCCTCGACATAAAACCAATGAACATTAACAATAACGCTCCTCTGAGAGCACGTTCAAATAAAAAAGTAACACATATTGGTCTAAAATTTCAGAGTTTTTTATACGTCTGCGATAACGACACGACATCATTAATTTTAGGCGCCTTGAGAATAGCCCGTCAGCTGCCCTGCCTGAATAGAATAGTCAGAAGTACATAGTCACAACTCGGTAGCGATGTGAGACGGACGCAACATCCTCGCCGCCACTCGCCTCGCGCTCTTTCGCGCCGCGGCTCATTGCTACACCGCGAATTTGGGCCAAGCACAAATATACCCCTCCCTTACCAACCCACGTGTTACTAATGTACCTGTCTCTTTCGGCTGTTTTCTCTCTCGGCTCACGGTATTATACAGTCATTTATGTAATAAGTTCAATGTTTACATTGTGACTGCTATCAGGTGATGAATGGAAATACATTTCAAATTGCGATAACTCGGCCTTATCTTCAATGCTGTTGCTGTTCTCTCCGGCTTATATAGGTGGGTAATAAATATAATAAAAAAACAAATTAAAACAACGTCGGCACATAATATATCAATCATTCCAAAGTTTAATTTAGAAAGTAGCCCAGTTTTACGATAAACAAGTTACCATACATGTCTCTTACATAGATATCAACAACATCTAGCTGTTTACATCCTACCTAGATAAAAATATAAACACCATTGTTGTCAAATATGATAGACAAATTAATATGCATTACAATCATCGCTTAAAATTACAGACGGAAACATACAACATTACAAGTAATACAACAAAGTATTAAGGTATCATTATTGAAACCAATTTGAAATAAGTCGTTATCATGTCAAGAATCGTTCACGAATTTCGTCATTCGACATACATTTTGACTGCTAAGCACAGGCACCTGAGTTGATAAGAAATTAACAAACGCGCAACATCGGTGAATTACAACATGATTTCATCAGTATTACCAACAATAAATACATATGTGACCAATAAGAAAATTTACTTTGATTTTAGAATCGACAAATTGGAATTCCGATTTCTAACTAGCCAGTATAACAAGTTTATCGATTAACGAGAAGGTAAAGGTCGCAATCGGTTCCAACATAACTGTTTTTACCGTTCCATTATAATGATAACAAAACGATAGCTATTACCTATGGAGCGTTTAACGAATGTCAAGAACAACTCAAACCAATGACCTCCCAAAGTACCGATGACATCACTGTTCTTTGTTTTCTTGTTAATGAAAAGTTGCTATATTTTTAACACGCTTTTAGCCGACTTCAAAAAAGAGGAGGTTATATGTTCGACTGTATGTATGTTTTTTTTTTTATGTATGTTCACCGATTTCTCCGTCAATTGTGGACCGATTTTGAAAATTCTTCTTTTGTTTGAAAGGGTATGCTCTCGAGGTGGCCCCATTGTCACCAAGTCAGAATCTGATGAGCGGTTCCCATGGAAATCGAGGGAAATCCTCAAATTTTATAGGCACACGTATAACGATTTGGGTATTTTTTATAGTAACTCGTGCATTTGCTCTTGGAAAGTACCATTCGGTGAAGTGGAACTGATGATGAAGACCAGAGGTGGCCTCCCGAACTTCTCAATAATAAGTATTTCAGGGGTTGCGATTCGATTTTAATATGGTTGCTAAGCAATTTATGCTCGTCACAATGCATATGGTGAAATGGAGCTGATGGTGGCTTCACCATCAGCTCCAGTGGTTTTGGTTCTTAACAGGACAACTCCTCAACAATTAACGTCCCTGCGTCGGGAAAACGAATATTTTGTAAAAGGTGATGAGCAGTTGACATTAGGCTATTGTAACTTAGATTTATTAATAACTGACTCAAAAAAAGGTAAAAATAAAAACTTTTTTCCAAAAAATACCCTTCCGAAAAATAACTTTAATTTCGGAAGTCGATGACTTTGTATCTGTATTTTGTTTTATGCCACCGACTTCCAAAATTAAAGTTATTTTTCACTATGTAGTGTTTTTTTTGAAGTCCGTTGTTTTTTTTTGTAAAAAAGTTTTATTACTTCCTTTTTTTTTATAAGCATGGAGAAAATTTTAAATTAATATATGATTGTATTGTATTGTGTTACGGGCTGGTGTCCGCAACTCCACGACACATGATGTATCATGTCTACTATACATTACTATTACAAAAATATCATAACTAAACTAGAGGCATTGAGGTAATATGTTAGTACATATTACCACAATGACTAGAGGTAAGTATGTTCTTTTGTTCAATTACCGAGTGTAGTTAAAAATAAATCGAAGTGCCCAATGGCGGCTGTAAATTCATTAACATAACAAAAAAACTACATAACAATGAACGGAAAATATGAGTTTTCAGTTTTGTCAATATTCAATACCAAAGGTTTTCCTGTTACGATTCAGTTCGCTTTGGCATATGATTGGCATACGTCGCATATGAAAAGACATTTGTCAATTTTGTTTGGACTGAATTCTGGCAGTATTTCACGGATGTTTTAATCTCTGGCAACAAAATACCTACTCTTTTGACTGTTCATTACTACGAATAAATTCGGTGGAACCTTTACACCATTAGCGGAAGAGATCATTGGAGCTCAAACTATTATCTATAGATACTATACTGTTAAGCATTCAAGTGATCAGTATATAATACATAAGTACTTAGGGTTATTTAAGCATTTTATGGTTAGGTCCACGGGACAAGGCGCGTTTTTTGCGCCGTCGCGCGTCGATCATATTATAATAATCAAACTTAAACATTATAACTGTCCAATTATATGGCGAACAAAATTAACATATAAAGTTATAGGACAGAGAGCAGGAAATCGGTAAACACATAGAAATATCTACGAGCTATGTATTAGGTCGGGGAAAAAGTTATTTCGTATTTCACATACAAATTCAAGATTTAAGAGCTCGTGTGGCACCCTAATATCGAGATTTTTTGTCTACCCAGATTTTTTGAAATGGGTCAAAACTTTTTTGTGGCCAACCCCCAACTCTTCAGCTATGTCGTAACTACTAATATGTCGATCTTGCTCCACTTTTTATCGACCGACCATGGTTGGCTTGCGAATTAGAACGTAGTAATTCTCTGAAAACTGTAATTCAGGGTCATTTTCGCCATTAATACTTCTCTTGAAATGAGGATTGCTCATCACAGTGAAATTATAGCACCATTGTATCTAAATCTGAACTTATATTTTAACAGAAAAGATTTGATTTTTTGTATGTTTGTTTGTTACGCTTTCACGCTAGAACGGCTGAATAGATTTGGATGAAATTTGGCACATGGGTAGACTAAACCATGTCCTGGAGTAGGACATAGGATACTTTTCATCCCGATATTCCCATGGGATCGAGACTTATGCGGGTGTAACCGCAGGGCGCAGCTAGTCACTCATAATATGATTTACACTTGGTACCTTCGCTGCCTTTCAAATACACCCATTTAAGGCTGCTCTCTCGAAAAAGCTTGAAAAAAGCATGCGGATGAAGCGACTTTTCGTCGGCATTTACAGAAATATTACATATGTTTTTTTTTTTTGCAATCTTCATGATATAATACGTAATTTGGTTTAGCCATAATTTTTCTATCGGTATCACTAAATAAAATAAAAATACACCAAATCACCTCCAAATTATTGAGATGAAACCATTTTACTCTTTCGTTTTTTATCAAAAGAGTATAAAAAAAATATCTACTGCTTTGCAATACAAAGGAAAATGATTTGGTTTTGTTACTTTTTTAAAATATGTATTATTTTTATTGTAATAAATTAAAAAGGCGTCCGATTAATGGCTGCGTCTACGTTACCCCCGCACTCGTCCTTAGATTCAGTTGGTCGTTAGCTCCGCGCAAATGCTCAAGGTTATTGGCATTATTACAAGCCTTAATAGAATGGGCATAGCATTATTCTTGTCTATCTAGAATCGAAAACTTATGCGATAGCCACGAAGCGAAAGGTTCCTCATTCGTAGCAAAACCACACGTACCATCGATAACTTTGATTGCTGTTTCTACTTATGCACTAGGTACCTCTCTCGACCTTTAACAGGGCGCCCAACGGTTCACTAGCGCCACTCTTTAAAAAAAAAAAAATCTCATGACTGAGAAGGAATTATGAAAAACACTCAGTAGGAAACATCGGTAAGTGTGTCTAGGATTTTCTAATACCTTTTATATAGTTTCATATTGAGACACGAAACAACAAAATTCGATCTAAATAAAAGCGGCCACATTCCTCTAGATCGTATTGTGTTGCTTCGTGTATCAATATGAAACTTTATAAAAGGTATTAGAACATTTTTGACATACTTACCGAGGTTACCTACTGAGCGTTTTTCATAATTCCTTCTCAGTCACGAGATAATATTTTTTTTAAAGAATGGCGCTAGTGGACCGTTGGGCGCCCCCTTAAGCCCAAAGCCTACTTGCATATGCAATGATTAAATTTTACTATTTTCAATTCACCACTGCATTCGAATTGTATACAATTATTGAGGTACGATGTGAATTAAATACACTGGGCCGCAAAGAAACCGGGTCGGTAATAAAACCTCAATAACTTACAAAATATTGGAGCTTGCTTTATGAAATAAAGACAATTTTACAGAGGGTAAATCAATGTCATAAAAGTTCACGATTATGATGTTTGTTTTGAATTAAAGTAAGATAAGTAAAAATTACCATTTTCACTAGATTTCGAAAAATGTGCTATGAAAAATGGGACATCTACCAACCCACACTGGGCCCACGTGGTAGATTACGGCCCGCTCCCTCTCACCAAGAGGAGGCCTGTGTCCTAGCAGTGGGATTATTACATTATAGGCTGATTACCAAAAAGAAGTAAAAAAGATTTTACTTCTTCCTTTATTTGTAATGAAATAAACTTTAATTTAGTTTTTATTTTAAAAGGATCGCTCAAATATTTTAAAAGTTATCGCATGTGTTATAATTATAACCGACCCGCTTTCTTTGCAGCCCAGTTTAGTTCAATTTACTGTGAATAGATTACTCTGTCGTTATTGTCCATTGATTTTATAACATCTAAGTTCGAATAAAGGCTGGTTATGTTTTAAATTGATTCAGATATAATAGTTTTGTGTCGACAATCCTTAATAATATTGGTGTCTCTCTAATATTCTGTAACTCAAAAAACAGACTGTTAAACAAAACATGCTGCAATATACTTATGTATCTACGTCACCAAAAAGATTACAAAATCAGTAGGAAAGCATATCAAGCGTAGATTTCTAACATATTTACTAACATAGAAGCGTCTACGCGTTTCATAGAAACATCAATATCACCATCCAATGACGATGACGAATAAAAATATATTGGAAGCAGCGATTGTATCTATAACCCATTGTCCTACTTAAAAATGGGAATATGAAGTTTGTTTTCCTATAGCAACGTTCCAAAGATTACCTTTCTTTGAGAAGTCATCTGTGTGGGATCTTGTCTCATACTGTACAAAGACACGTGTTCTTTTTTATGTCTTAAGCTTGTTTATCGACCACTAGCGCCATCTACCTGGTATGTTGTGAACGTTATTTTTCTAGTTAAAATTCATTAATACTGTTATCAAATTACAATTATTTACTTAAATATTATGATAGAATCAAGTAAAAATATAGGTTTACCTAAATGACTTTATGAAAAAGATTAAAACTATATCGGTTCTACAAAAACAAACAATTATTAAGCTGGAAAGGTTCAGATACTCAATGAAAAAAAAAAGAAAAAAACTTTGTCCAGCAATGGGGGATTTTTTCAACATTGCTGAACATAGCTTTATATTTTTGAGACACCAAAGATATTTTTAACACAAACAAAAGGGCGCGAAAAGTTTTGTTTTAACAAATCGTGAAAATATTCCCAGCCACTTCATTGCCGCGTTCATAACGTGATGACAAACGCTTATAAACGTAAGACGACTGCATTGTTCCGCGAGAAATGCTATGACTCACGAGGAAAATGTAGTTGAATACAGACGTTTTATAGAGCGATTTCATTAACAGATGCCTAATAAAAGTAATTCCTTCGCAGACTGGACAGGACTCATATCTTAAGAACATCTCTTATCTATCTTAAAAAACCATACCCCAATTCTCCCCCCTCCCCCCAAAGAGCTAGGGCTAGCCAAAGGGCCAAAGAGCTGTACCTAAAGCCTTTGAAAAGTCTGTCCTTTGAAAAGGTAAATACCTATGTAGATCCTTTACGATGAAATTAGACTCATCCGCGTAAGCTTGTTTTCCAAAATGAGAACGTTTGTAGGGTTCCTTACCCAAACGGTAAAACGGGACCCTATAACTAAGACTCCGCTGTCCGTCCGTCTGTCACCAGGCTGTATCTCATGAACCGTGATAGTTAGACAGTTGAAATTTTCACAGATGATGTATTTCTGTTGCCGCTATAACTACAAATGCTAAAAAACAGAATAAAATAAATATTTAAGGGGGCTCCCATACAACAAACGTGATTTTTTTGCCGTTTTTATAGCTAATGGTACGGAACCATGCGCGATTTCGATTCGCACTTGATCGGTTTTTTTATATAACCAGATGGGACCCATCATGTACATGTAGAAGTATTAAACTCGTATCGTTAGCTCATACTTCGCCACAGATGGTATTAGGTCAGCTGCCTCAATGGCTTCGAATGAAATTCCAAAGTAGGATAAAGTAGAACTCAAACTCAAAGCATTTATTTCAAATAAACCAATTACAGGCACTTTTGAATTGTCAAAGGGTCAGTCAGTCAGAAAAATGAAGCTAGTTGCCCATTCCAAAGCGTAGTAGGTACCTATGGAGAAGAACGGGCAAGAAACTCCATGGACACTCTTTTAAATCAATATATAGTTACAAAAAACCAATTGTTTACATCATTCATGTTCAAATTAAAAATGTGAGAACGATGTAGAAAGACGTGCACGTTTAAAGTATCCGTAATAAAAAAGATAAAAAAACAATTCAAAAATTTAAATTAAAATAAGCCGTGGCAGCCAAGAGTTGACCAGTCCCTACTGACGGCGCCCGTTCACGAACATGACGCATGGATCAGCACCATTCAGCTCAACCATTTTGAAGGGAACTTAATGATCCAACACACACGCCACCACCAGCGAAACATTTGAGACTTTTAGACTAGGTACAGTCGCCAGCACATCAAGTTACCACAAACTATCAGATTTTCTCATTCGATTTTGAACTTAACTATAAACGTTCTAAGGTTTAAAATCGTTTGGAGAAAGGAGATGTTTGATTTTGGGCTACCACTATGTACACTACATAGAGAAATAGGAAAAAATAAGGAATTTTCATAAAAAATATTAACAAATTAATTTGATGAAGAATACAGGCGTACAAAAATGATCATTTGGGAAGTTTTTTAATATGATAACCTTATTTTTAGGTTAGCCACGACAGAAGTGTTTGACATGACGTTTGACGACTTTGACAGTTTTAACTTTCGTGAACTGACGTCTTTCTTTGCTTTGGCTTTGAATTGGACGTGTTTCGTTGTTGTGTTATTTTTGTGATTGTTTTTGTTTTGCGACCCAGTTTACTACTAAGGACATTGATTGATTGCTTCTCTGTTGACCCCAGTTTTGTTATATGGTTTCTGATTCACCTGTGATTTGGGTTTCGTTGTGCATGTGGTATTCTACAATAACAAGTTGCACTAGAGTTGCAGTTATTTTATTATTGCTGCCGCAATCGAGGAGAATATCCTGTAGTCTTATTTTATCATTATAACGAAACCCAAGTAAGTATTCTCGGAATTCGTGTTGTTTTTTTTTCGTAGATATGACATAGACACTTCAATCAAATGTCATTGTTAAAATGACATTTCTCATATTACTGATCCACCGTATTTATGTTGTGTTGCGCTCCTTGACAAGGTTAATTTGAATGTACATTGAAACGAAGTAAAATAATAGAAAATTAACATTAAAAAACAGTTACTATAGTATTGCATTGCGATGTGTATGTATACATGGTGGTAGCCCAGGCTCCATACATTTCTGGAACATCTCCTTTGACTGTTTCGTGTAGCTTGACCTGCTGGCGAGTGTACATAGGTTTTTCTATTCATGTTAGGATATTCTTAGATGGTAAAACGAAGGTGGAATTTTGAGTCTACATATGTCTCATCTAAAATTCGACCGATTCGAACTGTGGAAGCAGTATATGCTTCTGTCTACCGCTTTGGCGATTTATATCATGTCGCCATTAGGTCCTTTTTTGCCCAAAAAGATTTAATCAATGAAGTACATTTGCCTAATCGATTCATTATTGAATTCATGACCTAAAATGCTACGGACTTGAGTGTGACAATCAGTCGACCTAGTAAAATATACAAGTCATGGTTACCTTTCCCTTTTTACCCACAACGGAACGGAGGCGATATATGCGTTTGGGGTTAGAGGTTGTTTGTGTTACCATTTTCCTCGAAAACTACTGGGCCGATTTTGATTTGATTTTTTTGTAATAAATGGCTATCATTGTTTCTGCAAAAAACGATCTGTTCTGAGAGTCGGTAGCAGCATCCTCTTGTTAGATAAGACAAGTCATTGATTTTGGCGGATGTATGTACCTACTTATATCGCCATCGCGCTTTATGTAGATAGTAATAGTATGGTGGTTAGTTCCAGACTAACTCTCACCACTAGTGGAATTTAAAGTTTCATGTAGCGATAAAGGGTTAAAGTCACGAGGACACGCAGCAGCGTCCTCCCGTATAGCTAGTTTATACAGTAAATTCTCAGCAAACGGCTCCATAGACGGATGATAGGAACTTACATAAACAAGACTTAAAAGTTCCCGGAGACGGTCGCGACGCGACTCTTGTAGAAAAAAAATCCATGAAGTTTTCATAGAAATATTTCTACTAGAGTCGCGTCGCACAGTGGCAGAAATACTAATATAATTAGGTAATAGTTACTCAAACCATACGTACATACATTAGCTAATCTGTTTCACGTATTTGATTATATTATACAGTGCACTTATTTGAATATGTAAGCCATTAACCGCTAATGAGTAATAAGTAATAATTAACCGGTATAATTATGAGGGTAGTTAAGTTTTATTTTCTTTTGATTCTAAGAAATGATGCTAGTTACATTGTATTATTAATTCAATAAATACGCCATTTTTAACCTGTTTTACAAACGATGTAAGTATATGACGTGTTTTTTGTAAATTCTTTTTTGTATATTAATATAAATAATATTTGGATTACATTAGACAATGTTAAGTCAAACTGGTCCACCAAAATTGCCACATAAACAAAAAAAATACACATTTTAAAATAAAAGCGCACCTGAGGCCGTGATACCGAGTATGTCAAAACATCCAAAATAATTCAAGGATTAATCCCCTAGAAGGGAATTAGGGCCAATTGTGCGATAGCAGAGTTATCTTATTTTTTAATGTTGTCTCCATACAAAATTTGAAAGAAAAAAATCTCAGACTTCCGTTTACGTACCCATTTCATGAAAAAATTAAATTTAAGGCATGTAATTAGTCTCCTCCAGCATTCCTTGTGAAAAAAAAATTACACTTTCAAAAAAATGATTTGAATGTCTATGAAACGCTGATTTCAGCCCACTGTGACGCGCGCCCGTCTGCTGGAGACTTAAAACGGGCAGTTAAAATATAATGAAAAAGAACATTAGGTAACATATCATCGTAAACACTGCGCTAAGCGCATCTTTGATTACCTACTAAACGGTAATTCCGACATATTATCATCTTCCTGTAACTTGTATTGTCCAATGTTACTTACACGTTTTCTTATTCCATTCTCCCATGTCATTCGCACGCTATCAATTACTCCCTGTTCTATTATAATTCCTCGCACAAATCATCCTTCTCTTCTTTGTCCTTGCGCTCGCCTTCCATCCATCGACATTCATTACGTAATCCTGACATATTCAGACCTATTCGATTGAAATATATTACCCTAGTCTTTGTAATTGCAGGATGCATTAAATAATGATAGACATGCATATGTTCGTTATTTATACCGCTGCATGCATTTAATGGAGGTCGAAACGTTTTTCATATCGATGCCAAATGAACGGGTTTAAATTCGTCTAGAACAGAGTCTAATAAAAACTCATATTATTGAATCATTACTTGTGATTAATTAGCAGGATTCGTAATCTGAATAACTGGAACAAAATCAAACAAGTAATTTTAATTTCAGTATTGTATTGTTCCCGTGAAAGTAGTCAATAATATTGCTATATTTAATTAAAGACGTTACATTTTTGTCTAGGGGAATGTGCTGTCTGCCTATCCATGTACCTACTATAGCAACTTAAAACAACCAATTTACCAAAGTAGGTGCTAGATAGCGACGCTGTCGCAAACCACCGATCGCTAAATATTAAGGTGAATCCTCAGATGTAGCCCGCCAACTTCAATTTTTCTTTGAATTTGACGATTGATACGAAATTGATGATAATTATTAGATAAATATATAATTCTCAAAGTCGAGAATCCCATTTTGATCAACATACGATGTAAAACAGAGCTGCAATTTGCAAAAAAACTAAAGAAAATTTGAATTTTGCGGGCTACAACTGAGGATTCAGCGACCTTAATATTTAGCGATCGGTAGTTTACGACAGCGTCGCTATCTAGTCGAGACTGCCGGCCCTGAATAGGCTATTACCTTTTTCTGTCCCTATCAGCCACGGACTTTCAACTACCGGATTAAAAACTAAAGTGGTATTAATTATAATTGCAGATAGAGAGGCCGTCTTTTAAGTCCACAGTACACACGCGATAATAACATTGATAAAGCAGTTACCTTGTGACACATATTATCATTCTGTATACTGCTTTCGTATTATAAACAGTGCGTATACGAAAGTGCGTTTATTTTCCGGTATTTTTCTAATCTGTAGGAACTCGACAGATCATAATATCCGGCTGTTTTGTGGCCAGCTCTACCGTTTTTCAAACAAAACTTGTGACATTGGCTGGTTATTGAAAACATTAGGTTGTGGACTCTGCCTAACTGTGTCTGTTTTATGTGTAGTGTACATAAATAAGATATTTTATGTAAATTTTTTGCTCGTGTTTCGTCAATTTGCAATTATTTAAAACCGCGGCATCGCTTCACTCTGGTGGTTATGTACTCGTACTCTTTAAATAACATCTGCTGTGTTGTGCCACTTAAAACAATTTAAGTACGTATTTTTGTGTTACAACAGTGAAGACTGAGATATCTAGAAGGTTAATGTAAGTGTTATAATATTTTTTATCGATTAAAACTCGATATCAGAAGCTAGAAAATCTGATATCGAGTTTTAGTCGACCGTTCGATCGTTCTTCTTACATATACAGGGTTGTCAGATTTTCGGGTTTAGGTAAACCCGAAAATCTGACAACCCTGTATATGTACGCTTGGTTCAAACCGAGGGGTTTCGTGTATCCCAGAAACTGGGTTTGGGGTCAAACAAGCAGCCGCTCCATGTAAAATAGGTACTGGTATTGAACTGCGTTCGGTTAGACTAGAGGCCAGCCCCAACACAGTTTGGAAAAGTCTAGGCAGTAGATGATGACTTAGCTACAAAATAGTATGCAGTGCAGTTTCAATCTCCTTTCAGGAACGAATGAAAACGGATGTTTTGTTCATTCTCTCGGGAGTTTATTTTAACCCGGAGTCTAATGGCAATGAATTCTATTATTTACTCACTTATCAGTTTATTTACTCTTGACATATTATATTTGAGAGATAAGTATGTTTATTTATATAGTTTCTAGCAGCTGTACGGTCGGCGTTGGTATTATGTATCATCAAACGCTTATTGCATATAAGTGAATACGAAGAATGCAAAATGTATTTCAATATTCTAGCCACTTGATACGTATGACAAGATACCTATCTGCATGAACTTTATTACGAGATATCAGGATATATTTTTTCAGTAACGATTATTTTAAGTTTCCTTTTAATATTCTTGCCGTCCAATAACTCATTTATTTCTCCCATAAGGTAAACTGAACATCCAATCAAGAGGTAGTACGAACTACCAAAATAAGTTCTCGTTCAAAAAAAAATTCTAACTTAATTACAAATAGCTGGAGCGCGAAAATCAATGTAGAAGTGCTAATCAAGTTTTCAAAAGAACTCTTTTACGGTTTCATACAGGACTAATTATTGTTTCAATTTAAGTGCCAGGCAACTTAATAGACTTTTCTTTTTCGTCACTAATGTTAGTCTACGACTTTGCCCGGTAATATTCACAATTTCTATTTTAAAAGGGACAAAATATCATATTTATCGATTAGCATCTTGTTGCGAAAGCTCTCAAACATGAGTTCATTTATTAATACAAGCACGGATATCTATGAATACAAGCCTCAGGACCGACCCGTTGACGTCAGAAAATTTAAACTACGAATGGGCGTTAATAAAAGAGTACCTAAATAGGAACCCGCGTCGGAAGTCCAATTAAGATCATTCTACCGTTAATTATTATAAAGTCCAATGTGCAGCATTGTCGTACATGTATACGTGTAGATATTGATTGTTATTATGATATATGCGTGACATGTGCCCACTGTTATCAGTCGCACTGCGATCTCCACCTGCGCTGGTGTTGCTGGGTCCCGCGAACTCTGAGGTACGAAATTTTTTGCTGTATCACTTTGAAATTCGAATAGGAAAGTGGCATACTTACTTTTTATTGAACCTTTTTTGTCGCAGTGTCAGGTTAAGGTCATACGGTCAAGTACCTACTTACTTCTTATTAAAGCTAAGTTATCACCAGTAGCTGACGTATTTCCACTAGGTATTATGTCTTTCCGTTATTTTTTTTTTTTTTTATACGAAACTATGGATTTGTTCGATAAACTGATCTTTTTTGGAGTTTTTTATCATTCGTGACTCGTGATTTAGAATTTATAGCCTTGGGCTCATTCATAGGTGCAAGATGTAGTATCGGTATTTTTTGTTTGCAATCTTTTTCGCTAAAATGTTTTGGGTCGGTTGTCGGTTTATAAAAAAAACAATTATACTCTGATTTTTTATTCGTTAGACCAAAATGACAGCTGCGATCGACCATTTTTTTTAAATGCTGCATGTGTGGTGCGTTTTGTTGTAGTATGGCTCATTCATAAGGGATTCATCGAATCGTCGTCATTTAAGTAAGTAGTACCTAGTTGGTTTTTAAACTGAGGCTATTTTAATGGCTTGTTCTCCTTCACTCAAACTTTTTTTTTAAATTGTATGGTGAGTTCTCATTGCTTTGAGTTAGTTACTTACTAACATAGTTCCACACACAAACAGAGCTCCTACGACTAGAAATAAAGTACATAATTTGTTATCGCTACTTCCAAGACTTCCTTTTTCTTTTTTCTTAAACTACAACAGTTTGGGGCTAAACAGCGATGTAATATACTTGGCTTATTTCCAGAATTGTCACTGTGTTCTTACAAAGATATCTTACTCAGCTTTACGAGTATATTCGTATCTTGCCAACGATTTAGGAAAAATGTTCGTATATTTTCTTAACAAAAATCTATTTTCCGAAGGTCGGCTTACCAGCTTATGTTCCAATGTATGTAGGAAATAGGAATAGGTTCACGGACATTCTATACTACTATAATAAAGCAGTTTCTTTTTATGGTTGAACGCGCTAATTTCTGGAACTAACAGTCGTACTTATTTAAACAAAATCTCTTATCATTCGATAGCCCAATTCGTAAGGAAAGTTATAGGCCATTTAACATCACGCTACGACGTATTAGGAGCCGAGCAAAAGCGAAAACGAAGTTACAGCGCGGGCGGGTAATCCGATTTCTTTTGAATTAAACGGCGGTGGGTGAAACCGCGGGGCATAGCTAGTTTGGTAATAATTTTGGATTTTATATAGGGAAATGCAGTACCTACTGGCTATTGAAGATGCCTCATCGAGTTATAGAAAAGTTTATAGATATATAAAGATAAAGATATATTTATTTGTTTGTAAACATGTGTAACATTATACATTTACATGAAAATGTGGATGTAAAAGATTGGCGTACAAAATGAATTATAGACACTTGAAATATTAATTATAATAATATTATATTATATATAATATTATAAATATTTAACACAAATAAGAAATAAAAAAGCATAACAAAATTAAAATATAACACAAATATATTAGAAACTATCATTTAAAAAATCTTTAACATAGTAGTACCTAACATTTTTCCGTGAGTAACTTCTTAAGTTCTCTTTTGAATAAATTTGGCTGGTTTATATTTTTAATAACCTCTGGAATTTTATTATTTATTAAAGGTGCCATACAAAACACGCTTTTGTGTGTGTGTGTTTTGTGTTTTGTGGATGTGTAGGACCGTAGGACGTCATCTCTGTAACCTGTGGGACAAACTCTTTCTAAGCGCGCTCGCACATAGTGTAATTTTATTAAGACCATGTTTTTACAGTATATTTTTTATCACATGAAGCGTCGCGCGCTTTACTTGTGGTTACCAAGTATACAAACACGCTGTAAATGTGTGTGTAAAGGCTCCTACAATCAGGCGCGACACGCGACGCGACACAAACGCACCGTCGGTCGCGCGACGTGCGGTGCCTTTGTGTCGCGTCGCGTGTCGTGCCTATTTGAAGTCGGTACAGTCCGACACAATGGCGAAGTCGGAAGTGTGTGTGTGTGTGCGTGCGTGCGCGATTAAGTTACGTCCTGACGCTACTCGAGTACACGCACACATTCACAGCGTGTTTGTACACTTGGTTAGCACATGTAAAGCACGTGTCGCTTCGTGAGATAAAAATACTGTAGGACTTGTGCGGGATACATTTGATCTCTACTGTTTCATTTAGCTCCTACAAATAATCAGCCACCGATTGTATGCCGTCTGCGAACACTCTTAAAGCTTGATGCGTCATTGTTCGCCTATAAACACCGAACTTTATCTGTTTCCTCTCCAGTCGGTCCATCGTGTATCCTTCCTTTTCTTTGATTGGTATTTCAATAACAATATGGACTCCTGACTTGACCTTCTCTATGAGCTATGTTCTCTTGGTCTTTTGCCTTCTATTTTACCTGTCACTAATTATTTGTATCATAATATTCATCGTTTAGATTCTTGATACTTTTAATAAAGGTAAATAAAGAATTATTATCGGTGTTTTAGTACGGTACTTCTTATTAACGATTCCTAAACTAATTTTCAACGCTTCGCTCTCGTAAGCTTTGTGCGGAAATCGAATCTTTGTCCCGGAAGTCGTTCCGCCGCTGCGCCTTTGGGGTCGACTGACTGACATAACCTTTCCGATTGAATATGGATTTTGTGCTTACCTCTAGGTCCTATTTATTATTCCAAATATTGACCTAGTATGCCCGGTGTTGGTGTGCATAAAATTTGTATGTAACGACTAGTGAGTATGGGAATAGATAAGTATCAAGTCTGTTAATGTCTTGTAGTGCGTTTTGGCGGGCACTGGAAGGCAATTCTCACGTATCTTTAGCGTCAAAAAAGTAGCATCGTTATGTGGAATGGATTACTTCGTACGACGCACAATGACAACATTTTTGTCGCTAGACTCATGATTTACGATCGACTTGTAGTGAGAATAGAAAAAACGGGATAGTGCCACCATTTTACAAGCAACATAGAGAGACTAGATTTTGAACATATATTATACTTTTAAAATAATAACGAAATTATAAAATATGTTCCAAAGGAGTATGTAAGGATCGTAGCAGGTGGCGTTCTGTAGTTTCTGCCTACCGCCATGGCAAGAAGGCGTGAGTTTATGTATGTATGTATGTTCTCAACATGCCGTAAAAACAGTAAGTAAGCCTTACACATACATACATAAGATCACGCCTGTATTCCCCGAAGGGTTAGACAGAGGTGTATCTATAGCACACCCACATTTCGCCAGTTATGTTTAAGTCCCATGTAATAGGGGGCGAGCCTATTGCCATCAACCGGGCACAAAGTCAAGTAAGCCTTATCTATAATATAACTTTTACATGTTTTCATGATGGAATCTCTTCAAGTTACAAGTTTTAAAAGCGATTAAGGCCCCGTTGTTTGATACATTTAACAATTCAATTTCAATTCAAGTCAATTTAACAATTAGTCACTTGTCAATAGTCAAAAACTGACAAAGTTTAACTACACTGTCTGCGCATGGTTAACTTTCTTAGCAAATTGTATTTTTTTTTAACTATAGTTAGCTTAACCACTTTTCAAACAACATACATCTGTCATTTTTAACAAATTGTTAGTTTACGTAACGCATTTTAACTATTAGTATGTTTGACTACTGATCAAACAACGGGCCCTTAGTGTCATCATATTTTATTTTATTTATGACGTAACATTTACATTTTGCTAGACTTACAGCGATTTAAGAAAGTTAATAAGTACTGCAAACTCGCCTTAAAGATCGTCGCTATTCCTGGAAAGTTTATGCTAATAAAGGTTTCTTCTTTTTAATATAATACTTACTCTTTATTACGTACACCACATATATTTTCTCTTTATTTGTTTAGGGGTTTTTATCTAAACAGATACGCTAACCCCATCGTGCGTTTTAACATTACATAATATTAACATTTAAACACCCAACATATTGTATAAAACACTTAGTGACAAAGATGGAAGTCACAGATGAAGGACTGTTATTAAACGACATACGTACACCACATGAATTACAGATATTAGATAAGAAGTTTTTTTATTTTTTTTAATAATGCCCTTGGAGTTTCTTGCCGGCTCTTCTCCATAGGAAACAGTCAATTGAAACCTTGCACCTAGCTTCTGACGTTTCTTAAGTGCCCATGTAGGTTTATGTGAAATAAAATATTTTGATTTGATTTGATTATTTTTATTTAATAATTTATTAAAGAACAACATTGCTTGTCATGTCATGTGTCACAAATCATAATACAATATCTGGTAAGTATATGAGCATTGGGCCTACTTAAGCATCTGCCTTTTTTTTTTTTTTGGTTGGGAAATTATCTCATGACTGTCCAATTTAACTATCATTCGATTATTATCTGCTACTGCAGTACTAACAAGAAACATACAAACCAAAGTCCGTATGATACTACCTATCTATACATTATGATCATTATGTGTCTACAACTACATAATATAAAAGTCACTGCTCGAGTCTGTTTGTGTGACCGCGTTGTATCTTCTAAACTTCGCCACTGATATTGATACGGTTTTCACCATAATTTAGAGAATTTATTTCCTCATTTAGAGAAGAGGTTTATAATATTTATAATGCATTAATGTTAAACATACAAATAATAAAGTTTTTTTTTTTGTCATGTCATCTCTTAGCAGGGCGGGTCGCTAGTTAGCAATAAAAGCGAAAGCAATCTTAGGCGAAAGCGTCAGAGTAGCCCGCGAACTTCAAATATTTTCTTACGTTTTTTGCAATTTGCAGGTCAGTATCAGATCTTTACTTCTTCTTTAGGGACTTTGTCTCTGTCATCTCTGACCTAGACTAGAGTCAAGAGCAAACCCACCGAAAAAAAAAAAAAGGTTGTAAGTTGATCTAAATATGATTCGCTGCCGTAACAAAAATTTATTTATAGAATTATAATCATAAAAATCATCAATAAATCTCTCTAAGTTCATAATAGGAAACCTATTGAATGATAATTTTATGAAATCATGACATTTGAAGCTAATTCTAACTTAAAGGCAGAAAGGCGCAACGCGACTCTAGTAGAACAATTCCTACGAAAACTTTACGGAAATTGTTCTACAAGAGTCGCGTCGCGTTGTCGCGTTGCGCTTGTCTGCCTTTAAGTTAGAAGGAGTTGTATTGCTGATTCTAATGATTATATATTCTGTAAAGTCATATTTGTTACGGTCGCGAATCATATCTTGTTCAACATACAACCTGACACTGTCCTGCAAATTGTAAAAAAACGTAAGAAATTTTGAATATCGCGGGCTACCTTAGCGCATCCTCAATTAATAAAACAAAAATCTAAATAACTACTTATTAGAAGTAGTACAAAGTTCAGTTCAATGGTATGATCTAGAATAGATCGACAAGCCAATAGAAATAATTTACCTACTTGGTTCACACAATTGATTGATTTATATAATTTGTAGGACAGTAGGTATTATAATTTATAGCAACACAAGCTTGTAAGGAGCACTAACATACATTTTGTATTTGTATGCGTGGCTCTTGTGGGTTGTCGTGTGTAGTCTTAATACAGCATTAACCAAAACATTGGTGTTAGTTATTCCTGGGGTTGCCAACCCTAGTATAAAATATAGTAGGTACTTATCCTACTATATTGGATGCCTAACGCCTAACTTCTATATTTATAAAAAAAAAAATACCAGGCGAAACTACTATATTTTCGATGAAAATTTTAATAACATTCTGTTATATAAGTGTAAAACGAAACGCAGCCTGAGTCTTTTTTTGAAATTTGTATTCAGAAATAAATCAGTTTAATAAAATTCTGGCTCTTGATCTGATTCTTTCTGACCAAAACGTGTTAGTTACGTGTTGCTCAGTGATTGTGACTTTCTTATATTTTCAAAATATTTGGTATGTATCGTTTTCTTCTCTCTATAGGTACCAGCAATTTCAGCTTTTATTGAACGTATATTTTCAGTGGTGAATAAAAAATGGCGACATGAGCGCAATAGCCAGTATGAATCTCGTCAAACGTGAAATAATGGTATTTTTGTAACCATAATGTATTTTTAGATAACAATTATGTGAAACTTAAAAAAAATCTGGTAATAAAGCTCAAAGTAGCAAAAAATATGCTTATAAAAAAGAACATATTTACTAAGTACGAGTATATCTTTTATTGCCATCTACTATATTTTTACAGGCTAAAATTTGACAATACAGGATTCAAAAATACTATATTTGATATAAAAAAGTTGGCAACCCTAGTTGTACCTAATACCTTGTGAAAGTTTTATTTATCTTGTTCGGGTGTCTATGAGGTTATTTCGAAAGTATAGGACTAGGAAGTATTACTACCAAACCTGAAGGGTGATCATATCTCTACAATCACGGCTTCCAACAAACGGATTGGTTAGTTAGTTTGTTTGAAAGAAGTTAGTTTATAAATCTGCTAGCGCGCGACTTTGTATGCTTATATTTTTCATTTCATCAATACAAATATCCAGGATGAAAAGTAGCCTATGCCCTTTTCCAGGTCTCAGGCTACTTATCTGTCACAAGGATCGGTTTAGTGGATTAGGCGTGCAAAGGTAACAGATAGACAGGTATTTAGGTGTCGCCTAAAGTTAGTGAAAACGTGCATTAAGAGGCTTACAAGAACTAAAGCGCGGTCACTGTCGGATTGCATAGAAAAGAAAGAGACGCGCGATGACACAACGCTGGTAATTTATTGCAAAATATGAAGCAATTATGGATTTATAAAAAATCTATTCATTGGACTAAAAAATTAAAACACTATTACGTTAGTATGTTACTTGTAGAATAATCTGACAAAAAATCTGAATGTTTGCATGTATATTAGTATGGTTTTTAATCGTTAAAATGTTTTTTAGAGGTATCTTCGTGATTTTTTTCTATCATATCAAGTTAATTGTATTGTGTTTTCAACACACTAACTAACTAGCATATATCCAGAAGAATATCATATATTTTTCTGATTTTGGTTACTGCAGTGGATCATATATTTTTAGGCATTATAAATTTGCGTTTAGGTCATGTAGTCCCCTTAGTTTCGCATTTATAATTATTAGTATGGATGATTCAGCTGCATCCGGTTACACTGGAAGCCGACACAAATATATTTGTGAAAAGGCTAGATTGAATGTGTCAATTGATTTGTTTAAGTAGTCTATTAATTGTTTCACTCGTTGAGCTACACGATTATTGACAAATACGTGCACTGACTGAACAGGTCCACTCAATCTGTGTGGTTCTTCCCGCAAAAGACCATTTCAGACACCAATCTATCAAATCAAATCAAAATATTTTATTTCACATAAACCAACATGGGCACTTATGAAACGTCAGAAGCTAGGTGCACGTTTCCAATTGGTTGTTTCCTATGGAGAAGAGCCGGCAAGAAACTCCACGGTTACTCTTTTAAAAATAAGGGGCTTTTACAATGTTTCCAATTACAGAGTTGATAGATATTGGAGGACAGTGTAGGCCTGTCAACAAGTAACAGGTACTCAACAAAATATAAAAGGTCCACAAATCTACGGTCTACAAGTTAGGCCTACAACGTTCTCACATTCACAAAACATAGAAGAATCTAAGTATATAAAAATAAAAGCCTATATAGGCAAAATGATATGATTGCCATTACAACTGTAACAAATCTGAATCGAAATCCTATCCACAAAAGCCATAAATAAGAGTAATTCCACTTTGCCCCACCAAGCCCGCCACCCTGGTGTGGCAAAGTGGACTGCCTAAAATTTTGCAGTGGAATATGCCCCACTATTCTGATTTGATGGGGCGGATAACACTAGCATAAACACTTTGTGGATTCTGCCCCACTAGGGTTGGCACCTAGGGTTGGTAGAAATGAACCTATTCTCCTTTTTTATTTATAAGGCGTAGCCGACGGAGCCCCGCTTCGCGGGGCTCCTACTTCTGGGCGGTTTAAAAAAAAATAACCACGAAGGGGACGGCGGGGTCTTTCAGACCCCGCCATCCCCTTCTAACCTAACCTGTCCGAGTCGAGGTGCGCCGAGTCCCGAGCTCGCTTCGCTCGCTCTTGCATCCTATCCCCGATTGTGTAGCGTTTGTTTTTATTGTAATGATGTCAATGAATGCAATGTTTGTTTTCAATACAGTACTTATTTCAATAAACATTCCCAAATTTTGAGTAGTAGCCCTAATGAGAAGTAACCCAAGTGAGAAGTAGCCCAAGTGAGAAGTAGCCCAAGTGAGAAGTAGCCCAAGTGAGAAGTAGCCCAAGGGAGAAGTAGCCCAAGTGAGAAGTAGCCCTAATGAGAAGTAGTCCATTAGCGAGTCGGTTGCCAAAATGAGAATTAGCCCAAATGCGCCTAAACCACAAATCCTGAGGTGCCAACCCTAGTGGGGCAGAATCCACAAAGTGTTTATGCTAGTGTTATCCGCCCCATCAAATCAGAATAGTGGGGCATATTCCACTGCAAAATTTTAGGCAGTCCACTTTGCCACACCAGGGTGGCGGGCTTGGTGGGGCAAAGTGGAATTACCCATAAATAAGGAGTTGAAATAAGAATCTGAGGTTTATAATGTCAAATAATGAGATTATGTCAAAGAAGTAAGTAAAAATAAACAAAAAACTTCGTAATTTGGAAATAGTTAATAGACTTTTACTTAGTGATGCCGTTAATGTGCTACCGGGAAGCCACGTGTGCAGAAGGAATTATTGCCAAACTACATGGACGTATCGTGATCCGACCAAGATTATGTCTGGACTTTAAAAGAGACTGTGACCTCTGTGAGTTAGTTTCGGCCTTTCTTCTCAGAGTAGTTAGATAGTAAACGCCGACATCATCTAGTATAAAAAATATGATTGACGTGTAAAAGTGTTTGTACAAAGCTACTTACAGAAATAAAATCATTTATCAGTTTGTTAACCTTCTGAAATATTACATTTAACTTGCCAGCAAACATTACTACTACTGTTACGTATACATTCTCGTACTCGACTTGACCTTTACGTAACTCTAATAGTAACTTATTGATTGCCAAGTCAACGATAAATGGCAAGATGTGTCAACGAGTTTTGTTGCTAATGAGAAATTAGAATTACCTTTTGTATGATGTCATGGTAACTGAGGAGCCAAGACATCATGGTCATTGTATTTTAAACTGGCTTGTAGCCCGCGACTTCGCCTGGGTGTTTTTTTTCAATCGAGTTCCAAAAAAGGAGGAGGTTCTCAATTGACTGTTTTTTTTTATTATTTGTTTTAGCTCAGATCTTTTTTCTGGGTGAACCGATTTGGATGATTCTTTTGAAAGCTGGTGCTTCACATGTGGTCCTATTTAAATTAGATGAAGGTCTGACCAGTAGTTGTTGAGTTATCCTTAATACTGCATATTTTTTTCCACTTAGTTTATATGGATGATGTGTTAATAATTTCCTGTCACTGTTATTTACACACCAAGTAGTGGTATATGAATTTGTGTGGGGTAGGTACCGCAACTAAAAAGTGAAAAATAAAAACTTTTTTACAAAAAAAATTACCGACTTCCAAAAAAAATAAACATTAAAAGACGTGAAAAATAACTTTAATTTCGGTTGCGATGGCCAAAAACGAACATACAAAACCAAAGACACCGACTTCCGAAATTCAAGTTATCTTTCAGGGCTTTTAGTGTTTTTTTTTTGGAAGTCTTTTTTTTTGTAAAAAAAGTTTTTTTGATTTAACATAAAATTATCCGATAGCTGTGTCCCGTTACTTCATTTTCGCTTAGCGTTCTATTTGACTTTTTTTTTCTTTTTGTTCGGCTCCTGAAGGTCGTAGCGTGATGTTAAATAGCTTATAACCTTCGTCAAGAATTCGGCTATCAAATGCAAAAAGAATTATTCAAATCCGACTGGTAGTTCCAGAGATAGTATTAGTATAGAATCTATAAAATAAAGCTTTTATTGTTTAGATACAAACTATGGAATTTATGTACCATTTGTCTGCTGAAGCCAGCATGAAAAGGTACAGAAATTCCATGGATTGGAGATTCATACGTAGAACTGATGTCTGATTGATTGATTGATGAGGTAGGTACTTTTTTGTCATCGCATTAGAAAATCACTAATGGCTTTTCATTAACGGTATTTTTTTGGCTCGCTATGGTTTCACTACTTACTAAGTATTTTACCAGAATTTAAGTGATAATGCGGTCAGGTTACCTATGGTTATCGATAAACACGGATTTCGCTTTTTTCAGGTTTTTTTTCCAAAAATTTAATTGCGAGAATCTAGGAGGCTACATACACGCGTGTAACTCCATTTTACTAAATTAATTACTTACTAGTAAAAGTAAAGTAGGTACTTACTTAATTAGAAAGCAGAGTAATCTATAGTTTGGCAGCAGTAACCTTGGTGGCAGTGAATGTTGAGTACTCAATTTATGTTGGTAGTTTATGCGTAGCGTGTTTGAAATCACTATCGTGATCAAGAGGTGGTTTTATGGCTTCTGCACTGAATGGCCTGCGTTGGCGCGGTCTGATTTACATTCATAGATTTATATTGTCACTTCTTTTGTAGATGTTTGGTGCGAAAATGTCTAGTTCAAGTGTGTTATTTGCGCCGTTACTGTTATGTGAATTGTTTAGTTTAATGATAGTACAGTCAACCGCGCACAGTTAACACTTACACTACGAAAATCACCCTTACTGCTACGAAGTAAGGCGCTGACAATGCCAAATTGTTAGGTAACACTGATGAGCGGTTTACTGTACGCGATGAGCAGTTTTTGAACCATTAACAATAGTCTGAAATAAGCAATTGACAACATAAAAAAGGACTGCTAAAAAAACACTACCAAATGGAAAATAACTTTTATTTCGGAAATCGGTGTCTTTGGTTTTGTATTTTCGTTTTTTGCCACCGATTTCAGAAATTAATAGTTATTTGTGCAACAAGAGAGCAAAGTCGTTTTTTGCTGCGAGAGCTGATTTTGAATCCTGAGTGTGGCGAGGGATTCAAAGGCACGAGATGCAAAAAACTTTGCTCTCGTGTAACACACATAACTTTTCACTTCAGCAGCGAGTACACTTTAAGAGATAAAATAAAAACAGGAATAGATTGAAATAACTATTTATTGTGAATCAAAATAATTAACATTGTAGGTAGAGGTACCAATGCAATAAAATGGAACATTTTAAAAGTTAAATGTAAAAATTACTGCAAATCTGCAAATAAAAAGTAACAGATTTATTTGGCAACGTTATAGTTGCATTGAGTTGAGTTTGATTATCTGGGGTTAAGGTTTCTGTTTCGGTGGCGGATTCAGAAGGAACAACGGTGAACGTTGGTGACTCTGATCGGCTTTCTGTATAAGTACACTGTGCGTCGCTGGAAGTGGATGGGCGTGGGTGAGACCAAGAATCCGAGGTCGAATTCAGACTTATTGTTTCCACTATACGCTTACAGATTTTCGACTTATTTTCTATTGAGTCTTCAATATAGCCTTCTGCAACCGTATTGGACTTCCACCCGCCGTGACGTTTTAAAGTGGTGAGATCGGCTCCGGAATCAGCCAAGAGCGTTGCCGAAGTTCTCCGAAAGCAGTGATCCGTGAATAGCTGAGGCTCTTCCAGTTTTAAGAAAGTGGCAATTTCTCGCAGTATAGCACCTATTTTATTTACTCCCAAAGGCTGTCTTGAGCATTTATTGTTATGGTATTGTATGAAAAATCGGTTGGTTTTTATATTGGCTGGACGTAAATTTTGGTATTTTTCTACAATAGTTACATATTCTTCGCGTACGACAAAAGACCTGTCAAGGTTCGTCTTCGTATTTTTCAATTTTACTAACAGTAATTTATCTGAATGCTTTTCGATATTATTAACTGTTAGCTGTAATAGCTCGTTATTGCGATACGCTCCAATAATTCCTATGATCAGTACAACCTGTAATGAAAATATTACATAATTAATATGCATAGTTTAACATTTACAGCATCTTTTACATATCGTAATAAATATTTTAACAGTATTGCTAAGCCAGATTAGGATTCATTGCGCCTCCAAAAATTAGTAGTAGGCAGTAAGTACCTTTATACATAACAGTCTACACACAAATTTTAATAACTAACAACATAGATTAAGAATCTATGTTGTTAGTTATTAAAATTTGTGCCGCTAAAGTAAGTGGTACTTAAGAAGTACCACTTACTTTAGCGGCAAGAAAATTGCAGTCCGGAGCTTCATTAACATTTTTTTCTATGTTAGGGGCTGTGTAAATTTTGGACTTTTTAGCCTTATGCCCAACTGACATTCTTACTTCAGACGAGTTTTGCGTATGTTTCAATATGCATACGCACGTTATGTTTTGTTTTTAAAGCAGCTTTCAACATTGAGTAAATATTCCACATTGTAGATGATCGCCTCGTCTGTGATAAATCTAAAAAATAAGATGGCAACACCGTCTCCGAAAAACTGCTTGCGCCCTTTGTAAGTCTCCATTCATTGAAGACATGGTAAGCTTTCAGAATTTCTCGCGAGACTTCTCACGTAGGAAACTTAATTCTGCATTAATAACTTGTTGTTTTAACTCTTCTGGTGTTAAAATGCTGTTCTCGTCGCTAGTTTCACACATATTTTACGATTATTTTAATATTTTTTTAACTTATTCAACTCTTTACGCCAGCCACGAAATTTTATTCCCGATCTTTTATTTAAATTAAGGCGTGTTCGGAAATAGCACCCATGATATTTTGTTATTCAAAATATATTACGTAACATTATTGAAACTAGAAATAAATATTAACAGGTTAAATATCAGTTTTATTTGCAGTAAATACTTATTTTCGTTTAAATACAACAATAAGTTAAAAATTCAATAAATTACATTAAAAGACAATTATCTTTTTGCAAAATTTCTTTAGTTAGTACGAAATTCCGAACGTGTTTGTCTTTCAGGTCGAATTCAAAATCGGAACTTCGAAAGGGCTGCTCTTTGTCTCTCTCTCTTTCTAATGGCGAGAAAGAGATAGAGTGTGAATGTTTCGAATTGTATGATTAACCCAAAGCTGATAAGATATTCGCGGCTGCCTGAAAAAAAAAAATTAAAAAGTTACTTGTTCTCACTCAGTGAGCAAAATCGCATTTTACTCACTGATTTCAGGCAGCAAAACCTACATGTTTGAGCTACTGAAGTGAAAAGTTATTTTTCACTCTTTAGTTGTGGTACCTACCCCACACAAAGTCGTATACCACTACTTGCGACGTAAATAACAGTGACAGGAATTTATTACAACATCATCAATACTAAATGTAAAAAATAGGTATTATTGAAGCTTACTGAAAAACTCCCCAAGCAAAGTTAATAAAATTTATATGGGACCACTCCTGAGGCATACCCTATCCATTAAAAAAAGAATTTTCGAAATCGATTCATAATTGCCAGAGATACCGCGTAACAAACATAAAAAAAATACAGACGAATTGAGAACCTTCCCCTTTTTGACGTCGGTTAATAAAACATACAATGTGAACTGAATTGATGCATATTATGAAAGTAATTTGTTCAGAATCGTTTACTGAATCGATTTCTGTAAGTTTTAATATAGGTATCTAATTAAAAAAAAAAAAAAACTACCTATATAAATTGAAGTCACACTTCCGCTGTACAGTCAAAACAAACCACAGTGGAGTAGTGGACAGAGTACCGACTACGCTAGACCTTTCTACATGTGCGACTGTGTGAGTGCGTAGATTAGAAATGTGACCAATTTTTTTTTCCCCTCATACGTTATACTTATAACTAATTTAATAAATAAACAATGTTTAATACTTAATAGTAAAAATTCAGTGTACTTATGTATTATGCATTTATAATAATAACATAATATTCTAATTGGGGTGTTTGATGGTGTGCGTTAATTCCGGGACATGTTGTATAGTCCTGTTGAAAATGGAGTTTCGTTTCTGACTGGAAGCTTTTAGTTTTGGTTCAAGGCTTGCTATTGTTTTTTTAATCAGGCAACAGTTTTTCATCGTCAAACATTGAGTCACTTAAGTACTTCTGAACATAATAGACTAGAGTCTATCAGAACGACAAAATAGTTAGTCTGTGAAACTAGTCTGTGATGTGTGTGTCTGTGTACTAATTATTTTGTGGTTCTGTTTATCTAAACACTATCGAAACAAGCTACTCTTACGCTAGGATTACTCATGATGCGTAAGTACGCGTTATCATTTTTTGTTTATATTAATTTAATGCACTATAATAGGTTTATGAAACAAGATTAGATCATAGTTATCGTAGTAGGTAATATTGACATGTAAGTGCCTACCTAATTAATCAAACACATAAGCTTCATAATAATAATACCAGCTAACAACTCTTAATGTGTTCATTATGTGTAACAAAGAAACATGGAAATAATGGAAAACTTTCAGCCGTGTACCTACTTGGGTATACAGAAGTTTATTTCTCATAAGAACTTAAAAAATGACAGTTCGCTTAATGAGATACTTAGGTTATTATAACTATAGTAGGTACCTACTTTAACATTACTTACCTCTAGGGTGTTGGTGACAGAGTTACCGTGGCCCTGGCGCACAGGGAACTGAAGGAACACGGGTAGGATTTAGTCAGGGTGTTGGTGACCATTATATTAGCATGTTCTATTTTATTTTACTTATTTCAAATGTTGTGATGTATTGCCATTGTCTGCGTTTGAATGTGTTTATATTGTCACATTTTTATATCCTCCGGTAAACTATTGAACAGCCGTGCTTCTTCAACCAATATTGTTTTTTTACCATAATTAGTGCGAGCGTGCGTTGTTTTTATTCCTTACGTTGTATGTTAAGTATATTTTTCATATGTAGTTGTAGTATGTTAGTTTGAACAGAATTGGTGATGTTTTTTACTTGTTTTGTTTTTAACTTGATTTGAATATGCCGTCAAGAATCTGATTCGAGCCTGAACGTCCTACCAGTGGGGTCTAAATCCTACTGGTTTCTTGGGACTTTCTACCGACCCAGAAATTTTAAATTAAACTTAAAGCATAGTTAAGGCGACAATAAGTGTCAGCGACTTTGAGCGAGTGGGAGGAGCATGCGAAACTTTTAATCGAATAAAATTGCACAGAGCGTTAGCGTCTACCCGGACATTGGTCAGCGATGCACTGCCGCCCGTCGCCCGCAAGAGCCCCCGCTTCAATGCGCATCAAGTTTATTCGCAAAAACAACCCACCTTGATTTATCAAACACAACACAAATAAAAGCCGTATACAAAAATTTTGGTAATTAAATTGTCTTTTAGATGGTGCAGATTTCATGAAAATACGACCGATAGTTTTTGCGTGATTATCGTTTTTGTGTTCGCGTTAGACATTACTTTACAAATTAACAACACTATGTTATAAAAATATAATTTTAAATATTCACATATCAAATTACGAAGAAAATAGTCTAGTTTATCATATATTTTTTTCAAACAAATAAGACTATTCGTTTAGACGTGATTTTCAATTTGAAATCATTAAAAGTCGTATATCTGCGCCTTAAAGGAGCATGTTGCTAATGCATGTACTTACTACACTTTGCATTCAGTTAATTAACTAACTGAAATATCGTATAGTAGATAAATTACCTACTTTTTCTAACTATATTTAACCACACAATAAACCGACATAGGTACGTAAATAAACCTAATCAACGCTACCGATCTTAATTTGACTGGCGCCCTAGTTGGGACAACGGTAGCAAACTGAATACGTTGTTGCTATGTAAATGTGTTTGTCAGTTCGATCCCAGGACCTTTCAGTTGATCTCTGTATCAGCGACTACTTAATATATTTTATTGATAGATAACAGCTACTAAGTAAACTGACCGACTGAAAAGATGGAGGAGGCATGTGATTAACAATTCTGTAACTGAAACTTATTGTCTACAACTGTAGACAAGTTTCGTAGTACTTAAGTAAATAAATAATAAATACTTTGAAACAAACTGACTAGTTTCGTGATTTGTTAGAGAAAATCAGTATGTACGTCAACGATAAATGATTTAATTTCTTTAAGTAGGTTTGTACAAACACTTTTACACGTCAATCATATTTTTAAAACTAGATGAGGTCGGCGTTATCTATCTGACTTCTTTGAGAAGAAAGGCCGAAATAATATCAGAGGTCACAGTCTCTTTTAAAGTCCATACATAATCTTGGTCAGACCATGTAGATTGGTGTCTGAAATGGTCTTTTGAGGAAAGAACCACACAGATTGAGTGGACCTGTCCAGTCAGTGCCCGCATTCGTCAGTAATCGCGCAGCTCAACTATTCGTCGAACAATACCAAAGAAAGGACATTTGGGTAGGCCGCATAAATTACTCAAACTGCCAGATCATGATTAAAATAAACTGAAAAAAAAAAAGGATTGACCCACATAGTCCTCACATTCACAATAATTAAAATAATATAATATTTTATAAAGTAAACACTCATGTCATTGTATATACTTATTATAAAATTCATCGATGACAATGTGTATAAAAAATCAGTTATAATGTTTGAGGACCATGAGATTGGTGTCTGAAATGGTCTTTTGAGGAAAGGACCTATCCAGTCAGTGCACGCATTTGTCAGTAATCGTGCAGCTCAACTTAGAACTTATAAATTGAACGGATTGCCCTTTTTTGCAAAACAAAAATTGGCTGAATATCGGTGACAACAGAATACCGTACGACATCACACTATGAAAATAACTAAAGTATACTAAACGAGGTGTCTCTAAATCGTAACTGATTTAATCACGATTTTATCTAATGGCGTATGCTGCAGAGCTAAGCTTTTTTGACAATTTATCTACCATATGGGGGCCCTCATTGAAGATTTGCATCCAAAGTTATGCCTAAGAATGGTGTGGTGTCTTGGGGTTTCAACTCTTCACACTTTATGAGACATTAAACTAGTTAACTACTTTTGCGAGGGCGCTATTTACATTGTCAGTAACGAGCTGCTCACGTTTGAGTTTAAATAAAAGTGAAGTGTCGTCTGCAAACAACACTATATCATGTTTATTCTTTATGAGGTAAGGCAAGTCATATATTATAGTCATTATATAAAGAAGAAGTAAAAATGGACCAAGAATTGAGGCCTGGGGGACCCCCATTCTTAGTACAGATCAGGATGATTTTTTTCTGTTAACATCAACTCTCTGAATCCTATCACTTAAGTAAGAAGATCCAGAGAGGCGTTCTGGATTCCGTAGTGGTGCAGTTTCCCGAGTTTCATAAATGAGGAAGTTATCCCTGCCCTCTATTTTACTGGTATAGTTCCAGTAGGTAGAGATAGATCTATTTTCCGCCAAAGTTTGAATTATAATTAGAAAAGAAAGCGAAAGTTTTATTACTTTCCGTCCGTAGATCCTCCTCAAGTCGACCATCCCACTAAATGACGGCAGTTTTTTTTTTTTTTTTTTTTTTTCCTCTTGGGCAGCTCGTAGTTATGACCACTAAGGTCCTGGCTACTTAACCGGGCAAGCCTGTGGGTACCTTAAGCTACTAACTTTAAGCTTCCAGCCAGGGGCGAAAATTCTTAAAAATTAGGTGACCGCACGCTAAGGGCACCCCCTGTGGGGTACGAACCTCGGCTTAGGGCGTCACTGAGGGGAGGGCAGCAAGATGGGACAGGCTGGATCGAGATTAATGACGGCAGGTCTAGTGCGGCACGATTAAAACTGTGGCTGCTTAAACATCCCCCTCCAGCTGAGTATATTGAGCCTGCAGAAAATCTCCCAGCGGGACACCAACTTAACCGACTAAGAAGCTAGGTGGGTCGCTGCAGGATACAACTTAGTCAGGTGGGGGTACTCCGTCGAGCAACAGTGCGACCGTGGAGCGACATCACAAACGATGCCACACCTCTTGTCGTGCTTTCTGTGCAAAAACACCCGCACTATCGGAGACCTTTGCGAGGCCAACGTTAACGCTGTCGAAGTTGCCTAATCCTGGTCGAAGCTTATATAAAAGGGAATCATCGATACGAAGACGAAAAAAGTTTCTTACTTTGAAATATAATTTATCGTATCTAGTTGGGTAGTTTCTTTAAAATAATGTAAGTAGTATTTTTATTTGGATTTTGCCCATATAATAATTTCATAATAAACGTAGTTATCGTGTAATAAGACCCAAGAGTTCATTGCCATATTAGTAATATGAAAAATGGCTGCTATTCCGAACTCGCTGACATTCTCATTAAAGCAAACCATTAGTTTAGCCTTCGAGTGGCGATGATCGATTGCGTCGTAATATCGCTCATAAATCGATACGTTTCGGTTTTGTACTCCATGGCGTTATAATGACCATGTATATGTGATGGAACTGAAGGTGACTTTAAACTTGGAACGTTTCAATAAGTAGGTATAGGTATAATTATAATATAGTTATTTGTTTTAACTCAAAAACAAAAGAACGTAGTTTGTTTTTTAAAATTTGAAGGGCGTTGGTAAGGCATTGTTTTTTTTCTTGTACTGCACATCTTTGCTTGTATTGTGATTTTTGATATCTAATGTAAATAAGGGAAAATATTCATCCATTTTATAAATCTCACTAACAAATTAAGCACCAATCTGCGTATATGATATCTACCTATTCTAATTTATAACTAGGATACAAGTTCTATAATAAGAAACGTATTCCAGTCATTTATCAATCCACAGGTGTTTACATGTGTTTTAGGCACTCAGTGTGGAGCTACATAGCATATGGTGTACATCTGAAGTCTCGGTTTTTCCCCTATTGCCTGGTATAAAAAGCTGAGTAACCGGCCATTAGGTATTATTAAGCGCATCAGCCTTTAAAAGCGCAATGAACTTGTGTAGAGATACATTTTTAACTTAATATCTACCTACCGTAGTACATACCCATAAACTTTAAAATAAGTTAGGTAGTAAAGAATCTAGGTTAGGTAGGAGGTATTTCAACTAACTCTTCTCATCAATTATCGAAATATAATAGTTTTCCACTTCACATTTAGATATCCACCAACCCGCACTGGGCCCGCATGGACTGTGGACACGTGACTGGTTGGTTTCCATTTTGCCATATCTGATTCTTTCTGTTCCTACTTACTGCTAATGCTTATGGTGGGATTTAGAAGTAGGTAACTACCTACCTTAGTAATTAACTATTCTATTCTGTTTTTATGATCAATCACCAACTGAATCGTTTCGAAAATAAACCTCTTTTAAATCAAAAGTTTAACACATGTCCCGTCTCCTTAGATTGCATATTCTAAACGATTCAACTAACAATGTCGTTATATCCGGCAGGTATTATGGGCAGAGCCAGTGACGCTGCTCGGTGAGAACATCAACCATGCCGGTACTACGCAACGCCGATCACCCTGCGCATGCGCTGTCCGACTCTGTCGCCGTGAGGTACACTGTCGCTGTGCTTGGCGCTTGGGCCGCTGAAGGAGGTAAATATCTACTCATCAAAAATAACCTTGTTGAAACTCTAGTCAACCACTTGGGCTTTTCTGGTAGAATTAACGCGGTTAATCCCAACTCGCGCTGGGGCCGCTCCGTCTCACAGAAAGGCGGCCTGTGTCTGTGTCCCAGCAGTGGCCCGCTGGCAACGTTATAGGCTGATTATGATGACGGATGACGAATCCTAAGCGATTCATACCAATGAGGAGTCGTATAAATAAAGTGCTCGTTCAAAATAAAAGCGACTATAAACTATTTTTATCAGGTTAGTTAAACGAAGAGCTATAAAGAAATTACGTCATTCATCATCTATTTATCAAATCAAAAAAACTAAACAATTTATTATCGCTATTTTAAACATTACTCTAAATATTAATCCGGTCGGATATCGTTAAAAGCAACGCTTCATTTGTATCGTGGTCACAGTATGATAACAGCATTACAGGTACTAAACCGGATGCTGCCATCCGGCCTCTTTCTCTCGTCAGTTGACACCCATAAAGGACGATAAAGGGGTTAACTGTTGTTAATCCTGTTTTCGTCCCTTGCTTTCATGCATGCAATTGTATTATGTATAGGGAGTCCGAAGCCCGGTGCATAATTCAATTATATTCCGCATCTAAGTCTATAGGAAAAAATGTTATTGGCTATTGGCTTTTTCCATTAGGAATTTCTCAGTAGCATCCCTGAGTCTTGACTTGATTTAAGAGGCTTACAAGAGCTAAAGCGCGGTCACTGTTGGATTGCATAGAAAAGAAAGAGTAGCGCGAAGACACACCGCTGGTAATTTATTGCAAAATATGAAGCAATTATGGATTTACAAAAAATCTATTCATTGGACTAAAAAAATTAAAACACTATTACGTTAGTATGTTACTTGTAGAATAATCTGACAAAAAATCTGAATGTTTGCATATATATTAGTATGGTTTTTAATCGTAAAAATATTTTTTTAGAGGTATCTTCGTGATTTTTTTCTATCTTATCAAGTTAATTGTATTATGTTTTCAACACACTATCTAACTAGTATATATCCAGAAGAATATCATATATTTTTATGATTTTAGTTACTGCAGTGGATCATATATTTTTAGGCATTATAAATTTGCCTTTAGGTCATGTAGTCCCCTTAAGGCTCCGGCAGACAGGCGCTACTTGACTGCGCGACAAGATAGCGCGACGCGACTATTGTAGAATAATTTCCATGAAAATGTCATAGATATTGTTCTACTACAGTCGCGTCGCGCCTGTTTGTGGGAGCCTTTATGCCCGATTGATGGCAATTAGTAACCTCTACCCCTATAACCTACATAAGAATTAAGCAAAACTGGCGGACTGTGGGAGTCGCACCTCTGCTTAACTTCGGAGAATAATGTCGTGATGATATGAAATGTTTTGACAGTAGGAGTCCGACATAACCCTCTGTTCTTTCTAAACGAAGGGCATCCATGAATATTTCCCCACATAAAGGGGGTCTCCATAGTGCAGTAACAACTTCTCTCATAGCAACGCCCTTTAGAGAGAGTACCATAGGTACTTATATCCCGATTCTGGGTAGTTTATCATAGTCATTTATAAATAGTTGTTGAAACTCAAAAGCTTTTACATTTAAGTAGCAGAGTTTATACTGTTTAAAGTATGTTCAAGTGGTGTTAATGCTCGACTGATAATATTATTAATGCGAAAAGCCTCTTGAACTCGTCTGTTTGTGACTGTACATTGTAATGCTTTACCTACAGGTATTAAGGATTTAGATTTGATCAAAGTTATTGCTTTGGACATATTTAAAATGTGTGCTTTTAAGACCCTCTTGTAGTGCGGTGTGTCTTTTAGGGCGTCTCGAGGGCACTGGACGGCCGCGCGGCCCGGCCGGTGCGTGCGCTTGAACTGTTAGATTTTGTATACGTATATTTAAAAAAAAACTAAATTGTAAAATGTGTTCCCAATATGCCCTAAAAACAATAAGCCTTAGAAATTTATTCGACGCCATCTTTTAATTTGTTAATAGTTTTAGTTAGGTTAGTTTTTCATATTTTAATTGTAAATATTATTCTATTGTTGAATTAAATAATTATTTAATGCCTACGAAAGTATGCATGAAAAATAAGCCTTATCTTTTGATATAACTTTTACATTGTTTCATGATGGAATCTCTTCAAGGTACACGTTTAAATAGCGATTTAGTGTCATCTTACTGATATTTTTTATCGAGCTGATTATTATAATTCACGTTTGTCTTCACACAGCGCTTGACCGCATGTTAAATTTTCCTAATAGGTATATATATTATTTTGCGCAACATTTACATTTGGCTAGTTTTACAGAGGTTTAAGAAAGATTAAAAGCACTGCAACCTCGCCTTAAGTTAACTGTACCTAAATATCATAGGTAGGTACATAACTTTTTAGAAGAACCAGTGCTCAAGTAGACTAATCTAGAGGAACTTGGCCGCTTTTCTTGAGATCGAATTTTGTTGCTTAGTGTCTCAATATGAAACTTTATAAAAGGTATTAGAAAATTCTTAATTCCTTCTCAGTCACGAGATAATATTTTTTGTAAAGGAGTGGCGCTAGTGTACCGTTGTACGCCCTCTTAATAAGGCCCTCAACTCTCTCGTCGCAACTAAATAATCTATTCTACTCGAGCGTAAAGGCTCGTGCACACTGGCGCGACGCGACAGCGTGACACAAAGGCACCGCGTGCCGCGCGACGAGCGTCGCCTTTGTGTTGTGCTGTCGCGTCGCGCAGCCTTAATTGACAAAAATTATCTGTAGGTATTACCTACGAAGCATTTTGTAGTAACCATTCAAGTAATATGTGTCATGGTACCTATACGAGTTGATGAATGAATGAAAACTTTTGAATGGGCTGTTGTAACAATCTAGTATCGATTGGGACATTTCCATATTTCGTTCATTCAGTTGTGTCGGATTGGAAGGCCCAAGTTTTGCAGTAGATGTTTGAAAGCTAATATTATGAACCTTTGCGCTTTTTTTTTTAACAAAACAAGGCGTTTGCTTACTCGTTTCCGATATTATGTACAACTACATCCATCCATACTTTTATACTATTACTAGCTTTTGCTCGCGGCTTCGCCCGCGTTTGGTCGGTAATTATCCCACGGAAACGTTCTACCGGGATAAAAAGTATCCTACGTGTTAATACAGGTTATAAACTATCTGTGTTCCAAATTCCATCCAAATCCGTTCAGTAGTTTTTGCGTGAAATAGTAACAAACATCCATCCATCCATCCATCCATCCATCCATCCATCCACCCTCACAAACTTTCACATTTATAATATTAGTAGATTAATATTATAAATTCGAAAGTAACTCTGTCTGTCTGTCTGTCTGTATGTTGCCTTTTCACGCCTAAACCATTGAACGGATTTCGATAAAATTTAGCAAGGAGATATGGTATCCTGAGGTAACGTAGGCTACTCTTTATGTCTCAATAAAAATAATCCTGAAGGTATATAGAGGAGGAAAGTTTTTATGGGGATGTAACTTAGCATTTCTTAAATTAGAGATGTGAAAATTCAAATTTATACCTTTGTTAAAAAATTAAAAGTTACGTTTTTAAATTAGCGTTATTAAATTTTTTAAATTAGGTAAAATAGATAGCTCTTAAAAAGGGGTACAAGATCAGGATCAAGTATCTTGAGGTAATATTGATTTTAGTGTATCAAACCGATCCAACCGCTTAAAAGTTATTACAATTTAAAGTTATGAAATAACATAGATAATATGTAAGTATTAAGGCTCCTTCAAAAAGACGCGACGCGACACAGGCGTGTGCGTTACGCCAGCGGAATGTGGTCGCCTTTCAAGATTTCGGCTTGACAGATAATTAGTAGAGGTACAGCAATTTGCTAAATGGTACCCCAGCAGCTTGAATAATTGAGAAACTTCAAGACGCACAAATTTAATTTTTTGGGCACAATTAGGCACAAATGTGATCTATCTAAGTAGCTAGTTTGTACTCAGCTACGACCATCGGTTAAAAAACATGCCGCTGGGGTAACGTTACTCCAGCGGAATCTGTTTTTCGTGAATATCTTTGGATCGGCTGGACTCACAAATTCTAAATTTCGGGCACATTTACACGTGATGGGGTACTAATTATCTGTCAAGCTGAAATCCTCAAAAGCGACAACATTCCGCTGGCGTATAACGCACACACAGAGGCACCGCCTCACATTGGGGACAGAATGTTCAAAACCATCTAGAGACCTCAAATATTAACCAAATTAAACCATTTTTGCACAGAAATGTTTTAAATTAAATTCCAAAGACACTCACGAAGCCCGATTTGCGAAATTATGTTGTAATTTTTGTTAAAAAAAATGTATATGATATGTTTTTTTTTTTTTTTATGTTATGTATGACTGATTTTATATTATACTCTAGTGATCATGAATTTTTTTCCTGATACGAAATAAACAATGAATATATTAGAGGGTTAATCGTGTTGCAAATTGTTTATTTGTAGAATCTTTTGCAAAATTAAGTTATTTAAACAATTTGATTAAACAATGTTTTGCAAAATTATATTTTGTTTTAAAGTTTGTTTAAATTTAAGGGCTTTTTATGCACAAAAATTAAATATGCTACTAATGTTTACAAACAATTTTAATTATTAAGTTGTTTGAATAAATTGTTTAAACATTTTTTTTTTTTTTTCAGTTTTAAAGTTATGTAATGTGCTGAATTCTAATAATAGGTCTTTACCTATGAAATTGCCGTTTTTAACCGACTTCACAAAAAGGAGGAGGTTCTCAATTCGTCTGTATGTTTTTTTTTTTTTTTTTTTTTTTTTTTTTTTTTTTATGTGTGTTAGCTCATAACTTTTTTCTGGGTGAACCGATTTGGATGATTCTTTTTTTATTTGATAGGTGGTGCTTCACATGTGGTCCCATTTAAATTTGATCAAGGTCTGACCAGTAGATTTTGAGTTATCCTTAATACTGCATATTTTTTCCACTTAGTTTATATGGATGATGTGCTAATAATTTCCTATCACTGTTATTTACACACCAAGTAGTGGTATACGAATTTGTGTGGGGTAGGTACCTCAACTAAAAAGTGAAAAATAAAAACTTTTTTACAAAAAAAACAACCGACTTCCAAAAAAAACACTAAAAGACGTGAAAAATAACTTTAATTTCGGAAGTCGGTGGCCAAACACGAAAATAAAAAAACCAAAGGCACCGACTTCCGAAATTAAAGTTATTTTTCACGTCTTTTAGTGTTTTTTTTGGAAGTCGGTTGTGTATGAAAAAATTTAAACGATTTTTTTTCATGAATTTTTTATTTGTATTAATCGAAGTAATCACCCATGCAATCAATGCATCTTTGCCATCGCAGTGGCAGTTTATTGATGCCCTTCTTAAAGAAATCAGCTGGACGGGAGGCAACAAATTCTTCAAAGGCATTTTGTACTGCCTCTCGGGTATTAAATTTTTTTCCCGCCAAGAAGTTATCCAAATTCTGGAAAAAGTAGTAGTCTGTAGGCGCAAGGTCTGGTGAGTAGGGCGGATGACGGAGAGCTTCCAACCCCAGTTCTTGCAACTTGGAGACCGTCTGCTGTGCAGTATGAGGTCGCGCGTTGTCGTGCAGGAGCAGCGGAGACGAGCGATTGACCAATGCTGGTTGGAGATGCGCCAGCTTCTCCATCATTGTGTTCAGTTCTTCACAGTACACATCTGCAGTAATGCTCACCCCGTTTGGTAAGAAGCTGTGATGAATCACACCGGCGCTAGACCACCAAACAGTGACCATCACTTTTCTAGGGGTAAGTTTTCGTTTAGGGCATTGTTTAGGTGCTGAACCAGGATCCAACCAACTTGCTGAGCGCTTACGGTTATCAAACAGAATCCATTTTTCATCGCAGGTAACAATGCGGTTCAAAATTCCTTCATTTGTGTGTCTGTTGAGCAGTGCAAGGCACGTCTCGACGCGTACTTCGCGCTGGCGATCATTGAGTTCGTGGGGCACCCATTTGTCAAGCTTTTTTACCTTGCCAATTTGACGCAAATGGACCAATATTGTTTTGACGCTAACGTCGAAAGCTGCTGCTAATTCAGCCGTAGATTGTGTATCATCAGCTTCCACAATCGCCTTTAATTCGTCATTGTCGACCAAAGTCTTCGGACGACCGCGAGGTTCATTTTTCAGGTCGAAATTTCCAGAACGGAAGCGAGCAAACCAATAACAGGTGGTGCGTTGGTTTGTAGTGTTAGCTCCGTAAACGTCGTTGATGTTGCGTGCCGCTTGTGCCGCGTTGCTGCCACGACGGTACTCATATTCCATAATTACTCGAATTTTTAACGTATCCATGATGACGAAAAAGATTGAAATGCGATGAAAATGTAACACTAATCAATAAAGAAATGACTACTTTTAGAAAAAAAAATCCATGTTTTTAAAATAAAATTAATTTGAAATTAGAATTCTTAGCCAAACAAAAATTATTTTGATTTGAAATGGCCAGTACTGCAGAACGGCAATTTCATAGGTAAAGACCTAATATACTATTTATATTAAGTTGAAATGCGTGACTGAAAGGGTTAAAGAACTGGGTAAAACTAGCTTTACCTTGGTTTTAGTGGGTTATGAAGTTTTAGATTTAAGGAATATTAGAAATCCGGCTTCGTCAGTCTCTTTAGAATTTAATTACAAACATTTCTGTCCAAAAATTGTCTCATTTGGTTTATTTTTGCGATCTCTAGGTGGTTTTGAACAAACAATTGGCTCTATCCCCAATGTGCACCTGTCGCGCGACGAGCGGTGCCTTTGTGTCGCGTGTCGCGCCTGTTTGAAGAAGCCTTTACATGGTCAATGGCCGCGCTAAAGTATTTCAAATTAGTGGTGATAATATTAAAATGAATTATTATTATTTTTAAGTTAGACATTAAGAATCATAAAAACCTGTTTACTTGATAAAAAAATGATTATTTGCATTTATTATCTGTCCATCTGTTACCCTTCACGCTTTAACAGCTGAATGGATTTGGATGATAGGTATACCGTATACAGATAGGCCATGACCTGGGTTAGGACATAGGAAACTTTTTATCCCGGTAGCACGTTCCCGTGGGATAATTCCCGACATGCACGCGGGCGAAGCTGCGAGCAGAAGCTAGTTGATATATAAAACATACTTACATCTATGTTGGAGTCGATTTTGACTTGTTACGTCTATCCAGATAATCTTTTTCTACCTGAATATCTCCTTTCAAACAATATGTTATCATGATAGGACTTGTTGAAAATGTATGTTACTTACTAAAATATCATTGTTTCTCTTGCAGCAACCTACCCGTTTGACTTGACGAAGACAAGACTTCAAATACAATCGGAAGTCGCAGCCGCTAAACATGGATACAAGGTAAATAGAAAAACGGAATTGTTGAGTATTTTATGGACATTTATATTCATTTATTTATGTTTTCTCTTTAACAATACCCTCTTTATTTACAAACGTTGCTTAAAGTAAGTAATGATTAGCGAACCATACATTTTTGACGTTTAAACGTCTCTTAACGTTTATATTATATAAACCCTACTAGTATCAATCGATACAGATGGCAACACAACCTCGCATACACGATATCATAGGCGAGTGAAGCTTAAATCTCCTGACTCATTCATCGAGTCATCAGAGAGCCTTTCACCTGGGCATGACCTACCGTGGCCGACTTGGAAAATTTTAAACAGACTCCGTAATCAGGTCGGCCGCAGCAAAGATAATCTCCACAGGTCGGGTTTCTCGGATGGTTCCGATCCTCAATGTATATGCGGCGTCTCCCCGCAGACGATGGTCCGCCTTTTATCTTGCGCCGCATGCCCTGTCACCTGTTCACGTGAGGACGTAATGTCTGCGTTAGGGAATGGTGTTAGCGTTGTTGAGTTCTAGGTCAAACAAGAAATTTAACCTAGAACGATATTTGCCACGCTAAAAAGAAGTATAGATCTATGAGTAGAAGTAGGAGAATAGACAGCGGATTTCCAAAAGCTTTAATGAAAATGCTAGTCAACCATAAAATTAAGCACTTTACTAATGAACTTAAGTCCAAAGTCGATGCCGTCATATAATACAATGACGTCATAATCCAGCAGTGAAGTGGATTAAGCAGTAAACGGACGAGCATGGCGTGAGAATGTCCATGGTTATTAGATTAGTACCGACCGACCGGCCCGTACTGTTCCACCAACTTTTAAATACATTTATGTTTGGAACAGTTCAGATTCTATGACGTTGACATTATTGGTATAGTATTCCAAGCGTTAAAACTTTTTGTTATTTGAAAATGGAAGTGATGCTCCACCCACATTGTGCATACCTAGGTACTTTATAGGGAAGTGGGGCAATTCTCGTATTTTTTTTCAACGTTCGCATTCTCAAACTTTCAAAAATACCTCAAATTTTCTACATAATTGATTAGTTTTTGACATTGATTGTCGCTGAGATGACAGCACCATTATGTTCGGCTGTATGTTTTTTTATTATTATTATGTATGTTCACCGATTTGCTCTCGGAAAGCACTATTCGGTGAAGTGGAACTGATAATGAAAACCAGAGATGGCCATCGGAACTACTCAATTATAAGCATTTCACGGGTTGCGATTCGATTACTTTAATATGGTTGCTAAGCAATTTATGCTCGTCACAATGCATATGGTGAAGTGGAGCTGATGGTGAAGTGGAGCTGATGGTGAAGTACCAGGAGAACTCCTCAACAATTAAAGTTCCTGCATCTGGAAAAGCAATATTTTGTAAAAGGTGATGAGCAGTTGACTAATAGAATATATAATATACAATCAATAGGTAAAAAACGAAAATACAAAACCAAAGACACCGACTTCCGAAATTAAAGTTATTTTTCACTTTGTAGTGTTGTTTTGGAAGTCGGTTGTTTTTTTTTCGTAGAATATTCTTTTTAATTACGGGAATTAGCATTCTGGACAAATCAAACAACACGATTCATATACCCAGCGTGTAATACATTGCAATCGTTACTTCGAGATAAAGTTGAAAAGATACAATGAACAGATTTGATTGTTTCTTTGACGCCATAGTTCCCTGATAGAAATTATGTCAAACATTGTAGGTAAATGATACCCTTTTAACGGAAGACTTTCACAAGGTGTCCTACTTATAGAGACTATTCCAATAAAAACTTGATTAAAGGGAAGCCCAGCTGACATAGTTCGTGGAAAGCTCTCGGTAACAAAACTGCTTGAAGCTAAGTAACGGATACCGGAATATAAAGGTTCTTATTAATCTGTAATAGTATCTGTCGTATCATGAAACCGAACTCCTTTGAGTTCCACTGTGAAAGAGAGTTAGTTGCGCGGTTAATGTTACAATACAAGGAGCTATAGGTACTTATGGAAGTAGGCAGGGACACCAAGAAAGGTATACAGGGTGGATTTTTGAGATGGGGCAGCAACGACAGCTACCTTAACCGTTGTAGCTACAGGAAAACGGTCTTAGGAGACATACCTTAACTTTTTGAGAAATTTTGAATTGCATTCACAGATATGGAAAAAAAAGTACAGTCAGCAGGAAAATGGGCAATTTTCACAAAAACTTTTGTTTATGCCAATCGATCATGTCTCATATAAGGATCAAAAACCCCTATCGGACCAACTGAGGTTTCAGTACTAGAAAAGTCAGAAATCGCAAAAAGCTTTTCCCATACATTTTGTAGCAAATGAGACTGTCCTATCTCAAAAATCCACTCTGTATAATATTGAAAAACTAGTGCAATCGATTTTCGATCCAACAATAGTTTGTTAGATGGTTTTAAGTTTCCCTAGTAGCTACTAATGTACCTACTATTCAAAAATCTTTTCTGTGCTATATAAGCCTCACTATCTTACACAACAAGAATCTAACCCCCTTAAACAAAATAGAGGAGATATAGATTATATTAATAGCTCTTACGTATAAAAAAGTACATCAAGAGAAATCCTTCCACCTTTTTGCCTCCATTATTGGACATTCAAAAAACTTAGAAAAAGGGGTTACCGATTAAATCTCTATAAAATCCTCAAATTCCTTTTACCATTCCTCAACAGCTGGAGAACCACGGCATGATAAAAACAGCAGTAGGTATAGCGAAGCAGGAAGGCGTGACCAAACTCTGGACTGGCCTGATGCCCATGTTCCAGCGCCATGCAATCTACTCCGGCTGCCGGCTCATCTTCTACGAGCAGTTCAGGAACCACTTCAAGGATGACAAGGGAAAAGTGTCCCTTGGGATCGCGTCCGTAGGTGAGGAAATTGGTTTACCTATTATATCTTTATTGTGGTTGAGTGTGGTATCTTTGATAATATTATGTATGAAGTAGTGATGGATAAATTTTAGTCCTCTAAGTAAGTGTCAGGTATTTCTAAAGCGCAATAATTCTTTCAAACAAATTACAAGATCAATGGCGCTCGTCGCAATCCCGGTCAAATTTGCAGGCAAATTCTGTAGCAATTTTTCGTGAAATGCCATCCGGACACTGAAAAAGGGCCCTTATAAAAAAGTAAATTCAAAAATAATGTCACAGATTTTTCACCTACGGTAGTACAATTTCCGTACCATATTTCATTACAAAGCCAAGTAAATACTAAAATAAAATACATAACTTATTTAATCCTCTTATTTAAGAGAAAAAAAAACTTATTCATTGGAAAGTCTTAGTCCTCATCGTATTACGTTCGACTAAGCCGATCCGCTTTCATTAACGTTGCCACCCGTGGCTTTACTCAACGACCTTCTTCAGAGATAAAGGGCCGCAGTAGTGGGTATCTAATAACTAGGAATCCTCTATATAGGGTTATTCGATAACCGAGAAACTCCTTTGTTAAAGTATGTCATCAGATTAGAGGTCTTGTGTAGGCTTTTGTAGGCAGCATACGTGAATTATAACTTACCTATACATATAACTTACGTAATCTAGAAAAGTTGGTTTACGGACTCAGCTTGCAAACTAGCAGGTCTAGCTAGATGAAGAGAGAGAGAAAGACAGAAGCGGAAGATATGCTGGCCGACCCTAAATACCTAATTTGGAATCAGAGCAGTAGGTAAAGGCTCTTTGGTGTATTTGGATACTAAAAATGCTCGCCTTGTTTGAAAATACAAGCCCTGCTTAGTTTGGGGGCCAATGGTCTGACCTAAAAAATTGTGATGAACAAACTGACTTGTGTTTATGTAAGACTAGCGACTTCGTCTGCGATCTAGGATGAATATGAATATGTAGCCTATGTCCTTACCCAGGTCATGGTCAATCTGTGTGCCAAATTTCATTCAAATCTGTTTAGCCGTTTCAGCGTGAAAGCGAAACAAACAAACATTCGCATTTATAATATTAGTTAGGATTACTGTCTGTCATCACCAGTGATCGGAGTAGGTAGATTGATTTTTAGTACTTGTATCATAAATGCACACAGAAAGAATAACATGGATAAGCCATTTTTCCGGAAAGTAATTCCGGTATTTCCGGATTTATATTTCCGGCGGGCGTACGCATTGTTCTGATAACCGGTTATTGTACCACCCATGATCCTTTGTTCTGATTGGTCGTTGGGTTTTGTCAAATCGTGACAAAAAAAAAAATAGGAAGAATAATAAAGAATAAAATTGCTCATTTTATTACAATTCCTACCTTTTTTTTGAGGATGGCAAATCATCAAATGACTCCTTCCACTCTAGCAGAATACAATTCCTACATAAGTTCCGGTTTTTTTTTAATAATCCACCATATCCGGAGGAATGTCCATAGTAATATATACGTTTCGGATCAATGACCCCAGTTCAATCTACCTACTCCGATCACTGGTCATCACCTATTAATTTGCTAAAAAAGGTTTTTTTTTTATTCGTTTCTAAATACGCTGTGTCTTCTAAAGTTTGAGACGCGAAAGGTGTTGACAATGCAGAACAGAGGCCGTACTATGAAGTGTTAAAGCCATCATAGTTCCAGCGTGAAAGAGAGACGGAGCTACCGATAGCACTATCCCTTTTTCTCAATGGAACCATGATGGTATTAGCACGTCATAGTAAGGCAGCAGGGTAGCAGAGACAGAGACGCGCAAACTGTGACCATAATTCAGCACTTGATTCTAGACGCCGCCCTGGCGTAGAAAATATTCGACGTTTATCAAAAAAAAAAAACTGCTCATTTCATAGAAAAGTGCAATCGCTACGCGGTCGAAATGTAAGGAACAGCTATGTTTTTTTTTTAAATAACTGACGAAAAAATTTAACGCAGGTGTTTCAGAATCATAATTATCCTGAATCCATCCATGGTAACAGGTTGCGCGTCAATATCACGGCCCATCCTGTATGTATAGCCCACAGAAATATATGTAGTTTATATTCCGTGAACTGAGAAGATAGTTTTTGTATATCTCTTCCAGCTTAGAGGCACTTGGTCCAATGAATTTCTAGGATCCGTTGAGTGAGATAGATTGCAGTGCTTTGGGGCTTGGCAATCTATCAATATATAGCCAGACTATTTGTATAAGTTATCGACTCTGCTTTAAGGCGCAGGTATACGACTTTTAATGATTTAAAATTGAACATCACGTCTAAACGAATAGTCTTATTTGTTTGAAAAAAATATATGATAAACTAGACTATTTTCTTCGTAATTTGATATGTGAACATTTGTAATTATATTTTTATAACATAGTGTAATTAATTTGTAAAGTAATGTCTAACGCGAACACAAAAACGATAATCACGCAAAAACTATCGGGCGTATTTTCATGAAATCTGCACCATCTAAAAGACAATTTAATTAACAAAATGTTTGTATACGGATTTTATTTGTATTGTGTTTGATAAATCAAGGTGAGATGTTTTTGCGAATAAACTTGATGCGCGTTGAAGCAGGGGCTCTTGCGGGCGACGGGCGGCAGTGCATCACTGACCAATGTCCGGGTAGACGCTAACGCTCTGTGCAATTATATTCGCTTAAAAGTTTCGCATGCTCCTCCCACTCGCTCAAGGTCGCTGGCACTTATTGTCGCCTTCAGCGATTATTGTGTAACGGTTTTCAACTTTGTAAGAAAACCTGTTGTTTATAGTTAGAAGGATAGATGTTCTAGTCTGGAGGCAACAACAACTTTAATTGGTATAACTGTTTTTATATTGTTGTCGTGTCGCCCAGTAACTGGGTCTGATAGGCAGTAGCGCCATCTAAAGTACTGATATTCAGCTGCATCAGGTTATACAGGACGCCGACCTCAACATTACCCAGTTGGAAAAGTCTAGGCAGGTGATGATGTTCTGGTTCACCAGATATCTTGAAAAGTTAGGTTTAATTTATTCCAATACAAATGTTCATAATTTTACATTTAATCAATACTTATTCTCTAAAATCCCAGCGCGATTCTGAACAGACTTAGCAACAACGTAACATAATTGTCACGAAGTTCCGCAGGTGGGTTAGCGGCAGGTTCTCTGGCACAGCTGATCGCGTCCCCTACCGACCTGGTCAAAGTTCAGATGCAGGCTGAAGGCCGCAGGGTCTTGCAGGGCAAGGCACCCAGGTTCTCCAACTGCAGAGACTGTTACAAGATGCTGTATGCTGAAAGCGGACTCAGAGGATTCTGGAGAGGTAAGTAATCTTTGTTAAGGCTCCTTCAAACAGGTGCGACACGAGACGCGACAGAAAGGCACCACCAATCGTACGACGAGCGGTGCCTTTGTTTCGCGCCATTTTGAAGGAGCCTTTATTCTTGTACATAATACGACCCATTGACCGTGTTCAGACTAACACAGGAATATGCTTTCCGTACAATAAAATGTCAGCCTACTGGAAATGTATAGCGTGATTTGGTAGCCCTGTGTAGGTACACTACAAGGTAGTTAAATTCAATAACCTCCTACATAATTCCGTAAAGTAGGTGAAGCTTTTCTTTCTCTAGTTTGAATACAGTTACTTTTTAACAAGTACACTAAAACGCGTTTTTTTTTTATAAAATTGAATTGAAAACTAAATAACTCGAGTACCTAGTAGATTAGAAATTATTTATGTTACTTTGGTACCTACCTATAAAAATATTACATACAATATATTTTAAAAGTACTTATTTACCATTATCCATTATTTACTTTTAACTATTAGTCACTGTTGATCCTTATTTATTGGACTTTCGCACGCGTTTGTTTACAAAAGATACTGTGCATGTTATTAATTACAATATAAACTTGTTTCGTGGTAGTATAAAGGCTTCTTCAAACGGGCGCCACACAGCCTGTCGCGCGACGAACGGTGCCTTTGTGTTGCGAACGATTCGCGTCGCGTGTCGCACCTGTTTGTACGAGCCTTAAAAATGACTGTTGTACAATTACGGCCTATAGGACTACCGTGGCTGACATAATCTAGTACGTTAGATAATAATTGAGCTATACATATAAACTGAGCTTTTCAATTAGATGAAATATATAATATAACTATACAGTCTACACCGTAAAGCTACGGTTTCCTTTAAGAGAGTTTTCGTCATATTTATAACGGACGTCATGAAGATCTGTTATTTTCTCCAGTATTTGACATTACGGTGTCAAAACCGCTCTGTATTTGGACATCAGGGCCGCATGTGGCGGTCACCGCTCTTCTAGGAAACCGTAGTTTTAGTAGCCTTTGTTTGACTTTTGCAGTCGAATTTCGTATCGATTTTGTAACAAATGACCCAAGTTTTTGCTACAAAATCCCTAGTCATATTCCGAGATTGGAACTGTGCCCGATGAATAGATAGATTTAGTTTAGCCAACCCAAGCCCTCATATAATTTCGTTACGTAGAAAACTGATTGAAAATTGATATTTTACCATTTCTTAGAAGAGTAAAACTTGGTGTTTACGTAAAACAAATACGTTATCTTTGCTTACGGTATACCTATATAGTAATCACACCCCTAGTTTTTTTTGCAGCACTTCTAAATAATCTTTTAAAAAACACAAATCTGTTTCCTATAGAGAGGCTTATGTGCAGCCGTGGTCTGATATAGAATTGAATAGAATACTCTTTATTATGTAGTTACACCATAAAAATTACAGATATAAATGTAGAAATACTTTGACACAATGGGCGGTATTATCGCTAAAAGCGATCGCGATCGGGCTATAAGATGGATTTATCTCCATCTCCTAATATCTTAATTATCTCGTTTCCAGGTGCCGTCCCCAACGTGCAGCGCGCAGCTCTAGTCAACATGGGAGACCTAGCAGCATACGACTACACCAAACAGTTCCTAATGCGGGAGTTCGGCATGGCCGACACCGCGGTGGTGCACGCAGCGGCAGCATTCACGGCAGGATTCGTGGCTGCCGTGCTCGGCACACCCGCCGATGTACTGAAGACTAGACTTATGAACCAGCCTGTAGGACCTGATGGAAGGTAAGCAAACTATTTTTTTGTTAAAAGTTTTATTTTTAAGCGTTAGTCAAATCATTGGTATAAGAAAAACTTGTAAAAAAAAAAAAACTGGACCACGCATTGTTAATTATATCTAGGTACCTACTACCTATTGTTTTAACAATACATTCGAAAGGCACGACAGTATAATTGTAAAACAAACGAATTGTGTGGGAAAGGACGGGCAAGAATAATATAACGAAAAAATGTTTCAGTAACAAATCTTTGATCAGTTAAAATAAAAAGGCTTTTTTAAAGGATGTTACTTAATTGTTAGGTATATCATTCAAGTTATTAGCTAAGACACTTTTGATTCGGATATAATTTAACACTCAGCAATCTACAATAGAAACCAATTATTACAAATGAGATGTAGATATACTTTGTGTACCTATCTCCAAACAATTATTCGTCTCACTAGACAATCGTTAGGTTTCATTAAAATCAATTTAGGGACCATCACTCAATTTGGCTCCGCTCCCGGCCGGCCGCCTCGCCAAAACAAGGGGCGTGGGGCGGAGGGCTACGGAAAAAGCAATCAATACTTCATAACTAAAGAGGAATAACGATCCTGTATCACTATTGAAATAAATGAAACCGTATTTTAAAATATTCGCTTAATTTTTAGTGGTCCGCAAACGTTACTTAGTAAGACTCACTTTATAAAGACTTTGAAACATAGTGGTATAATCGTTTAAAGACCCAGTAGAGTGGAGTCCAAAGTCCATTTTTAACCGACTTCACAAAAAGGAGGAGGTTCTCAATTCGTCTGTATGTTTTTTTTTTTTTTTTTTTTATTTTTATTTTTTTATGTGTGTTAGCTCATAACTTTTTTCTGGGTGAACCGATTTGGATGATTCTTTTTTTATTTGATAGGTGGTGCTTTACATGTGGTCCCATTTAAATTTGATCCGGGTCTGACCAGTAGTTTTTGAGTTATCCTTAATACTGCATATTTTTCCACGTAGTTTATATGGATGATGTGTTAATAATTTCCTGTCATTGTTATTTACACACCAAGAAGTGTTATACGAATTTGTGTGGGGTAGGTACCGCAACTAAAAAGTGAAAAATAAAAACTTTTTTACAAAAAAACAACCGACTTCCAAAAAAAACACTAAAAGACGTGAAAAATAACTTTAATTTCGGAAGTCGGTGGCCAAAATCGAAAATATAACACCAAAGACACCGACTTCCGAAATTAAAGTTATTTTTCACGTCTTTTAGTGTTTTTTTTGGAAGTCGGTTGTTTTTTTGTAAAAAAGTTTTTTTGTATTCTGTTTTAATTTGACCTCATTTAGGAAAGTATTTTGTGAGTAATTTTCGTTGTAGGTAAAACATTATATTAATTAATTAAAGATTACTAAGTATTACTAAAACACGTTATATGTACCTGTTAGCTTTAATTTATTATGATGAGCAATCCATTAGTACACATAAATGCTTAATATTCATGAGTTATGTTTACTTAAATCAATTTACACAAGCTAAATAACCACATAATGTAGGTTTATATTGCAGAGATGTTTTACACAGTCATTGTGCATATATTACACCTTTTGTGCATTTATTTGGTCTTGAGTTGTCAGCAAAAAAATCCGAAGCTTGTTTTGCTTTTGTGTCGAAATCATTAGGTATGGTGATGCTCACATAAAGCTGTGCCTGTGGGCGTATACAGATTGGTATCGCCATAATTATTGTAGTCAAGCAAAAGTAGGTTTAATTAGAGCTTCGATACAAAAAATGTTAAGAGTTGGTATTTCAAGTAGCTTAAATTGATTAGCTTTTTATGGACCTGTTTTCCCCACGGAAGTATATTTTGTAGCTCAGGAGTCAAATATGTAGTGTCATAAAACCATCGACCTCCCGACTATTACGCAATTCTATCGAATTCAGACCAATAAGCAAACTACAGCCGCAGATATCACCAAAACAGCTGACGTTACAAACAAGACTGTATAATAGCCACATCATTATGTTGCTATGTACTAAAATTCCTAATGGTTGTTTTGGCTAGCTATTTATAGGTAGCATGTGAATTGTGAATAGGTTCGTTACGATCGTAGGTACGTGGTCGAGGTCACAGGAACGAGGTCAAAGTCGCCTCGTGAATCGCAGGACGCGGTGCACGCTCGAATGCTTTTGGATTCGGAGTTACGACGACGCGCGAACGCACCGATTTAAATACATTATGAATGGAATTAGATTATTCTATTTTTGAACGAATGCATTCTTTATGAGTAGTATGCGTTGCATTTGTAAAGGATTTTCGAGTAACTTTTATGTTAGTCTGTCAAAAAGGTTACTTATAAGTAAATAAGTAGTGCATTTCAGCATGTGGATGGAGGGTCGGACTGAACTAAAATCGTTGTTTCGTTACGTCCTCTATAAGCAATAAGGCTTTGTAGGATGAAAACGAGCCCTTCAATCATTATTCTCAAAATAATGAGACTGGTGTTCTCCAAAAATATTACTTAGTTTGCTTAATGGATAGGTTATTAAACATTCATATTACATAAATTTATTGTGCAAAAAGTAGCTCGCTTTATGTTAACAACTTCTTAAATGCTTAAATAATATCTCTATGAGATCTCTGATACTATAAGTACACAGGTACACAGGACAGTAAAAAATGCCGGAGACGTACCTATTAGACGTGTTATAATAAATGTGATTCTCGGTTATGCCATTTACTGTGTAAGCTCACATTCTATAGAGCTAGCCACAACTACCCTACTTTATAATAAAATTACTTACAGTTCATAATTATGTACTTACAATAACTTCCTTCATTTTCTTCATTTCCAGGGGCTTGTCATACAAAGGTATGATCGATTGTCTGCAGCAATCCGTGAAGAATGAGGGAATATTATCAGTGTACAAAGGTTTCCTACCCCTGTGGATGAGGCTGGGACCCTGGGCGCTCATCAACTGGATAGCCTTCGAAAACATCATGCTGGCTATTGGCGGACAAACGTTTTAGTTCCATAAGGTGTTGGCTTCTCTCAGGAGCGTAGCCAGGATGAGACAAAAGACATTTATATCTTTCTTGAGTAAAGGAAGACAAGCGTTACCTAATTTCTCGGTACAAAGGGTTTATCTGTAAGTTACGCAGTTTTCTTGCTACATGTGACGAATGACAAATAAAATCTTATCTTATGTCGACAGGGACCTGACTGACCAGGATGCGTTGGACATGTAGGCTGATGTACGTTGATCCAGTATTTCAATCCAGCGTTTGAATCTAGTAGCACTGGATCTAAATTATCGACTACTTTATTCTAATCCAGCTCTGGACGCTGAAGTATTTACAAGGGTCTAATAAAGAATTATCGATCCAGTGTCACTGGATTCCTGCGGTAGAGTGATATACTACATCAATGTACTAAAATTAGTCTTTAAAGTTCGCCAGTCGTCGAGTCAAAACAATTGACGGTTGATAAAGTACTTAATCTTTTTCTCTTCCGATTCTGGCTACGTTCAAAATGCTTCAGTTCCTGAATATCTTATGCTTGAAAAAGTCTGCTATTAGTAAGGTCTTGGTGCTAGAAAATAGCTAGCAACCTTGTTACCTCTTTAACTAGAACAATATTATTGAACCAAGTACATAGTTTAATAAGACCTAATATACAAAAAATAATTGTCACCCTAGCCATGAAATGTTAGCAAATTCTCACGCTGAAACATTATTTTACGCGCGTTAAAGCCGACGTGTAAAAATGTTATCATATTATAAACGTATTTCCCTATAAAATAGCTTCTAGTGAGCGAGTGATACAGACTTCCAAGCTTTTTATAGTAGCTGTATATAGTTTGGATTATTAATACTCCGTTACAGGAACACAGCGTTATAATTATGACTAAATATTTCTCTTTTAAAAGTCAGAATTTTAGAATACATGTTTTGCAATGCAAGTTTGCGGTAGGTAGAATTAGAGATAAATGGCTATGCTAAAATTAATTTTCAAGATTTTATTTTTGTAACTATATATTTTTATTTTGTGGTTTTTAAATAGTTTTATTTTTAGGGCATGCTACTTGCACAAAGATAATAGAATACGTTTATTTACATAATCCTCAATACATTTATAGTTCTTATTAATATAAGTACATCGAAGCTTGCACACAAATAATTTAAACCTTAATATAGATGTAAAAAAATAGCGTAATGTCTCAAATTTTTTATATATTGAGATAAACGCGGAGAATGCAATGTTCTATAAAACGCTTAAGAGCAAATGTACTTCACACGGTTTTGACCAAAATAATACTTTGATCACTTGTGAACTTAGGTATCCATATGTATTTATTGTTGCCAAAGGTGCTATTATAATTGTTTAGGAGTAAATGCGTGCAGGATAAGCTAAAACTATATTGGTATTATTTAATATTTATATACCTACGAGAAACTATAGCAGATAAATATTTTTTTAATTTACAAAAATAGATACCTATTGTAATTTCATAGCTAATGTAAAACACAAAGCAATTAGTATAAGATGCAGGTAATTCTATGGGTGATTGTGTGTTTATACATATTTTGAAAGGTTAGCCGATGCTTCTGCAAATAAATACTGTGATTTGATATAAAGCCACCATTGAATCCCACAGTAAAGATGCGACCGCACTGCAGGTTTTATTTCTAGAACGTTCTGAATTGCAGCAATCCAATACCACTAAACTCGTGCAGACATAAATTTAAAATCATCTAAGCGAAAATGTTAACTTAACTTGTTATATACTTTTATTAGCTGCAGTGCGCACGCACCTTAGGATCTAGTGTTTTGGAAGTAGCTTTACGGTCCTGTTAATTGGTCATTGTTACAAATTGTGATGTTATTATTTTAAATAAATTATTGTAATTGTTGAATACCTACATCCTTTTACTGTAGGTACCAAAAATAAAACTAAAAAATATAATATTAAATTTATTAGTAAAAAATATTATACATCTTCCACAATATTGGAGAATCATAACTTAAATTATTTAAATATTTGATTATTATAGATTATAGCACTTCCGATTTATTGAAACTTGCCTTTATGCACTTACTTGTCACTATAGCTATAAGCACAATTAAGGGGCGTTATTATCGGATGTGTGTCGCAATACGAACGTTCAACAGTTGACATTCACAGCGAGCACGTTACATACGGAGCTGTACCACACTTATACTATAATTACACACAGTTTAAATGCTTCGATGAAAGGGAAATTCTTTAAACGATATAGTTAAACATGCACGTCGAAATACTCCTTACATTAGATGTCCGCTTACGTCTAATGATCTGATCTGCCTAAGGATATCAGAGTTCGTCAGCGACGATTATAACTCTATCATGTTTCCATAAATATAGTAATTTTGGGTACAATACAATAACAAAAATAAATATCTACATTGGATCAACGATCACACAAAGTTTTTATTAATTTCAAGTCTTGACTAAATGTTAATTGCTAACTAAGTACAATGACACGCGCGTGCCACGATGTTACGTTACTTCAGATTAGTGCAGTAGTCACCGTAACTACCGCCGCCTTATATCAACATTGAATTACTTTACGTTATAACATTTTAGACATTTTCTTTCGATAGATCGGTAAATGGTAAAATACGTACAGGTAACGAATTTGCGTCAAATTAACACGTCAAAAGCTATCAAAGCATGGTGTTACAACATACATATATTATTATATAAAATACATCGCTCATATACTTACATCCGTCCATTCAAAACATCGTTCGAAATATAAAATAATTCCAGATTTATGCAACATTATGTTCGTGGCATTGTAAATTGTGCGCTACACAAACCGCTGTCGAGCTGACTCTAAACCTAACGAGAGCTAGCTTTTGGGGGACGCTACCAATTTATATTCTACATGATTACTGTACCAGATTATACACTGCTGTATACGAATAAAAAAATAAGATCGAAATACTTGTAAACCGAACTTAAAATTATCACTTAACTAACGTATAAATGGTAAATATTTTAATAATGAGCATTAAAGACTAATACAGGGATAAATAATGGTCATACTTTAAAAATCACATCAAATAAGAAAATCTATATACTTGTAGGGAGTAGTCAGTATGCACTGATTTGATCCCTTTCACCTTTTATTACTAAACGTATATTTCAAAAAACTACAAATAACATTCTGGCACGTTTTCGAGGATATAATAATTCTCTCTCATCCAGCGATCGTCACAATATAAAATGAGAGAACAATAATAAATTCGTCTCAGAACAATGAATACAATGAAACACGACACAAAACTTTTGTACTACCAAATTACATATCCATTATTGCAAAAATCAAGGCAGCATCAACACGCGATAAAATGGACATTGACGATTACGCGTGAATTATTGTTATAAATTATTACATTAATTAAAATCATCGCAATCAGCTGTGAACACGAAGCACCATCTCGTCAAAACATTATATAAAAATCAAACTTCATCCGAGCGAGACATTGATGACACTTTGTACCTAGTCAATAACTCCCAGTAAGTGTTATCAAATTTTTAAAATCGCATAAAATATTACGCATAAGTAACGTGTAGTAAAACTGAGAAAACTATAACGTTTTCAAATGTAAGTTTTACTAATAAGAATAATGTTCGATGTTCGAGTTATTGATATGATGTAGGGAGGCGAGTGTGATCATTGTCGGGCTGTGGCGCGCGTGGTAGCGGCGTAGAAAGGCAAGGGCGAGCGGCGCGCGGCCACTATGACGAGTGGTACGCCGTCACGTACGACGCCGGGAACAGGCCGCGCCGGTGTGCTATCTCGCCCTGCAAGAAGTATTAGATACTACTCTTATTTTCTTGCACATGATCGTATAACTCCGGTGGTTAGGCGCTAGTTTGCATGGTCTACAAGGTTGCTTGTGATAGCGGTTGGAGCATTACCTAATAAAATGTAACTTTACTAGGCCAGGACGTATAGTGGCAATTTGGAAAATGGATTATTTATGTCTGAAAGTGGAAATATTCTAGGTAATGTGTTTAAAGGATTAAACAAAAGTTTTTGAAGTCATATTGATATGAGAAAAAAATTATGTTTGAACAACAAACCGGTCACACATAAGGGTGGTGTGTGGAGGAAGGCTCCACCAGTGAATATTGTAAAAGGCTATCAAGTGATCCAAGAGATAAGGCAGACTTGCCCTTTCTACCAAGCAATCTTCCGCCAAGTATGGTGTAATTATAGCCAAAGGACTAGGACCATCATCATGGCGATTATTAGGTGCCGTGGATGGTTATAACTGATATGTGAGAAATCATGTATCATCACTTCATCACGTACCTGCCACCAATGCTGATCCGTGCGGTCAGTGACCGTGATGACGTCACCGCGCCTGAACTCCAGCTCGCCGGCCTCCTGTGGAGTGAAGTCGTACAGCGCTTGCACCAGCATCTGAAATAGAACACATCGCCCATTTAATTCTGTAGTAACAATCAATCAACTAGACATTTCGCAGTTCTTTTATATTATGATGCTTCAAATACTTTCGTGCCAGTATTAAACAAAAACCATTTTTCTCGAGACGCTGTACATCGCTAATGTCATCCAAAATGGAGGTAAAGTATGGCACCTGCGTGTCATAGGTGTCCTTAACAGGACATGAGTATTTAGACTTGGATTCTCGCCATATTTTGCGTGTCGTTAGTAGGTTGCATTAACTAGCTTAACAATATTTTCTTTTTATTTGGGACATGTCGCTATTTTCAACCACTCCAACTATTGCAAGCAAGAATCTAGTGGCGACCAACCAGAAACAAAGTACCGAGACAGTGAAGATTGGAGTCTCAGCGAAAATGATGCCATTGCAACCCGCATCGAAATTAATCAGAAAAGAGAATGAAATGAGAGGATTTTTTTTTTACTATGTCATAGTAATAAGGGGCGAGCGAGCGAGCGAGATTTGCTTCCGGTTGATGGCAATTATTGCCATTAACCGGAAGCAAATCCAGACTCCGGGCTGCTACCGAACAACCAAAGAAACCAACAAACCTAACTGGCGTTAATGTGTGTGTATGTGGGTGAACCTGTTCCTAACTCTTCGGGGATTACAGGTGCGATGTTATGTTATGGTACCAGAATGAAATTAATAATCAAAGGCTAATTAAAATATTGAAAATTCCAAGCATACGGATAAACTACCAAAACATTTGATTTCTGAGCATAGATAGTACCTAACTCACATTTAGGGCTGTCATGTGGCCAGCTTTAGCCGGAAAATGTCCGGCTTTTGTCAACCCCGCCCCGCCAAAAGATATCGAAAGAAAACACACGACACGCATGACTCGCGATCTCGCAGGAGTCGCAGGCGGCGCTATAAAAGTATCAAATGTGTCAGGCTTTCAGGGCAAAATGTCCGGCTAAATATGAATCTGTGTCCGGCTTTTCTATTTTTTGGCCTGGCAACCTAACTCACATTACAGTGGGAAACAGGACGCCGAATGTTATCGAAATCAATACCTACTTTCATTGCCGCTCTCAGCGGGAGGTTGTTTCTTACAATCGCAATATGTAGGAGGACAAATTCATGACCTATATGCAACGATGTACTGCTGCAATTAGGTCAGCTTTCATCCTTGTACACGTACATTAAATCACAAACAAAAGGGTTACAAAATCAATAAAACAATCCCATACATGGCATACTTTTACCCTAATGAAAATTTACATAATTCGTTTATCAAGTTCAAGGGTTGGATAATGCGAAGGGACGCGTCTCGAAGGCTCCCGCATATAGTCACCAAAAAGTTTGGAGTTGGAGTTACACATAGTTGCCAAAGTAACTATGCGTCTTTTATTTATATATAGGGTTAACATATCTCAGGATTTGTCCCGAGATCTCAGGATATCTAGGCTTCTGACAGGGTTGCGGTCGGATTGAGGGAAATCTCGGGAATCTCAGGATTTTGCGTTTATTTTTATAAAATAAAGTATCTTTATCTAGATTTGCAGTTTTTTTTTTGGTTAAGTTACAATCAACATAAACAAAAATATAATCTTCTTTGTATCACAGCACAACGCATTCTTTTTCACATACGCGAAATAGTGTGAAAAAAAAAATGCGTCGTCGTTAATTACGTTTGCGACAAAATCTCAAGACTTTTCTATAGAAATTAGGCTTTTTTTCAGGACTTTTCATTTTGCCATATGGTAATCCTATTTATATACAACTCAAAATAGACATTTCCTCAAAGAAAAGGCACCTCACTCAAAAAGAGGTTGAATTGTTAGAAACGATAAAACTTTCTGTGCACAGTTAGCAAAAGTTTCTTAGCGATACAGACCCAAGTTATTTATGTTATTTAAAGTAATTCCGCGGAGCAATAATGTGGTTACGATTGAAATTGCATTCGACTAGCCACGTCCAAAACATACCACCAATACAGACACAAATGTTTGTTCAAATGTGTGAAACCAAATGAAGCTATTAGCTAAATGGTGCGAACATTATTTGTACCAATTACGAAAATAATTGAATAGATCCAATTAACTAAGTGTTGGTATAAATTAGCAGTTTAGTATCAAGGGCCAATAGATCGTTAGTGAAAGTGCTACTTGCTCTCATAATTAATAGGAGTTATCCGTGGATTTCTCTAACCAATTAAGGATCTAAGTTATGGATGCTCATGGTGAACTGGGGCATAACAAAAATAGAACGCTGCGTGCTCTGGGGGGAAACCGAAGATATAAAGCCGATAATCCAGGATCAAAAAACAGGTGTGTATATTTTGCTAGAAACGCGGTAGGTGAGCACAGCTGTGACTCAGTGACAATATACGCGTTTTGATATATAGTTTGCACATTTTACTATTGAGTATAATTTGATATTTGAGCCTTATTACACGGTATTACAGAGACCATATTATGTTTATCATCCATAAAACCACACGGCGCTCCAGTAGTCATTCATAATCATAACACACAATACCAATTTAATAACCGAAATGCCAAATACCAAGTTCGAGCATACGTGCAAAAACTATGTGAAAATTTTCACTTTCCTTATTTATGACTGATACGTCAAACGTCCAAATACGCAATACATATTATAGTGAGTCACGATAATGTATTGAGTAGTCATCCAATGAAATGCGATGGGCCGTTAACTCATCGTGGGAAAACTTCAGGACTTATTGTGACATACATTATCATTGATGCGTGTGTTTGTAAGGTAACGTACCTATACTACGCGACCCGTTCAGGGGGGAGGGGTCTTCAATAATACCACGCTTGGCCACAGGGGAGGGGGGGGGGGGTTATGTTTTCGTCACGTAGTCGATATCCTCTAGGGAAATCTTGAGCTTATTCGAGCTATATTCAAATATGCCGCACAGCGTTTAGCGCTTTTTAAACTCACAGGTGGCAACACTGACGCACATATGCCTGGACGTCAGCTGATTTAAAAGTGACACTGCAGTGCAGTGCAGTTGTCAAGCAAGACGACGAGAGATTAAAAAAAAAACATATTTATGAATAGTATTTCACCCCCACCCCCTCTAGTTTTTACGTAGTAACGTAAAAACTATATGGCATATACTACAAGTGGTCACCGAGGGAGGAGGGGGGTAAAAAATGGGTCACGGATTATGGGTACGTTCCCTAAGTAAAAAGAGCGGCTTTTGAACGGCCTTACGTAATTATGAGGGAAAGTGTAAAACATAGTGTTGTTTTAAAGTGTTTTAAGTGAGACGAGTTGAGTTTTTTTCTTAAGTGGAGACGAAACCTTCAAAGTGCTTCGTCCACCATCTGCCTGCCTTTTCTCAACTTTGTGCGGTCGGCTTCCAGTCTAACCAGATGCAGCTGAATACCAGTATTTTACATAGAGCGACTGCCTATCTGACGTGTACAACCCAGTTGCTTGGTAATACGATAACCCTTAGTAAAAGTGGTTGTCAGACGTTCGGGCTTCTGACTATCCGTAACGACTGTCAAAGATCTACAAATGGCAACCGGGACCAATGGTTTAACGTGCTTTCCGTGGCAACGGAGGGGTCTCGATATGTAATGGATAGTCACCTATCCAAGGACCGACCTCAGCAAGCGCAGCTTAACCGACCCCGTGCGGCTGTTATTATTTGCCACGAGCCCCGAGTGCCAAGTTTCGACCAGGAGAGCCTAATGTTAGATACAATTTATACGCAGGCGCAGGTCGGCGTAGTGCGGATTTATAATGCGTTGAAGGAAATTGATTGAAGTGTCTATACAGTAATAAGTTCATATTTGTATGTAACGTATACACCTTGGGACCCTGCTCAAAATGTTAACTTCAAAATATTAACATAGTCCTAAGCCTTTTTATTAACACAAGTTTTGTTTATATGAAAATATATATGTTTAGTTTAAGGTATTTTACTAGGGGCCTGTGTCGCCTGAAATAAATGGTATTAGTATTATTTTTACGTCTCTTGACATTTTTCGGAACCCTGGGATTCCGGACCTTTGGAAGGCATACGGGGGCCAAGCCAACTCGCAGAGGCCCGTTAGACTTTTTTAATGAAATGAGGCACCAACCGATGATTATCCCTGTTCGGACTATACAAGTGCACCCAAGGACATCCCCCGGTTGGTGTCTTGGTGTAGGACTATGGCAGGATATGGAAACAAAGATATTGGACTATGGATTTGGGTAGCTTAAGTGGACTGGTTATCTAGGACTATGGAATGACTATGGCCCCTGCCTGACCAATGTTTCATATAAAATACACAGATAAAATGGCAGGGGGTGACTTGACCATTCAATAATGGGCCCCCGAAAACGGTCGCTAGCACATAGTGTCGTAGCGACAAAGGGGCAACATGTCCTGAAATGCTTTTAAGGTGTGGAGAGGTAACCCACGGCTATCAGGACAGTCCCGGAAGTACGGTCAAATTCCCTACCAGCATCTTATTGGAATACTTTCTTCCTCCGAGTACGTTTGCTCTTGCGAATCTCCACTCTAGCCGGCCAATAAAGGCAAGAAAGAGGTGGGAGCTCTGTTTCTCGTCATTGTTCACTCCAGCCGGCCAATAAGAGGAAGCCAGAGGTGAGACACAAGACTTCTCCCGGGAGATAGGGTCCGTGGGGTCGCTACTGCCCAACAGCTCGCCACATGCTGCCCTGAGGTTTTTGTATCTCTCTTGGTCTGGCTCCTCACCTAGACCTGTTTTGGCAAAGTAAACTCTACCGGTACAGACCTAGAGTACAGGAGCGCGCAAGCCCCACCACGACGTCAACGTAGAGATATGGCGGTTATTATTAGGTAAATCGTGACTTACTCTACAAAAAAAACCTACTACTATGAAGACACGAGATTTACTCTAGATAGAATGGGCGACTCGCAGTAGGGTCTATGCTAAGTTAACCTGAGAGTTCTGAGAATTAGAGCTAGCTCTTATATTTAATTAATCTGGACGACGCGGCTGGGAATATGGCTCCCGAAGGGCCTGTATTAGATACTTTGATTTACAAAGAAAATATTCAAGAGTTGCTATTTCACTAGCATGAGAAAGCTATTAACTAAATTGATAAGAATTCTTATATCCTAGCCTAGTGCCAAATCGAAGTAGTATGCAGTCCTGTAACACTCGCATATCAAAACGTGTTTGCTCCATTTTTTACGAAATAATCTGCATTGCATAAATATCGGAGCTGATCCGATGACGTTAGAAAAACAAGAGCGTGTATTATGCGTCTGTTTTTTGCACACGAGAATATTTTATAGAAGCGAGACTACAAAAACAAACGATCAAGAGGAAGCAGTAAGCCATACTGAATGAAACACAACACTCAACAAAGTCTTATGCCCGTTTGCACTAAGCCCAAGCATTGTCTAGCTAGCCTAAATTGACAATTAGAACTTAGGCATTTCCTGATCCTAAATTCCTGTTGCGCCTAATTTAGGAACCGCGTAAGATACGACTTGCACCGACCGCGCTTCGTGGCACATCGGTGCGCATTTTACAATTCGTTGCGGTAAAGGATATTAAGTAATTAAAGTTCATATTCGCGTACAACTTATGACAGGCCGCGCCCCGTCCCGCGCCAGCGCCGGTTGGTGTAAATCGATTCGTACCTAACGAACTCGTGAAAATTACTTTATCTTGCCATAATTAAACATTTCTTAATTAGGACTCGTTTAGTAAGACGTTAGTAAATACTGTCTCAAGAACGCTCACACACAAACATTCAGCCAAAAAACGGAGCGTTAAACAAATCATCCAACTCCCTATCAATTGGAGGCAGAGGCTACCACTAGTAACCGAGATTATAGGAACACGCAGTGACCGGGTTATTTTCGTTACTTATCAGGGTCACAGCGGCCGCATTATTTACATAGACACAGCGCGGTTCCACACATAAATGTATTGAACGTGTATAAATTGTGGTAATGGAAACGGGACGACGAAAGGGAATTTTTCTTATGTTACTATTTACTATCCTTTCTTTAGCTTTTATACGGAAACAATTCAACGTTCATGTGGGAAATATTTAGTTAACCTTTCACTAATATTATAAAGAGGTAAGATTTGTGAGTTTGTATGTAAGGGGTAATCTTCGGAACTGCTGATCCGATTCTGAAAATTCTTACACTAATGGGAAGATACAGTATTGCCGAGTGCCATATGATGTAGTTTATGTTAAAACTTGGTTAAAACAATAAATTTCACGCGGACGAAGCCGCGGGCAGAATTTAGTTACATTTATAACGAGCAAGTCTCAAAGATATTGTATTAATTATAGGAGAAAAAGTTTATGTCAAGATTGTTACGGGCAATTTATTCCGAGCCCCGATTTATTGTATTTGATTTCTTAACGATATTTTTATGATTTCGTGAGGAAAATGTTATCTTAATGTGATTGCTTCGACAAAATATTCCTAATCGAGATAATTCTGTATTCATGTGCTGCCCTTTTATTCGAATAATATGGAATCAAGTATTGACATTGTTAGGAACTATGCGTTGATTACACCACAATTAAGCGACCATAGACATTTGTACTTTGGCTCTTTACCTCCTTAACAAAGGTCTTCGCGTAATATACCATAAAATATCTGTAGCTAATGTTACTCATGAATATACGCTTCACGAACTTAAAAATGTACGTCGATTAACAAATACCGTTATCTACGCATTGGTGTTAAATTTAATATTATAAGAAACACGATTATTCATTGCTTAACCTTTTAAAATTCCCTGAATATTCGGCCGTCGGAAACATGTTTTATAGTAACGTACTAAAAACGGACCTAAGTGCATAAAATCATTCATTTCGAGTCGCCGCCTTACGACCGCAACTGGTAAAGAATGGGTGCTAATATCCGATAATATCTTTTCTCAAGCTATTGCACAAGTAACTTGTCTTGTACCATAGTCTTGGGATTGAACGCGAGATTCCAGTCTAAAATACACAAGAGCGCCGAGATTTAAGCCAGCTGTGTTAGGTCACATTAAATCTCTCTCTTTACCGCATTGGTTAATACTGGAATTACTTTGGGAGTGAGTGGTGAGTTAGAAGCACTTTTCGACGCAACTGAGCATTGAAAAGTGTTAGTATTAACTGTCATTCAAACATTTTCGTTTAAAGGAAACAAGCTGTACCCCTGGGCTACCAATATTCCCATTGATTTATAAACATTGGTTAGAGTTAAGTAATGATTAGCGACTCTTTCACCATACATTTTTAACGTTTAAACGTCTCTTTAATCAACTTTTATAAATAAACCACTTCATGATTTTCGTAGATATTGTGTGATCTGGCTATAACCTAGCTAGACCACTTAATATCTACGAATTAAAACATAGTTCACTTTAATGCGAAAATTGAACCTCGAGTTGTTGCGCACCCACAGTTTGCAACTAGAAATATTGCTTTTTTTTATAAAAAAGTAAAAACACAAAATTACAGGAAGTCAGGAATAAGGAACAGTATTCTATCAAAAACCTACCGTATATGTCAATGTGCGAGCCGGTAATAGGTACCGCGCAAGTATGAATTGACGCTTATAAGAAAACCAATACATACCTACAGGTGTTTATTCAAGCAAGAGATAAAAATGGCAACTGGTAGTGATATTGGAAACACGTATCTCAACAGAGTTGTGAGCCATACCGGAAAGCACGAATTGTAATAGTTCCAAGCTACGAAATGGTTGCATAAACTTTAGAGCATACCCAAGAGTTCGAATAATATTTAAAATATTGTTTCGTACCTACTACCGCAGAATGTCAAAATCTAGGTTTAGTAGACGCATTTAAAGAAGAACTAAAGGTCCACTGAAGCAAACGTAACGTACCCCACCAGCTTTTGAAGCATACAATTAAGGGCATAAGGGCCCAGTGACGCAAACATTTGGAGAACTGACCAGGTAGAAAGGCGTCGTCCGTCTAAACTTTTAGCTAAAATCTATGTTGTCGAAGACCTTCGACTAGATAACCGAAGATCTATTTGATGTTGCGGAATCTTTTTGGGTACGAGCGATCATACACCACTATTTATTAAATAAAAGTTTGGGAGAAAGCAGTAGGCGTTTAATGCCAGAGGACGTCATTCAAGTGATACTAATATCCAATTTACCTGACGTCATCTCATCTCTATGGCGAAGGGAAAATCGAAAAAAAAAATATAAAAAAGGTAAACTCACCTCTTCAGGAACCACATCTCTGAGCTTGACATCTTGCAGGCGGCTAACTGACGCAGTACGATGATAATCAACCAGCTCATTGAGAGAATTAAACTTCACCACCCACAGGAAGAATTTGCTTGACGCATCCCGAAGCACTTTAAAATGCTGCACACCATCCGGACATCTGAGGAAAGACGGTTATCCAAATTGTAATATCAAAGTAAAACTAAATTGAAGTAGGCAAAATATTAGAATGTTATCCTTAGGCTATATTTAATCTCGCGGGTGTCGTAAAAGGCAACCAAGAAATGTGTTACGTAAAAAAAACGGCAGCATCGTCCTAATATAGCCCTTATTTGCTAACAACAATTTTCTTGACAGCTAATCCAATTTAGACAGTTTGCAATGTGATATTTGTTTCTGAATGTAATTTATTGGGGGCCTGCGTTCAGCAGCACAGGTGCACTACTGAATAGTGGTGCCGATTCTCTTGTACACCGAACTAAACTATCACTAAAATTCCTTACTTTTTTTTGGCTATGAGTATATTAAAGCAATTCTGCAAAAAAATCCCCTAAATTTAAAAATAATTTTGACAAAACTAAAATCTCATTTGACAATCGCGACGTCACGTGCTACTTGTTTGCCCTACCCCGCGATTTTTTTAGAGCCGGGGGCGCGTAACTCTGGACAGCCTGGACGTGTTTTATATGGAATTTTTCACTTTTTGTATGGAAAATATAAAATTATTACCTACATGTTGACTTTTAGGGGTTTATGTGTTTCATAAAGGGGGTCCAAATTTTCATTATTTTTGCGATAGGATACCATTTTCGAGATATACGCAAAATAAAAGAAAAAAGATACACCTGAAGTCGAGGTGTCGGTGTGAATTTTAGTTCCTGACAACTAATTTTATTCCACACCTTTATAATCGCGATTAAAAACAGTCAGATTTAGTTAGAAAATCAAATTTTTTTGGTGAAAAACGTCAAATTCTAAATAGCTAAATTGCCATTTCCACTAAATTTATAACTCAGTGCCATCTCAGTGCTGTCAAACTAAAATACAGTCAAGTTGTATCAGTTTAGTCTATTTCAGAATGGGAAATCGACGTTTGACCGGAATAAACTAAATTTTGGTGATTTTTAGTCTAGTTAAGAGGCATTTGTGATTGTGACAAGAGAATCGGCACCAATAAGTATCAGCTATTGGTCACGTAAAGCGCCTGTTGGGCGAGCCTTAAGTAGGTACGCTTGCGGTATAATTAACTGCGGTTTTTTTCGGTACACCGCGGCTGATGATACCTGATTCTTGTGACGGTCCATCCACAGTTTTACCGGCAAGATACAGCTACTATGTAATCGTAGACAGGACAAGAATAGTGACGCGATCAACATTGTGCAAGGTTAACAATAATCGACGCGATAACATGACCTGTCTGATACAGATTCAATGCATTTTTGCCAAGTCTTGACCCTGCATATTTTTACTGAGGATAAGAGTTTTGGCAAAACTGGTAACTTTCAGTTCTCTAGTTCACCCAACTCGAACAGAAGTCATGGGCGTGGCTGTAAATATTTATGTCTTGATGAATAGAAAACGTGTCGATCCTCAAACTCCGAACAAATATTTGTGGAACTAATTGAACTTGCTGACGTAATAAAGATCTAACCGAAATCGTAAATGGGAACGGTAAGGTCGACATATCGAATGTCAGGCGTTAACCCGAGAATAACGTCGTATAAAATAAAATATGGTTTGTACTGAAACCGGTTGTGAGTGGATTGTTTCGCGGGTCATTCAAGTTTTCTGCTTTCTTGGTGTATGCGTAAATACCAAACGCTATCATTAGAATAAACAGAGCAGCTGTAACGTTTATCGGAATGTGGAGAAATTCTTGGAATCTTGGAACTTACCAGCTAGGTATCCCAAAAAGGGGGTATTGCCCGTAGATCGTTTGTTCCGCAAACGGGTTAGTCCCCTCATTGATCTAAATATGATGCGCTTTGAGAAAATTATCACAACTGTTTATAAGGAAAATTATTTTATTTATATTTATGTAGTTGTATCATGCATGACGTATGCAAAGTTTTTTCCCTGTTCACATTCTCATTAACTTGCGCCACAGTTCCTACACCCATACCTTACAAGCAGTTCGAGCTAAGCTACCAATAAAATTGTCTGCGGCCTGACGTCACGGATATACCAAGTTTCCCCAGTTCCATGTACTCGTTCTTAGCCCAGGAAGTTAGTGTTCATGTTTAGACGTGAAAGAGAGCAAAATGATTATGAAACGGTATGTTTCAACTCAAATGAGGCCCGTGCTTAAAATCTATAGCCCAAAACTGGTTTCAGCGCAATCTCAGTACCGCTGATTCATAATATTTGACAGGAAACAGGTTTTAAATAGAGAAAACTTTACGATCATTATGACCTGTGTTTTGAAATTTATTTTATTTGATACATAATTTGGTCTTGGTATTTTCCCGTTAGATTAACTGCAGAATTAATTTTCTAGTTTTTCTCTGCGCCGCAACTTATCCGAAGGGGTAAATGATCGGTTCAATTGCACAGGTCAAGGGTATCTAATAGGACATTTTTCTGTACGCAAAATATGCTTAATATTTTCAGTTTGATTCTTATAATATCAATAAGCCGGACGAGGAAATTTCATACATATAAAAATTAATGATTCGTGTACCCAAATTCCAGATACAGATTTATCGGTACCTACTTACAAAAAAATCTAACTCATTCACGACTTCTAAGAAACACTCTAAAATATGTTAAACACGAAAATAGGCAAAACTAATAATCAAATTACCTGTCGACGTAAAGTTAGCAGTATAGAGATAAATATGACTAATACAGCACGCCAAGACAGATTCAAGACAAAATAAAACGTCTCTAGAAACTCGTGAGTCATGCGCACTCCGGAGCGGCACAGGCGCAAACCTTATTTTTTTATTAACTACCAATTTAAACTGTAATGAAATTGTTTGTTGTGCGTCACCTCACATTAACCACTTTGTTATTGACCTATTGATTTTATTTGACAAGCTTATAAGGAAATTGGTAAAGCATGAACGCGGAAAGTATCATTAACTGTGGGTGGAACTATAAAGGAGGTATTCTTTGATTAGTTATTACAAATTATATTCCTCAAACAAGGTAATTTGCCGCCAATATTAAATGAGGCGGCAATGCAAGGATTATAATCAGAATAGTTATTATTAATTATAACTCCAACCGGATGCCTTATCAGAGCATTTAGCTACCGTGGGTTTATTCCCATTCCTAATCATTCCGGGAAGGAATTCAGTCTTTTTTAACATTCCATCATGAAAAGCAATTGGTTATAAGAAAACCTTACATTTATGCTAACCTACCCCATGTGTTTCAGACACTGAATTAGAAGTAAATGAGTACTTATGCCACTAAACTAAACTAAACACTAATTAGCCTGTGCGAAGGGAATTTTGACTGGGATCTCTAATGTGAGTCTATATCAAAAGGAGCTGCTAAAGCAGGTCTTCAAGGACTTGTTAATTGAGCAGCAATCTACCCACTAGGATTGCATCCTAATGTCCCTTTTGGAAGCAGTCCGAACACTCCAATCCACAAGTATATTTAAATTAAAAAAAATGATTGCTCTCATAAGGTATTGCAGTTGTTACATTAAAGAGGTTCGGCACCTCTTATGATCTCTAATCTGCAATTAGAACATTAAAATTACTTATTAAGAATTACATTAATTTTTATAACTAATAAGAAATGCGAAATGTTTAGACAACATTATAATTTACTAGCTTTTGCAGGCGGATTCACCCCCGTGGTTGTCGGAAATTATTCCACGGGAACGTACTACCGGGATAAAAAGTATCCTTCATGTTAATTCAGGTTATAAACTATCTGTGTTCCAATTTCTATCCAAATCAGTTCAGTAGTTTTTGCGTGAAAGAGTAAGAAACAAACATGCATCCATCCATCCATCCATCCTCACAAACTTTCACATTTATAATACTAGTAGGATTATGCTATACCTACTGTATATTGTTTGCTGTATTTTGTAATAATTAAGGAAATGTTATAGTTATGATCAGGACCAGGTCCATCAATACTATTGCCGTATGAAAATTAGAAAGGGAACGAATACATCCACGACACAATTTAAAACTGACAATATATTATTTAAAGCTGGTTTTATAAGAAATAGTTCTTTTATTTTGAAAACATGATAAATGAGGATCATAGCAAAAATAACTAGGCCAAGATTCAGGCTGCCTAAAGAATCATGTACAACCTTGAGAATGAAATAGTGCAAACCTCTTTTCTGTTTCTAACAGATCATAACAGGAAGTCAAATACTGAAAATATTTATATTCAGAACAATTATATTTTGGGATAAGTATGTTTAGTAAAAATAATTAATGCAATTTTTTATTGAATTCATATTATTAACCTATGCGGATATCTAAGATTTTTAAATTACAATCAAAATAATAGCCTGTTGTTTACTCCCCGATATTAAAAAAAGTAAAAACGGAAGTAATGATATCAATGAAGGGTAGCTTTTCATGAAATAGACCAATGACTTCAGAGTCTTTTAGAACCAATAAAAATAGGGGAATTGACAGTACACCTCTTTAGCTTTTCTTTAGTTCCTTGGACAATTGCAGCATTACCCAACTTAGTGGCAGAGAACCTGCGAGCCTGTGGTATCTGTATTCTTGTTTATTTCGTTAAGACTTTTTTTCTTGCTTGCCAACTAGGAAAAGTAATTTTTTGATTTCTGTGTCTGAGACTGGGTCCAAGCAAAGCTTGGGTGATCAATGAATTTCCTAAGTCAATTCTAAATCTCAATCAGTAGTTAGAATATGTAGGCCATCTTTGGAACACTGACACCAATAAAAAGGCACTGCTTGCAGGCAAAGTACAAAGGAAGATAATAATATCAACACTCCTAAAAACAGATTTGGTCCCTGAAACAAATTCAAAGCTTATTAACACCTAAATTTTGCTATCTTTGTAAGGGAATGCTTGTGGTCCGAAAAAGCCGACCGCTTATCTAGGAACAGACCAGCCGGATTGGCTCCTGGTGCTCCAGGCCCCAGGCCTCGGCGGTCATGTTTCAAAGTGGGGCGTCCCCGACGTCGACATTTTCGCGTCAGATAAGTCGGCTGTTGTGCGACAGTACGTCACATGCGACTCAAATGATGACTTGGCAAGCTTTTGCAATGCTTTCAGTTTGAGGTGACAGCATCGACTTGCATGGGTGTTTTCTTCGCCCAATTTAAGACCGAGTGCTCAGTCATCTGAACTCAGAAATGGGAGGGTGACGTACTATGTATAAATCGGCTCATACTGGACCCAGGTGTGCCTAGCTCCCGTACTTGGAGACGCGAGGTCTCGGAGAGTCAGTATCTATACAAGATCTAAGTAACAACCTCTTCGATGTGACAAACTGTAACTCCTAGCTTGGAAAGTTGGGGGGGAGGGGCAGTAATCGGTAGTAGAACAAGGGACTTGCTAAAATGCAATTGGACATAATCCACACTAATTACTTATAATGCTCCTCTTCAGAGGTGAATGTCATAGTGTAGATTGCATGGCATTAGTTCTAAACAACCTGATCCCAGTTTTTTTTTGCAGAAAGCAAGTACTATACCATCAAATGTTAGATCTAAACAGTATCTTGTCCATTTAGTAAGTTTCAAAAGCATTATCCATAACATAACCACTGCCAAGAAAGTCACCCATATGGGATAGAAAATTACCCCCTGATTGGCAGACATTTACATACCCTAATATTGTAAGATATCTCACAACTTTTAAATGTTGAATAACAGTGTGGCCAGAGTGTGTTTCAAAGACACTGACAATCAAGGTGTTTACTTAAAATCTACCATGATAGTTGTTGATTTTGGTTTACAATAACAGGTGATTCTAAGCTTGTGCCAAAGATTTCTAAACAGACTAATATAGATAGAGGAACCTCCAGGAAGTATATGGTCTGTGGTAGCCTTCAGGAGGCTAACTAGTGATTAGTTCATCAGATGAAATTAAACTGGAAGAGCTACTAGACTTACAGAATGATTACTTTTGTAAAGTAGTAAAAGAGAGAGCTACATCTCAAGTGAATTTAGAATGATAGGACGAAGGTCTTCTCTCTGTGAAAGGGGACCAGCATTTATCATATGAGAATTTTTAATTCCAAATGAAAATATTTAAATATGTTTGTGTACATGATTCACATCTTACGTCAATTTAATTGACAAATGAAGAGACATATACTAGGATACCCCTTATTAGATCATTTACATGCAAGGATTAATCTATTGACCATTGTGTAAAAATAAAAAGGTCCAGTAGTAAAAAATAAATTTTCAGTTTCAATGGAATTTTAACTGTGTCAAGTATGACATTGAGTTTGTTTTTCCACTACTTTATAAAATAATCTATGAGATTCAAAAATATTTTTACTTTTGATTGATCTCCTAACTTGTACTAATTATGGATATGAGTGATCCAATTATCCTTGAGTAATGAGATTATTATTTTAATTCAGTTTAGATCTAATTGATTTAAAATTATCATTATAGCTTTATTTTTCATATTCACTTTAAACAAGGCAACTAGATTTGCTATTAATCTATAACATTTTACAGAAGATGTGTTAATTTTTTGCATTTTCTAGGATAAATAGATTAAAAAATCGTCTACATCCTTCAGGTATTCTTTCACCAGATGATAACAAACAGGTCTTCAACCAATGCTATGTGTTTTGAAGGAAACCTAATAGAGCTGTTATGTTGCACAAAACAATGTATTATGTGCGAACGAACTGTAAAAAACAAGTGACAGTTTGCATTAATATTGTGTGATTAACACTCTTTAATTTGAATATCGAACTTCTCCCAAAAAGGTTTTAGATATATGCAATTCTAACGACTTTTTGATTCACCCTCGTATACCAAAATATTTTTTTTTATATTATTTGTCTGTCTGTCTGTTTGTTCCGGCTAATCTCCGAAACGGCTGGACCGATTTTGACGGGACTTTCACTGGCAGATAGCTGATGATATATGGAGTAACATAGGCTACTTTTATCCCGCTAGCACGTTCCTGTAGGATAATTTCCGACGTCCACGCGGGCGAAGCCGGGGGCAGCAGCTAGTTTGCAATATTTGTTTACAAATTTATCAACAGTATTGGTTTTTTAAAACTCGGATTTAATACTATGCTCTAAACCAGGATTGCTAGCGTGGCGAGCACTACTGATAAGTGTTCAGTGGATCGCGCTCCCATAAATCAAAGACATAAAACTCAAGAGTATTTTTCCCGATGCGGGAATCGACCTCGGGCGAGACCCCGTGCCATTTAGGATCCTTTGAACTTTCTCCTCCCTAGATGACGTCATAGTATAGTAAACTTAAACAACATGGCACTTATCAAGACATTTACGGCACCCGATACGTCATCTTTTATAATAATTAGGTATTCTAAAAGGGGGAAAAAATTTATGAAAAATATCACCATTGGGTGGAAGCGCCAATATCATAAACTTAGGGATTCCGCATTTCATCAAGCGGCTTTTTTCCTATCTAAACTAATATTATAAAGCGAAAAGATTTGATTTTTGTAAGTTTATTTATAACGCTTTCACGCTAAAACGGCAGAACGGATTTGAATGGCATTTGGCACACAGATAGACCATGACCTGGATTAGGACATAGGATACTTTTTATCACGATATTCCCACGAGATCGACTTATGCGGGTGAAACCGCGGGGCGCAGTTAGTCTATCATAAAGATGAACGCTTCGTGGATTAAAGGCGTAAAGAAGCTGTTATTTTCTTTACAATAAGTATATGTTTGAGTACTGTGAGTATTAACAAACAAAACTTATAATCTAAACATTCAATAAGAAAGTCCTTCTGATAAGAATTAATAACAACATTCCTATAGTTGCTCCACTTATTATTAGCTGACCTTAGTTCTTGTATAAATATTACCCACGAGTCACTACACCACTTCAGAGTATTAGTTATTATAAGAAATTTAAAAAAAAAATTGGATAGGGTGGAATTAGAACATGAAAGTTACTGTGGAATAACAAAATCATTTATTGGTCCATTACACAAAAATACATCACACAAATAAAAATACTGTAGGTTTTATTATTAAGAGTTTTATTTTAAAAACCTACAATATTTTTACCCAATGTACTGTATGTAAAATACCACTAAATGACGCATTTGAAAACTAAAATACCTATACATATAAACTAAGTTTGTACTTGAGTACCTAATAAAAGTATAAACTATGACTATCACTAATTGTTCCCAACAGGTATTTTTCGTTCACCCATGTAGCTATGCTATGTACAGTGGTATTTCCATAAATATTTTACTTTGGGCTCAACAAATTAAGTATACAGTCTATGGTGGTACATGGGGCAGTACCTACATCCATATATTACGCAGAGCCAGAGCAAATACATTGTACTGAGCTACCAATTTCTTGAGTACAGAATTTTGCCCATATTTATTTTTCAACTAGATATCATAGAGAATTGTATGACAATATTTTGAGAACTTAGGGAGCAGGTGACAAGGAAATTTTTAGTAATTAGTGTGAATTGCTATTAAATAACAGGCAGACCAGATCCAACCAACAAAATTGGATGGATTGTGTGAAAGAGGATATGGCTAGGAAAGAAGTGAACACTGTAATGACAGCTGAAAGAGTTGAATGAAAGAAAAGAAATACTGCAATAAGCCCAAATAAATTAGAATAAGCTATGAAGATGATATTGGAAACCATAATTTACCATAATCTGAAAATCATGATGTAAGACCCCAAAATCATTGGTGTTAATTTCTATAACTGATTGCTGAGCTATGGCATATTATTATGACCTAATTTGTAGTGTTCACTGCATGGACACAAACAATTGAACAGTATACCGTTATTAGACAAATAATATTACAAAATGAGATAAATTATGTGTAACACTAACAAAGACTTAGGTAAAGGATTCAATTTCAATTTAAATATTCAAAGAAGTACTTCACAGAAAGAAGATACTACTCTTATTTTTATAATTATGCCATTTCAATTATTGTTCTTAGTGTCTATTATAATAAATATAATAATACAACATACTATGAAAAGTGGTGCATGAGACTATCAACAATTTACAACCATGAAGCTAATTGGAATTCAGTAAATAAATACAGAAATGAATTGATAACACATAGCAACATACTACAACAGTCAATATGTTTCATCATTGTGATTATTGCAATATTATTAACATTTCAAGCTGATTTCAATTACTGCAATTGGGTTTCTTAATTGGTAAGAAACTAAGAACATGGATGTTTTGCATCCATGTAACTGATGTATCCTATCTGCGCTCTTAGTCCACAACTCCGCACACACTGAAGATATCATCAGACATCAAACAAAATGGCAATGGTGATAAAAAAAATAGCATTGAGACCATTGATTTCAGAGTAGTGTAGTAGGATTATCAATTTGTCAGCCCTTAATTCTGTTTTAAGGCATGTCTTAACCAACAAACAAATAAATCATCAAAAAACTAGGCCAATTGCTTCATCTCAGTCATTCTGCACTGACAACTATATTCATATTATCATATGCAGAGTGACTCACTGTAATTTATGATCCAATTGGAAAGAATATTCTAAGAACTATAATAACATTAGATACACATGCAATCATATATAAGGAAACTACTCACTTGACAGATAAGGAAAAGTCACCAGGGCTTGATTCACTGATTCTTATCAAGAAACCACCCTCTGGTTTATTTGCTAGTAGTTTCTCTGCATCTGCTCTTGTGATCCTTCCGTAATACCAGCTAAAAATGAGGTTTTAATTTAAAAGCTATTCTATTTTCAAAAGTGGTCCATAAATTAGTTTCCGAACAAGATATTTTCAACAATTGAATTAGTAGTACCTAGCACTAAAATATAAACACCTACATGGGCATATTTTTTGAATGATTAATGGAATGTGTATGTTATTATAATAATTTAGGTTCTTTTTATGTTTTATTAAGAAGTTGTAGCTGGCCCATTTTAAGACTTGTTATAGTGTGATTATCATACTGTAGGATAAACTAAATTAATTGATTTACGATTATAACCTCTTACTTACAACCTTCTTGGTGAAGAGATTTCCAATAAGTTTCAATTTTGTGAATTGATGGTAGGTTTGGTGTTAACAGATAATGCACTTACTGGACTTTATGCAAGAATTTAACATGTAAAATAATAAAGATTTATGTGATACACAACGGGCTCTTGTTATTCTAAACATAAATACCTATCTAGTCTTGTTTTTACAAACGGAATTACTATGAACGATTTATGTAAGACTATTATTAGAAACAGAAACATTCTTCACTGAATGTAAGTATTTACCTGTGACTTTTCATTTGAATATAATTACTAGGAATAAGTCCTTCTTTGCCGTCTAATTCAGCCCTGTACCAGTTCATATCGTCCTCCATGTTTAGTATCTGTAATATCAAAAATTCTAGAAAGGACCTGTCATTTTACAAAATTAAATTCACTGCACATCATTTCGAGGAATGCACACGTACCTTGAGGACTTGGTTCTTCCTAAAGCTGAGCTCATCATCAGCAGTTGCAGTGAAATCGTGTTTTGCTATAGCCTCCATGATCAAATTAGGCACTTCACTAAAATGTCACCGATTACCAAAATAACTCACTAAGTATACAAACTTTTTACAACGTTTAAGGTCAGGGAAGTAAAGTAATCATAATGCATGTATTGTCTTACAGAACAATCTAAAATTAGTACGATATAATGCCGATACGGAAAAATAATCTCCGTTCACAGGCCACACATCAGTCACATCACCAGTCACAAAAGTATAAAGATATGTTGCCATGTACTAAAAATAATCCGATCTTTGCAGAGTTGCCAGGTTTTCAGTCTATTTACGACAAAAAGTTAAATGAACGAGACTATATTGCACTAGCCCAGTAACGGCGGGGGCAGCCAGTGGCGGCGCTGTCGGCGAACATAAAAATGTCAGATGTTGTCTCTTTTCACAGTCATTTCGTTAGTTCCAATTAAGCTACCGGGTCAGATTAGCTTCCTGTAATGTAATATTTTTAAATAATTATAAGTATTATTTTGCAAGAAAACTGGTCTTAGCTATGTTTAGAAAATCAATAAATTGATCAAAGTTGAGTAAAGTACTGGAGGTTTCCAGTACTTTACTCAACTTTAACATAAGTCAAATAAGGCTAACTTGAAAACCATCCAGTATAAGCTTGCCGGATCAAGAATGACGTGGATTGGAGGAGATGGCAAGCAGCGCATCACCGAACAACTTTTTTTGCACCTTTCTGCGGGATGCGAGGAAAACATATACAAGTTACTGGAGGACAGTCGAGAAGACCTATACTTAGCATTTAAGCCCAGCTTCCACTATAAAAGGATAACGTGCGAGAAATACCAGGAAATACCCAATGGAACGGAGTTCAACTAGCTAAAACACCCGCCGAATGTATAACATCCTCCTTTTTTGAACTCGTTAACCGACTTCTTAAAAGGAGGAATGTAGAATTAGGTTTTACCTTCCACTATGAAAGGGTTTTGACCATTTTTATAATTTGCCTTCCGTTGCATTAGTTGAACAAAAGAAGCAAGGAAAATAAGTAACACTATGTTATTTTAGTTTTATAGTCGAATGGGACTGGGCTGGCCACGTCTGCCGCATGCCCAATGAGCAGTGGGCCAAAATAACCATACGTGGAGCCCTGACACAGCCAGAAGGCGTTGCGGCAGACCCAAGGGCGGATCCAGCTTTGGTGCCAGGGGGGGGTCACATAGTCGTGGTCAAGTCACAAGAAGTTATAATAGGTTGGGGGAAAAGTTTCCTCGCATTTTTTAAGAAAATTCAAAACATTTTTTAATATAGTTTATTTACATTTAACTAAAGTGTGTAGGTACCATTTTGTTCGATAACTTTTTGCCATCTTGTAGGTAGGGACATGATCCCATTGCTATAGAAATTTTGGGACTTCTGATCAAAATACCGCGACAAGTGGTTTTGGCAGTCCTCTTGTGACGTTAACCTGACACTGCCTAAAGAATTCTGAAGAGACCGAAACAGGTGGAAATCTGAAGGTGCAAGGTCAGGACTATACGGCGGATGCATTAACACCTCCCAGTCAAACTCTCTTAATTTTTGCTGAGTGGCTAAAGATGTGTGAGGTCTAGCGTTATCATGATGAAAAACCACACCCCTTCTGTTGATTAATTCCGGCCGCTTTCTCTCAACTTCTTGCTTTAATCTTATCAGTTGTTCGCAGTAGAGTTCAGAATCGATGGTCCTGCCTGGTGGTAACAGCTGATAATGAATAATGCCCTTCCAATCCCACCACACACACAGCATCACCTTGTTGCGAATTAACCCGGGTTTCGCCACAGTCTGTGAAGCCTGACCGGCCTTTGACCACGACCTTTTTCGCACGTTCTTGTCGTACGTGATCCACTTTTCATCACCAGTTATCAGCTTCTTCAAAAATGGTTCGGTTTCATTACGTCGTAATAAAGAATCACAAATGAGTACACGGTTCATTAGGTTTCTTTCAGTGAGCTCGTGAGGTACCCAAATATCGAGCTATTTTGTGTACCCAGTTTTTTTCAAATGTGCGAAAACTGTTTTGTGGTCAATTCTCAGTTCTTCAGCTACGTCGTAACTACTGATATGCTATCTTGCTCCACTTTTTCATAAATTGCATCCATTTTATCCATAATAGGGCGACCAGAGTGATATGCATCTTTGACATCAAAATTTCCGGATTGAAAACGCTTAAACCAAATTTGTGCTACTTTCACAGACACTGCACTAGGTCCATAAACATCGCAAATTTTTTTCGCGGTTTGCGTTGCAATGTTACCTTTTTTGTAGTAAAATTTTAAAATGTATAGAATTTCTTCATTAGATTCACTCATCTTGACACTACGAAAAACAAATGAAAATCACACATTTTCCTAATTTGAATTTGGAATTATGTTCTTTAAAATTTAAACTTTCAATGATACCAAAACCAGCCAGATACAAATAGTATAGCCAAAGAGATTTTATTACAAGTTAATACATACTACAATGCGAAAAGACTTTTTCCCCAACCTAATATTTTTGTTTTTATAATCATAGATACAACTAAAAAGTAGGTATTTTATTAATGTATGAAAGTACTTTATGTATTAAATTAATTAAATATTGAAGGTACCTACTTACATAAAATCTATATTGTGACAAAAAAATATATAAACACATTATGTTTAAAAAAAAAAAATGTGGTCCACCTAGGTCCTAGGCCTAGCCCAGGGGGGGGTCATGACCCCCATGACCCCCCCCCCCCCCTGGATCCGCCCTTGGGCAGACCCCGTAGTAGATCGCGGGACGAGCTGGAAAAAACAAATGACCAGTGGTCCACTTTAGCCCTAGATCGAAAGAGCTGGAAGTCATGGGGAGAGGCCTTTGCCCAGCAGTGGGATGATGCAGGCTAATAGTAATGGGTCATGGGGGCCGTCACCGCCCCAAAATCATTCAAGCTGTTGAGAGCCTGAATGATTCACTTGTCTTACTGACTTAAAACTCTACTTGAGACACAGAGTCTCCAAGTCATGGTGACTGCCTACAGAAGTGAAAACTTAAATGAATTTCCTCTACCAAAAATCCGCCCAACGCGGCTTAAGTTTTTTCTTCAAAAAGCCTGATATAAAATATAGAATCTAGGATGCAAGAGCGAGCGAAGCAAACTCGGGAATTTGGAAACACCGCTCGTACGTACGGTCCGAAAGGCTAAGGTTAGGGTCAGATTCCAAATCCTAAACTGCTGTAAAACGAGTTTAAGCTATTCGTCATAACTCGAAAAAGTAAGTTCTCTTTCTGTATAATGGTAAAAGAAAACAGAACCTATTCAAACATGTTTAGACGCGCTTCGCTTGCTCTTGCATTCTACGTTCACTTGATTCTTGAGCTTTTCTTGAAGTGAGTCTAGTGAAGTGCAGTTGAAGTGAGTTTTCTTGTAATCAAAAGAAAAATAACCTATCCGAGACTGTGCAATCAACGAAGGTTTAGGCAGAGGCGTACCTACATGTAGTACACCCATATTTCACCAGATAAAAGGGGCGTACCTCTCTAAAAATATTTCTCGGCACCTTTGGTGACCCCCGCCAAAATCTTGGGCTGCGACCGCGCCTGCCTCCGCATGGACACCGCTCCATTTCCTCAATGAAATTACTTTATCAAGATTGAATAAGTACTCATGCTGTAAAAAAAAATAAGTAAAACAAAAGTATGAATTCATTGTAAACATTTCTAATTAAGAAATATGCTTGTTAGCAAAATTAGATCTCCATTATTTTGGTTCAGAAAGCAGAAAAGCTTCAAGTTTTCAACAAATCTATGGGGAGGATATTGTACCACCCTGCGTCCCGCAAACCTTCTGGAAGATCGCACTTATGGCGGTCGGCCTATACTTAACAGCTGCTGGGTTTTACAAATTGAAGTCATTCAAACTCAACAACTCAAAGTCTCAAAATCTTTTTGTGGGAAATGGAAAGAGATACGAACTCTCGTCAAGTCAATCACTTGATTTTATTTCAGAACACACCTATAAAAACCGTATTTTCGCTTTTCGGAAGGTATCGGTTTTTTATATGAATCTAAGAGAAGAACTCCCAAAATCTTTTTGTTTCTTTCTAGTCATTGTGGAAATGGGCAAATAGAAAGCAACAGCATAACACATGAAGTTATCAGTGAGTGCACTAAGCTGTCAAAATAAGTTAACAACATTGACATTAAGGTTTGACAGTTCTTTTATGTCCATTTCACCTCCCAGTGGCATTATACGCGTAAGTATTTTTTAAATTAATCTTAAATTTGTGTGTAAATCATCCCTGAATTATTAAAGAAAGTGATTGAATTGGGTGTAAGAACCATTGTACAACTTATAATGTAAAGTATTTTTTAAATATAAGGTGTAAAAAAAAATACGTTATGTTATATCGGTGTCACATTTGTTGTTTTAGGTTTAGCCGTAACTCATTTAAACGCAACGATGTCGGGAGGACTAGACATACTCGCCCTCAACGAGGAGGATGTCACCAAGATGCTGGCGGCAACGACCCACCTTGGGTCGGAAAATGTCCACTTCCAGGTGGGTACCCAAACTTTAGAAACATAACCTCAAAAGCGAAAAATAACATGCGAACATGATGAGCCAAGAATCCGTTCCATATAATTGTCTGAAAATATTGACGATCCATTCTCCCAACTGAGTTATGACCCCCTAATTCTTAACACCTGTGTTATTTATGAACACTTAGTGATGAATTTGATGGTTTTAGATGGAAACGTACGTGTACAAGCGCCGCGCTGACGGCACACACGTAATCAACCTGCGCCGTACTTGGGAGAAGCTTGTACTGGCTGCCCGCGCCGTGGTTGCTATCGAGAACCCTGCTGACGTTTTCGTCATCTCGTCGCGTCCCTTCGGTCAGCGTGCTGTGCTCAAGTTCGCCGCACACACCGGAGCTACCCCCATTGCTGGACGTTTCACTCCTGGTGCGTTCACTAACCAGGTAACTATCGGAATGAATAATAAAGATATCTGAGAAAGTAGGTAACGAGTTAGAAAGAAAAGAAAAGAAAGAAAGAAAGAAAGAAAAATAGTTTATTCTGCACAAACAAAACGCACATTACAAAAAAATTACATTAATAATAATACAAGCATAGAATGTAGCCAAAAGCCTCGTACCGAGTTCATCTCTTTTTCAAAGGTCTAAGTAATTCTAACGTTACTGTTATTCTTTTTATCCTTCAATCAATAAAAGAAGTGGTCATTGTTGTATGCAATGAATAGGCTATCATTATTGTAAATAACTCCTTAAAATGATGACAAACAAACTAAGGAACCACTGACTGCATTTATGTAGTAATGATTATAAGATTTTCTGATCATTTAGAAAGCAATGCAAACCTGAATAATAATATTATAGGTTTTGTTTTTTCATAACTTAATTTTTTTATCAACAGATCCAAGCTGCGTTCCGTGAGCCCCGTCTCCTGATCGTACTGGACCCTGCTCAGGACCACCAGCCCATCACTGAGGCTTCCTATGTCAACATTCCAGTCATTGCCCTCTGCAACACTGACTCTCCTCTGCGTTTCGTTGACATCGCTATCCCATGCAACACTAAGGTAAGCTAATCTACACTATATCTGACCAACCTTTTCAATTTTCAAATACTTATTGAAAGTTGTTAATTTTGGTACAGATTTTGCTACCATATTACGGGAACCATTTTAGTCTTCTGCAATTTATTAATGAGACAGGTAGGCTAATTAATGAGTTATTGATCCATGAAACCAATAAATACTATAATAGTTAAAGTACCAATGCATAAATTAGTTAATAAAAACAGCCTATTTACCACCACCAGGCAACTTAGTTAGTGAAGTAAGTTGTTGTAATGTTAAAAATGATCTTATTTTTTTATCTCCAGTCCTCTCACTCCATTGGTCTGATGTGGTGGCTGTTGGCGCGCGAGGTCCTTAGACTGCGCGGCGTGCTCGCCCGCGACCAGCGTTGGGACGTGGTCGTCGACCTGTTCTTCTACCGCGACCCAGAAGAGAGCGAGAAGGAGGAGCAACAGGCTAAGGAGCAAGTTGTTGTAAGTATTACATTTCAAAAAAGATAGTTGCGATGAAGTAATGCCCGTGTTCTCCCCAAATTGGAAGGCAAAGGTGTATAAAAAGAAAATACATTCACAGACTTAAAGGCATATATTTTTTTTTGCAAAATAATAAAATATATCTGTTAAAAATAAATGTTGATAGGTGTGCATCACGACTGCGCTAATTAGGTCCAGTTCAGCAAAAATGTTACGACAAATACTGCCTGAAGCTAGTGCTTCTCATTGTGCTAAAATCCCAAGTAAAAGGTCCAATGCCCAGACTTGATTCAAACTGGGCTGCTTTGTATTAAATGTAAATTCTGTTAGTATTATCTAATATAGCTCTTGTATTATCTACCAGCTGAAGTAGGTAGTTGTGATAATTATCAACCAATCAGCTATTACAACACAAAAACATAAATTTATCATGGGCCAGTTTTCTATGGACAGTACTTGGGTGTAAATACCACACATTGAACTTTAGAAGAAGACTTAGAAGAGACGATTCTACAAACCGAGTCTTGTAAAACTCGATGTGCCACTATGGTTTGGCTGTATCCAATCCCTGTTTTACATAACCACAAAATCAATGCTCAAAATAGTAACCTTTTATTCTCTCTAGGCCCCACCGCCGCCCAAGCCCGAGGTGCCTGCACCCGTGCACGAGGACTGGAACGAGTCAGTGGAGCCCGTCACTTCATGGGCTGAAGACGCTGCGCCACCACCGGCCGCGGCCTTCGGAGCTCCTCCCGCGCAAGAAGACTGGGCTGCTCAGGTATGTAGAACATAGTTGGAATATTATATAGTTAAAACATTAATATAAGTTTGATAGTGCCAATCTGCCTTGAGCAAGCATGGCGATAAATGCTATGCCTTCTCTGTATGAGAAGAGGCCTTTGCCCTGCAGTGGGACAATAAGACTGGTAAAAAAAAAGATAAATAGATAGATTTCTGCCTTCCCCCAAGGGAAGAAGGCGTGAGTTAAAGTGTATGTAAAAAAAAAAAGACATCTTTGTGGAACATTCATTAGCAGTTCTAGGTCATTATTCGCACGCCATTTTATTCGATCGAATTCGGCTGCTCTCATCCAGCCTCTGCCAGCTACCTCGCAAAGATAAGCCGATTGGAACATATTGTGTAGCAAACCCTGACTGTTGTGTAATAAGGATGCTGTTTTAAGGCGCTCCACAAACGCCCCAAACATAGGACACCGTAAAACGCTCAGTTTTTTGTAAACTATTTATACAATTCAACAAATCTTTTTCTTAATTGTCAGCCAGAAAAAAAAATTGTGTATTGTCAAGTGTTGAAAGAAAAGACCTGATCAAAAATATTTCATAACATTATAATAGTATCATATAAAAAAAATCTTAAAACAGTCAAAAAATATTTATCTTTGCATAATTCTCAAAAATTTGAGAGTTAACTATAATATTTTATGTAATGAAAGAAATACCTAAAAAATATTTCACTGACCTGTGCATATTTTTTATTCATATAATGAAAACTGCAAAATTACTTTTATTTTGGTGGTCATTTGATTCAACTAACATCAAGCGCATCGGTGTTTTGAACGTTATTTGTTGCCGCGATGCGCTATTTATTGTCAATAATCAAAAAATTTGCTTCTTACCGGGGCATAGAAGAATATCAAATGGTTATTAGGTAGCAGTAGGGAATATGTTGGCGAAGCGTAAGCATTGGATTATGGCCGACGTCCATTCGTACGCTCCCATCTGATGACTATCGTATCATTACACGCAATCCTTCCCGATGTTCAGTCTAGCACATTAGAACTCTTATTATAATAGCCTCTTAGATGTTTTCTGGGTAAATATTTAACACAAGACATGCTTGTTCTCAGGTACAAGAAGAGTGGGGCACCACAGCTGCCGCGGCCGCCGCCGTCCCAGCGCCGGTTGCGCCCGCGCCAGCCCCATCTTGGGGAGGCTCTGCCCAGGACTGGAGCGCTTCGTAAACGTTACGTTTGCTTTGGTTAATATAACGTAAAACCAACCACATGTTTTATTTACTACTGAATACTGATCCTTTTTGTAGACTTTTCCTAGGAAATATAGACTTGAAAGTAGATTGTAGCTGTACAGTGGTTGACTGATGTAGTATTTGCGAGTACTTAAATAGTAGATCATTTGAAACTACGGGTTCGGGGTTTATTGTGAGTGTGAGCTGAGAAAGCACACAGGTGGCTATTTGGTTTTTAGTAGAGATGCGCCGAGTATAAATATTACCTAGTAACCGACTAACGAGTATTTCTCGTTATTATGTTTACCGAACCGAACACTGCAGAGTAACTCAATTTAGTTGACGCAGGTATTGGGTACTAACGAAACGCTTCAAATATTATAGATGAATGCCATGCAAGTTTTTGGCATTGCTGCGAGGAATTAGCATCTACAGCGCCGCAACAGCGTAAAAATCCGAAAAGTTGCATCGCTATAGAGTTAGACCAATATCTAAGATTACCATGAGAGACTGATTATTAAATTTTCTGACAATAACTAATTTACATTAATATTGTAAAGAGGTCAGGTTATTAGTTTACGAGTTCTTTTCGAGTACCTCGGCAGTCAAAATGGCCGAGTAATAAACGAGTACTCGGCGCATCTCTAGTTTTTAGGAATTAAATGGTAATTTGTGAGCGAAAATACAAATTATGTAGCATGCAAGAAACTATGTGAAGTAAAAGTGGCTATACGGTATAAATAGAAAGACCAGAGTACATATCCAACACCTATTTATTCATTTACAATTTGTTAAAAGGAACACTATTTTCAACTTTTCCATACAAATGGACCCTATAAACACAAGTATATTTCTTGTTCCCTTGGTTACCCAGCACGCGGAACACTAAGCTTTTCCAATCAATGTGACTGTAGGCTAATGGGTAGTATTGTTTCGGGAGACCTTCAGCTCGGTATTGTGCATCTGCTATTTTAATCCAAGTGTTGTTGCGATGGATACCCTACAAATAGTAAAAGGAAATTAAGACTGCTTATTAAGGCACAGTATGGAATCAAGCCTGAGCGACATTGCCAGTGTTGGATCTAAGATACTATTATTATTAGCCTGGTTTTCATTGCCAAACAAATATCAACACTGCGGTTCTTAAAATAAAGTCAAAAATAAATAACCTGACCACCTCTGTCCGCTTGGATGCGCTCTCGTCGCTCTCGCACTAATGTAAGTTCACTTTATTGAACCTATGCAAGGTTGATATTTGTTTTTCGGAGAAAACCGAACTTCGCCAGATGTGCGCCAACCTTAGGCCTTACCCTACGCCCTGGATAATTAAAGATTGGCCAAAGCCTACAAATGCAAAATATGGGATAAAGCAAAAAAAAAAATACTAGCAAATACAAGAAAGAGAAAGAAAGTAAAGAGGCAAAATTATATGGCCCGTAGAAGTAAAATACGTCACAGTGACGTCACAGTGGCGTCACTTTACTTCACAGTATTAGTCAATGCAAAAGCATTGGTGAATAACAAAACTGAATTTGCATGAGTTCGCATATCCGAGCCCGAGCTAAGAGAACAAGCAACATGACTCGAATAACATAGCATCCCTATTTCTAAAGTGGAATTGTCTATGCGCTCGTCGAAAACAATTTCACTGAAGAGCTTCCTAAGAAATTGAAATCAAGATATTCCATCTATGTATTCTAACGATTTTAACAGATTCTTACTAGTGATACATATTTAAATACGATTGCATTGAATACATTAGTGCCTAGGTATTTCATATTTTATTATGAAAGGCGGTGAACTCTAAAAGCAGAGCTGTATGCCAGATTATGACTGCAATGTAGAATAATAATTTCACTATTTTGCACAGTAATATCTCTTAGTGCGTTTTCGCACTGCATCGGATTCGAATCCAAGAAAAGACGGTCCGAAGTGCCTGCAAGTACCATTTGTAACAAGGGTTGCGCACAAGATACGTGTTCCGTCCGTCCGAATTTATAACATGTCCAATTCGGGTGGAACTCTGATATCGAATTCGGATTAGTATCGGATGCAGTGCGCACACGCTCTTACAATGACTGATTATGTTTTCTGTCTTGCAAGTGTCCACGCGGAAGGTACTTTTTAGGGTACCTCATTGCGTTTTTCGCTCTGCGGTTCAAAAGACAGCGTCAGGCGGCAAAAACAAAATCAACTTTATTTACGGAAGGGTAAAGATGTCATTTTTCTACGTTTCCTATAATGTTCGGGTAAAGACATAAAGGTAATTAACATCTTGAAAATCAACGCTTTATACGAGCTGAACCGCGAGTCACATTCAGTAATAAGTACATAAGTGAATAGCTATGCAGAATAGCAATTCTATTCAATGTGCTTCTATGATGCAGTTATCACGTTTGTTTTAGCATTGAGAGTTCAAAGCTGTAATCTAAGCTGTTTGACTACTAACATATATTAGGAAATGCTTGGGGGCACTCCGGGCGGTGTCTGGGTGTATGTGCTCGACTGTGATGTAACGCACCCTCTGCATTTGTGGCAGTCTTATTATTAGTTCGCCGTATGAACCACTGAAAGTAATTGCTGTGTTAATAAAGAGTTTTTTTGCAAAATAATACGTTGCAGTTTGAAGGATTTGTTGTTTTCGAATGAATAGTGATAAATAAACTAGCGGGATTGGACCAATATTGGTAATGGGCAATTCTCACCACTCACTCGAAAGCAGGGTTTGAAATACCGGTATCATTGGCCTTGGTGTGATACCAGTAATAAGCGTAGTACCGGTACTATTGGTACCCACCGTTACCAGACGTAAATGATAAATGATTTTATTTCTGTAAATAGGTTTGTACAAACACTTTTACACGTCAATCATATTTTAAAACTAGATGAGGTCGGCGTTTCCTATCTGACTACTCTGAGAAGAAAGGCCGAAACAAACTCCAGAGTACCGGTATTGGTATCTACCGGTACCAGACGTAGTTTCTGTACTATTGGTATTTGGTATATCTAATAAGTATCGGTACTGTACCGGTACTAAAAAATATTTCTGTAAGTTAAAGTAAAAAGCCAGATGTAGTAAGTAAAAAGGATAGTTAATAAATAATAGGCATTAGAGAAATAACTGGTATAAATACGAGATTTGTGGTACCCGATGGGTACCTGAATATGGTACTTCTTAGGTGGTGTACCGGTACCCAAGTACCGAATTGGCAAGAACCGCTAAGTACCGGTACAGAACCTGTACTTTTGGTACCGGTTCCAAGCCCTGCTCGAAAGTCAACATGAGTTTTCTTATGGAATGTGCGTGGGGCAGTAGGCAGTATTCCAAGAGTTGCAAGCATTTTTTCCTGCTAGGAATTGTTGGCTGAGGGCAGATCATGAAGGCTAAACTTAATTATGTTCTTTGGGATCATAGTTCAGTAATAAGTTCTTGATTTTACAAGCAATACAATTTCTTTTAAAGCCGCTGAAAGAAAGAAAGAAATATATTTTATTTGGGACACGCACAGGAAATACAAACAATAAAAAAAGAACAATGGTGCCGATTCTCTTGTCCCAAAATTCTCTAAACTAGTCTAAAAATCACTAAAATTTTGTTTAGTCCTGTCAAAAGACGATTTCTCATTCTGAAATAGACTAAAGTGACACAACTTAACTATATTTTAGTTTGACAGCACTAAGATGGTACTGATTAATTAGTTTAGTGAAAATGGCAATTTTGCTATTCTGAATTTGACGTTTTTAACCTAAAATTTTGGTTGTCTTAACTAAATCTGGCTATTTTTAATCGCGATTAAAAAGGTGTGGAATAAAATTAGTTGTCATGAACTAAGATTCGCCACAACACCTCGACTTCAGGGGCAAAAACAGTACTGTATTTTTTATTTTATTTTGCTTATATCTCGAAAACGGTGTGTCCTATCGAAAAAATAATGAAAATTTCGACCCCCTTTATGAAACCCTTAAACCCATATAACTCTACATGTAGGTATTTTTTTTTTATATTTTCCGTACAAAAAGTGAAAAATTCCATATAAAACACGCCGAGGCTGCCACCAATGCGCGCCTCCGGCTCTAAAAAAAATTCACGTGGTAGGGCAAACAAGTAGGTACCATGTGGAGTCGCGATTGTTAAATTAAATTTTAGTTGCGTCAAAATGATTTTTAAATTTAGAGATATTTTATTGCAGAATAGCTCTAAGATTCTCATACCCAAAAGTAAGGAATTTTAGTGATAGTTTAGTTAGTTTAGTTTGGTGTACAAGAGAATCGGCACCATTATCTACTTTAACAAAATCATCAAAACAATAAAAAAAAGAACATTGATATTTTTGATAAGGAGCAAACTTCAGCTGCTAAGTTTTTAGTACGTTGCGATCTGTCTAATGTCTACTGTACGACGTAAAACATGCCCGTCATGCCATATGTATGATAATTTGTAAAATAGCATTCAAATAAGAGTTGCCCAAACTTCGATATCTTTATCCCCAGAGGCGTCTACAATACACCAACTAAACCCAACGATCAAACGTTCCAAAACGAAATACCTATCTGGTGTCTACTTCTAATCTTTGAAATTCGACTCACATGAAAGGCCAACAGTCGGACAGCGTAGGTCTTCGCAAGGCGAGCACAGTGTCGGGCGGTGGGGCAACGCGCCATAATGGCACGACCCCCCACAGGGCTACCCTACCACCCCACTCTGTTGTGTCACTACCCTTTGACGCCGTCGCACCTTCTATGTATCGTGTACCAATGTCCTTAGCCCCTGCAACTGTTGCCATTTGTTCTGAACGAATGAAACGTGGAGATTAGATTACAGAGAATCGGTCACATTAGCTCAAAGGTAGCGTTGAACTTTGGACGATTCGTTTGATGGGTAGTCTTGATTTTGTAGTGTAGTGTCATGCAGTTTAGCACAGGACGGTATAGGTATATATCTACTTGTTTTAATAGATTTAGATAAAGTTTTATGAATACTATCCCTATCTAAAATTAAAAATACACATCGAACTATGCCATAATTAGGTACTTACCTAAGTATAATAAAAAGGTAAACCTAAACCGTTGTACCTACTTCAATAAATACTAATAAATGGATTTTCATCTTAATTCGCCCCGTTGAAGTAGGTATATTAAAACTTCTCAGAAGTGTGATGTTTAGTTTGCATTTTAAGATTTATACCACTTTGCGTTCTCTTTGTGCATAAATCCAATATTTGTAGGAATGTATTTTAGGCACGGGGTCAGTGAACATCACAACAACATTTTCGGCTTTCACACTAATGGAACTTAGGTTCAGCCGATTATTGCCATTAGGTCGTTGATATATCGAGGGATATCGAACTATCGATATGCTAAGGTAGTAATTTCGGTTTTGGCTGTGAAATTTTCGGTATTTTGTCTGTTCACAGCAGGCCACGGGCATGAAATAGCCAGGTCTCCAAAGAGAACTTTAATATTATAGGTAACTTAATGAGTAATTAATATGGTATGTTACCCGTCTTCGTACGCGACGTCAACATCATGGTCCGAGATCTGAGCGTGTTTCTGAAATGGAACATATTTTTCTATTAGTAGGTATTTATTTCCTTTGTTAAGTAGTTATTGTACCCCCTCCCTCCTGTGCAATGACGTCCTCTCTTGTCGTTCTCAGCTAAAGGCTCTTTCAAACACGAATCGCACGCGTCACAAAATCACCGCTCGTTGCGCGACAGGCGGTGCCTTTGTGTGGCGTGCGGTTCGCGCTGCGTGTCGCGCCTGTTTGTAGGAGCCTTCATTCTGCAGGTACCTACTGTCCATGTATGTACCTAAGTATGCAACAGTTGACAATTACCAGCTAATAATGATTGGGTTACATAAGAATTTAATGAAAAGACTTTTATTTACTAGCTGTGCCCGCAACTTCGTTCGCGTGCATGTCGGAAAAAAATAATGTGTCGCTTAGACAAGGTGTAGTTACCATTCCTCCGTTGACAAGGAAGAATTTTCAGAAAAGCCTCGTATACAGATTATTATAATATTATGTATAGTTGTGGTTGCTACACTTGCTACTTCGTACCTAGTTCCTGTTTTCTGAATCCGTATCAATATCAATATGAATACAAAATATACCTACCTATAGCGATACGCGATAAACGTTCAAAGTTTCTATTAACAAACGATAAGCATTAATGTATAGGTAAGTTAGAAGCCTTAAGACTCAAAGGAGACGGAAGTCGCGTTCCCTTTCAAACGCACAAGGATTAAATTTAACTTGAACGAACTAGTTCATATCCATGAATTTACCGGAACTTACTTGTTCGATTCGAGTTTGGTTTTGTTTTGTGAAACTTAAACTGCAGCATAAATAATAAGGTACTTACTCATTAAGGTGATTCTAGACTGCGTGCAAGCTTTTCTCTTAAAGCTCCATTACAAAGCTCACACGTGACCTACCTGTTAGTTTATGTGATAAGGACGTTCCAATCAAATCACTATACAATTAAATAGATAAGCAGATAAATAAATTACATTCTGGCAATAGAATATTCTCAAACACGGCAATATGCGGTTTCGAATGCTTACGATGCCGCGGTAGAGACAACATAATGTTTATTTTTCTGCCATAAAGATTCATGTGAGATCCGACCGCGTGTTATATACGTATTATTAGCCTGATATCCAAGGTGCAGGAAAAACGCATCTAACGACTCTTCCTAAGTTACGTGGGCCGGTGCCGCCATGCCGGGCGAGAATTAAGGCTGAGACAGCACTTGCTCACGACCGGTATCGGGATCGCATAGTTACAGAGCCATCTTGCAACAGACTCGAAAGCTTTCTGGAGTTAAGACAGATAACAAAAAAAGTAATTCGACGCAATATAAATTACCTACGGCCACTTTACCTTAGAGTTTGTTCCGCTTTGGCGAGCTGTTCTGCTAAATATTTCATTCTGTTGCAGCACTGGAAGCTGACCGATGAAGATGAGTCCGTACCGGCTGGGAAATGAGTTCGGTAGTGTTAGTGACTTGGTTGAACATTGCAGCTGTACGAGTAGCAGCATATAGGCACCGCCAAAGTATAAGTGACAGGGCAATCCATACTATCCATATTATTTATGGGTTTATATATTATATTTTATGTACAGGAAAACAAATTAACCAGTGCGCAAACTGTAACCATGAATTCAGCACATAATTCTAGACCCTCTAGCGCAGAAATTTCTAGTTGGTTATTAAAAAAAAAAACTGCTGTTTCATAGAAAAACCTACGCGGTCAAAATGAACGGAACAAAAAAGAAATATTATAGTAAATAATTATTTATTCGTAGGGAACAACTCATTTTTTTTTATAATCGAAAACTTTGTACGCTAGGTAGTCCGGTCAAAATAGACATTTCAAATTACAAAAACTCCGATGCTGGAGACCTTGGGTACACTAGTAGAAATAAAGTGCTAAAAGTCCCAATCGATCCCATGTGGGTTAAAAAAGTTATTCAAGGTCAAAGGTCAAAATTTTCCGTTTTTTGGATTTCTCTCGAAAACGGTATGTTTTATCACAAATATAGCCTAGCCGGAGTACAGGTCTTTAATGTGATTATATTATTTGTCTATAGAATACTGACTGTGCCATTTTTCAAAGGGAAGCCGGTAGGAATCGAGTTGTATGGAACCTTCGCCACTGCCGTATAGATCTAGAGGTAACATTTATCTTCATTTCATTAAAATCTATTCACTCGGTTAAAAGTAATTAATCATAAAATAACTTGGCTAACATGTAAGTATAGTTATTACGTGTTAAATGGCGGTGCTCTTCGTTAGAGTATTTCAAACTAAAAGCTCCTCGCAGATAGGTCCGACGCGACACTAGTAGATTAATTTCTATGAAAACTTCATGGAAATTGTGGAAATTGTCGCACCGTGTCGCGTCGCGCCTTTCTGCGGGGCGCCTTTAGTTTGAACTACTCTAAAGACGCGCGCCACCATTAACCGAGTAGAGCCTTTATGGTGATAATATTAAACCAAAATTATTATTATTTCGATGTTATACATTTAGAATCATTAAAATCTGTATCAGGAATATATTTAAAAAAAAATGTTTCAATGTACTATCTGTCTGTCTGTTACCCGCCTTCATAACTGAATGGATTTAGATGAAAGGCATACGGATATGCCATAACCTGTGTTAGGACATAGGATACTTTTTAGTTTTTATTCCGGTATCTCGTTCCCGTGGGATAATTTTCGACCTCCATGCGGGCGAAGCCGCGGGCAATAGCTAGTTATACAAAAACTGTCAACGCTCCATATATTTTATTCCATGTGGCAAAAAAACAGCTCTAAGAAGAAACGATCAGAAGGATCCATCAGGTAATTTTTAGGTTGTAATCGAGCTGACCTACTAGGTAGGTACAGTCGCCAGCAGGTCAAGCTTCACGAAACGTTGATGGTTAAGTTCAAAATCGAATGAGAAAATCTGACAGTTTGTGGTAACCTGATGTGCAGGCGACTGCACCTAAACATACCTACTGCATAATACATACACCTTCCCCCTACGATGCGTCCATGGTTATTGCTCATGGTACTGCGACATATATAATTAAAAACTTTTATTACTTTGCATTAATTACCGATAAGACTTGATGGATGGTAGAGCCAGTTATTTTAATGGTGGGCAATTTACATGGAGTTTGCTTGTACGCGGTTGTTTTAGGATTGGTATTTACCATATTTGATATTGTTACGTAAGTTCATTATTTAGTAAGTAGGCATTAATTTGTTATGATATAATTTAGTACATAAAATATCAAACGTACAAAAATAATTACATGTTTTAGATTTAAGTTAAGCCATTTTAAAGTTGTCGTTTAAAAACGATTTTTATGTTAGATAACAACACGATCATAACCATTTCTGCAGGCTCTTTTGTCTACCTTTAATAGTTTCCGATATTATATTTCTATTTCAACGCATCATCTGTACCTGCCTATATGGCTGTGGATGTTTCCGTCAGTATAAGTAATCTCTTGGCTGCCACGGCTTATTTTTTTTTGTTTTATCTTTTTTATTACGGACGCTTTTAACGTGCACGTCTTTCTACATCGTTCTCACATGTATAATTTCAACATGAATGATGTAACCTTTTTTTTTTGGTAACTATATTTTGATTTAAAAGTGTCCATGGAGTTTCTTGCCCGTTCTTCTCCATAGGTACCTACTACGCTTTGGAATGGGCTGACTGACCCCTTGACAATTCAAAAGTGCCTGTAATTGGTTTATTTGAAATAAATGCTTTGAGTTTGAGTTTTCCAGCAGTTTTCTACTAGTACTGAGGAGTTCCATTTTCAGCGTGGACAACAATCTCTTTACCAAAAAACCACCCTTTTTTGTTTCTTTTTCTCCTTTAGAGTGGCAAAAATATGAACTAAAACTACACTGTCTTATAAAGCTTGGTACGACACCATGTAATTGGATTAAACGTCGAAAGGAACACAATTACTTAGCTACTTACGTAACGACATTATCTTAGTCTTAGGTGTCAAGTCTTCCCCCGTCCTGTTAGTCTTCCATAGAGATACTGAAACTGAGTTAATTACAGCGTGAGTTGTGATATGAATCATACAGATTATACCTACGTAATTATAGTTTCAAGTAATTTACTAATGAGCATAATTATTCGTCGGATTATATCTATATAGAGAATAATAATTTGAGATTTAGCATAGTAATTAGTCTTATGGAAAGACCTAAAAATGCTATACTTAGGTTGTTTAACACTTTATTTATCGAAACCTTTCCGTGGTCATTTATTTTAGTATATGGTACCTTAAAAAGAAGGTGGAAACGTTTCGTCACGACTCCTCATTTAGCAGGTGGCGTTCTGTAGTATCTGCCTACCCCCATGGGAAGGCGTGAGTTTATGTATGTACGTACCTTAAAATGATAACTTGCCGCTGGTACAAGAAGAGTATTTTCTATCTTGTACATCGCATTTTTTTTCTGGACATACTAGGGAGTTAGAGCCCTCCCAAACAGGTTTTCGTGTAGATATCCAACTTGTTAACAAGAAGATGAGCGCTAGCAGCTACGTGAGGTAGGTTATCGCCTGCTGACACCAATGTCCGATGGTATCGCGGACTTCTATGAGACCTTAGACTATATATATCTGTGACCTACTGGAACGTACTAAATAAAACCATAAAAAATAACTTAATTAGTTTCAACACTAACCTAAAATTCCCATCGCAGCACTAAGTATCAAAAGAAACCAGACAGCTGTTTTCCTACAAGAATCGCTTTCGACCGACTTTTGTTTACATTTCCTATGTCTTCTTTTATTGCTGCAACTGAACTTTTGTTCGACGTTATCTTCATACAGATATTCCCAGATGTTTGCCCGTAACGGATACGTGGATCGCATTTCCCACTTCGGCGTCGCAAGTTTCTTAGATTTGCTTCTTTCGTAAACTTTTCCTGCGGAAATGTAAAGTAAATGGACCGATGTAACTAGGCCAGTGTGTTTTTGATTTGTATGCAATTCCAGTTGTTATGACGCCAATGATTTATTGTTGAATATTAAATATAAATTCTACTGAGGTAAACACAATTAATGTATTGTGCCCTTGAATCGGACTGGGTTAACAATCAGCACGTCGTTTAGACACAAATACGACGATAAATGTATACGTTTAGACGATAAATGAATTTTTGCAATTTGATTCTTTTTGGATGGATCAATGCTATCTAATAAGGTCATCGTGGATTTAGAGAAGACGTTTCTGGTTAAAGTCAAAAGGCTAAAATAATGACGGAAAATCAGATAGACCTATCTATCTTTAACTTAAAGGTATTTCGTTAGTTATGATATCAAAACCAATCCGTGTGAACTTGCTAAAGAAAATTAGGCGTCCATAAACGCTAAAGATGTTACGATAGTGGGAATAAAACATACTGAGCTGACATTTACTAATATGTTGATAGCGATAGGTTTTATAGGAGACATGTAGTGATCTATTCGGTTCCGTTTCATTGCTTATTTTACGATTGCCACGGTCTAGCCGTAAGGGAGCGGGTCCGCTGTTGGTCATGTAGAAGTCTGGCTAGAGTACAAAAGATCATGGTTTTGTAAAATATAAACAGTGAGATCTGCTGTGTTTTGTACTGTAGAACTAACTTTTGGAGCTTAGGTGACCACTTCAGTATCCACAGGGACAAGGGCCGCCGATCTATTTTGTAAAAATCTCACCGAGAAAACTTAGGTGAAGTGAGCTTTCAATGGTGTCACTCCCTAGCATCATGTGGAATGATAGCTCATTTCAAGTCACTGCACCTAAGTTTTCGCCATATTTTTTTTGTTTGTGAGAATGTAATAATGATTCTATTTTGTAAATATCTCACCAAAAAAACTAAGATGAAGTGAACTGTCAATGGTATCAATCTTTAGCGTCACGTGGAATGACAGCTCACTTCAAGTTCACTGCACCTTTGTTTTCACGATGAGATTTTGACGGCAGATTGTTGCCCTGACAAAACTAACAGTGAGTTTTTTTTATCCAAGGTTTTTACAGAAAAGGACAGATTACACACGTACTTATCGAAGTTTAATCTTATATGGACGTTATGTTCACGAGAACCAGGAAGTAGCTATAGTGATTGTAAATGTAGGTACCTATGTCATCATAATAACTATGGTTGACCCATTTCGTGTTAATCCGTAGCCTCATCAAAACTTCCCATATACATTAATGTTCCATTTACGTATGGATGTTGACCATCGCTGTAGTGTTCCCTTGGGAGCATTTTCTTACTTTTCTCCCGTGGTTTTCTTTTAATAGCAAATTGCACATAATTCCCTCATCTAACAAACAATATTGAACATGATTATACCCTCATGTGTCCAGTAGGGTTACCTACCTACTAACGATTTAAAATTCATCTCGAGTATATGGAAACTAATAGGGTTCTAAAAACTATCAATTCGATTCGAAGCTAACGTATAACTTTATATCATCTGATGGCTGCAAGCGCCATTGTGACCTATTTCGTTTCGTTGGCTTTTCCAATTTGATTAGCCTGGGTCCAGGTTTATCTTTTTCTTGGAATGCAAGTACATAGGTTTTTATATGAAATATAGAAAAAAAAAATAGGTAAGTATATTTATTTTGATTAGGTACGTAGATCTCATATACGTTGTAAACTTGTAATAGAATTTAGAATGATGATTAAATAGTTACTTAGATGAAAGTATCTACCTAATAGGTACACACTAAATCCTTGTTTTAATTTGAATGTTAAAGGATGCCTCATTTCATAATCCAGCTTGTCATATAAGTATATTTGTTTTTATTAGATAACAACAACGCGATAGCAACCCTAACAAACACCACAAGCTACACATTTCAAACTCTCCAATGACGTTTTTCTACCTCGAATTTCAAAGTTTTCAAGCTAAAGTGGCCTTAATTAGACAGTAAAAGATTATTCGTCTAATATTTAGTGCTGGCCGAGCTTCATTGCTCAGAGAGTCAGGTGGTACGCTCCAATTGCATTACGAAGTGAAATCGGACGTGCTAAATCCGTTTCTGGGTAGCACTGATTATAGTAATACGGACTTCATTAACTCAGTATTCGATGGAAAAGTTTGAGTGTTTGGTTAATTTTAACTTCTGTTTGTTATGTTACTGGAAGCTGGAACATAATTTGATATGTGGAACCGATAGAAAAAATCCTCAATTGTTTTTTTTTTTTTTTGTTATTCATCTCAAGATGAATAAGTATTTCAGTAACATGTGGTGAAAGAAAATCAGATTTTGAAAACACTAAATCTATTCTTTTTTTATAGTCATTATTATGTGAAGGACCTACCTACCTCGGACCTCGGTAGGTACGTCTTAACTTGCAAGAATATGAGGCCCGTATTAAAAATGTTTTTTTTTTTTTTTTTTTCTTTTTTTTCCTATTGGGCAGCTCGTAGTTATGACCACTAAGGTCCTGGCTACTTAACCGGGCAAGACTGTGGGTGCCTTAAGCTACTAACTTAAAGCCTCCAGCCAGGGGCGAAAATTCTTAAAAATTTGGTGACCGCACGCTAAGGGCACCCCCTGTGGGGTACGAACCTCGGCTTAGGGCGTCACTGAGGGGAGGGCAGCAAGATGGGACAGGCTGGATCTAGATTATATTATTATTAACAGGGGAATTTAAAACTACAGGCTCAGCTACGGCGCGGGCTGGCGCGTCGTCGAGCAAGGGTCGGGGGGGGGGGGGGGGGGGGACCACGACAATTACGTCGGGGGCGTCGCGTAGGACCTCGGCGGCGAGGGCGGAACGATGGCGGTCTGTTCTTGTGTACTGTACTGGTGGCCCTACTGCTCTCCTGGAGGAGGGTTATGGGGTCATCGGGGTCGGACAGGATTAAAAATGGTACACCTACGTTCGAAATTATACCTGCCCGCAATTATTTATCCGCGCTATTGTAAAGCTCCGTATTCATGGTAAAACTCTTGTTGAGCAATAGTTGATCAACAGTGTTGATGAGCAACGACAAAGTAGCTGGAAAAAAAGTTTAGATCAAAATGTTTTGGCCATATGCTAGTCTGCGTCAAAATGTTGCCCGAGGAAGAAGTGTTGTTTTGTTCTTTGTATCTAATGTATAAAATCTCCTGCAAAGAGAAAAGTTGTATTTGTTTTTTTTTATCTTTGTGTTGTTTTCTTGAAGTATCCCATAATAATGCTTTTAAAGTATTAAAATAATGCTCATAAAGAGCTCTATTAACTGTATTACTATATCAATTCTCCACACTTGTTTATAAACTGGTTGCAAACACGTCAACACACGACAACAATTGTTGATAAGCAGATGTTTTCGCTCGTCGAGCGAGAACTTGTCAACATGCCGTGGTCAACTCTGCAACACGCAGTGTTGCGAGCAACATGTTGACAGCAACTCAGCAACATGTTGATTAAACTTTGTTTATATACAAATATTTACCATGAATACGGGGCTTAACATACCTGATAATTGTTATAAAATGTAGGTTACATGGTAACAGTTTATTTAATGCACTGGAGGGAAGCTGTAATGATGCGCTTGCTTATCGCTTTAGATGCATACAGTTAGACTGGAAACCGACCCCACCATAGATAATTATGGGGAATGGCTATACGCTATACCTATAGGCAGATAATAATAGGTACGTGATAGGTACCTATTGGATAGCCTACCCAACTCCTTTACAGGGTGGCAGGTGGAACCGGTCGAAGTGGCGGTACTTGAGGGAGGGCGATGTCCAGCAGTGGACGTCTTTCGGCCGAAATGATGATGATGACGATAATGAACTGATAAGTAATCTTCGATCTACTTTATCATTAAAAAAAATCCAAATAAGGGAAATATGAAAATGAGTTTTACGTCAATGGTCGGCCAAACTTTATCTATCAATAAGCCAACCGAACAAAATTAGTGTGGGGACACCTTCGACATAACGAAGGTTCGTCGTTGGAACACCATTCGCATTGCCATCACTCGGCTTCACTTGTCATGCAAACTGGGTATGTATTATTCAGTATACAGGGTGGCAGCGATATCGACGCGCAACCTGTTGTTACCAGTACATGATTCTGAATCCCCTCCGGTGAAATTTTTCGTCTGTTATTTAAGGGGACTACATGACCTAAACGCAAATTTATAATGCCTAAAAATATATGATCCACTGCAGTAACCAAAATCAGAAACATACTCGTATATTATATTCTTCTGGATATATGCTAGTTAGATAGTGTGTTGAAAACACAATACAATTAACTTGATATGATAGAAAAATATCACGAAGATACCTACCTCTAAAAAAAGATTTTAACGATTAAAAACCATACATTCAAATTTTTTGTCAGATTATTCTACAAGTAACATACTAACGTAATAGTGTTTTAATTTTTTAGTCCAATGTATAGATTTTTTGTAAATCCATAATTGCTTCATATTTTGCAATAAATTACCAGCGTTGTGTCATCGCGCGTCTCTTTCTTTTCTATGCAATCCGAAAGTGACCGCGCTTTAGCTCTTGTAAGCCTCTTAAGAAAAAAATATTGTTTACATTTTGACCGCGTAGGTATTGCATTTTTCTATGAAACAGCAGATTTGTTTTTTTGATAACCGACAAAAAATATCCTACGCTAGGGGGTCTAAAGTCATGTGTTGAAACCATGGTAACAGTTTGTACGTCGATGTCCCTGCCACCCTGTATATAGGTTAGATAAGAGTCTGAAATCGTGTTCGTACTTATCACGTGTGAGTAGATACATATAATACTAAAACAAACACAGTCTATATCAAATACTATGAAAACAAGAAAATAATACTGAAACAGGAAAAATCTCTAGAAGAAAGGCGGTCAATTTTGTTGGGCATTTAGGTCAACTGGGGTTTGCAAACCATAAAAAAAACCATATTGTATCACGTAATATATGTTTATATAGGTAGTTTTGTATGTATGGTTCAGCCGAGCGGGCTAAAATGGTGCTCAGTTTAAAGGGGTTATGTATGTACGTGCGGTCACCCTTATTGTGTGCGGAAAACTCGAGGATGACATGAAAACTGTTTTTCAGAATAACATAGGTAGGTACAGGATTTGGAACGTAGGTAGGTATATGTCCATAGTAAAAACTACGGTATACTGGATCTGAAGAGATAAAATCTCTTGAGAGACGCCAAGACTGACTAGGAATGGAATTTTACCTGGCATGGCTTAGTTTATTGATTAGATAATGGAAAAATGGACAAGGAAGTCGTTTGCATCGCAAAACTTGTTGTTTTCTATGCCCAGTTTAAAATTGAGATTGAAATAAAAACGAAAAAAAAAAAACATGTTTGTAAAAAAAGAAAGCAAAACATTATATTTCCACTTTCCACTTTATCCATATAGATATTTAGATATAGGATATTTATTATTTAATAAACTGTAGGTAAACAAGGTTCTGTAAAATGCTGACCGCGCAGATGCGACTACGTTTAGTAGGTTATAATAAATCTTGCACATTGTTAGGTTAAAATGTGCACGTGGCCCGTGGGTATGCAGATGCTTTCCTACAGCATGGGCTTTTCTATTTTGATGGGAGCCGGCGCGTTGGCCAAGGATAGAAAAGGATTCATTTGTACGTAATATCAACATTTTTTGTGATGCTAGTCTGAATTAAGCCAATCTGATGCCCAAATCGGATTCACGACTAATTAGGTACTGGTACCAAAAGACCAGTCCACCACCAGAGGATCAGATTTAGGGCTTGGATCGGAATAACTCCTTGTAAAAGCTCTTTTAATATAGTTACCCCTTTTTTAATCGAGCTAGAGCGGACGAGAGAAGACAGAGAAGTGGATACTACAAGCTTATGTTTGTTTTTAAGGTTCCGTACCCAAAGGGTAAAAAGGGACCCTATTACTAAGACTCCGCTGTCCGTCCGTCCGTCTGTCTGTCTGTCCGTCTGTCACCAGGCTGTATGTCATGAACCGTGATAGTTAGACAGTTGAAATGTTCACAGATGATGTATTTCTGTTGCCGCTATAACAACAAAAACTAAAAAACAATAAAAGAAATATTTAAGGGGGATCCCATACAACAAACGTGATTTTTTTGCCGTTTTTATAGATAATGGTACGGAGCCCTTCGTGCGCGAGTCCGACACGCACTTGGCCGGTTTTTCAGGCTTTGTAGCAAAAAAATAATGACCTTGTCTTTCTGTTTTCGTCGCTGGAATAGAACAGATCCTGAGATCAATAATTCTGTAATTAGGCTATGTTTGAAATGTCGTGGGCGAGTGCTAGGTACCTACTGTTTGTCTACGACTTGTGTGTTTAAAGGCTCCTTCAAACAGGCGCGACACGCGACGCGAATCGCACTCGACGCAAAGGCATCGCTCGTCGTGGTACAGGCGGTGCCTTTGTGTCGCGCTGCTCGCGCCTGTTAGAAGGAGCCTTATAACATACTTAGGTACCTACATGAGATTTCTCTAATTAAGAAATATCTAGAGACCCAGATACCTGAGAATTAGATTTCCTTTTTACAACGGGCATGTAATTCGTTATGATGTGTTTATAGACACAAACGGTAGTTACCTAGAAAGTAGTAGCTATAGGTAGGTATAGCTATACACAAATAAATATCTATGATATCTAGACCTTTGGTACAAATTAAAATGTAGGCCGTTGGTACCTAACGTAGGTATTCAATTATTCAAGAGAAGTAGGTTACCTTTTCCGTGCGGGATTTCTGTAGCCCACGTCCTTGTTATTTTTATTATTGTTGTTGCCGTACCTAAACAAATGTTGAATCGAAAAATTAACTAGGTAGGTACCTACTATGGCGTACTACAATTTTTTCATTGAACTGAGTTTTGATATGACTTTCACCGATGTAATTGTACTTAAATGCTCTAGTAACTAAACGAGCGTAATCATTGATTGAACTTCAAATTAAATACTTGCGTTAATTTCAAAGATCGTGCAAGTAAGTACTTTTTTGTTTTCGAGTTCAGCATTGGTTAATGTTATTGTTCTAAGAATCCTTTGCTTATCAATGCACCCTAGGCCTAGGCCAGTATGGTCTACCTATACCGAGTGGCTTAGTAACCTTATACATACAAACGAAGTAGGTAGTTACCATGGACGAACAAAGAAAGTCGGACAGATTCTCGCTAACAAAAAAATTTTTTTTTATAAAAAAAAAAACAACCGACTTCAAAACAAAACACTACAAAGTGAAAATAACTTTAATTTCGGAAGTCGGTGTCTTTGGATCTGTATTTTAGTTTTTTGCCACCGACTTTCGAAATTAGTTGTTTTTCACTTTGTAGTGATTTTTTTTGTAAAAAAGTTTTTTATTTTTCACTTTTTAGTGAGTCAGCTATTAATTTATCTAAGTTACAATAGCCTAATGTCAACTACTCATCACCTTTTACAATATATTCCTTTTCCCGATGCAGGGACGTTCATTATTGAGGAGTTCTCCTGGTAAGAACCAAAAGAACTGGAGCTGATGATCAAGCCACCATCAGCACCATTTCACCATATTCATTGTGACGAGCATAAATTGCTTAGCAACCATATTAAAGTAATCGAATCGTAACCCGTGAAATACTTATAATTGAGTAGTTCCGATGGCCATCTCTGGTTTTCATTATCAGTTCCACTTCACCGAATAGTGCTTTCCGAGAGCAAATGCACGAGTTACTATAAAAAATACCCAAAACGCTATAGGCGTGCCTGTAAAATTTGAGGATTTTTCTCGATTTCCATGGGATCCCTACATCAGATTCTGACTTGGTGACAATGGGGCTACCTCGAGAGTATACCCTTACAAACAAAAAAAAAAAATTTTTTTGCAAAAAATTCTTTTGTCACATAAATATATATATAAGTATATAAACATCCGAATTGATAACCTCCTCCTTTTTGAAGTCGGTAAAAAAACTGTGTCACTCAAGTCGGCCAGCTCGCTGTACATAGGTAGGTACACACACATTCACACATTAGTCGGTCGGCCATTAGGTACGCGCGCAAACGGCAACACTCAAACATAAATATTCACACATAAACGGGACTCAGTTTTGTCTTAGCGGAGTTCCGTCCGACTTCTTTGTTCGTCCATGGTAGACCGTACAGTCGCCAGCAGGTCAAGCTACACGAAATTGTCAAATTTCTCCAAACGATTTTAAACCTTAACAAGTTAATAGTTAAGTTCAAAATCGAATGAGAAATCTGACAGTTTGTGGTAATTTGATGTGCTGGCGTCTGTACATATAAGATCACTCTATTGATTCGATTTCAGTGATTTCTGGCAATGTATAATGTACTCGGATTTGAAGTTATCTTAATTGTTAATTCATGAATATCATGACCCCCACACTCGCCTACAAGTGCGCCTCTATATTTTGTAAGTAGATAGGTACTTACCTACTTATTTATAATTTACGCATTCACTGCTAGGCTACTTTCTATGCTAGACTGATGTTGCTTGAATAAATTCTTGCCTGAATTATTCATAAAACTAAAACCTAAATAGTCTCTGTTTTAGAACTATGAGACAAAGACAACACTTTACTGCCTAGTTTAATGATCGTATTCGTTGCGTGCGTTCGAAAGCATTACAAGATTAAAGCTTAAACGTTTAATTAAATTCTAAATTCAATTATGCTAGGTTCCTATCTCTATTTTTATTACTGGCTGGTTAGATCTGAGAAAGTGAATAAGCTTTGACATTTCTATTAGCAGCTAGATCACACCTCTGCAAATTCGAAAATAATAAACTTATAACTTTACCTGATCATCTATTTTTAGTCTATGGTTTCAATTATTTTATTATTCTTTATTTATCGGACAACAATGATCCATCGTGTTAGTGAACAATAATAAAACTTATTACTAGTGTTAGTATTACAATACAATAGAGAAGATATAATAGTTAAAATTGTGAAAAGGACACTCCCAATTAATCAATTCAGTACAAATAATGAATACCTAAGAACTAACTTATGAATAATTTGTCATTTTTGCCATAAAATTATCTTACCTGACGAGCACCATGGTGGAATAATATTTTTCTCTGATATTCCGCTACTATCACAACTCTCACAAGCTTTTCTATACGCGCTTCTAGTAACGATTACCATTTAGGCGCATTGAGTTTTATCTATTATTTACTGAATAAATCTTTGGTATTTATCTTGGCGCGCGACCAACTCGATATTGTTAGATTTTTTACACTTTGTGGTGCCATGTCATAGACAAATTTTTCCCACCAATTTAGCCATAGGTTATCTTGAAAAGGCAAAGGACAAACCCCAAACAGTGAGTTTATGGGTCGATCAAGCTATTCTCAGTCAGCGGGTCGTACGTGTTTAATGTAATTATTAATTCCGTGCAAGTGACTGGCAATATTATGAATTATTATTTCATTCTTGTAAAAAAAAAAACATATTTTTTTTCCGGTGAATTGTTTAAATAATATGTTAATTAGGTAGTTTAATGTCGGTAAGTTACGGTTTTAATAAAATTGATGTACCTACCTAAGGAAGTAGTTTGCAACGAAAATCGATAATTGTATTACATGAACACAAAAGTATGGTGAGACACTATTAATGTAATGCATTTATCATATAGTAGATAATTGAACTTTTTGACAGGACAATGTCTGACGGGTCAGCTAGGTACGTAGCTAGGTAGAGTAGGTAGGTAGGTAGGTAGGTAGGTAGGTAGGTAGGGTATGTAGGTAGGTAGGGTAGATAGGTAAGGTAGGTACGTAAGTAGGGTAAGCAGGTAGGGTAGGTACGTAGGGTTGGTAGGTAGGGTAGGTACGTAGGCTAGGTAGGGTAGGTATGTAGGGTAGGTAGTGTAGGTAGGGTGGGTAGGTATGTAGGGTGGGTAGGTAGGTAGGTAGACAGTTTAGGTAGGTAGGGTAGGTAGGTAGATAGGGTAGGTAGGTAGGGTAGGTAGGTGGGGTAAGTAGGTAGGGTTGGTAGGTAGAGTAGGCAGGTAGGCAGGGTAGGTGTTAGGAACTTAGTGTTACCTGTGCAAAGCCGGGCCGGGTAAAGCTAGTACATTTATATAAGCCATCTTAATCATCAATAAAGCCACACAAAGAGAAGACAAAATAATATTAAAACAAGATAAATGTTTTAAAAAGGTCCCATGGCTTTTATTTAATTCTGTCGTAAAATATAAGAATCACAAAAATACTTTCATTACTTGCTCTAAAAATGAAGTGACCTGACCCTTGTACCGTTGCTTTAGATTACACAGAGATAATGATCTGTTCCCGCATATTATATCTTGAAATTCGAATTTCATGGGCGAGGTTTTAAACTAGAGGAATTATTTGAAGCGGAACAGTCCGTGAGCTATGTTTGTGTTACTGGTTGTTGTTATTGTTGCGTCGCGGGCTTGTGGTCAGGACCAGTCCCTGAGCACCGTGCCTCCGGCGAACTCACTACCCATGCCGTTCCTGGATTTGTTTACTGGTGCTTCCAATTATTATTCGGAACCTATACGAAAGTCGTATTCTGACCCACCGCACTATGTGTCGTGTCCAAAAACAGACACCCTGTCAACTTTTGCGAACATAATCGGCAGTGCTGCTAAAATAATGTTCTCAGCTGCTCTCATTGCATTCCTAAAAGTGATTGTAGGAAAATTGCTTCTCGTGCCAGTTGTGTTTATACTATTTGTTAAAATTGGATTCAAAGCGTTCCTGCTATGGCCGATGATATCGAAAATGATGAAATACTTCAAGAACAAAAAGAAGAAAGGCCTCAAATCAAGAATGATCACGGATTGCTCCCAAAGGATCGCCTGTGTGATTCAAAGATCCGCTACGGCTACTTGGTCTAGTTATATAGGAGCAACTGCCACATTTTTCTTAATTGACGACCTCGAAGATGATAGTTCTTTTGCCAAAAACATGCTTAGTATTTTATCCGACGATAAAATAGCTCAGTGTATGTCACTGGACTGTAGTTCCGGAATCGATATAAGCTGACATCTTAATGTTTACTAACATTCAAGTATGTAGGACAATGCAGTTGCTTCATTCACAACGTGACCCAGATATTGTGCGGCTAACATGAACTGCCAACTTGCAAATTGATGTTTCACCAATTTATAAGTAAGTGTATTTAGGTAACTGTACATGTTTGTTTTAATTACTTAGTCACAATGAGTCAAGTGTGTATTACATTTCCGTTGCTCGTGTTATTTTCGGTTCGATTAGTTTATGGGTTTCCTGGTGACAATGTAATGTTAATGCCTCCATTCGCGGTGCGGAATGTGGACCCGTACCTAACACAACCGTCACAACCGAATACGTTCCAGTTTCAAGCAAATAGAAATAAACCGCAGCAAGTACTTAACACAAACGTCATGCACAGGAACCAACCGCAAGTTCCTGTGACGGAGAAGCCAAGCAATCAAAACATGACGTTTGGTCAATTTATGGAAGCATTGAATGAAGTTTCGCAGCAGTCTCAACATAGGGAAGAAGAGTTACAGCGACTCCGGACGGCTACATCAACTGGGCGTGATAATCAGGCTTATCCCGCCCTTCCTCGGCCGATGGGATACTCGAGACCAAACTACGCACCTCCAGCGAACTACCACGAGACTGCTTCCCCCGCTTCGCTCACACCGCCGTCGTCAGCTCAACCGAAAATTTCCCTACTGAAGCCAGACTTCTCGAGCCTCATACAACCAGTGACTACAAAGGTTTCCAACAAATTCAGCGGTCTTATCGGCTTAATCTTCTCACTTCTCAGCGGGGGATCGTCGGGTTTGCAACTGACTGGATTGAAGGACATCCTTATCGAAGGAATAATAAAACCACTCTTTGCCGTAAAGGGAGGTTTAAAAGCGTTGATTAGTAAGTTGGCTATCCCTGTGATAGCTTTGTTGTTGATAAATGTAGAAGTGTTGATAACGATTTGGTGGATGTGGGAAGAGTGTCCTGTACATTTGCCTGAGCCTGCTCCTTCTTCTCCAACCTATTCAAAGTCTCCTTATAGTAGTAATAATAACTATAATTCTTATAGATAAGTTTATTTATGACGGACATTATCCCAGTTATGTATATTTTATAGCTTTTCAATAAGATTATAGCATTGCTAGTGTGATTGTATTGTATCAAAGTGTGTTGTAAGTTGTAAGACTGAATGTAAAAAGGAAAATATAATGTTATTTTGTAATTGTTGATTTTTTATTTGATACCATGTAGATGTTCCTTTAGATGTCAAGAGGCTGTAATGAGGACACCGCAAATTAAATTAAAGCGGTTTGTAGATGATAATAATTATCAGCCTATAGATGTCCCACTGCTGGGAAAACACCAACTCAAACAAACATTGTTATAACTAATAATTATGCAAACATAAGCATATAAACAATTACTGTGCAATAATTGCTGTGATAATTATTTTCAGTCGGTCAGTAGATTAAATAAAACAATTTAAATTATATTGGCCTGGCTTTATATTGATCGCCAGAGAATCATAATAAAACTGTAGTCAAACAGAATAAAGTTAAATTAATAATTTGCAGTCGAAACGTTTGCTGTTCGGCAATCCATTTGGGCGATCATATTTAATGAATTAATCACAGCAGCCATAATATTTTATTTAATATTCCATGCAGTTTTAATCTTTTTATTGCAATCGATTTTTATAAAGGTAGGTTATGTCGAATTTCAGTGTTGCCTACGCTGTAGAAACTCATGGTAATGTAGGTAAGTATTTTATTGCGTTAGAACAGTTATCACAGGTATTTATCTATGTATTTAATTTTTGTAAACTAGGTAACGTTTCAAGTCACTATTCTCACCTAGTCCCAAAAACACGGTCAACTGGTATTTTTTTCTTCTGTCGACGTCCGGTTTTCATCCGATATGATTGCGCTCAGAGTATGAATACAACAAGCATTGTGGTTAAATATGATGTTAATGACAATCTGTAGCAGTCTTTACTTAAAACAAAAGCAGGGTGAAATAATTGTGTGCCGACCTACTAGGTATCTATTTTTTGTCGGTGCATCTATTGATATATCAAATTAAAAATTCTAAAGATGATTTGCAAAAGTGTCTTTAATCTGTCAATAAGGCTGTTTCACGGTGGTGCCGATTCTCTTGTCACAAAATTCTCTAAACTAGATTAAAAACCACACTACTTTAGTTTATTCCCGTCAAACGACGATTTCTCATTCTGAAATTGACTAAAGTGACACAACTTGACTATATTTTAGTTTGACAGCACTAAGATGGCACTGAATTATTAGTTCAGTGAAAATGCCAATTATGCTATTCTGATTTTGACGTTTTTCACCTAAAATTTTGGTTGTCTAACTAAATCTGGCTATTTTTAATCGCGATTAAAAAGGTGTGGAATAAAATTTGTGGTCATGAACTAAAATTCACGACAAGACCTCGACTTCAGGTGCAAAAACAGTACTGTATCTTTTTAAAATTTTATTTTGCTAATATCTCGAAAATGGTGTGTCCTATCGCAAAAGTAATGGAAATTTCGACCCCCTTTATGGAACTCTTAAACCCCTAAAACTCTACATGTAGGTAATATTTTTTTCATATTTTCCATAAAAAAAGTCAAAAATTCCATATAAAACACGTCGAGGCTGCCCCATGCGTGACTACGGCTCTAAAACAAAAACCCCGTGGTAGGGCAAACAAGTACCACGTGGAGTCGCGCTTGTCAAATAAAATTTTAGTTGCATCAAAATTATTTTAAAATTTAGAGATTTTTTTTGCAGAATAGCTTTAAGATTCTCATAGTCAAAAGTAAGGAATTTTAGTGATAGTTTAGTTAGTTTAGTTCGGTGTACAAGAGAAAGGTTGTCTTTGGTCCCTGGCCATGGACAAAATTTTAAACCTTTTTTAATTTTTTCCTTTTAATTTTTGGGTACGAGGCTTTTGGCTGCATTCTATGTTTGAATTTTTATTAATGTAATTTTTTTGTAATGTGCGTTTTGTTTCTGCAGAATAAACTATTTTTCTTTCTTTTTCTTTTTTTTCTAGAATCGGCACCAGTATCTGGTTATTACTTTACTTACCGGATTTTTATCTGGAGTTGCTGAATCAGGCCTTAAAAGTTCTGTAGGTTCGCGCTCTACGGCTGTAATACTCCAGTGATGTACTAGTTTCGGTCATAAAGTGTGTAGATGGGTAATGCTGTTAGGTGTCAGGTGTCTTCATTCGTTACCCAGTCATGTCCTATTACCTCTAATTGGGTCGTGAAGGACGGAGCACTATTGTGATATAAAAGAGACGCGCCTTATTCGATAATCGGACTCTGAGAGGAGTTTATCGAGTCTATAAACACCATTTCGCTGTCTAGATTTTATGAAGTTGAAGTTGAAGTTGAATATTAAGTTATTGGCTTGCTGCACGCTTTTATGTAAACTGTAAGTGCGACAAGCAAATGTGTCATTTAAATAAATAAATAATAAATTAGGACATAAATATCACCAAATAAAAAAATGTAATTTTTGGAATTAGGTAACTTATGTTAATTTTAATTCATTGCAGTAAGTGAAGGGACCTCTTTGTAGACTGTATTAAAAGGTTGTTATTAAAAATGGGGACCAAGTCACAGGTGTTAGGGTTGTCATTGCGATGTACCTAGTGTAGGTAGGTACCTACCTATATATCTAGCCGCCAAGAATAATTTTTCAGTTTCCGACAGACTTGTGACGGGATAAAATTTCCTCGCAGTAATAGGGTGACAAAATTGTAATGGCCGTCTGCTCTAAACCTTTTTGGCATTGTTCAAACTGGAACTAAAAAGTTAGCCTTTCCTAATTCCGTTGTGTTAAACGTGCTTTAGTGACCACGTACTTCCATTCTGTAGATATTAATAGGTACTTAAGTTTTTGTAAGTAGTTCATGGTTAGGTCTAGTTCAGTCTTGCTTTAAAAATCTGCAATTTTAATAAAACATGGCCTAGTAAGCACGGGCGTAGGTAATATCAATTTATCAATTAAGTCAATTTTGACCGTAATTATTTGTGTGGGAAAATAAACTGTGAAGGCATTCCACTGGTTTTTTCGATAATTACTATGAACGATTAGTACGAAATTAATTAAATTACAGTTTAATTACATTGTTTTTTATGGGTTTATTATCATTATCTATATGTGTGTCGATTGCGAGTTTAAACTCAATTTTCAATGTACTTCTAGGTCACTGACGATGAAGGAAATCAGCTGGTGAGAAAACTTAGAAAATTAACCTATCAAATAGTGGAAAACGAGAAGTTAATATGATGCTGATTCTATTACTTTGGCATAATATTTTAAGTTGTCTTTTTAGACGTGTTATTGAAGAGACATTAAAGGCTCGCTCAAACAGGCGCGACGCGACAGCGCGATGGCTCTCTAGTAGAACAATTTCTATGAAAACTTCATGGAAATTGTTCTTCAAGAGTCGCGTCACGTCGTCGCGTCGCTTCTGTCTGCGGGAGGCTTTAGGCTATATTTTTGCCGGGAGTCACAGCAATAAGGTAGGTACAAAAAGTTTGCTTATTATCAGTCATTAACCTCAGCCATGCATAGTAAAACGCGAGAATTAAAAAGAACCGACAACTTAATAAAGTATTTAATGTTGTTACAATCGTGAGGAGGGTAACGAGTTTGCGTGTGAGCTCATTAATATCCTCCCGTTCCCCTTGTGTCCACGTCCGAGCCACGTTCATTAACATTATCTAATTGTCGGGACGATTGTTTGATCGCGCCATTTTCTCTTCCCATGCTTATGACTGTTGTTTGTGCTTGCCCCCTGGATGCGTTAGTTCGTCACTGGAGGAACGTAGTTTTTGAATATTATTATTATTAGACATCGGCAATGTGTAGTTTTTTTTTCTTCTTCTGGCTTGTCACGGTTTGTGCATTCAGCCAATGTCACGTCTAGTCTTATTGTATTTTTTTTTTGCTCAAAAAGGACGCGTCCGAAGTTTCCCGCGCTTTTTTCGCAATGTGCAGTTTGCAATGAGTTTATTCGTAGGTAGTAGTTGTGACTTATCATCTCTAATCTAATCTAACTAGCCTGTATTGTCTCTCTGCAGGGCAAAGGCCTCCAACTCCCTTTTCCACAGAATTCTGTCTTTTGTTAGTACCGGCCAGTACTTTCGGGAGGGACTTATCATCTACTTACTTAAAAAAATCTTAAATGCATTCATTCATTCATTCTTTTACTCACTGACAGATAACACACAGCTTAATCCGCTGGGTCTAGATGCTTGACATTTTGCACAAGAGTTCCTTTCGTAACGAAGGTGAGAACCAAGGAAGGATTGTTAAATTTTCATTAAGGTTTAAATAGGGGATAAAAGATTTGGTTTAGGTTTGGTTTTGATAGTCGAAACTGTTTCTCCTAAATACAGATTACTCAGTGCTCTAGCTAGCAGAGCAGCGATTCACCCAACGATTCGTTGGACCTAACAACACCATGTAATTAATAATGCATACTTCGTAAGTCCCTCATGTACTACAAAACTTTTATGTACCTAAATAAAATAATAATTATTATTAAAACGCCTACTCCCTACGCCGCCTCACTGGCCAATATAAAAATCTCTTTCAAAATATTGACATATTCGCTTTTCCAACTGATAGATTTAGGGGCCTTGTTCGCGAATCTATTTTTGATATTGCTCCGTAATATTTAACTCTTAGACTGTACTTATAATTTCTTGTTCTTCTTTTTTATTTGTATGCCTGTTTAATTTTGTCATTAACACATTACCTATTATATGCATTTTTCAAATTGTAAGCGCACATCGCAATGATTTTATAACTTGTTTTTATAACATGTGGAAAATGTCGTGGGTTATACATTTACTCACTCTATAGCACACATTTTGTGTAATACTGTAATGTGTAACTGTTTATTTTCCCAAATAAATAAAATAAAAAATATTATTAAAGTTTATATATCTAAAGAAGTTCGAAGCTTTGTTGAAGGGAAATCCCATCGCCTTGTTTAAAAATAACTCGAAATCTATTAACAGATAGCCATCAATAAATTACTGCTCCTATTCCAAACTTCCCCTTAAAAATACTTTAATACATCGTTCCTTATTTACCATCACGTTTTATAGCGTTTAGTAAGAGATGTTTTCCATTTTATCTAAAGTAATCTTCATAAATGTGGGTAATATTTAACAGATTATCCGCCGTTTAGGCACGAAGCGAAAGCATGAACCAATCACGATTATTACGCACGAATTATGGCCAATAGCCGTCAGTTTTGTGGGAACGCTGATTTTCTAACACATTTAGGGGCCAGGCGGATGATCGATCTTGAGCTAATGGTTAGGGACACAATTTTATAGTTATAATTAGTTACTCTTTATCGTACTATACCATTATTTTGCATTTTGTTAGCCTGTGTTATCCCACTAAAGGGAAAATGCCTCCGTTTCTCCTTTCCACTCCTCTCTGTCATAAGCTAGTGTGAAACGATCCTGTCAGTAGATTCACGCCTACAGACACGATTGGTTCACGCTAGCTCGTCCATGATATACGAATTTCAAATTTTGAAAGCTACCTAGTGTATTATAATGACCTGCTTACAAGCCTTCTTTTACAGACAACCTTAGTTAGTTTACCTGATCGATAAACAAGGCTTTTCTTACACCTAGGTCATTATTAAATACACCTATCTGGGTGTAACTACTCGACTCGTTTAATCGTAGATTACATCTATCGCTATCGTCATGCAAAGTCAAGAGCGGGCCTGTTTAACTTTGTTGGAGTCGGCTTCAGTCTTACCAGGTGAATACCAGTATTTTACTTGGAGCAACTGCCTACCTGACCTCCACATCACAGTTACTGGGTAATACGATACCCTTTGGAACTGGCTGCCAGACTTACGGGCTTCTGACTACCCGTAACGACTGTCAAAGATCTACAAATGACAGCCGGGATCAATGGCTTCGTGCTTTTCGAGGCACGGAGGGGTCTCTATGTGTAATGGATAGTTCAGTAGGTCTCCAATTAACCCGTGAGGCTGTTATTATTTAGTCATTGATTAAAAAGGGCTTGTGATTAAACGCCTACCAGAAAAGTACCTATTTTACTAGGCAAAAAGAATATAAATACAACACGTACAATTATTCTGATGAGTGTATAATTATTTTGGAACTTAAAACGTTGTTCTTTAGGCACCTCGGTATAGACTGGGTTTATGTTATTTGAAGTTAACATATTTTACTTCGTACTTACCCGCTCGAACGATTTTGGCCGCGCCGTGACTTTATGGTAACGCGCCCCGGGGATGAAAATCATCCCCAAGTTGTTTGAAAGTGACGCGCCCCAGGGATGAGAGTCGTCCCGAACTTTTTTGTTTTTAATTTCATCCTTGTATCACCACTAATAAGCTTAGGGTCTAAAAATTATTTTGGCGAGCATTTAAATTGTAGCCATAAAAAAAGTATTCAAAAGATGTCGTAGATCATGTTTTATTGATTTCTAGTTTTCTTGTAAGTAATAAATTCAGATTCAGATTCATTTATTTATTGTAAAACATAGGTACATTATAAGTTCTTATTGGTAATACACTACGCGCTATGCTTTGCCTCTAGGGCATACAAAAGTAATAGGTAATACATGCAATATAATTAAAACTAGAAATTAATATAGATTTATGAACCACAAATAAACAAGTAAATAAATTAGATCATCTATCGCATTAAGAATTGTCAATCACACTGAACAATGTCGATTAGATAACTTGTTAAATTTGAGAAAAAAATAAAAAATGTCCGCAGTTATAGTAATAAAATGAAAATTGTCAGCACTTATTTAAAGTATGTCAAAGAAATTAATGATGCCATAAATTAAAATTAAATGTCATTATGGAAGATCAATAGTTGTTACTTAAGAAATGTCAGAAATTTTATAACAGCATGTCATTCAAATATTCGGTGATTGAATAATAGCATTTTTCTATTAAAAATATCTTTAATTTTCTCTTAAAGTTGTGTAAATTTTCATTTTTTATACTATCAGGAATATTAAAGATACTTATTTGAAAAAATACTCGGTGAGTGTATTGGCTATCATACTTATCTTCGCCATAATTGACGTTCTACTAAACTACCCGCTAGTAGTCGAGCATGCGGTATTAGTGCTTAATATTTACTCTTTATATTATTATTTAGATAGAATATCGAAGGTTGGAGCAAATTCTAGGAATACAATATGGATAATGTTTGTCTAGAAAGGGTTGATCGGAAGATAAGTAAACGCAGAGGCATTGTATTACTTATATATTTTTACCTGTAACTTGTATCGGTGTTAATTAATAGACATACAATGTGTAACTTAAATAACGAAAAACCTTTTAGGGGGTCGTTGTACTCATCATTATAAACAACTTTTACTATGGGACCAAACCTGAAATCGCGAAAAAATAATCAGCTGTTCTCTACGTTTATGTTCGCCTAACTCGTCAAAATGTAGGGAACAGCTGATATTTTTTTCGCGATTTCATATTTGTTCCCATAGTAAAAGTTGTTCATAATGATGAGTACAATGACCCTCTAGGAGGTTGTGCGTTTTTTAGGTTACACATTGTATACAGTCAAGGAAATTTATTGTTAATTAAATTGACATTAATTCAAGTTGGCGTTATACAGCCAATTCAAACAACTGTCAAACTTGTGGTTTGACTAAACGAGTAATTTATGTTGGTAGTCACTTTGGTAAACAATTAATTTCCTTGAAGTACTTATGCTGTGGATTCAATTAGTTATTTCTTTGTTGTTTTTTATTTGGCTTTTTAGGGTTCCGTACCCAAAGGGTAAAACGGGACCCTATTACTAAGACTCCGCTGTCCGTCCGTCTGTCCGCCGGTCACCAGGCTGTATCTCACGAACCGTAATAGTTAGACAGTTGAAATTTTCACAGATGATGTATTTCTGTCGGCGCTATAACAACAAATGCCAAAAAACAGAATATAATATATATTTAAGTGGGCTCTCATACAACAAACGTGTTTTTTTTGCCGTTTTTGTAGATAATGGTACGGAACCCTTCTTGCGCGAGTCCGACTCACGCTTGGCCGGCTTTTTATTGAATTGAGTTGCTATGCCATTATATTCTCGCAGTCTTTAACAGAAGCTATTTTTGTCATTCTTTGTTTTTTATGAAGAAAGGAATCTTTTTGTAGAGTGAAGATTCTTTTTCTTTTGCCATTCACAAAAGGACAAAGGTGAACCAAGATCGAATGGTATTTCTTATGTACTTATTTTCATCATTAGTGGTGATTACTATAAAGTTTGTCTGCAAAAGGAACCTTACATCATTCACGCTGGTAGAACAATGACTCTCGTCGAATTCGGTCACTCAAGCGAATTTAGAATTACTTTCAAAATTGAATAAGCTGCGATTATTTTCAAAAAACAACAGTTACGTTGTGGCGGGTAAAAGTGAGCACATATTCTTGAAATAAATAGCGAAAATTCAATAAGTATATTATTGCTTCTTATTTTCTTATGTAGCGCCTACTCCATTTCGATTTCGGTACTTATTAGCGCGATCAGCGCTACCATTACAAACTGGCAAGTATGGAATATCTTAAGGCGACAATAAGTTCCAGCGACCTTGAACAAGTGAGAATGCGAAACTTTTAAGCGAATAAAATTGCACAGAGCGTTAGCGTCTACCCGGACATTGGTCAGCGATGCACTGCCGCCCGTCGCCCGCAAGAGCCCCCGCTTCAACGCGCATCAAGTTTATTCGCAAAAACAACCCACCTTGATTTATCAAACACAATACAAATAAAAGCTGTATACAAAAATTTGGGTAATTAAATTGTCTTTTAGATGGTGCAGATTTCATGAAAATACGCCCGATTATTTTTGCGTGATTATCGTTTTTGTGTTCGCGTTAGACATTACTTTACAAATTAATTACACTTTGTTATAAAAATATAATTTCAAATATTCACATATCAAATTACGAAGAAAATAGTCTAGTTTATCATATATTTTTTTCAAACAAATAAGACTATTCGTTTAGACGTGATGTTCAATTTGAAATCATTAAAAGTATTATATCTGCGCCTTAATAAAATGTTGTTTAAATATACCTGAAAAGAAAATTTATGTTTCCAGTCACATTTTCACTTAATAAGTTTTCTAGGAAAACCGGGGTAACCTATCTTATCATCACTAAAAGGTTAGGTGAGGTTACACGAGGTCAAAAGTAGTTTGAGTTGATTTCGGAAATGGATATTTCAGGAATAGTTCACGGCAATTTTGTGAAAATGCGTCAGCAATTGAGATCTCTAACGATTTTATGCACAGAGTGCTATAACTATACTAAATACCAGAAGGTACTTGACTAATACTTTGGGAACAATCATGTCTGTTTCAAAAGAATCAGATGAAAGTGTAAACAAGCCCTGGTTAAATCACGCAATCTCTAAAAAGAGTATTCTATTCTATTAGTACCTAACACCTATTCATCTGTAAGTATATGTAAGTATTTCACTTTCACTTATTTCAACAATTATTCTTTGAAAAAAAATGGTTCTCTGTAAAGTAGGTTTACGGACGGTAATTTTACGTGATGACGTCATAAGGAGTGGAAGAGAGATAGATGCGTCACAAGCCGAACGCGTAGGCCGATCGTGCCTCTCTATCGCTTGTTCCGCGCTCTCGTTTGCACGCTCGGCTCAGGCGGAACGTGACAATGAGTCATGCTTTTTCTTGCGTGCAGCCGGCGTTCATCGATTTATGAAGTTATCACGTCAAAAAAAAAAGCATAAATAATTTTAGATGAAAAATCATTGACGAGGATTGTCAAATTAAACATCTTTAGGGTGATTTTAACTTAGAATTTCGGGTTTGAGTAGGTATACAAATAATAAAATTAAAGCAATTTGTAAGTGGCACTATACGAATTGGCATGCATATAGGTACGTTTTCTGGTTCATTTGTTAACATTTTCATCAGATACTTTTGGAGTAGGTAGTGGAACTCTTTTTTGGAGGAATCCGTCCAGAGAAGTTTTACCACCAAACCTATGTATAATATGTTTACCGCCTAGCCTAGCAGCGTACGGCCGGTATAATTTATTACACATGAGTCATTTTGGCTTTGTCTCTAGAAGACGCCATCGAACCTGCGTCTGCAGCTGTCCATCGGCCATCGGTACCGGTGACCACTTAGTAGGTAGCCTGCCCATTTGGTACCTAAACCCATATTATACTACCTATCAGTGACAATGTAAATAGCGCCCTCGCAAAAGTGGTTTAATGTTAATAACCTACAACTAAATGTATTAAGTTTACGATACCTCATGTTAGACAAGTAGAAACTAGTGTTCTCATAAAGGGTGAAGAGTTGAAACTCGAAGATTACACAGTATTCTAAGGCATAACTTTGGATGCCAAACTTAAGCTTAGCTCTGCAGCTTACACCGTTAGAAAAATTCGTGATTTAACTGATTTAAAGACAGCCCGTTTAGTATAGGTACCTACTTTAGTTATTTTCATAGTGTGATGTCGTACGGTATTCTGTTGTGGGGAAATGCCGCCGATATTCAAACAATTTTTGTTTTACAAAAAAACTTTTTTACAAAAAAACAACCGACTTCCAAAAAAACACTAAAAGACGTGAAAAATAACTTTAATTTCGGAAATCGGTGCCTTTAGTTTTGTATTTTCGTTTTTGGCCACCAACTTCCAAAATTAAAGTTATTTTTCACGTCTTTTAGTGTTTTTTTTGGAAGTCGGTTGTTTTTTTGTAAAAAAGTTTTTATTTTTCACTTTTTAGTTGAGGTACCTACCCCACACAAATTCGTATACCACTACTTGGTGTGTAAATAACAGTGACAGGAAATCATTAACACATCATCCATATAAACTAAGTGGAAAAAATATGCAGTTTTAAGGATAACTCAAAAACTACTGGTTAGACCTTGATCAAATTTAAATGGGACCACATGTGAAGCACCACCTATCAAATAAAAAAAGAATCATCCAAATCGGTTCACCCAGAAAAAGTTATAAGCTAACCGACATAAAAAAAAAAAAAAATAACATACAGGCGAATTGAGAACCTCCTCCTTTTTGTGAAGTCGGTTAAAAAAGGGCAATTCGTTCAATTTATACATTAAGTCCCAGACACTCCCTCAGAGACAAATTTAAAGATATTAATATAATGACTGTGCCTTCACAGTATATTTATGAAAATCTATTGTAAGTATGCACGTAAAAATGTTAATCTGTTTAAAAAATACAGTGATATCTATAATACGATAACCAGGCTCAAGAAAATAGGTGACTCGTTTAGATGCCAATTTATAGGAAGGTTTTTATAATAAACTTCCTAGCCACATTCACGATTTAAGCTTTAATAAATTCAAATCTTTTATAAAGTGGAAACTATGCCAGAAAGCCTATTATACTGTTAAAGACTATATTGAGGACAAAAAGGCTTCGGATTGAGCTGCTCCAATAAATTTACATAGTGAATGTTCTTTTTTAATTTATTTTTTTGTTATTTTAGACATCAATGTTTACTGAAAAAGTACCTATTATATTATTTTAATTATTGGGAATGTTAGGACTGTGTGGATCATTGGTTTAGTTTTAATCATGGTCTGGCAGTTTAGGTAGTTCATGCGGCCTACCCAAATGTCCCTTCTTTGGTATTGTTCGTCGAATCGGTAAGCTCCATTGAGCTGCACGGTTACTGACAAATGCTTGTACTGACTGGACAGGTCCAATTAATTTGTGTAGTTCTTTCCTCAAAATACCATTTCAGACACCAATCTACATGGTCTTCAAAGATTATGTCCGATTTTTTATATACACATTGACATAGATAAATTTTATAGGTATATACAATGATAATGAGTATTTACTTACCGTTTATCAAAAGAAAACACTACTTACGTACATACGTCTGCCGTTGTAAACGACGGTTTGTTAGAACATTTCTATTTCAAATCCTCTCATGAATGTATTTACCTACCTTATTACCTAATAGAACCTAATATAAAATACGCAGTGTCAACAGACACTGCGTATGCTTTGGTAAATATACCAACTTGTAAGATTTTTGGGGAAATTATGAGTGCAGCAACAAAAGTTTTCTTTAGCACCTCCAAGCTAACGTCTTTTTTATATGTAGGCAACGAGTTAATAGAACAGCTTCAATTATATTAATTCATCATCTTTACTATTCTAACAGAATATGAAAAGACCAGCGTCAATTTACGAACGTAAATTAATATGACTCAGAGCTACCGATAAATATAATTACTTCTGTAATGTAATGTTGTAAATGAGCTACTAAGCGAGCTCGGGACTTAGGGCACAACGACTCGGATAGGTTAGGTTAGAAGGGGATGGTAGGGTCTTAAAGACCCCGCCATCCCATTCGTGCTTATTTTTTTTTAAAACCAACCAGATGTAGGAGTCACGCCAAGCGGGGCTCCATCGACTACGCTTGTCATTATTAATAATGCGCTGGCAATATGAATAATGCCCCTATTTATTACTTGGTCCATAACGTTGCTTAAGAATTATCACCATGCTGCGGCATATTAACAGCAGCTCGTTTTACAATATGTGGTCGCTTGAAAACCATTTATTAGACGCTAAAAGTTCGTCGCTGATCTATTAATACATTAGACAACTAAATATATTTGAAGACGAGAAGACATTTTAAAGAAGCTGCCTTAATTAGCACCCATTGTTAAGATACTAACGTAGGTACTTATATCGACTATACAACATTATAGAAAATGTCTAATTAAAGCTCGTCTCTTTTAATTCTGTTGTTACTCAGCGCTCGCTAATTACATTTGAAAGGAAACCTATTTCATTCATGTGGAAAGGAATATTCTGGTAATAAGTGAATACCTTTTTTAAGGTGAATATTTATTGTGGCTAGAAAATACTTTTTGGTCTATCAATCCCGATCTAAACCGGTTAGTCCCGCTATGGTATGGTCCCGGTATGGCACCCTCTTAAAATACCTATCAAAAAGTCCCGCTATGGTACCCTTCAGTTTTTGGTACTGTTGTAAAGAAAAGTTATACAATGCGTTAAGAAAAAAATAGTATTAATAAAAAATATCTTTTCTTAACTAGTAAGCTATCACCAATTTAATTAGTTTTGTGTTTCTTAAATAATAGGGTTTGTCCTCAAAATAGTAGATCTGTCACCAAAATGTAGTCACCAAACAATGCAAAATCAGTTCCACAATAGCCGACGGAGTCCCGCTTCGCGGGACTCCTACTTCTGGGCGGTTTAAAAAAAAATAACCACGAAGGGGACGGCGGGGTCTTTCAGACCCCGCCGTCCCCTTCTAACCTAACCTGTCCGAGTCGGGGTGCCCCAAGTTGTACCAAATACCTGGGAACAATTTTTGTTTATCTGAGAACGAAAATATTTCGTGGCGATAGATGTATTGATACCCTAAATCAAGGTGGGATCATCCCAACGAGTAACAGTGTAACAGTAACTGTGACTCGTTGGGAATTATTATCCAAAACATTCCCAACGAGTCACACTGTTACCCGTTGAGGTGTGACTCGTTGGGAACAAGCTATTATTTTTTGTAGTTTATGTTTACAATTTGCGCCTTTTTCTCCATGTTGATTATTTGTAATTAATATTGTTGATTATTTTAAAAATTACATTGCAATTAATATTTCGTTTTACTGTTTGATATTTTTTTATAAATATTTTGAATTAATAAAAGACTGATTTAATATCGCAAACAGACGTTTTATTGATACACTCCTAAAAGTATTTATTTATAGATACACTTTTCTTTTCAGTTGTACCTTCTATTGTCTAACGTAGATCTAAAAGATGGGTACCATAGCGGGACTTTTTGATAGGTATTTTAAGAGGGTGCCATACCGGGACCATACCATAGCGGGACTAACCCATCTAAACGAGTTTCTTTTAATGTGTGTAATTCTACTTCCTTGTGTCCTTTTAGAATGTTTTGAAACATCCAGTTTGTATCAAGCAAAGTAGAGTAAGAATTGAGAGGAAGAGAAGAAGAAATGTGTCAAAAACAACCAACTGGTTATAATATTGTATTGTGAATAATCTACTCATTCAACCTATTGCAATCCACTGCTAGACATAGGTAAGCATCTCTCAAATTAACAACTCCTGCCTTTACATTTTTTTTCTATTTTCCACTAGTTTTTGTTTTGATCGTTTGTTTGTTGGCATTTGCCAGTGTCGCAACACAGAGCGATGTGTATTGTCTTTGTTCTTTGGCCCTATCATCAAGCAATGGACAAAATTGACAAACTTTTATTGCCTGAATACGGGGCTTTTGGCTACTTCGTATGTGTGTATTTCATGTCATTTATTTGTAATGTGTGCAGAATAAACTATTTTCTTCTTTTTTTTTTCAAGTCTTAATCTGGGTCTTATTTTTTTCTTTCTTCTTGCCCAGTCGCCGTTTAACGTCTTGGGGGTTCTACTCCACGCTTGCTCAAGGAATCGTCTGCTCCAACGGCCACCAGATCTTCGCCAGACATAAACATAACCGTCCCACTGCCAATGCAGCTTGCTAACTTTGGAACGAATGACTGTGTAGCGGTATCAACATCGCCACATGCGAGCTACACGTCATACCGACGTCACGCAAATCCTGCATCGCGCAAGCAGAGTTTTCCGCGCGACTAACATATATACAACGTCCCGACATCAACAGTCGGGCAGTTGCCCACCAGACACAAACCCGTCTGGTCGGAGGATCCTCCCTTTTCTATAGAGTATGAGTGAACTTTACACCCTGTTCCTCATATCACTATACTGGTGACCCCAAAAATGAACGTCAGCGCAGCCTTCGTGCAAGTACTTCAGCGTGACGTCATCATCACATCAGCATCACTTCCGCAAGCTTTAGAGCGGCGAGTCACACAGCCAGCCAGCACCCACGGCTTCCACGGGTATCCTGACCACTAGCACGCAGCGACCGCGCATACCTGGTCATCACCCTCAGCCTCAGCAGCAACCTTGGCACAGCACACTGCACTCTCGGCCGGTCCACAAGCAGAGCCTTCAAACCCTCTCCTGGTCGACGCCAGCAGTCAGCCACAACCCGGCGCTGTACCACATCCGACGCACTGGAGCATAATGCAGCGCCACCCCGACTAACTGGGGAAACCTTCGCAGACAGTTCCGACTCACCGTGAACTATGCGGCACCCGGTTCCGACTCACTGGAACCTCAACTGGCCCTGGCAAGCATCGCAATATACAAGACTCAGCCCACTATCGACCTGCGGTCTCCGGGGGGGAGTGATGTAGCGGTATCAACATCGCCACATGCGAGCTACACGTCATACCGACGTCACGCAAATCCTGCATCGCGCAAGCAGAGTTTTCCGCGCGACTAACATATATACAACGTCCCGACATCAACAGTCGGGCAGTTGCCCACCAGACACAACACCCGTCTGGTCGGAAGATCCTCCCTTTTCTATAGAGTGTGAGTGAACTTTACACCCTTTCCCTCATACCTCTATAACTGTAACATCGGTTCTTTTCCTGATAAGTACCTATTTTATCCCTAATCTTTCCTGAGTAACGTTGAGCTGGGACGTATTTGGTACAAATAAGGTAAGTAATTACCCTACAATAAATACATAATAATATTTCGTAGTAAACAAACATCAATATTTGAATATTCCACCTACAAACATAATTATTCGGCTTATTATTTTAATTAATTAATTAATATGGCACTCGTGTACGGTCGCATACTTACCTACCTACTATTCAGGGTGCCGATTCAAAAGCATAATGTTATTATGAGCTCCCAGTATACTACCTATATGTATGATGTGTTTATAACATAGAATTATGAAATGTGCTTAATTATGTATGTTGCTGGTAAATCTGGAATAGAGGTGAGTGCTAGTTTTCTTCCTAGCTCTGAATATTTTTAACAATACAATATGAGGAGAAGGATCTTCAAGGTTTGAGTGTATTTCAAAATGTCTCCACGTGACGATGGCTTATCTTCACCAAAAGTAACCTCAGCCGGTTTTTCTGGCAACATTACTGATTGACTATTTCAGTTAAAGAATAGACTACACTGGGGTTAGATAAAAAATCTAACATTAACAGTGTTTCTGAGTTTTCAATTCAATTCAATTTATTCAGGAACAATTCACATTGTTTGAAATTATAAATAAATAAATAAGACACATTCATAATAAAAATAAATTATAGAAAATAACAAAAACTAAAAAATAATCAATAACATTACAAATTAAACATTTAATACAATTAAAATGTCAATACCATTACAAGCTACTACATACTAATATGACACAATCTCACATTAACTAAAAAAAAAAAAATGTGGATATGTCATAGACTATCGAATACAGACATTTCTCCAAAAGGAACGCCTTGAACGTAACTTAAATAAGCTCTTGTAAATTATAGTTTTTAAGTCCAATGGCAAGCTGTTAAAAATAACTAAACTAAATAACTGCTTGATATTGAGGACTATGTTGAACAATCTTAAGTTGGGGTATTTTTTGCTTTTAAAATCTTTCCTGCGCGTACTTTCCTTCAACTGTCTCTCCTCAACTGTTTCATAATTATGCAGGTAATTTTTTAAATTCACCAACAATACTTAAAACATAGAGGCTGGGCATAGTAAGAATTTTTAAATTTATACACTGTGGCCGACAGCTCTCTATTTGTAATATCTGGACCACGGTTCGTATGGCTCTCTTTTGGAGTACCAAGGCTCTCTGGCAGATATATTTAAAACAATTCCCCCAAAACTGAACGCTATATCTCAACCTTGATTCTATTAGAGCATAGTATACAATTTTTAGGTGTTTTATGTCTATTTCATCCCTAAGACTGCGTAAGGCATAACACGCTGAGGAAATATACGAGTCAATGGCTTGCAATTCCTTTTTCCAATTTAAATATTTGTCAATGTATACTCCTAGAAACTTTACGTCATTAACTATGTCAATTTTAACTTCATTAAGTGCAATCGTCATGTTGTCTTTATTACGAGCTGTTGTATTAAATAACATTATTTTGGTTTTTTCAGTGTTAAAAACTACCATCTTCTTTTGATGAATGCATTCAACAGTCAATTCTTACTGCTGTACAAGGCCTCACGAATTCACGATACAATAACTAAACAACGTTATTGCAAACGATTTCTCCTTGTTTTGACTATTCTAGTTTCCTACGAAATTGTTCGAGCAATCCCAGCAACACAATACGTAAACGTAAGCGTTTGCGTGACGTAGCCCTGTTACTGTTTCTAACCATGGGATATTCGTTTTCCCATTGTTTGTGTTAGGTATCAACGGTGAAGTATCTCGCATGGTAACGGAATTATCTTATTAAGTATTCTTTTGAGGAATTGGGTCGTTGTTTTCTATACTAATATTATAAAGAGGTACTTATTTGTTTGTTTGTAAGTTTGTACGTAGAAAAAATCTTTGCTCATTTGATAGCCCAAATCTTGAGGAAGGCTATAGGCGACTTAACATCACGCTATGACTCTTAGGAGGCGAGCAAAAAGAAAAAAAAGTCAGAAAGAACGCCAAGCGAAAACAATATGATAGCGAGGGCAGGTGATGCCATGCGACGGGGTGGGTTAGGGGAGCAAGAAATTTCACGTGGACGATGTCGCGGACAGAAGCTAGTAGTTTATAAAGAGCCAATTATGCTTCGAGACATTAATGTATGATGTTATTAGGTATTCCTGTTACTAACTGCCACATGCACTGCACTTTATCATGCTGAGATAGGGGCCTTTTGGTCTCGTACAGGACGTTCTGTTGTTATTTTAATTTTACTTTTTTTTTTGGATTTATGAGTGTGTTTAGTTTAGTTTGTGATACTTAATCCTGCATAATCAGCTGGCCTGTAATCTATCACGCGGGCCCAGTGCGGGTTGCTAGATGTGACGTCATGTCTTCGAATTTTTGGTTCTAGGACATGCCAGTTTCCTCACGATGTTTACGATGTTGTGATAATCCTGTCCGAGTCCCAATAAATACTTTTTCTTTCTTTGTTTCTTTTAACTGCTTCGTTGGTCTAGTGGTCGGAAGTTCTATATTAGAAAGGTTTGGGTAGTTAAATAAAGGTAAACAAATCGTAAAACGGTTTTGTTATAGTTGACACTTTCTTGTTTAAAAATACGTTACAACAAAATGAAATTTATTTTCGATTTATTCGACAATTTCTTATTTTATTAATATACAAGCTGACCCGACAGACGTAGTCCTGTCTTAACTATGAATGTCATATGTCATTTAGTTTTAGTTTTGACTATTAACTAAAACTAAAACTATCGACTCATTTATGAACCGATCCATCTGTGTTTAACGATATTTGCAACGCGCATTCTGTCAATCGCTGACAGTTATTTCAAACAACTGACAGCTACGTAAAATTAATATTGGCGTTAAGTTTTCTTAAATTTTGTAACGTTCCGATCAACTTCCTTATTTTTTTATTTCATAAGATCCTTCTCCTGACAATAACGAACACAACATTTTTTTTTTAGTGATATCGGTCCAGCCGTTCAGGCGTGATGGCGTGACCAGGATTCATTTTTATATATAAACTTTATCATTTATTCGTAAACTACTCTTCGTAGATGTAATTGCTTGAGCACATTTTTTTTTGTTACATTTATAAAATCGTATAATATTTTGTAATCTGTCTAATGTAAAGAGCCCAAAAAGACAGGCTCCCCTAAACTTTTTAGAAAATACAACGAATTAGATCAAGTTGCTGAATTGAAGAGTACACCTGTGACGTAGTATGACAACTGAAGTAGCAGATATTACGTTTAGTCGGTCAACCAGATGCCTTTTATGTTGTGGATGATTTAGAAAAATGTTAAATGGTGTCACAGTATTGCGGCTGCCACCATATTACTGTGTGCTCCATTTAATTGAGTTAATATGGGCTCAAGTTAAAGGGTTTGTAGCCGCGAAAAATAAAACTTTTAAAATGGCTGACCTAAAAATTCTTTTGCCAGAGACTTTAGCGAGGCTACAGAGATTCAGATTCAAAATAGAGCCTATTATTATATGATTCAAAATAATATGATTTTAACATTTGATATAAAAGGTTTAGCATCTATGAGTCACGTGGTTTTTTCTGTTTACCTTTATTTAACTACCTAAACCTTTCTCGTCTAGATTCGATTCCCAGGTCGGGAAAAGTGTTATTGGGTTTTTTCATCAGGAATTTCTCAGTAGTAGCCCGGAATCTGGATTTACAATGACCATATGCTTGCCTCGTATTATATGGGGCTTAAACATAACAGGCGAATTGTGGGTGTACTATAGGTGCACTTCTGCCTAACCCTTCGGGGAATACAGGCGTGATATTATTCTAAGAAACTGACGCGTCGTTGGGCTGGTGGACACAAGTTACTGTTGAGTATGAGGTCTTGGGTTTGATTCCCAGGTCAAGAAAACTGTTATTGGGTTTTTCCATCAGGAATTTGTCAGCCTTATTAGCATTTATAATTATTAATTTAGCAGCCCGATGTCTGGATTTACTGGTTGCAATGGAAATAGGCTCACCGCGTATTATATGGGCTTAAACATAACGGGCGAAATATGGGTCTTTAATAGGTACCTAGCTACATCTCTGGCTAACCCTTGGGGGTTACAAGGGTTATGTTATGTTTTGCTATTCTTGTAAAAAAGTGTGAGTTCTCGGAAGGTGTTAATATTTCTAAATTTACTGTTTATTCTTTGTCTAACAGCAACGTGTGTGTGTGTGTGTGTCACCCACTTCCCTATTACAAAGAATACCTATCGTGTTGGCCTACAATAAAAAATAAGGATACGAATTTTCTTTATCGCCCAGTTTTCCCAGCGTTTTGGATTGTCCCTTGTCCGCTCAGTGGAAACGTCATTTACTTGCTTAACAACAGAATCGTTCATTCTATGGTGGTCATTTATGTTCGTGACGAGGAATCCCCTATACTTAAATAAAAAAGTAATCAATGTTTTATAAATTACAGATGTAAAGAATCGATGGCCCTAATTCTAGTCACTTTCTGAAACCCTAAATCGAATGATGATAAAGAAAATGACAATATTTTCACATTATCTCGACATGCCACCGACTTCGTGCGGATACTGGGAAACTTCGCACAATCATAATTTAATGACGACTACATCATCCCTAGAAACTTCTATCCAGAACAAGCTACACTTAATATTTCCTCGTAATATAGCAACGATTGAAAACTGTAGTTTCAGAACGTGACACGAATAACTAGATACCAACTGCGACCTTCGACTAACATAGTTAAGTCTTTTCTACTTAATTTAGTCAGTTTCTCCTGTGACAAGTCCGCTCCACGTTTCTCGTTTTCCGACTTCAATTCTGAGATCATCGACGCACAACCTGTTACCATGGATTCAGCTCATGATTCTGGCCCCCTGCGTTGACATACTTCGCCGGTTATTAAAAAAAATAAAAATGTATGCAGTACACACGCTACAGAAGGGAACCTTCAAAAATGTGAACGTCAAGACTGTATAATGTATTGTATCTCATTCTCTCGCACGTTAAATCCTATAGATGTATGTGTTTGTCTCTTTTTAATGTCGCTTTTTCGTTTCATCGAGGTTTAAATAGAGTTTTCACTTTTTTTTTAAATTGATGTTTCTTACAAAAGTGCAATACCTACGCGGTCAAAACGTATGGAACAGCAAACTTTTTAAAATAACCGTCGAAAACGTTCCTGAATTCCATGTCCAGAAACATGTACTGAATCCATAGTAACAGGTTTCGCGTCGATGTCTTTGCCACCCTGTATACTGAATAATACATACCCAGTTTGCATGACAAGTGAAGCCGAGTGATGGCAATGCGAATGGTGTTCCAACGACGAACCTTCGTTACGTCGAATGTGTCCCCACACTAATTTTGGTCGGTTGGCTTGTTGATAGATAAAGTTTGGCCGACTATTCACGTAAAACTCATTTTCATATTTTCCTTATTTCGTTTTTTTTTAATGATAAAGTAATTCGAAGATCAGTTCATTATCATTTCGGCCGAAAGACGATATTCTTTGTTTGTTTATTGTTGTTTTTAATGTTAATTTTGTTAGTTTTAAAAGCTCCTTTTTTTTTTTTACAGTTCGTATTTCCTGTGCGTGTCACAAATAAAATATTTTTCTTTCTTTCTTTTTAATTAACCTCCTTTGTGCGAATATCGTCATTATTCGTGAAACCTCTGAAATTGCTTTCATGATACCTAATCGAAGCGTTCTACTTATATAAAATTGGGTCAATATAAGCGTACAAACAGAGAGGGAGCGTGAAAAGTTTATCCTAAAACAGTAATGTCATGAAATAGGTTCTTAACCTATTTCGCTAGTGGGTCTACAGCTTCAAACGACTGCGACACAGCCGTTTGTGACCAATTCGATAACGTAAAAAGATTGTAAGAAAATTAGCTGGATGAAAGGTCATGCCGTGGGCATTTTCTTTATCTCTACATTTTTGTAATCTAATTGATATCTGAAGCAGACAGTTTGTTCTTTTTAGCCTCTTTTCTAGAGAACCTCATATTTGTTGTTATAAATTGTCAAAACGTAATGAGTGAACATCGGTAACGTCTGCGTTTGTTTTTTATTGCCCTTCTTGTAGGTCATTTAGACGTAGGCACTGAAAACGAATGCTCTTTTTTAAAACGACTTCAAAAAGGAGGAGGTTCTCAATTTGTCTGTATTTTATTTTTGCATGTTTGTTAAGCGATATCTCCGGAAACTGTGGATCGATTTCAAAAATTCTTTATTGAATCGATATTAATTGTATTAATTTTGCTTGGGTAGTTTTTTAGTTAGCTTCAATAATACTTATTTTTTCCACTTAGTGTAAGTAGGTATATTGACGATGTTCTAATAACTTGCTATCACTGTTATTTACACAGCAAGTAGTGGTCGGTGGCACTAAAAGAAAATACAAAACCAAAGACACATTGTAGTGTTTTTTTGGAAGTCGGTTGTTTTTTTTTTTTGCAAATAAAATTTGATTGCGAGTTCCGAGCTTATTCTGAAATTGGGAATCGGGGTTGTTTCAATAAAGTCGGATCAAATTAAGGTTTCGTGTGAACAGCGGGGTAATTGCGTAATACACTTACAGTAGCAATGGCTTTTATTTTGACAGTTCAACAACATACATTGCGTTAGTTACGTTGTTGACCAGACAAATTTTTCGAAGATATGAAGCATTGGATTAGCAATATCCTTCAAAATTATTCAGATCGTGTTTGAAAGTGTGTTACGCCATTAGGGTGCAGGATACTAGAAATAAAAGGAGGCTACAGGCGACGACGACGGTCGTTTGGTTTGCAATCGAGTGTTTGTGTCGGTGCGGTGTGAAGTGTGTTGCGTGGCGCGGCGCGAGCTGCGCGGCGGCGCGTGGCGTCGATAGCGCACCGGCCTGACGTCGCCGTGCTCCCCGACCCCGCGCCCCCGCCCCGCGCCCTCCATCGGCGCACGTCACACTCGACACCCGCGACACCCTCGGCACCCGAGCCGAGCCGCGCCGACCACCACACCGCGACGCGCACCATCACCCCCGTGACTGTTTACTGTGAACCCCATCAAGACAAAGCCCCAGGAACCACCCAGTGTCGCGATCTGTGCAAAATCAGTATCTGGTGAAAACAAACACATCACAAGGCATTAGCGCAGGCGCGCCGCAAGCGGACATGATGAGAGCGGCCATCTTGGCTGAGGACGCACTTTCGCCTCGCCCCAGCTTCAAAGCTCGTTTCGGAAGCTCCATATAAGCCGTAAGAAACAAGCGATGCGTCTTGAAGCAGGATCCGCGGCGTGCGCCCTCTGAGGCCGCCCTGCGCCGCTATCGATCCGGTAGCGTCATGGCGCCCGCGGAGTGAATGCGGACATCGGGAAAGCGCCGCAGCCCCCGAACGCGAGCGGAGCGCCCGCCCAGTGATAGTGCTAGAGTGGTCGCGCGGCATGTGAGACAGAGTGTTGGCGTGGTTGGGAGGGCGCGCGGGCGGCGGCGGGCCCGGCTGACCGCGCGCCATGGGCGAGGAGTACGTGCGCTCACCGTGCGAACGTTTCCCGGCGACGGGCGCGTTCAGCGTGGCGCCGCCAGAGAGGCTCAGCCCGCCGCCGCCCGCGCCGCTGCCGGATCGGTTCTCGGCGTCCCCGCGGCGGGTGCGCCGCTGTGCAGAGGCGGAGCGCGCGCGGCGGCCGCGCTATGTGCCGCCGGCGGCGCACGTGCCCGTGGAGCGCTACGTGCCGCGGCCGCCGGCGCCGCTGCGGCCACCGCCCCCGGTGTACTGCGGGCTGGCGTGCAGGCCGCCGCCGCCCGCGCCACGCAAGTGCTGCGGGCCAGCGTGCCGCGAGGACATCGCGGGGTCGCCGCCGCCGTCCCGCTACGTGGAGTACGTGGGCGCTGCGGCCGCGCGGCGCCTGGCGTGCACGCCACCGCCGCCGCCGCCGCCCGCGCTGCAGCTGCCCTGCGAGACACAGGAGCCTCCGTGCTGCGTGCAGGCTCGCAGACGACCACAACCACCACATGATTGGTAAGTACGTCGCCAGAATGAAAACACGATAACGACAATTTTTGAGTAAAGTCCGATACGAAAATGTTTACTTACCCTACCTACCGATCAGAATCTCTGACTACCCACTTTTAACCAAATTATCTGACGTACCACACATGTCATCTTAATTAATATTTGATCTATTTGCTTAATACAAAATAACAAATCAGGTGACATGCACAAACTTGTAATTTAACTAGATGCGCAATAAATCTCGCACACTAACTGCGTAGCTCGAATATACGAGCGCCATATAAAATAAAGTGTTTATAATAATTCGCCGATGATAGCGGGAGCCAGGCCGTTATAATTGGTTAATATTTTGTGAATGATGCCGATAACGTGTGATTGATGGCGGCTGGCTAACGATCGACGTTTGGGAGCTACTCACAACATGTACGCACTGATTATCTCCTCGCCAACGTTCAGCATTTCACTAAATATTCGGCGAACATTTCGACATCGCCGTCGCATCGGTTGGCTTTTATTATTGCACCTATTTCTTTGTCGGTAGTTAGTTTTCCGTCCCTATATCTCTCGAACCTTTGATGTTCCAGCCAATCTTTCATTAAGAAAAGCTGGCATTTTCTCAATCTATAACTTTTGTGACGTCATTTCTTCGTTCTGTTCATATTCCTACGAACAATGAAAACATAGTAGATACGTATTTTGTTTGTGACACTTAAATGCACAGTCAGACAATAACTGAGCACTGTTTTAGCAATGGCTCTGTAGTAAAACGCAAAATGATTTTACCCTGCTAAAGCTGTTGGAATTGTACCAAAATTGGTTAGTGTCCTACATAGTTCGGTTTTGCATTATTGCAACGTAAATCCTAGTCGCTTTGATAGTGATTACGTGGACTACTTTTGTGTATGAAATTATCTTTAGACTATTAATGGTGGTTTAGTACGATGTTTTATGGAAAATAAGTACGAAGTATATACTTTGTAGTTCCGTAGCCAAATGGTGGCCAAATGGTAAAAACAGAACCCTTATAGTTTTACCGATTGAAGTTGCATTTCATTACGTTATTATTTTCAGTAAGGTGTTAAAAATAGTAAGGTGCAAAATAACTTATAAGGGTTTAGTTCGAGCTGAAATCCACCCTACATAATTGGAAAAGATTAGGCAAATGATGATGAGTTCGAGCTGAAAAAAACATCAATAACATAAGCTAAACTGTAGCAGGTACGGACACCAAAAGTGATAAGTAACCAGGGTCGTTGGATATAGTTGAAGTTTAGTAAGAAAACGATGGACGTTTCAGCATAAAATTAATTTAATTAATAGAAAACAAACAGTTAATTTATCAAATTAAATTTCATTCAAAAACATATATCGGTTTCTTACTAAAATTCAACTGTATCCGACGACCTTGGTTACTTATCTCTTTTGGTGACTGTACCTACTCGGTATTATGAAAATCCGGGATGGAACATTTGACTTTAACAATGTGCTCAGCTAGTTCAATTGTCGGTCGTATAGACTCATTTCGTTAGTCTACAGAGGGAGAATTTAATATTAATACCTGTCTACTTCGATACGAGTACAGGTTTTAATTAAAAAATCAGTGTAGTTAATAGTTGGCGACTATTTAATGAGAAACATTTTTAATTACTAAGAAGTTTCGATTTGGGTGGCTGAAAATACTTTTTATGTGTAGAAACCTAGGAAGATATTTTTTTTTTTAATTCTACTAGGTAGGTTCCTATACGCTTTGTAGTAGGGCTAAGCGCCCACTACGAATTTTAATCGTTGCGGATAATAATCGCAAATCTGTGAACAATACCAAAATACTAGAGTCCGCGCACTGCAGTAGAAATCGCTTGAGAATTCGCTTGAAAAAAATATTTTCGTATGCGATTTTATTTCGCAGTTAAATTATAATTCTCTGGTCATAATTGCTATAATGTTATTTTCGAAAGGTCTTCTCGAAAATCTCTCAACAATCTAATTTAATGTGAAACTTTTTTCATATAAACTTTACTTTTAAGGCTAGCCTGAAGCACCTAAAGCTTGAAGAGGCGTAGTGTTACCATTTTCTTATTTAATTTGTTTATTTTAGATGGATTCAATATTTACAATTTTATTGAACGAAATAGAATTTATAATGATATCATCATTCGTTATAATCATAATAAATTTAAAGAATAACATTTTCTTTAATTTTAGATAGGTAGGTAGTTTTTCTAAAGTCTGTGGCAACTTTAAATCGCAAACGATAAAGTTTTTATTACACTAGCTTCTGCCAGCGGCTTCGCCCGCGTGGATGTCGAAAATTAACCCACGGGAACGTGCTACCGGGACAAAAAGTAGACTCCTAGTTACTCCTTATTACATCAGCTACCTGCCAGTGAATGTCCCGTCAAAATACGTCCAACCGTTTCGGAGATTAACCGGAACAAACATCCAGACAGACAAAAAAAAAATTACTTTTGTTATAAGTACCGTATATAATTTCATATGTATTTAGTAAAAAAGCTGTTATTTTGACATTATAATTAGACACTTCGTTAGGTAGTTTTAATTTTAGTGTGTGGCATCGTAAGTGACAGTCAACATCTATAATTGTGAGTTACAGTCCGGTCGGAACACGTGTTTTGCGAATTTGATCTTTATTAGTTACTAGAATTGTCGCACTGACAGCTGTCAAGAACGCATTCTCTCGACGGCCGGACTGTATGATAAATAACACAGAAAACAAGTGTACTCTAATACCCACTTAAAATATATGCATAATCAATGTTATCCTCACAAAGTGGACCTTGTAATTGTCTTGAAGATACTTATTTTCACACATTACCGACACATGTTTAATAAAATATAACAGTAGTTATGTAAATCGTATCTGTAACTAATCGAAGTATTTTTACAAGAAAAGTAAAATACAGGTAGGTGACAATGTGTTATCACTACGTAGAAGTAGATAATCGCGATAAGATTCGGGCGTGTCATCATATCGCGTATCGTTGCTTCAGTAACAATTAGACTGACATGCCATTTACATTAGCCAAGTAAACTGTATTCTCTTTGTGGATAAAAACTTGACTGTGGTCTGTCTGTGAGTGACTCGAAGAAATGTCTCGTAAATAGTGGTGGTTCGCATTTTCTCCGTACGTCCGTGTTAAGGATCTCTATGGATAAAAAGTAAGTGATATAGTTTGATTTATTTGGTGATCTCAGTGTTTTTGTATACGTTTACAAAGCCGAGTCATCAAAAATGAGCTGTGTGTGTGAATTCAAAAACATAACCTCTTTATGATTTACATCTACGGGCAAATTATGTTTAGTTTTTAGTGAAATTATACCTAGTTTGTGGAAAATAGAATAAACTATAGCGAACTACTTACAACAGTTACAGTTCAAGTAACTCTGTGCCTATAGAATGTCGAGTTGGAAAGTTTAGGGATTCTTTAGTTGATTTCTTTGAAGACTTGACGTTCTATTACTCTGGGGAAATTGGTTTAGGATAACATGTCTGCTACCAAAATTCGAGTCGAGTAAATCAGTATATTTGTGGAACTCGGCTAGGTAAAGACTTATATCAATAATTCTGTAGGTAAAGCAGCTCGGTAAACATCTAGGTAAGACTGGAATTGTTAGAAAAAGTATACAGTGTTTATACAGCGTGTATCAGAAATGTGTGGTCATATTTAAATATAACGATTTAAATATGAACAAATTATTCAAATCTATATGTATAATAAACATTAAATACTGTTTGTTGATAAGCGCATCACTTAAGAGCCTGGACCGATTTAGCATTTCTTTATTTTATGATGTTCGTAATAGTAGGGCTTATTTCCTACAAAGACGTCCGTAGTTTTGGCCAAAGTTACGGGTGTTTCCCACTCCTGATTATTTACGGACATAAGATTAATCCGGGGCCCGAACTAAAAATTAATGACAAAACGATTTGACAGTTGTCCATACACCGGATACACCCGATGTGTATTATATTGCCCGACCGAAAATGTAATTAATCGGGATTTTGGTTCACTTCTAAGTATTTGGACGGGCCCGTATCTATGTTGACGGACTTACAGCTTAGACCCCCAGGTTTCGAAAAAAAAAAAAAACTAAAAAGTTTCCCGGAAAATCTTCAGATTCGGTAAGCTGAACGACCTTTTTGGTATGAATTATTGAAATTTGGTCAGGCGTCAGTCGGGTCAGCTAGTAATAAATAATCAGCTGTGCCATACATTTGGGTCGAGTAGGTATTGAAGTTTTGTATGGCATAGCTGTTTTTTTTAGCGTGTACGATGTTCGTCCCATGGAGAAAGTTTGAACAATTTGATGATCTGTACTTGCCTATGACCACGTATTTCTGATACACGCTGTATTTAGCTCAAAAAGTCGTATGTTTGGGCTTCGTAATAGCTTTTAGTGATTAAATTTTAATCTGAGCGGTTGAGCCCTTATAGTTAGGTAGATACTTACGTGGATTCCGAAGTGGACTTGTTTGCTGACGCGGCATTTTTATATTACATGAGATAGAATTTTATTTGCCTGCTTAACAAAAATTTCGCCAAATATGTAAACAAATCTATAGAAGATTACAGACTTTTACGATAAAATCATTAGACCATTATTATTTGTTTATAATGTTTTGTTTGTTTTTTTTTTTGTATACTGCGTGTCTTGACCAGCGGGGTAATTACGTAACACACTAACAGTAGGAATGGGTTTCATTTTGACAGCTAAACAACATTCATTGCGTTATTTACGTTGTTGAGCAGACAATTTTTTCCAACATATGAAGCAATGGTTTAGCAATAGGTTTCAAAATGATTCAGATTGTGATAGATAGTGTGTTACGTAATTAGGGTGCTGATTCAAATAAAATTATTTCTTAATGCAATTTTATTTATAAGGAATTCTCATAGAAACGGCTTATCTCGTTAAAACGATACGGTATGTAATTATGATTGTTTTTAAATTGTTTAGATAGCGAGTGAGTGATATCCTGAAAGAAATCGATATTCTTTCATGATTAGTATGCTTGCATAATCAAAATAATTTCATTCATAAATAAATAGATAGAGTTTCATAAACGTGAGCGCAAATAGACATAACATTATCATCTGCCTTTTCTCATTTGTGTTGGGGTCGGCTACTAGTCTAACCGGATTCAGCTGAATACCAGAATTTTACACAGAGCGACTGCCTATCTGACCTCCACAACCCAGTAACTGGGTAACTCGATACTCCTTATTAATATTGGTTGTCAGATTTCTCTACCCGTAACGACAGTTAAAGATCTACATCAATCGTTGTGCTCCTTAAGTTCTGAGTTGAGCTGCACGATTACTGACAAATGCGTGCACTGACTGGACAGGTTCACTTAATCTTTGTGGTTCTTTCCTCAAAAGACCATTTCTGACACCAATCTACATGGTCTTCACAATGATCTGACCAATATTATTTCTGGACTTTAAAAGAGACTGTGACCTCTGAGTTTGTTTCGGCCTTTCTTCTCAGATATGTCAGATAGGGAAAGCCGACCTCATCTAGTTTTAAAAATATGATTGATGTGTAAAAGTGTTTGTACAAACAGAAATAAAATCATATATCATAATTATGTCATACAAACCATAGCCGGGGACAACGGTTTTTAACGTGCTTTTCGAGGCACGGAGCGTCTTAATAATAATCACAAAATAACATCAGCCCTTTTTTTTTTTGTTGGGTAATCGTATTTCTTTGAACGAGGGGTTAGGCCATGCAGTATTGCGGGGGCTTGCGGATGGCGAGCAATGGGAAGGTCACCGTCCAGTAAGGACCAGGCCCGGGTCGACGGCGCATTGTGTTCCACACGCAACTCAAAGAGATGTCAGCACACATTGACGGGGTCTGTTAGAGCCGATGCCTGCCGGGGTCGTGAGTTTGTCCGAAAGGGTTACCGTGGCCCTGGCACACAGGCAACTGAAGGAACACGGGTGGGTTTTAGTCAGTTAAAGTCTGTCACGCCCTCCCGCTCTGACCAGAGTGGGAGAAGTTATTTGATGATTACCCGCCCAAAATAAAAAAAGGCTATGCAGTATTGCAGTATTTAAAGCTGTTCAGCGTTAGGATATTCTCTTTTCAAGTAAGATTTTTAGTATGTAACTTACATAGGTATATAACAGACACCATGTCATATTTTCTTGAGCCCTACTTTTGCTCATTCATGCTTGCTCTGTTTTATATGCTTCGCGGGTTCATATTTCTTTCTTGCGTAAGTAAGTACTGTACTGTACCGTTGAAATTGCTTTGAGACTTGTTTTGAGAATTGATTTGAGAATTGTTTTGAGAATTGCTTTGAGTTGTTATGTTGAGTTATGTACACAATGTTCAATATGCACCTAGCTTCTGACATTTCATAAGTGCCCATGTAGGTTTATGTGAAATAAAATATTTTGATTTGATTTGATATAGTGGTTGTACTTCGGTTAGTTAACAAACAGTTGCCTTCTTGCATTCTGTTTTCTCCACATATTTTGCAGCAATTTTCTTGAAACTCACGGATTTCTCTTAAGGGGCTTACAAGAGCTAAAGCGCGGTCACTGTTGGATTGCATAGAAAAGAAAGAGACGCGCGATGACACAACGCTGGTAATTTATTGCAAAATCTGAAGCAATTATGGATTTACAAAAATCTACTCATTGGACTAAAAAATTAATACACTATTACGTTAGTATGTTGCTTGTAGAATAATCTGACAAAAAATCAGAATGTTTGCATTAGTATGGTTTTATCGTAAAAAAATTTTTTTAGACGTATCTTCGTGATTTTTAGCTATCATATCAAAATTGTATTATGTTTTCAACACACTATCTAACTGGCATATATCCTGCAGAATATCATATATTTTTCTGATTTTGGTTACTGCAGTGGATCATATATTTTTAGGTATTATAAATTTGCGTTTAGGTCATGTAGTCCCCTTAAACAACTGGCTTTATAGTTGATATAAGTCTGAAATCATCAACCCGTCTACGTCTTGAGCAAGCCTGGTGATCAATGCTCGTGCCTTCTCTGTGTGAGAAGGGGCCTTTGTCCTGGAGTGGGACAATAATAAGGGTGGTATTATTATGAACTATATATAACACAAAAATAAATGTTTGGTTTTTCTTGAGTTTAGTCTGGAAGATGATTCCAATCATTTTGTCCCCTTATTATTGTCCACTTTCATTAGTCAACCAACCTTTGTCGAGTTCTATATTAAACATCTAGGTATTGACTTAAAACTCCTAACACAGAATTTAGTTTATCGGACCGTCTACCCATTTAAAGGCAGACTTTGTGTCCAAACCTTTTGTGTCTAGGAATCTGCGACCCGTACCCTTTTCTAGAAACCTATAAAGCGCTTATCATAGTTTTCCTGAAAAGCGAAAAGGATTATGTGATGTATTGTAGCTAAACGTGTAATCAGGGCTGTCACTACTTCGATTTGGCTTTTCATTTAATAAAAACGTTTTGCGTGATGAGGGGCCAACGTTAAAACGTATTTTTTCCAGCAGTGTTGGGCTTTTGCCCAAAAAGACTTTCCAAGCGTATATAGGGCAACATCTGCCTCAGGTCGTGAATTTTAAAAATAAGGTTACTATTTATTTAAGTATATTTGCTGCGTTTACATACATACCTAAACTCACCCTTCTTCCTTTGGGGGTAGGCAGACACTACAGAACGCCACCTGCTACGATCCTTACAAACTCCTTTTACCTTGTTTACGTTCACATATCTGGTCATACACGCGCGCCGTTTGCGAGTGCTACGCACCTCACCTGTCTGAAGAACATCACCAATAAAGTCACTATAAGTACTCCTAGGGCGTCTCTTTGATGCTGCGTTTACCTCGATCATTAATTCTTCACGTGCTTTCATACGTCGTTACTCTTACACTTCGCTAGACAAACGTTGGATCTTGTAGGCAGACTTTCTAAGAAATTATATTTAATGTACCGTATAAAAAGGCACTTACATATTAATCTATAGATGTATAGAGTAGTATATAGGTATGCATGTATGTTGAGGTATGTGTGTACAAGTTTCTCAAAGACATAATCCCTCAAAGACATCGAAGGAAACAACTTTAGCAATATCTGCGACCCTTTCAAGTGTAACTACGTAGCGTCTCGTAGGCAACCCTGCGAACGCAACATGAAAAAAAATATACAAATGATTTTACGAACAACGGCAGGGCTAGCAAAGGTAAAAGAAATTATCCTAAGTAAGGAAGCAAGGTACGTGATTTATTGATAACCTCACAGAAAATGTGGGGCTGAGCAAAACAAGCGAATAAGGAAGATAAATGAATTACTTTCATTTGCAAAGATCCATTTGCGCTAAACCCTAACTGTTGTTTTAGTGTGATAGATCGCGTTCGGCTCTCTGATATTTGTTGTTTATCTAGGTACATTAGTGTACCTACTTAACAACATGTTGTTTAGGGTTAGGTACGTAGGTACGTGATCTACCTTTAGATACCTGGCGTACATAGTTACGTACCTACATACCTATTCTGAAGCTATTTGCTTGTTTTGATTAAAAAATCTAAAACCGTTTGCGAAATAAAAACCTCCAACGAAATATATTATGATTGCTATAGGTACCTATAGGGACTTGTTGCCGAATAAGCTTGTATTATTCAGATTCTGTTTGAAGTATTCATGGAATGTATTTGAGCTAAACTTACTAATGATTCATTTCTATAGCTACAGACCAGTGAGTGAATATTTGTAATGAAAAACAAACGAACAATTCGGTAATTGGCTGTCTGATACAAATTAAACAATGGGCTTGATTTTCAGCGTACGAATGAGTGGCGATTGTGGCGAAAACAAAAAATGGCGGCCCTCCATTGTATCCGAGTTTATTTATTTCTGTTCTCGTTGTTCGTTTACTTTTAAATATTATCAAATAGAAAATACGTCGATATTATTATTGGCGATATCTTTTTTTGAAGCTGAGTTGGGCGTGAATGATGGCGGTCAGTAAAAACAGATTTTGCTTCAAATATTTATGAATCCTTCTATTGAAATATTGCTATGCTAATAAGATACAAAGTACTTTGACATAAAATTGCAGAGTATTGGCTCCCTGAACGTTCTCGTCGTTCACATCGTTTTTAGCTGCGGTCAAAATAGGTTAAAAAAGTTACGGATTAAAAGTACTCTAAGAATGCAAAGAAAATATGAATCTATCCATTCCCTTTCGGACTGTTAAAAGGATCCCTTCGTAGTTGAGATCATATAGGACATACGGTACATAGCTTATGAATGTACTGGATCTCAGTTGGCTTACATTAGCTATGGGTACCGTAAAATGGGTCTAGTAAAGGACTTTATATATAACCTTACAGGAAAAGTTGTAAAGAAAACTTTAGAAAAAAAACAGATTTTTTTATCGTTCATATTTCGCGCATGTAACAGATCCGTTTTGGTTACTTGTAAGAACGGGAAATGCAAAATGCGATGCAAGGCTGGAATGCAATTTCTGCTCTCGTATTGGCATGAAAAACCTATTTATAAATAAAGAATAGTTAATATCGTCGTAACAAAACAACTCTCCATTTCCCGCAGTCTAATGCACCGAATGCACCCCGTGCAATCAAAACTAATTTGCCATAAATAAATGCATTAAGATACATTCCGGTTTTGGTAACATGCATTAACCAGTAATGCACGACGATCGGATCAATCGGCGAGGACGCCAGTCGAGCATTTCTTTATAAACATTTAAGTAATAAACATATTTTCTTACTTTATTTTCTTTCTAAGTACCTAAGTAGAACAGTCTTCATAAACACGAAGAGTTTCACACAAGTATATAAACATAACATCACGCTTGCACTCCCGGAAGGCTTCGGTAGAGATGAATAGCAACACCCACATTTCATCATGTATGTTTAACTTCCATGCATCTAATAGCATCAGCCTATAATGTTCCCACTGCTGGGAAACAGGCCTCCTCTCTGTGAGAGGGATTGGGCCGCTAGCCATCACGCGGGCCCAGTGCGGGTTGGTAGATGTCATATGTCTTCGAATTCTTGGTCCTAGGACATGCTGGTTTACTCACGATGTTTTCCGTCACCGTTTTTGAGGTCAGTGGCGATGAAATAAATTACACAAAGTCAAGCGCCTGGCTGGGATCGAAACCACGACATCTTTTCTTTTTTTTTTTTTTGGGTGGGAAATCATCAAATAACTTCTCCCTCCCTGGACAGAGCGGGAGAGCGTGTCAGACTTTTACTGAGTAAAACCCACCCATGTTCCTTCAGTTGTCTGTGCGCCAGGGCCACGGTATTTCTTTCGAACAATCCGCTACCCCGGCAGGCATCGGCCCTATCGGACCCCATCAATGGTGCTGACATGTCTTTGAGACGCGCGTGGAACACAACGCGCCGTCGACCTGGACCTGGTCCTTAACGGACAACAAGCTACCCATTGCTCGCCGTTCGCAAGTCCACGCTTGCGGTGGCCGGGAATGGGCTATTGATTCCCGACGCCCTGGGCGACTCCTGCGGCGACTAGGGGCGTTAGGGCGCAGCGATTGTCTCACCCTCATGCACTCCGCCTCCTCCTTCGCGAGCATTACTGCTGCGCAGAAGGAGGTGACGGCTTCCCATGCCCTCTCGCTCCGTACCATGGCCTGGACCAGGGCCTGGCGCGAGAGATCGCCGCCGCCGATCGCCGCCACGAGGACACGGCGGTGCTTCGCCTAAGCTGGGCAGACCTCCACCGTATACTCCACCGTGTTCTCCGGTCAATCCACAAAATGGTGACATCCGGGCGTTTCCTCCCGCTTTATCCGAAACAGGAACCTCCCAAAACAACCATGTCCGGTGAGGAACTGCGTCAGCGGAAGGTGAGCACGCCGTGGCACCGTTCAATCCACTCCTCAAAGAGGGGACTTACCGCCGCAATTGTGGCGTGACCTCGAAACCATGACCTACAACTCGCTACTCGTAAGTTGGGGCCGTTACCACTGGGTCACACTGCTCTGCCAAGTAATAGGAGGCGAGCCTATTGCCACCCACGGGCACAAATCCAGACTCCGGGTTGCTATTGGGAAATTCCTGCCTAATTGAAAAACCCATTAACACTAGTAGTATTATAATGACATTAGTATGAAATAAAAGAAGCAAAAGGAGCATATATAATGATCGTAGCAGCTGGCGTCTGTAGTTTCTGCCTACCCCCATGGGAAAAAGTCTGAGTTTATGTGTGTATTACAATTAAACAATTTCGCCAACAAACATTTGTGTTACAGTAATTGAAATACATTCAGAATCAATCGTAAATCTTCATTTAAGCGTAACTAAGGTGCATTGACAGGCTCCTGTGTTTCATCTAGATTGATTACATAGTAATGCACTAACTAAGCATTAGCCACCAGACTGGATCATTGTTATGATTTATTTGAAGTAAATCGGCAAGATTAATACCACAGTGTAACAATAACTTGTGTTCTAGATTAGTTAGACTGCAATTATTGTGTAATTGCTTTAATCGTTATTAATTTAGTCTGTGTCACAAATTTATGATTGCAAGTAATGTTGTTTTTTGGTTTTTTTATCTTGTATATTGGGATTAAAATCAGTCATTGCGTTGCTTACAACTTTATATTCAGCAATAAACTTGCGTTGCGTCCTGTGTTGAGCTAGATAAGCATGTTGTAGTGTGCGTTTACAGACCCCCTAATTATCTGAACTTTTCTTTGTTTGAGTCAATAATGGAAGATGTCCTATCGAAACTTGCATCCAGTAACAAAGCCGCAATTATTTGTGGTGATTTTAATATTAATATTTTGGAAAGTAATTCAAATAGCAGTAGATTATTAAGCCTTTTTAAATCGTTCAATTTATGTAATGTTTTCACAGAACCAACTAGAGTAACTCCAATTTCTGCTACTTGTATTGATAATGTTTTCTGCGATTGTGGTTATTTAGAGAAATCTATAGTAAATTATCTGCCGTCTGATCATAGTGGACAAACAGTATCCTTTAATTTTAAAGCACCATTGCAAAAAGTGCAAATACAATTTAGACCAATAACGACTGGCAAATTAAATAGATTCAATAGTACCCTTAATAATAAGATAAATGTTCTGGGCCATAATATGAACGATGCAAATAAATTGTATCAGGATTTCTTTTCAGCAGTGCACAAGGAATTCAATAAAACTTTTGAAAAGAAAACAAAAATATTTGCCCTAACTTTATATTTAGTGACTGGGCAACTAGAGGTATTAGGATAAGCAGGGAAAGACTGTTCGAGCTGTATGGCCTTAAGCCTTACATTAACACTGAAACTTTCAACAAGTATGTTGCTAAATATTCCAAAACTTTTAGGAATACCTGCAAGATAGCTAAAGCCCTGTACATTAGCAACAAGATCAAATCCGCAGAAAATAAAATAAAAACAGTTTGGAAAGTTATAAATAACGAAACTAGTAGGAAAAAAATACGAAGCACTGATTATACATTGGAGACTTCACGTGGTGTCATAAGCTCTAACTTAGAAGTAGCTCAAGAATTTGTAAACTTCTTTACCGATATACCATATAAAACGACGGAAGCTTTAAATTCCTCACCGGATGTGTCAATTAATTTATTAAGAGCGAACGTTCCAGGCTGCCTGGTTAAATTTAAATTTAAACATATCAACCCTGTGATAGTTATAAAAGCTTTTCGGCAAATAAAAATCAAATTGACCGAAGATCTATGGGGAATGTCAATCAAAGTTTGTTCATCCATAATCGAGACTATAGCACCTTACCTAGCTTTGATATTTAATTTGTGTGTAGATCAAGGAGTCTTCCCAGATTTAATGAAATACAGTAAGGTTATACCACTTTTTAAATCTGGGGCAGCAAAGACACCAACAATTATAGACCAGTATCCGTGTTGCCGGTATTCAGCAAGGTTTTCGAAAAGGTAATGCTCAATCAGATGCTTAATCATTTTAATACCAACAAAATCTTACACGATCAGCAATATGGTTTCACTAGAGGACGTTGTACGACTGACGCCGGTGTCACTTTATTAAAACACATATTTACAGCGTGGGAGGAGGCCCAGGATGCCATAGGAATCTTTTGGACCTCTCCAAGGCATTTGACTGCGTTGAACACAAAACCTTGCTCTTAAAACTTGAGCATTACGGACTAGATAAACTTGCGCTTAGCTTAGTAGAATCTTATTTAAATGATAGACAGCAAAAAGTGCAAATAAATGGTGTGAATTCACGTGGTTTAAAAGTAAAAATAGGTGTTCCACGAGGCTCAATATTAGGTCCTTTCCTCGTTTTAGTATATATTAACGATCTACCCCATTTATTAAAAAAACAACCACAAATGGTGTTATTTGCTGACGATACTTCCTTAATTTTTAAGATTAATAGACGTGCATCAAATCTTGACGACGTAAATAACGCCCTACTGCAGGTACATGATTGGTTCACTGCTAATAATTTAGTATTAAATGGGAATAAAACTAAATGCATAAGATTTGCTTTACCGAATGTTAAAAGTAATGATTGTGACATAGTATTGAATAAAGAGAAACTAGAATTCGTCGATAAAACGGTTTTCCTGGGGATCACGCTCGACTCAAGGCTGCAATGGGGTCCTCATTTAACATCTCTTGCAGGACGGCTAAGTTCAGCAGCATATGCTGTGAGAAAAATCCGTCAATTTACTAATGTAGATACCGCGAGGCTAGTCTATTTCAGTTACTTTCATAGTATCATGTCTTACGTTATTTTACTATGGGGACGGGCTGCAGATATCGAGTCTATTTTTATTCTGCAGAAAAGAGCCATCAGAGCAATATATTGCCTCCGCAGGTGCGATTCTCTAAGGGAACTGTTTAAAGATATTAACATCATGACGGTACCTTGTCAATATATCTATGAAAACATCATGTACGTAAGACAACATTTAAATCTTTTCAGTAAAAGAGGTGAAAGACATAACTATATGACTATAAATAGGGACCAATTAGTTCAACCAGGTTTCAGACTGGCTAAAGTAGACTCATCCTTCATGGGGTACTGTTTAAAATGTTACAATAAAATACCTCCCCACATACTCCAACTGAATGAAACAAAATTTAAATCTTGTATAAAACGCACACTATGCAGCCAAGCATATTATAAGTTGGGGGATTACATCGCTGACAAAGATGCTTGGCTCAACGCTGGTCCTGCTCGACAGGGGGGCATAAGTTAATTAATTAGCATTCGAAAATATTGTTGGAGCTGCTGAAGATTGTAAAAACAACAACATCTTTGCATTGTATAAATTCAATTTCTTAACAATGTATAATTGCATAGCACATGTGTGAGCACTATGTACCTACTATAAAGCCACCATTTACTAGGCTCGTCTTTCATTGACTTGAATGTGCACTGGCGGCTGAGAGTATGTCATGCTCACTCAAATGTTTCGCTGGTGTTGGCGTGTGTGTTGGATCATTAAGTTCCCTTCAAAATGGTTGAGCTGAATGGTGCTGATCCATGCGTCATGTTCGTGAACGGACGCCGTCAGAAGGGACTGGTCAACTCTTGGCTGCCACGGCTGATTTAAATTTAAATTTTTGAATTGATTTCCAACTTTTTTATTACGGATACTTTAAACGTGCACGTATTTCTACATCGTTCTCACATTTTTAATTTGAACATGAATAATGTAAACAATTTGTTTTTTGTAACTATATATTGATTTAAAAGAGTGTCCATGGAGTTTCTTGCCCGTTCTTCTCCATAGGTACCTACTACGCTTTGGAATGGGCAACTAGCTTCATTTTTCTGACTGACTGACCCTTTGACAATTCAAAAGTGCCTGTAATTGGTTTATTTGAAATAAATGCTTTGAGTTTGAGTTTTGAGTTTGAGTTGGGCTGAAAATTTATGTATGTCCCATTACTTCTTTGTGTAATGTCACTAGAGGGGAAATAATTACTTCCATGATTAAATCTGCTTCTTGTCTATATTTCAATGAAGTAATAAACAGAACCCTAATTATGTAACACACTATCTATCGCAATCTGAATCATTTGAAGCCTATTGCTAATCCATTGCTTCATATGTTCGAAAAAATTGGCTGCTCAACAACGTAACGCAATAAATGTTGTTGAACATCAACATTTATTGCGACAAAAAAAATAACATTATTAATTATTGTTATTTATTTTAATTTGAAAAAAGAAAAAAAAAAAATATTTAATTATAAAAATGTGTAGGTACATATTATTATTTGAATGAGATTTATTGAAATTATTAATGTAAAATCGTGACAGTAAAAAATAAAAAAATTACAATGTTAAATAACCCTCAAATTTGCGATGCCTGGAAAAGGCCGCTAAGTTGTAAGTACCTACATTATAAAATAACACCAAAATGTACACTTAGTTTGCAAATAAATCTTTGACTTTGACTTTGACTTTGAACTGTCAAAAAAATCCATTTCTACTGTTAGTGTGTTACGTAATTACCCCGCTGTTCTCTCCTTTCAGTATCTCTCATAGATACTAAATCTATGGTATCTCTACGTCGAGCACATTTTTAATATATCAGTACAAGTGGTACATAGCATCAATTCACCAAAAGTGCTGTGGGCACTTTTTCAACCGCCTGCCAGTGCAAATAAAATTAAATTGAAAAATCGTGGATTTTGCTGACAAAATGAAAACTCTACACTAAACATTTGCATACCGTTATGATATTTTTATGATTTACTCTCTGTACTTACATATTAAATATTGCCTTTCATACTTTATTGTTTCAAATATTTTAATATAACAATCTGCTTTTACTAAAGTAAACTCAAGTAATCTCATCTCAATAATAAAGGTTTTAGAATGGAATAGAATATTGTTTATCTTTCAATATTTGAGAAGAACTGGTAACCTACATATTTTTGAAGAAATATTTTTTTCAGTGTTCTAAATTTGATTTGATTTTTAAACTACTTTAGGTTTGTACTCTTTGCCCAAACAAGTTTACTACGTATAGGTACGAGTATCAAGAAATCCACACAGCAATGTTTCATTGATTTCATTCGTATCATAACTATGTTTTATTTGTAGATATTTATTTACTTAGTATAATATGCCCTTAATACTAAAAGTGCTAAGGACTGAGAGCTAGATATCTTTTATCCGTGGAATATAATTGACGTCTGACAGTTCGAGTACGGGAAAAGTTTTTTACAAAAAAACAACCGACTTCCAAAAAAACACTACAAAACGTGAAAAATAACTTTAATTTCGGAAGTCGGTGTCTTTGGTTTTGGTTTTTTCGTTTTTGGCGACCGACTTCCGAAATTAAAGTTTTTCACGATTTTTAGAGCTTTTTTTGGAAGACGGTTGTTTTTAAAAAAAAAGTTTAATTTTTGACTATTTAGTTGCGTTACCTACCCCACACAAATTCGTACAACACTTGCTATGTAAATACCAGTGACAGAAAATTATTAAAACATCATCAATATAAACTAAGTGCAGTATTAAGGATAACTCAAAAACTACTGGACAGAATTTGATCAAATTGGACCACATGTGAAGTACCACCTATCAAATAAAAAAAGAATCATCCAAATCGGTTCATCCAGAAACATGTTCTGAGCTAACAAACATAAAGAAAAAACAGTCGAATTGAGAACCACCTCTTTTTTTTGAAGTCGGTTAAAAATTACAAAAATTCATAATTTGTTCTCAGGATAAGACTTATTCTAGGTATAAAAGTTTGGTGAAATGGGCTCTAAGTAGGACTTCGTCAATCCTACGCTTCATCGAACAGTATTAAAGGATATCGTGGGAGGAATTTAACAAAGAGAGGATTATTAACGCCAGAAGAATAGGCATTACGCCCACTTTACACTTTCGCCTTGAGTGTGACGCTCAATGCCGGATTCTTAATAGCAATTGGTTAAAACCAATAAGTACACAAAAGTATACATGCTTTACATAGTACAAAATCTGGAAGCTTAGACGCGTTTTATGGTTTGAATGACCTCCAGAAAATCTACAGAACACCAGTGATCAGTGTTGGTATATGAGTGTCACAGATCTGAAAGTAATAATCGTAATAAAGTTTTAAATCAATCGTATGTGGAGCAGGCGTCGTGTACACTTTTCCTATACTTAAGTTGGACGTAAATAAATAAAAATAAATACTTGTGTTGCTAAACTTTACTTAGTGCAATTTATTTAATTACTAGTGCTATTTATATAGTCAGAGAAAATATCGTGAACAAACTGTCCTAGGATCAAAAATTTGGTGACATGGGCACGCGTATTGGAGTACGGCCCACTCCCTGTCAGAAAGGAGGGCTGATTCCCCGTAGCGGGAATGTTATAGGCTGATTATGTTATGTGTGCCAAAGATAAGATTAATAAGAAGTACACTCCGGTGTCAGAATGTAAGAACTGACATCGAACAGGTGACGTGATCTACTGATAAAAGTTACGTCAGTCTAACGATAAACGTTTTTATCGTTTAAGTATTGGTATAATTTGTCAAAAAGCATACACTTTATTCTTTAAAGCCGAAAAAAAATACACCTGTTAAAACCGGCGGGGTAATTACGTACCGCACTATCAGTAGGAATGGGATTCATTTTGACAATTCAACAACATTCATTGCGTTATTTACGTTGTGGAGCAGACAAATTTTTCGAACATAGAAGCAATGGATTAGCAATAGGCTTCCAAATGATTCAGATTGTGATATTTCAGATCAGTGTGTTACGTAATTAGGGTGCTGATAAGTAATTTTAAACCTATATGATCGAACGTAACATACTGACTTTATATCTTATTACTCTTCGCTTTCTCATAGTTGGGTAAAATATACGATAATCTTTAACGTTAGATACAAGCCCAATGGTATATTCGCTATATTATCCACAAATAGGGGCAGTTTCATTAACATTAAGAGCCTTCCGTCATTACTATGATCATTAAGTCGGACTATGACGTAAACGATACTGCACCCGGACGTTGACAAATTACTCCAGCGTTTGGGTAGCCATTACTGAATTTATCTTAGTAACTTGTTATATATGCTGGCTTTTCAGAGAATTTAATTTAGACTGGGTTTGAAAATTGTAACTTTAATTAGCAAGGTACCTTCCTTCAGTCAGTTTGAGAGCCGTTACAGATAATCAGAAGCCCGACACTCTGATTTCCAGTTTTATCTAGAAGTATCGTGTTACCCAGTAACTGGGTGCTCCAGGTCTGATTGGCAGTTGCTCCAAAATATCTACTGGTATTCAGCTGCATCCGATTAATATAAAAGCCGACCCTACCATAATTCGAATAATAATTAAATGTAATTAAATCTAATTAATCTAATCTAATTATTTAATTCTAGTGTTTATCAGTGGAAACTTGTAAATGACCTTCAATTAACGAAAGAAAAAGTATTTATTGGGAATCGCACAGGATTAACAGAAACTAAACTAAACACAATCAAAAAAAAAAAACATAAACAAAAAACAAAAGTAAAATGAAAATAACAACAGAAACCTGTACGAGGCCAAATTTCATATCGTTTAAGAATGCCGTATAAGTTAACTGTAAGTTTCTCGGATAGAATAAAATAAAATAAATAAATAATCAAATCTATGTAATCAAAATATTTTATTTCACATAAACTTACATGGGCACTTAGGAAACGTCAGAAGCTAGGTGCACGGTTCCAATTGGTCGTTTCCTATGAAGAAGAGCCGGCAAGAAACTCCACGGTTACTTTATTAAAAATAATTTACTTTTTTATAATGTTTTCAAATTACTGACTGGACAGATCCACTCAATCTGTGTGGTTCTTTCCGCAAAAGACCATTTCAAACACCAATCTATATGGTCTTCACATGATCTGATCCAGATTATGTCTGGACTTTAAAAGAGACTGTGACCTCTGAGTTCGTTTCGGCCTTCCTTCTCAGAGTAGTTAGATAGGAAACGCCGACCTATAGTAGATAAAAAAAAAATTGACGTGTTTTCACACGTCAATTTTTTTTTTTTTTTTTGTGATTGAGCGAGAGGAGAGTCCGTCATTGTAGATTACCAGAGCGGGGATAAAATATATTTTCCTCTAGGGGAAATTTTATATTTTTGTCTGTTATCAACGAGCCTATAAAAACTTTACTTTTTTGAAAATGGAACTAAAAGCAGCGATCTCATCGGTAGAATGCGTGCAACGCAATGCAGTTTACTTTTTAATATTGTATTGGATTATTTTATTTTCTCGCAATCGTAGTGAAAAGTAGAGTGTAACACACGGTGCTAAAAACCCATTATAACTCGATTTCTATTTACTCCCCTGCTAAAGCTGGGGAGTAAAACTACGTCGTATATAATGGGTAATTTTATCCCCTTGCATAACAATCTACTATGGTACAAGCCTACTTACAGAAATCTATAGTTTAGACAGGGACACAATAATAATGACATTTTTCGTAGTATTTCGTTAATAAATACTTACTTATCTAGTGATTTCTTTCTACATGGATTTATTTATTGAACGTTGCTTAATATCTTTGTCGTTACTGAATGTCGTGTATCTACCACGTATTAAATCCCAAAGTAGCTTCTTCCGTACGTATATAGGTAAAGCGACCTACATACATACGAGTATGTACCATATTCATATGTACTTACTCGAACAAGAACGTGACAAGAATGGAACATATAAACGGACAAAATAATCTTCTTTCGCTTAGCTCTCTCATATTATTGAGTGAATATTTTATAGCGGCATGGGGAATTATCCTGTATTGCTTTTATAGCCCCTTACTACGTATATAAATGTTCTGTTAAGCCGTTGTTTTTGTATTTTGGTGAATGCTTAGCCTATCTTCCACCAATTTTATAAACCGTTAAATAATTCGTTAATCTGTGCTTAAATATCACAAATCATTATGACATCCCAACACTTTATAAACCAAATTTCGTGTCGATTCGACTTCTGAGATTTGGACAACTTTGTATTACCAAAGTTTGAGATATTGCAGAACATTAAGATCAAAAGAATCCGCTGTAATTACAGATTTGCTGAGATTTTAAAACTTTAAAAGAATAACGAAATATTTTTGCAACTAAAAATAGTTTGTAAAGGTCGTTTTAAATGTAATTTTGTTGAGGTTAAGAACTTCTCTTGTGAGACGAAAATCAATATGGTGTCTTTGCTTAACATTTTTAAGCACATAATATATTCTGATTGTTTATTATTGACCTGTAATTTAATTTCTTTCTAAAGGTTCTCCCGAAATTCTAATTAGTAAGAAGGTTTACTGTTCACAAATATTTTATGAAGAAGTTTTATATTTAAAAATACTTTCTATTCCAGGTATTATCACTATTTACAATGGTATGTTGAACATTTGTACAATATGAGCTTTTTAGTCCCTCGGGACATAAATAGTTGAAGGCTTTTTGATGAATAACACATCAAACAATCCGTCATGATACTTAAGCAGGTCTTTCAAAGTTTAGACGTTAGCATTTTTTATGAAACCTTTTCTTTTTAGATTTAAATACACCTAGTATAAATAAGGCAGATGAAAAGAAATTCTAGTCAAAGTACTTTTACAATTATTTGGCAAAATCCGATTGGGAGAGGTGAAGTCTTGTGTGATCAGCGGTTTCGAATTTATTATTGGCAATTTTGATAAGGTCTTAGCTACTTATATGAGCTTCACCATACGATGGAAAAAGCAAAAATTCATTGTTAACTAAAATAATGTTACTTGCTTTACAAAAGATTAAAGAAATAGCAAACTAACGATATTATTGACAATACAGACTTAATCCGATGCCTTGCATTTTTCTTCTTAATTAATTGTTTTTGGCTTTCTTCTTTGATTTTATTATTTTATATGCCTGTAACACGTACTTACGTTTAACACAACAACTAATGGGGGCTATCGTTTTTGTGCTCACCAGTTGGCGCCACTGGCGAGTCAGGTCCTGTTGCAGTACTTTTTGAAGTATTGGATATGTTTAAGTTCCTATAAATTCATATTATCTTTATTTTTATTACATTTTAATACTTCAAATGAATATTTAGATTATAATGTTCATAAAATTGTCAAGCATGAAGCAGACAAATCATATTCTTCCTTCAAGTGCTACCAAATTAGATTCTAACTTATTAAAACTTAAGTCATCATTAATCAGGAATGGCACAACCATTACAACAATTATGAATCATTTGTAAAATCCGTGATAAGAAATCCCGCAAACAGTGAACGTTCAGTACATATTTTGACATCTAGAGACCTTACTCGACGCGACAGCCTTCATTAGCAGCAGCTTTGATTTTTTTGTTCTGCATGTCCGTTTGATAGCTAAACATACACTTTTTCTGCATAAAGGAATAACGAACATAATTTTCAATAATCGATACTGCATTGTGCGCTTATACCGAGCCAAATATCGAGCCCTCAATCGTTTGTCAAGCTCCAACCCGCATTTAACTTATGATGACTTTCAAGGATGGCCATTTTACAATATTCATCGTAAAGATTGTTCGGTGCAGAATTTCTGATAAATAAAGTTGCTGGAAAGTTAGTGATAGTTAGCTTATTATTTGTTTTGAGATTATCATTTCTATCATATATCACTGTTAGGTATCATCTCTATTTATACCTATAAAGAGAAGAGCCTATATAAGTATATATAAAGAGATGTCAGCATCATTGACGGGGTCCGATAGGGCCGATGCGTGCCGGGGTCGCGGATTGTTCGAAATAGTTACCGTGGCCCTGGCGCACAGGCAACTGAAGGAACACGGGTGGGTTTTAGTCAGTAAGAGTCTGACACGCCCTTCCGCTACGCCCAGAGCGGGAGAGGTCATTTGATGATTTCCCACGAAAAAAAAAAGGTATCATCTCTATTTATACCTACATAATGGTGACTGACGTATTAGCTAACTTATTATTTTCCGCCGCTATATTTCATTCAATCTTCAGCAATACAAATAAATAAAATTTAAGTGTCTGTTTGTAATGTCAAAATAGTAGCTTTTAACTAAATGCATTATGAAAGTATGTACGGTACATAAACCGAAATAAAACAATTTTGAAATTGTTTGTCTGTCTGTCTGTTTGTTCCGGCTAATGTCCGAAACGGCTGGACCGATTTTGACGGTTTTTTTTTTATTTTCACTGGAAGGAGTTATAAGGAGTAACTTAAGCTATTTTTATTTTAGAAAAAGAATTAAGGTAGCGCGCAAACAAAAACCCATGAAAACTAATTTAGATACTAATGATTATTATACTAACATAACGGTCCCGCATGACGGGGACCTTGTGAAAGGCGATAAAGATAAACAAATCAAGTATCTTGACTTGGCTCGCGAGGTTGTCGACATGTGGGATGTGAACTCAGTGATCATTGTGCCGATAGTCGTGAAAGCCAAGAGCTTAATAGCCTAGAGCCTCGACCAACACCTGATGAGGCTCTCGTTGGGCAGCTGGATCAAGGGCTTGATTCAGGAAGTGGTACTTGTAAACGCGGCTCGCATTGTTACGAGGTTCCTCTCTCTGGAGCCCTGACCACCCTTACCTTGGACCCTGTTCGCGATACAGGAGGGCTACATAAAAAAATATATATATATAATTGTGTATAATGAAATAAAGGAAATTATTTTATTATACTATACACACACATCCACATACACACACACACACACACACATACACACATACACACACACAATACAATAACACATAACCATAAACAAACCCAACACTCACACACATTATTGTTTTCCGAAATGCACGCGACCGAAGTCGCGGGCACAGCTAGTTCTCAATAAAATCATTTAGAATATTTACTAAAATGACTACTGATTTTTACCCGACTGCTTGAAAGCCCAAAAGGAGCGTAAAGTTTTAAGCGCATAGATAGCCAGCCTCCTGAAAATATCGTCCCTAAAAAGCCTCACGAAACTGATAAAATTATTATTACAATTTCTCGTTTTCGTTCCACGTTTCTCATTAATATTTCTTTAGTATCCCTGATTCCATTATTCGTTCGCCTATAATTCTAGTTCATTTCAACGTTTTTCATTTGCGGGCAAGCCTTAGTTCGTCTGCACAATAATAATTAAGAAAACATTAGTACTAGAAAGGTCTGTAATCCAGGCAGACAGAGCTAATCACGATGTACGCCTCATTTGTCTGGCTGCAACCGGTTTAGCGTGATCATCATTGAATACAGAAGTAGAGGCTAGAGTATGGTGGATGGAAATTTTTGCTTGTAGGTACAGCCCGATCCAAACTTTATGGCGGCTCTGAAGTGCGCTACTCACTCTGCGCAGTACCTCACCCCTCACCCCTGCTGACACGTGAATTGGTTACTGCGCAGCGACTCGCCTCATGTTCCGAGCCGCCATAAAGTTTGAATCGGACTGTATCTGTTATGACTTATAAGACCTTTGTCATTTTGTGAGTTTGTGGATTCTAGTTGTTAGAGGACCTCTAATTTTCTATCATGTGGGTGAAGTTTTATTCACACATTAATTAGTTAAGTTCAAAATTTATGGCATTTTATAACCATTACCTTTCCAAAAGCAACTTGCTTCATAGGTGTGTAATAGGCAAAGGTATACCTACATCCAAATTCTTAATTTTATCAGTAGGTACGCGTGATACCACACATTTTTCAAGATTCTTCAGCTTGCCTTTTAACAAATAACTTTCATATAGTTTTGAGCTTTGGAGACATCTTTGTTGCTCTTTCGTACTTATCTTTCTTAGGGTCGAGGTTCCTCTGACCTTAGAGGAACTCCCAACCTTGTTTACTTAAAAGCTTTCCTTCGCACGGGGTCGTTTTCCTTCGTACGAGATCGTTTCCGTGTTCCTGCGTCAGGTAACTCTTAGCTTAAGTGCCAGTACTGGAGTTTGCTTTTTAAGGAGTCGTTATGATAACTGGGTTTTATTTTATGTTTACTGTTGCAACTATGGAAGGATCCATTTAAGCGTGAATAACTCGAGTTTGAGACTCTTCAATTGATGTATGTGATGTTATTTTTTTGTTATTTTATATTTTCGTATGCTGCACTGCTTGAAGTCATCACGTCAAGGCCGGCTGTCGCTGAAAACCAGCGCTGGAGCTCTGTCTCACATAGGGTCGTAGCATTATGCTGAGCGATTGCCGCTTTGAGTGGATGTGACGCATTTTTTCCCCCAACTCTTTCTTTTTTGTATTTGTGTGTTTTTCTTTGCTTCAGTTTTACCGCAAATAATCGTATTTTCTTTCATAAGTGTATGATTTGTAAAGTTATACTATTTATCCGTCATTTATTGTACTACTCTGATTGAGTAGTGTCGAACTTTTATGTTGATTTAATGTTCATATTCATAATTCATTTATTGCATTCCATATTGTAAAAAAGATGGTACAAAAGGCTTAAAGCTTGGTACAAAATATGGACCGTGTTCCAGCACAGCAAAAGAATAATATTAAAATTACAAAATTAAAACTACTAGTATACTAATATAAACATAAAAAATCTAGGTATTTAAATAAATTAAACAATAAAATAAGGACCTAATTACATATGTCGTTTTTAAGATGAGATGGTTCCTAATTCAATGAAGCAATTTCTATTTTGCAATTTCAGTTGCGAACGCAGTTTAAAGTCCAGCTCCCTAGGACCTCGGGCCAAACTTTTAATTTACAACATTATTTGTATTCTACATTTGAAAAAAAAAGAACGAAGAACAAACAAGTCTAGCATAAAAGAAGTTGCCATACGAAATTGAAAGCGAACGAACAACGAACTAAGCTTTATTTATGAGACAAAAAACTGTTTGACACAAAACATTCACTGGACTAATTAAAACGGGCGATCCATTTGCTTATTCAAATACTCTATGTAGTTAATTAACGCATTTGTTCCGAAATTGCTTTCATCAGCAAATAAAGCTCCGTTTAAAGACAACGTGCATTTTTAATGGCAATTTATACCATCTTTATTACGCATAGTTTAATTTTTATTGCGGTTAGTGCCTTTTCGGTTATGTATTTCTGTTTAGGGAGGTAGCAGTGGTGGCCCAGTGGTATCGGCCCCGACTTACAATTTGTAGGTCGTGAGTTTGAACCCAGACAGGCACTTTATTCATCACCACTGCTTTCAAAACGGTGAAGGAAATCATCGTGAGGTAACCGGCATGTCCTAGAACCGAACAATTCGAAGACATGACATGACATCTAGCAACCCGCACTGGGACTGCGTGGTGGATTATGGCCCACTCCCTCTGACAGAGTCGAGGCCTGTGTCCCAGCAGTGCATTATTGGCTGATTATGCTTATTTCTGTTTTACTGCTCCTTACGCAGACTGGATTCATCTTATACCATTATAGCACGTACTGTCTTTCTCTTTAACAAAATTGGAGGGATAGTTGAATATTCCCGTATATTATCAAAGTTAATATCAAAGTTATTAGGTACCGAAATTAAATCTAATCTTGAAGGGCCCGCAGTAAAAACTAGTTAGACGAGTAATCATGCTGTAAATTACTTTGCCCTATTAATAAATTTTAAACCCAGACGTCTGTAATATGAAGCACATTATACATTTATTAATTAGACTAGGTACTTTTATTAACAGCCGTAAAATTCCCATTTACTTTCCGGTAAATGTTTTTCATTAAAGTCGATTCAATGATTGTTTCAATTTGCACTCAGTCAGTTTTACTGTTTCGTCCAACAGTAAGACCCAATTAAATCGTTCCGACGTTTGATCGGGTGCAGGTCGTTCAGTTCAGCACAATTGATTGGAACCCTTGCTGCTGCTGGTCGATTGTGCTGATTGCTCGTCGTCTTCACTTGTTTTTTAAAACAAAAGCAACTGCATTATTAACTTCTTCGACGTTGAAGATGTTATTGTAACGAAAGTTTGCTTCCTGTTATAGAGAAATGTAAAAATAAAATCGTGGTTGATAGGTGTAGTATTAAGATCGATTGAGGACTAAAGGTGACTTTGTTTTACATTGGATTGTAATGCATATTGTATGAGTTGAATATATTCTTCTTCAACTGCGTTACTTAAAGTTTTAAAGGATTTTGGGGTGGCTTTCGGGCTTTTAAGCGAATTCAATTTAGGAGATTTACTTGTGATATACTTTGGATTGCTGTAAAAATTGAAGATATTTAAGGTAATTGAACTCTGCGTGTTGATCTGTCTTTGAATATTATCATGAAGACTGAAATGCGATGAATTGAGCTCTTACGATGCATAACATAATTTCTTTGAAGGACTTATTTTAAACTTCAACAATTCTATCATGGATTCATGAAAAAGAAGATGAAACATAGTTAACAGTACCAATGAACAAATTACCTAAACCCAGTGCTTTGTTAAGTAATAAATCGTGCTACGATAATCACCTAATCCATTCATCCACCATTATTATTCCATGGTGACGTCAAATTTATTCATTTTTACCCGTAGCGTGGGGACCATGATTAATATTCGTAATATCTGACGATCTTTACGCGCATTAATTTATCAAAGAAACTGAGTGTATCTTGAGTGAGTCTTGACAACGCGATATTGCGGGAATGAAAACCCTCATTGAGGGTTTTCTGAAATGACGTTTACTAGTTGGCAGCACTGAGACGGTACGGGCGCCTGTCAAAAGTCAAAGCGCCTATATTTTCTTTAGTCGTGACTCTCCCTATATAAAATGTACTCTGTGGTCGTGACCACGGTGCTGTAGCTTGGAACAAAAGTATGGGAATCATATCCGACCAGTTTAAGTAGGCTTCTGCTTTTGGAGATACACTACTCAATTCTATAGATTTTTAATTTACTAGTAGAGTAATATCAAAGATGAATTTTCTTATTGGTAGATGGCGCTGTTCTCAAATGTTCATGGGCTTCGTCTAAACCACAGACTACATAGAGATACTATGTATAAAATAACAACTTTTTTTTTTACAAATAAATATATTTAAGGAGTGGAAACACCTTTTAAATTTGTTGTGCTAATATACGTTTGTTTAAATGGATAAAATCATCTAATAACGCAACATAAATTTTTGAAACTGTTTTAAGTCTAAATGGAAAAAAAGGAACGCAACTTGCGTAATTGTCAAAATATGTAGTTTTTTTATTCCGAATAGAATTTATGGATGCGGTTCGATTAATATCTGGATTATTCTTGACGACTTTGCTTGTATGGACATTTTGGATTCAGCTTCTATCCATTGACCTGGAAAGGTATTGGATACCGGGAACCGACAACTTTGCTAAATCGGAACGAAAATCTGGACTGTGTACTTGTTTGTGAAACGCACCGATATTGTGTTGTATAAAAATATGAACGTAAGCAAGTGTTGTGTGCTGATCTGAAAAAATTCAAGAGTTGGCCTTCAAATATTGTAAAAAAATATTGAAGAAGAAATAAAGTAGGTATTTGACATTGGATTTAGTGTTTTATTTTTGGTTATAAACTACTACCTAACTAAAATGGAAGGAAATAGGACAGGGCATACTGCAGATTTGAAACTATTATAGCTTTTTAAAGCATTATATGTATACGTATAGCTAGTAGCTATACGTACCTTTAAATTGCTTCATGGAGTGTTGTTTTTAGTTGTTGCTAGAGGGCGCCAGCGCCTTGAAATGTTCCGAGTGACGTCTCTATCTCCCTATATAAAATGTACTCTGTGGTCGTGACCATGGTCGTGACTGAATGATGAACGAATTAATAGAACGAATGATGAACCTCATGATATTATATTTTATATTCTTTGTCGCAGTGGAAGACCCCTTGTCAAAGTGGCTCCAACTGGTGATGTAATTTTTATGAAAACTCTCCGTGGCAGTCATTTTGGTTCGACGTCATTCATTTAAAAAAATCGAGCTAGCTTGTAATGTTCCTGACGTTTGTAATGGGGTTAAAAACTGAAAGCTCGTCATAGGTGGCAGCACTGTTCAATGTCTCCAAATCGCCATTGTTGTGTATGTTTTTACTGTTGTGTCAATCACAAATTAAACGAAAATTGGACAAAAATGTTTGCGACTTGGAGTGTAGTTCAACTACAAGTAGAACTAAGGAAAAGGGAAGCGTCTACCACTGGTAAGAAAGCAGCTTTAGTAGAAAGGTAAATAAATTATGACCGTTTTATAATGGATGGGTTGTTTTGTTTGTTTTACTTATAAGTCCTTTTTTTGTGGAAGACTGGAGGCATACGACAGGAATAACTTGATCGGTCTTCGGAACTTCTGTATAGATCCATAAATGTATACAAAGTTTACTTAAGTATTCTTTGATAATACAGTATGCGGATTCTGATCTGGCCCGTCATCTGGCTCTAATGGTGTGCTGGGAAATATTTATATTTCATTAAGTATTGTAAATTCCTCATCTTTATATTGCTCTTCACAACTATCAAGGGTTTGAACATGGCTAGGTCCAGCAAATTGATCGCTATATGTACCAAAACAAAGTTTTTCTCATTTCTCTGTAACAGTCTATTTGATCTGCTTTCAGCTGATGGGTTGACTGGTTTGACTTTCGTAAATGAAAAAATAGACGGTACCTACAGCAGTCTTCCTCAGCCTTTTATAGATATTTTCATCACCTAGAAGAGACAAAAAGGATCTATGTATGTGCAACAACGTATCAGGCTATTATCGTAGCCAGTGGCCTCGACGTTCAAGCGAATGTAAATAACATGATGAGAGTAGGATCTATCTATTTACTCCGTAATGTCTCACTGCTGGGAAAAGGCCTCCCTTTCCTACACACGTCTGTCCACTCCCATTGCGGGCCAGTGCTTTCGGTAGGATTCAGTGCAGGATTTGTATTAATATTGGGCAGTAGGTAGTTTGGTATGAGGGAATTAAATACAATGCAGCATAGCGAATGCTGGTTAGATGCCATTTCGATATATTTTGGTTGATATATCTTATTACACAAACACCCGTACTATAAATACCCAGAAGTGCTTGCAATTAAAATACACTCAGTTCTCTGTTTTATGAAAAAGAGCATCACCTGTATACGCATTTATCTGATAAAAGTCTTATGGTTTAAAATGGATAGCACATAGCCTCGTCGTATAATTGGGTTTCCATTTTTTTCTTCGAGTAGCTCTCTCCCACAGTTTTATTCTTTTAACATCTTTGGGAAATACATGAGTTCCCGGATTTATGCAGTCAACAGCTGCGCAAGAGGGCCATGTTAAATAAACAGGAGTAAAAGAAGTTGCTTGTTTACAAAAAAATAATGGATATTGACAGCTAACTGTCAAGTTCTAAGACGCACAATGGTAGCGACATCTGTAGTGAGCAAGTTGCAGTTTTTATCCTCATTAGAACAGGCGGAACAGTTGAAGGTTATATTTTTATGGTGGTTGTTCGTGTATATTTGGGTTGTACACAATGGATGATGTTGGCTCATTGAAGAAACTTGAGTGTAAGTAATCAGACAGTGCGAATGAAGCAATCGACTTCGTAAAGTGAATTTAAAATGTGTTAATAGAAAACGGTTACGTACACTGCTTATATTATTCGGCCATGCAACATTTATAAAAAGAAGTCGGTTAAAAAAGGTTAGTTTCCTATAAGTCATGTTTTGTAGTCAGTTAGTGTCAGTCAGTAGATGGCTAGGCTCGAACGTATTTTGACGTTCATTGATGTATTTCCAAACCATTCTGATTAAACTGTACAAATGAAATGAACAAGCGACGTTGAAGTGTGGCCAGCATCCAATTTGAACAAGATCAATAATAAATAAAGCAGCGAGCATATTTTCTTCTTTTTTTTCACTTTTGTGATTCGCTGGCAATGGTAACTATTTTATTTTACCGGGTTCAGTTTTACAGCTCTTTTTACGACATTCAAGTACTATAGATTGAAGCTGAAAGCTTTGTGGCTAATGGCTCTGAATGCAATTTAGATCGGAATTTGATTTTATGCGAATACTATTTCTCGCTAAATATTTTTCAATTAGGTTTTTAGATGAAGCTAATAGCTTTTAGGTTTTTGTGGACTGAATGGTAAATTGATAATATTGTGAGACTAAATGAGGTTTAAATGCTTATGCTGATAATTAAAATTATGCATCTGGGGAAACTAAGTTTAATTATAATAGTATGTCTAGGCTTCATATACCTAATATTAATTTGGGATTATCATACTATTTTTGAAGCAATATTAATAGGATTATATAATAGGATTATATACTAAAAAGTTTGCCAAAGTTAATGAGTAAAGTTCAAATAGCATGTATGAATATTAAAAGTTGGTATTTATTTAAAAGATAAGAAAGTTAGTTTTTTTTTTTTTAATGGATAAAAAATTAATGTATAGAAATTTCTACGTACGTTCATGTTTTGGGTATTTTAAATACATAATTATATTTTCAACACATTTGCTCAAAAAATGCATTTACGATGCCTGTGTACATGGTTGGAAAGTTAAAAATTACGCACCATACAACGGAGCGTGCGATAAAATAGGTACTCACACATAAGTACCTGTTTTACCGCATACTCCGTTGTATAGCGCCGTGCGTATCCTTTACGGTTTATTTTTAATTTCCATAAAAAATATAATATATAAGAACTACATCAAGGACTTTCACATTACGAGAATAAATAAGCTGAATAATCGAACCTCCTTGGAAGCGCTTTTGCTAGATACGTTTGTCTCACTTTAATACTAAAGAGAAAATGAGAAGAAAGATGTAGTTCTAATTTTTTGCAATTCGCGCCATTTTCATATTAGAAACGTCAAAGATTGTTGCGACTTTCCGACTGATATTTATAAACAAAGTAATAATAAATGATTTCAATCCGATATTAATATTGTACTGTTTTCTCGCAAATGTGTTGAAAAACGTTGTATGGCACACGTGCGGAAATTGATATTTGGGCATTTTCACAAAAATGTGTAGTTGTGAGTTTAGACCTGTCCCTCAAAAGATTATTGTTTTTATTTTTAAAATACTACCCGTATCATGAAAAAAATTATTACGTAAGCTTTATAAGACATCCAGCTATTATTTTATGAATGCATTACTACCCCAGATATGTATATAATTTAAATTAAATAATAAATATGTAATAGAGAGCTGTCATTTTGCGTTGTCCCTCGACAGTCGAGAGATATTTAAGTGTACATTATTCTCGTTTTATCTTTATAATTTACTGTAGATATGGTATTTTATATTTAAGGAGACTGTGGTAACCATTTTACTACAAAATTTAAATATTACGGCTTTACTCTATTAAATTATGGTAATTTAATTATATTACTGAGATTTAAAAAATCCTGACGAGTCTGGTTTGTTACTGCATTTTTTCCAATACTTACCAATATTTTGATAGAAAAAGTTTATCTAAAGCGATACTGACAGCATTAAGACATCGTCATTTTGTAAAAATCGTCAGTTGCAAGTGCCATTTCACCGTGTGAGATAGTGCGTGACTCATTCATCGCTAGGCAGCAAACTTTTTGTCAAGGTAAGTTACCAAAAATATTATATAAGTTGAAATATAAATAATATTATTCTGATTGTTTCTGAATCGTCCAACATCTTGCATCATTTTTAAATAGTTATTGACATCCTACTGCAATCATACTTATTTTAAAATATATAAAATCCACAAAGGTGAGGTAACGTTACGTCAGTTTTGTGTGGTAACATACAGGCCTGACATGCAAAGTAACAAAACTGACTGTAAAGAAGATTTCTCACATGATGCTGTTTATACCAATTTTGACAAAAGGAGGTAATGCTTTTTGTACGATAAAAAGAGATAATAAAAAATTAGTATTTATGTATTTTAGATTTAACGTTATATTTCTTAATAGGCAGTATTGATAGGTAAGTACAAACGCCAATTTTCTAATTAAAATGGAGTTTTATTTACTTATTTTTAAAAAAGTTTTATTTTCAGTGTCTTGTACTTGATACTTATCCTAATAAAAATCATTAATTGTGTTCGTTTTAAAAATGAAGAGTTTCATTTTTATTTACACCAGCAGAGTAGTTTTTAGTAAACGATGCACATACAGATGTAAATGGCACTTTACAATTTTGTTACTGTCAGATTTGTTACTGTCCCACTAATTTTCAAATTTTTTTTTTTTTCTTTTTTTGTATTAAAGCATTAATAACTTATTACGATGTTAATTATATAGCAAATTATAACTACAATATAAATATTATAGTCATATTGAAAGCAACTTGGTATCATAGCCTCAAAAATAAAAATTGTGTGTAGTTTGTCACCACTGGTAACAAAATTGTAACTGAGTGCGTTTTTATTGGTGCCATTTTAAGATATCGTATTTTTTCAGAGTGATTTATTTAACACAAACTGTGTTCTTAATTTGTGTATTAAAGAAAATTTGATTGTATGCGTTGTTTAATTAATGATAAATGTTATACAAGTAACAAAACTGACGACATTTTCTTGAACTACCCCAAATTTAGTTTATTTTTAAGTGCTTATTAATAAATTATAGATATAAAGCCGAGATTCGTAAAATATATAGTTTAGAGCATTGTATAAAAATAAAATATCATACAAAAAATGAAGTTGAAAATGTATCATCACTTTTCTAAGACCTACACATTTTTGTGAAAATGCCCATTTACAAAGTCGTGACTATGGTAAGCCCTCGACTTCGTCTCGGGCTTACATTCGTCTACTCGTTTGTAAAAACCAATTAACTTACCGCACTAATATGATAAATAACTATTATGAAATAATAGGAGTAGGGACTTTTGTTTTCTGTTAGCTTTGGCACTGGAAGGGTTTTTTAGAGAACTGACCTAATTGGTAAGCAATAAATACATTTCCAGTCTTAGCTGATCTCGCATTGTATAGGCTTTTCGTACAATGAGAAGTGGGCTTATACTGGAAATGTATAGCTAGATATGTCGTCCCGCGTAACTCTGATGTAGCAAAAAAAAAACATGATTAAAATTAGTGCTCTGTTGGTTTGGCCGTGACGTATTTTTACAGGAGAAGGGTTGTTCAGGAAACAAAAAGTCTCCCAAAAAAATCCCAGATACCGAATAACAGGGAACAGACCGAATTTCTTAGATTCTTGACAAATGTTAGGGACATTATAACTGAAGTGGAAACCAGGAGTTGTAGAATTCACGAACAATTTATCATCTCGAAATAATAGGCCTTTTTGTTGGCGATTTATAATACGTAATTTTGTTTGCCCATTGAAGTTTCGTGGCAAAAGAATATAAGTACCTACGTAATTGCAGTGCTTCATTTAATGGTTCTTTAATTGTTCTAATGCCATTGTTGAAGTTTTTTTTTGAATAATTTATTCATTGGGCCGTGTAATTAATGTTCAGGCAATTTGATGGTTTTTATCAAACAGGGGCGACACGCGACGCGACACAAAGGCGCCGCCTGTCGCGCGACGAGCGGTGCTTTTGTGTCGCGACTGTTTGAAGTTTATGTTTTAACTTATAGTAATTGCTGCTGTTATTATTGTATTTTACTTGTAATTGTTGATGACTGCAATTAACCGATGGAGGAATATAGGATTTGTCCACATTTGATGTTCGTTTGTATGTATTTTTTTTAATGGATATTCATCGGTTTCGCCGTAATTATTGACCGGCGCCCTAATTGAGTAACACACTATCAGTCACAATCTGAATAATTTTGGAGGATATTGCTTGTGACGTTGCAAAATCAATAAATAACGCAACAAGTAGCGACATCTTGTGTCAGGACAGACAGGCTCGAAAGAACGTATGTCTCTGTAACACTAGAGAAACCTGGAGAAACTATGTCATGTAAATTAAATACAAGATTATTAGTTAATTTAAATAAATAAATATACGGACGTAATTTCCCACATTTTATTTAAAACAATGCCTAATAAATGCGAAATAACCAATAGACAAGAATTACATTTGGTCTGTGGTGGTCGAGGCTTCTGGAAAGATTGTGACTGATCAGAGGTCAAGAGCCGACAACGTGTGTGACACGATATGAATAGGGACTCAGTTCTGGAGATTCAGACTGTAACCAAATAACCCGATGGGTTTCCAATAAGTCTCATTCGAAGTTGAATCCGGTCTGTTTTTTTATGCTAGCTTTTCTTTTATCGATTGGTCTGATGCATAATTGAGACGTGATGCTTTGGAGTAGCCCCGTGGTCTGATGGTTGGAATGGATCCGGGTGCAGACAACCATTGAGGTGTGGTCATCCGTTTGTCAGGAAGGCCTTACTTAGCCGAATACCGGTGATGAGGGAAGTTCGCCGCTCCAGGTAACGAAGCGTCATAATCACTACCCGTAGGCCGCGTGACGTGCGAACACAGGGGTATCCTGTGTTTGATGCCAAGGGTCGTAGTCCCGTCCAGTGAAGGGATTGTACTGAGAGAGCACCGAGTATATCGGTTTGTAGCAATTTAGTCTATGAGAGAGTTAGGCCTATTATATGGACTAGGTAATGAGACCAGCTGCCATGAAGTGTTGTGTCGCGGGTCGCTTAATCTTATGTTCCCGTTGATAGCACAACCTTAATAGGTCGGTACTTGTGTGATTGAGCTAGTAACTATTAAGTGGTTCATCTCACGAACTCGCTATAGCGAGTTATTTGTTATAGTCTCATTGCCGGTGAACACACCAATACAACTAGACCCGAGACTGGTTGTACTGGTGTGGATGCCCAAGTGCATGGGGGAAGGTATCTGGCCACCCATATTCAATATTGTGAACCTTCAATTGTTTTTATTGTAATAAACATGGTATTGTTTAAGAAGGTACTTGTGTATTTGAATTTTTCCCTAGCAGCAAATTTACTTTAGCACTGTGGTGAGTAGTACAACACCGAAGGAGACCATCAACATCCAGTTTCCTAATCAATTCTGTACAACTCCTTTTAGCCGGGTTACATGCTAATCCATTGCTTCATATGTTCGAAAAAATTGTCAGGCAACCACTATGCGTTATTTACACGCAATGAAATACTGTTGAACTGTCAAAATGAAACCCATTACTACTGTTAGTGTGTTAAGCAATTATCCCGCTGATTTAGGTACTTACGTGATTCTTTTTGTATTTGCTAAAATAAGCTCGCGGGATGGTCCCATAAAAGGTTAATTTACTTTACTATTTGCATGATTCTTAGGCGAAGCGCGTGAGGTAGTGCTCTACTCTCGCCTTACAAATAACAAGTAATTCCTTGAGCTAAAAATGTCTCTATTTACTTCATATCGCACTTGTAGAATATTCACACACAAACGTCAAGAAAAAACACTAGTTTCAAGTTTTCAACACACCACACTAACACACTAGTTTCAGCACCTAGCTTCTGACGTTTCAAAAGTGCCCAGGTTGGTTTATGTGAAATAAAATATTTTGATTTTGATTTGATTTGGATTTTGAACACTCATGTTATTTTCAAAAGTCATTTTGCTACTTAAAATAATTAAGAAACTGTTTAAAAAAATATTCTGTGGACGTCAGTGTGTCTGTAGGTATGGATCCTGGCGTGGTCGCGATATCTCCCGAAAAACTTAACTAAACGAGTCAATTTTTTTTAAACGCTTCATTGTTGTCGAAAACTAAGTCCTTTCGAAAATCACGGTCTATTTCAATGTAGTTTAATTGTAATTAGTAATATAAAAATACGACTGGACATTTCGTTCGTTGTATATTTTTTATAGAATTAAATGAGATTTTGAGGCGTGCGCTTTGGGATTTTACATTTTTTTTTTTTGAGTTAGTTTCAATAATACATGTTTAATCCACTTTGTGTATGGTGATAATGGTTATTATAAGTTCCTGTCACTGTTATTTACATAATAAAAAGTGTTTTACTTTACCTGCCAGCGTGACAGGTATCACAACTAAAAACTGAAAAATAAAATGCAAAAAAATAACAACCATCTTCCGATATTTTTCACCTTGTAGTGTTTTTTTGATAGTCGGTTGTTTTTTTAGGTAAAAATGTTGCATTTTATTAGGGTTGGTTTCAGGCTCAATCTAGATCACGTGTTTTTCACGTAGTCAGTTTGCAAGCTAAGCTACGCTTGCAGTTTAGCTTCATTATCGAAGGTGATTGCATTGTACCTGCTCATAAATACCAATAGTTTTCATCTCAAGTGCCAAGTCCTCATCAAGCCTCATCTAGTTTTAAAAATTTGATTGACGTGTAAAAGTGTTTGTATTAACCAATTTAGAGAAAAAAAAAAGAAAAAAAAGTCTATTCAATATTCACAGTTCATCATATACCTCTGTAACATTTCGGTTGGAGATTGTGACGATCGCGTTGGCGCAATACCAAATTATAGTGCCCTTGGCAGCTGTCTAAACGAGTAATGATGGCACTTAGCTTGCTATTGTTTCGACTTTAACGAACCCTTATACCCTTTAAACCTATGTTTGCCTTTTTCCAACAATGCCTTCATTTTGCACACTACAACAACTATCCATACGAATACCTACGATAGATACGTAACTGAAGCCTGAAAACAAAAAAATAACAGTATAAAAACTCCAGTTACATAAACATAAAGAATATTTAGTACAAAGTGCTCCCAGGTACCAGGAGAGCAGTAATCTAAGGGAGGAAACTCAAACAGAATTTTGAATGCATTGCGCAATATACAGGCTGTTTCATTTAGATACTCGCTCGGCGCGTGACGATGGTGCTACTGCTAAGTATGCGGTGGGCAACACGGTGAAACGGTGCTATTCTTTGAGGGTGCATTTAGTCCTTGATAAAGATTTCGTTTGTGCTGTTTAAACGTGTTACTAACAGCACCATAACCACTTTTAGTCTCTTAAAAATTGGTTATGGGCTTTATGGATGGAACTTTTAGAGTGATGGTATTTTTAAATTTGCTATTTCTCCAGGTAAGCATAGTCCTTTTAAAAAAATATCTTGTTACTAATTTATTATGTTTCTAGGCATAGGTCAAAACGTACATTTACGTTAGAAATCGATCGATACATGAGCCAATAAACGGGTCAGTCAGATTCAATACATAATTAATAACCGTTTGTATTTAGAATAAATCTTGGCGAGGTTGCTGTTAAGCCGTGTATTATTTTACAATTAGCATGTGTTTACATTGACCAAAAAGTTAATCTTATAAGAGGCTACTCTACTCTATGCACCAGTCTTGCGCCTAGATATAAACGGTACCCACTGAAAATACAATTTCTAGGTCATTAAACGTTCTAGATTCTAGACATCAGTGGCGTGGCATAGTAGAGCAATTCTGGCAAACGTAAACAGTCCGCTACCGTGGTCTCACTTACAGAAATTGTCCCACAACGTAGTTGGTCACTGGGGGGTAGAAAGGGGCACGCGGGGGTGCTACCCAGACCCCGAGCTGTCTTTCAAAGCTGTCAATGTCAAAAGCAATGGACCACTTACACCGAATGGAGTAGATAGTATCACTGGTAATAATACCGTGGGTAATGGGTACTTAAAGACACACTTATTTGAGCGTGTGGTGAATTACAGATCTAAATTGAAATGTAGGTAGGTACCTATTGTATTCGACAAATTAAAAAAAAAAAAAACATTCTTTTTTTAATGAGTAGTGTATTCACGACAAGCACACTGTTTTTGTATACCCATTCTATATACCTATACTTTTTCTAAAATTGTGACTCTATTTTCATAAAAACGAACGAATTCATTATGCTTTATATTAATACAGTTTTAATAGAACTTCCTCCAAATATTATTATTAAATTGTCCGTATGAAAACCACGACTGTTTTCGTTTCGCAGAATAAAGCAACTTGCCTTTGCCTATGCTGCGCGGTTAAAGAAAAATATAAGTAACATTCTATATGTTACGATAGTTTTTCTTTCTGTATAACATGGTGCTATACTTATACTATACGTATAAGGCATGTGAGCTGCACGATTACTGACAAATGCGTGCACTGACTGGACAGGTCCACTCAATCTGTGTGGTTCTTTCCTCAAAAGACCATTTCAGATACCAATCTACATGGTCTTCACATGATCTGGCCAAGATTATGTCTGGACTTTAAAAGAGACTGTGACCTCTGAGTTTGTTTCGGCCTTTCTTCTCAGAGTAGTCAGATAGGAAACGCCGACCTCATCTACATAGTTTAAAAAATATGATTAACGTGTTAAAGTGTTTGTACAAACCTACATACAGAAATAAAATCATTTATCATTTATCGTTTTATGTATTTAATCGAATACTCTCTAATAATCTCCATTTTGCGCTTCTAAAAATATTATTGAACGCTCTATTGATTTTGGGGTCCCAAAAATACCTTCTGTCCTAAATTGGATGTAGCGCTCGCCGGCCGCTGCCGGAGTACCGCTCGCTTTGTTCGCTCGGCTCGCCCGCGGTTGCTGACAGTTCTAACCTAACCTAAACTAACCTAAACTTACCTTACCTATTTGGTCAGGGTGTCCTAGCTCACTTACTGAAAGAAAGAAAAATATTTTATTTGGGACACGCACAGGAAATACAAAGAGTAAAAAATAAATAAAAAGGATCATTTAAAACTAACAAAATTAACAATAAAAAATAACAATAAACAATTAAAAAACTTGTGCTAGGCCAAAAAGGGTCCTATCTCAGCATAATGTTGTGATATTTAAAAAAAAAAGTACCGCAGCGCTGGTATTCTTATAGGGCCCGTTCTGAGGCCACGGACACACATACGGACATCTTTATATCCCAATAGGGGATTATTAATAAATAAATTAAATTAAAAAGTGTACGAATATTGCTGAATTATTAAAATGCACTTGTAATGCACTGTCATTGCAATTGTGTTAAAGCTCCCACAGACAGGTGCAAAATTTTTGATGCCTGAAATTTTCATAGAAATTGTTCTACTAGAGTCGCGTCGCGCCATCGCGTCGCGCCTGTCTGCGGGAGCCTTTACGCAATTTCACTATAGAAGATACAGAATTGGAATGTTTTTAATGTGTTATTTTCGTCACACGTCGATCCGAGTCACGGGCTAAGTTTACTAAGGCTACTTGCTTTGATGTCCCTATTGTTTACGAATGAGATGATGTTCGTTGAAGTGTGGCAAATGGGGGTCATTGTGTAGGTGCTATTGAATTGTATTCAATTGTGTATTATGAGCCCGCACTGGCAGGGAAAGGTCAAACGGTCTGTTTTCTCAGGACTAAGCTGTTTGTCATGTGTTAGAGAAAAGCACACCGCAGGCTGACTGACCGACTGAGTATAAATTATGGTCATTGTTTGAAAACGATTTAAGGCGACAATAAGTGCTAGCGACCTTGAGCGAGTGGGAGGAGCATGCGAAACTTTTATGCGAATAAAATTGCACAGAGTGTTTGTGTCTACCCGGACATTGGTCAGCAATGCACTGCAGGCCGTCGCCCGCAAGAGCCCCCGCTTCAACGCGCATCAAGTTCATTCGCAAAAACAACCCACCTTGATTTACCAAGCACAATACAAATAAAAGCCGTATACAAAAATTTGGGTAATTAAATTGTCTTTTAGATGGTGCAGATTTCATGAAAATACGCCCGATAGTTTTTGCGTGATTATCGTTTTTGTGTTCGCGTTAGACATTACTTTACAAATTAATTACACTATGTTACAAAAATATAACTTAAAATATTCACATATCAAATTACGAAGAAAATAGTCTAGTTTATCATATATATTTAAAAAAAAAAATGACTATTCGTTTAGACGTGATGTTCAATTTGAAATCATTACAAGTCGTATATCTACGCCTTAATCGCACGCATCTTTAGGACCTATTCTATGAAGACCAATTTTCAGTATTTTTATCACACGAAGCGAGGCGCGCTTTAGTTATAGTAACCAAGTCTACAAACACGCTGAGAATGTGTGTGCCACCACATAACACACATACGCACGCACACACACACTTCTGACTTCACCGTTCAAAGTCAAAGCATTTATTTCAAATAGGCGCATAAAAGGCACTTTTGAACGTCAACATTACATTAAAACAGAATTTATTCTAGTCGGCCCTTCCAAAAGGTAGTTTCGTATGGAGAAGAACGGGCACTCCACGCTTACTCTTTTAAAATGTTTTACAATATTTTGTATACATTAATTATATAATTATATGTGAAGACGATGCACCTAGAATAAAATTACTATACCACAATATGTAAAAATAATTAATAATTAAGCAATGATAGATAAATTAGTTATGTGTTCGATACAATGATGCTCAAATATTTACAAACATTGTAATTTATGCAACCATTATATTTATTTTATTTTTACACACACTATAAATCACAATCTGAATCATTTTGAAGGATAGTGATAATCCATTGCTTCGTATGTTCAAAAATGTGTCTGCTCAACAACGGAAATAACGCAATGACTGTTGTTGGACCGTCAAAATTAAAGCCATTACTAATGTTAGTGTTCTACGCAATTACCCCGCTCGTCAAGGACCGTCCGAAGTATATTGTATCGTCAATCACACGCGGAGGCTATTTTCAATGCCTCATTGATATAGAAAGTAACTCGGATTAATAATTGTCTCAAATGCTTACTGTCTTTTGTCATAGATTAAGTTTATTGAATGCACCATCAAAGGGCAGCCTACCTCAGAGCAGCCATTCAAGTTCTTGTATCGGATTAGTGCAAGCTAGGGAGTTAGTGCTTTCTGACAATGGCGATATGAAGTTACAGCTCAAGTTTGTATAGAGTTTCAGACTATTATCTGTTATCTGTATTGTTAATTTTACAAATGGGAAAGTTTATCGTGTATCTTGTATTTATATTGCTTCTTTAGTCCCCTTTTCGTTGATTGTAAGCAGATGTATTATTTACTATTTTAAGGTATGAAGGTAATGGTGCCGATTCTCTTGTCACAAAATTCTCTAAACTAAACTAAAAATCACTAAAATTTTGTTTAGTCCTGTCAAAAGACGATTTCTCATTCTGAAACAGACTAAAGTGACACAACTTATCTATATTTTAGTTTGACAGCACTAAGATGGTACTGAATAATTAGTTTAGTGAAAATGGCAATTTTGCTATTCTGAATTTGACGTTTTTAATCTAAAATTTTGGTTGTCTTAACTAAATCTGGCTATTTTTAATCGCGATTAAAAAGGTGTGGAATAAAATTAGTTGTCATGAACTAAGATTCACCACAACACCTCGACTTCAGGGGCAAAAACAGTACTGTTTTTTTTTTTTTATTATGCTTATATCTCGAAAACGGTGTGTCCTATCGCAAAAATAATGAAAATTTCGACCCCCTTTATGAAACGCTTAAACCCATATAACTCTACACGAAGGTATTTTTTTTTTAAATATTTTCCGTACAAAAGTGAAAAATTCCATATAAAACACGCCGAGGCTGCCGCCCATGCGCGCCTCCGGCTCTAAAAAAAATCACGTGGTAGGGTAAACAAGTAGGTACCATGTGGAGTCGCGATTGTCAAATTAAATTTTAGTTGCGTCAAACTGATTTTTAAATTTAGAGATATTTTATTGCAGAATAGCTCTAAGATTCTCATAGCCAAAAGTAAGGAATTTTAGTGATAGTTTAGTTAGTTTAGTTCGGTGTACAAGAGAATCGGCACCATTATCTATTACTTTTTAACCGACTTCACAAAAAGGAGGAGGTTCTCAATTCGTCTGTATGTTTTTTTTTAATGTGTATTAGCTCAGAACTTTTGTCTTGGTGAACCGATTTGGATGATTCTTTTTTATGAATAGGTGGTGCTTCACATGTGGTCCCATTTAAATTTGATCATGGTCTGATCAGTACTTTTGAGTTATCCTTAATACTACATATTTTTTCCACTTAGTTTATATGGATGATGAGTTAATAATTTCCTGTCAATGTTATTTACACACCAAGTAGTGGTATACGAATTTGTGTGGGGTAGGTACCGCAACTAAAAAGTGAAAAATAAAAACATTTTTACAAAAAAACAACCGACTTCCAAAAAAAAACACTAAAAGACGTCTAGTGTTTTATTTGGAAGTCGGTTGTTTTTTTGTAAAAATGTTTTCATAAATGTACGGTGCTAATGAGCATCATCAATTTTTTTTAAAGACTTCTTCTGCTTTTGCAAACTCCGTGTAGTAAACACCGATCGATTTGCCGCTGTCTAAGCACATTAGCCGACTGCTTCAAATCTAACGTAGCCTTGAAGGTGGTGTATGCAATATTTGATTCAACCTAGTTAATAATATTGCTGACTCAATTATGTTCGTGTAACAACTATTTTCCGGAAATAATATAGAAATTATCTACATATTTTAGACCTTCATTATTAGTGTTTAAGTAAATTATAACATACATAATAAATTCTCACTATTCTTAAAACTTACGTTAAATATTGTTAAGAAATTAATTAATTGTGCGCATTAATTTTATTGTGTACCTAACTTTTTGTTAGTCCAGACTCTGTGTGTTTCTAGGATTGAGATAGTTTGCTAGTATAATTAGCAGAGATGTTATGGATATGATATTACGGATCTGGATACAGATATGGATAAAGGAATAAAATTATATCGGTTTCGGATACAGTTACGGATATGTAATTATTTCGGATTATCCGTTACTTTCGGATAGTTTCGGTTACGGATATTGAAGTAAAATATAAACACAAATAGTGTGTAATAATTTGGTTTTATTTATAGGTTTTATCTAGTCTAGGTTATCATTTGGTATTATAATCAGTCATATAGGTAAGTAATTATTTAGACATGTTATAATAATTAGTTAGACTCCGCCCTTATACGAAACTATCCGAAACTTGTGAAACGGATACGGTCATGCTCACTCAAATGTTTCGCTGGTGGTGGCGTGTGTGTTGGATCATTAAGTTCCCTTCAAAATGGTTGAGCTGAATGGTGCTGATCCATGCGTCATGTTCGTGAACGGGCGCCGTCAGTAGGGACTGGTCAACTCTTGGCTACCACGGCTTATTTTAATTTTAATTTTTGAATTGTTTTTTTATCTTTTTTATTACGGATACTTTATACGTGCACGTCTTTCTACATCGTTCTCACATTTTTAATTTGAACATGAATGATGTAAACAATTTGTTTTTTGTAACTTTAGGTTGATTTAAAAGAGTGTCCATGGAGTTTCTTGCCCGTTCTTCTCCATAGGTACCTACTACGCTTTGGAATGGGCAACTAGCTTCATTTTTCTGACTGACTGACCCTTTGACAATTCAAAAGTGCCTGTAATTGGTTTATTTGAAATAAATGCTTTGAGTTTGAGTTTGAGGTTACGGATATATTTTTATTTCGGATATCCGATAGTTTCGGTTACGGTTACGGAGCTCCATAACATCCCTGATAATTAGGTACTGCTGAAAGAAAAGAAAGAAAACTTTTGAATAAAAACATTTTAGTTGAAGTCTTCTTTTTACTTTTGTTGACTGCCGATATTTGAAGGATTTGGTAATTGACTCGTACCTTTATTATGTATTATTGAGAGCTCAAGTTAAAGCGTTTCCTCGAATAAATAATGTAAGTTTTCGACTTCCACCCTCTCTGACTTCATTGATTTTAAGAAGTATTGTAGAAAATGGAGCAGGAACGGGATGAACAGTGTGGGATACACTGTTCATCTACTTTCATATATACTGAAAAGGTTTTATTCGAAACTGAACTGTAGCTTTCATTTAGCTGACTCTGTCTTTTCCTAACTTTTCTTTTTCTTATCTCTTTTCACCGCTGCACGTCCATGTACTTGCGACCTAAGTAAAATAGACGACCTATAGACCGAGTAAACAGAAGACCTATAGAACTGAGTAGGTACCTACACCCTGGTGTAATCAAAACAATGAGGAATGCTGATTTTTTGCTTGCAAATCGCTGTAGGAATGACTACTGATAACGAGTATATACATATAACACATGTGGGAGTATTCCCTACCTTTACCTGATATTTCAGTTTTTATTAGTCTATAAGCTTTCTTTATAATAAAGTAAATACATTTTATTTGTCATACCTACCCTACACAAATTCGTATACCTACCACTACTTGCTATGAAAACAATAGTGACAGGAAGTTTGATAACATCATTACAAAGTGGATTGATTACGTATTTTTGAAGCTAACTTAAAAAAATACCAAAGCAAACTTAATAAAATTCACATGAGACCAAAGCGCGAGCTTCCGAAAAAAAAAATTTTCAAAAATGAAAATACAGATGAACATAGGACCTCCTCCTTTTTTGAAGTCGGTTATAAATACATCTAGTCAACTAATTCGTTTTCAAAATTTTCTTCAAATGGCCTAGTAGCTAACGTATTCTAGAACCATCCAAACTTGGATAACAGAGATAATCGTTAAACAATAAATACTAATTAGGTAAGTCATGTCACCCATGGAGACATTAACCCCATCCACTAGCTGACTACTCGTAGCAGAAGCCATTTTGAAAGAGTTTATTATTAGATACCGTCAAAAGGGGTGAATAGGGATGCAGGGGAGAATCGGGACGAAACTTTAAAAGGGATTTTAATACCTACTGAAATATTATAGTTTGTTGCCAACAAGGGCACCTTAATCTTTAATTATAATACAGTAAACACATTAGAGTCCTTTTTGGCAACAAACTATATTATTTCAATGTTAAAACCCCTTTTAAAGTTTCGTCTCGATTCACCCCAACGTCCCTATTCACCCCGTTTGACCGTACTGTTTTTAAATTCTACTTGATTAGTTACGATAATTCCATTTCAATCTTTATTTTTCTAGCTTTTTAGAGCTCCCGGCTATAAGATACCTACATATATTTTTATTTATCTTTAAATAATGATCTTAAGAATGTCGGGAACGTTGCTATGAGATAAGGGTTATTCTTTACCCTTTGTTGTTTTAGAAAATGAGAGTATATTTTTGTTATCATAGGTCACTGAACCTTTGTTAGAGGTGGATTGTAAGCTTAAGTACCTATGTTCATGAGGTAGTCAATGTCATAGTGGACAAAATTATAGAAACTATTAATAATAAAAACATTTTACCAGGCTGAAACTTTTTTTTTTGTAATATCAATTGGTCACTTAATAATAAACCACAGGATCTCAAAATAGCTGAACACTGCAATACAATCTGCTAAAATTTATTTAGTCAATAATAAGTGAAAATGCGTAAAAAGATTTATAATAATCGAATTTGTGTAAAACCTAATCTTCCACACGAAACCGTGTAAAAAGTCACAAAGTCTTTGATTGGATTGGCACATAACACGGTGTAATGGGACAAAAGGGATTATCCTCAGCATAAGCTGAAAAATAAGCTCAACACAGTTTCTGAGCACACTTCGGTTTCCATTGTCCTTAATGCAAATCTACAAGAGTAGATGATAAACTATATTTTACGACGCCCTAGATGCGCTTACAAAATTGTATTCCAGAGCTATAACTTTAATTTTAATGCTAACCGCAACTGTAGTAAAAATATGAACTATAGTTCACTTAACACTAAGAACTAAGAACTGGGATTCTTTACACTTAAGTATAGTGTAAAGAAACCCAGTTCTTAGTCAACTTTCTACATTATTTCTAGGCATTGCGTTGAATATTGAAATGAATAGCGGAAGTTTTCAAACGAACTTAGCACTCGAATAATAAGAACATGAGCTAAGAAAGTAGAATTGTATTAAGTAAAACACCCGGCATCCGCTTGAAACTTCCGTATGCAATATGGAACGTTGACTAACATCTTTGTCCGTTTAATTTCAGTTCTTGACTTTTATACGAACAGTTTACCAATATAGCATCCATGTTTTGTTGTTCTGTATTTTGCATATAAAGTGAGAAGATGATGAGAATTCTTGGAAAATTCTCATCAGTTTAACAGATGGTCGTCTTGTGATGCCCTATACATATATAAATGTACTCTGTGTCTTGTGAGGAGTCGAGTTAGAATTATCTGTTTACTTAGGTACTATCTCAAATATTGCAGCATTGGATGAAGTCGACGACGGAAAAGGTTGTAGGTACTTAAATGTATGACAAGTGTTTCTCAGTCGTGCTTGCGAAAAATATAATAGCACTTGTGATTCTTGGAGCGAATATGTTATTCTCGCAGCGTAGCTTCTGGACCTAATATTGCAATGATATCATTTGGGAATGCTCACCCGCGGAAACGAGATTTTCATTGACCTGAATTCAGCAGCGCTCAACTAGGACACGTTTGTTTTGATTTTATTAAAAATATTATTCCATCCTAAAATATTGATATTGGATGTATTAACAAAATCAATTTACAAAAATAATATGAAAACGTTTGACGTCACGTAATCGAGACCCGAACATGAAACTTCAAATGGGAATTTTAATTAAGTTGTGAAATTCGTATTTCACAACATACGACGTATCATTTCCCTCTGTCACTCAAACTGTTTAAAATATTTAAGATGTGTTGTGCACCAAATTCGTTGTCGTCAACGAGAAAGTCGGTTTCGGGTCGAGTGTTCTGACCGACCCAGTTGTTAGCTGCAAGCCTGCAACGTCGATATGCTGTCACAGCACACACCCAACCACTTTAAATTCACCACTAGTTAAAAACAGCTACCTTATCCCGACCACATAAAGTATAAAATGGCTTGACAAGGTATTTGTGTACTTTTATATTGACGTGGTAGTACGTGTCGCGTGTCCGTTTGAACTTAATTTGACGCTTACATTGCACTTTTATTTATTTCTGTACACAGTGTTGCTTTGCTCATAAAAATTGCAGTCGCAATGTAGTATGACCTTATAACCTTATTTTTTATCGTACCTATATGGAATACTTTTAATATTTTACACCGATTTGTTCCTGTTCAGAAATAATTTCTATTCGGTGTGAATTAATAAAAGTTGCTTTTGTTAAATACGACAAACTCTAGGTTTACCTATGAAGTATTTTTTCCTTTGTTGTTACACAATGCAGGCAAAGTAAAACCTTGAATTTTTTCACTACTAATGGCTATAGTAACCTACATCCCCACTATACCAATTTACGATTTAATAAAACGTTTTTAAATAAAGTCATTACATTCATTGTTAAATGTTGTTAATGCCTAAACTTTAACTCGATTGATTGATTGATTGAATAATGAACATAGTATCTACTCGACATATTTTAATACACCTTTTAAAAAAATTAAAACCAGCGTTTTTTTTTTCAGTAGTTTGAAATAGTAGAATCAAGCGCCCAAGTGGCCAAACTAACGCAGAACTAGATTTAAATACGCCTCTGTCGCATAACCTCAAAAACGTAGCTCGGCTTAATTTAAAATCAGTCAAGGGTGTCGGGAAGGCAGGGTGCATGCTATCTGCGGAGATCACGATAGGCCGCGTTCAGACTTGGCACGGACTTGGCCGCATCCCAGCAGTCTTGGCAGCCAAATGCGGGGTTCCGTCTTACCAGATACCGCTTTACCAAAATATTAAAAGTAATAAGCCTTAAGTTTGTGTTGTTTGCTATTGATCGTGTTTTGTTTTTGGTGTTTGGTCTACCGAAGCGTGAAGGAAAGGAAGAATAAATATCATTCTAATGTAACTGAGCTGTGGTGGCCCAGTGGTGACAGCCTCGACTTAAGAGTTGTAGGCCGTAGTTCGAACGCAAGTAGGCGCTATACTTTGTGTAATTTATTTCATCACCAGTATTTGAAATTCGAAGATATGCGACATCTGCCAATCCGCACTGGGCCCGCGTGGGGGATTATAGCCCCTCCCTCTCACAGTGAGGCCTGTGCCCCGGCAGTGGGAACGGTATAGGCTGATTATGCTTATGCTAGTGCAACTTTAGGTACTCACGAGAATCTCTTGGCGCGTGACAAAAATCGGAACTAGCACCGCCATTTTGTTTTTTAATACAATTTCACAAATATTTATCAACAACGCCCCCGTGTCATAGCATTCAAATGCCAAAATATCATTGAAGCAATGTAAAGTTAGACGAACGTACAGATTGTCAACCCCTCCTCTGTCAATCGATCTTATTAAGTTCGGTAACAATAGAAAAGTAATTGTGTCTCATTAATGACAGTTGAGTGATTCGATGCAAATAACAGTCTTAAAATGTCCAGTATTCATTTGCAACACAACACTTTACATAATCGTCGATTGCAGCCCAATCGCTGCAAATGGTTACACATTATCGACTTAGGCGCGGAATTTCGCATCCGCTGTTTTGTCGGTATGTAAATTCCATTCGCACTGCGATACAAACGCATAAACGAGTGCGTAGATAATAGGCTCAGTAGTAATTTAAAATTATGCGATTCAATCACAGAAATAAGAAAGCTCTCTGGTTTCCTGTGAGGTAAAGATGACGCAATGTTAAAATCAAAATGACTCATCCGCTTAGATTTTTCTCCCTGTAGGTAGGTAGCTATTGACTCCAAACCATCGTTTGACTCCGTAGTTAAATGCTTCGTGACAACCAACAACTACCTAACTGGTCTATACTGTAAAAATGTCACCGTGAAAACTTAGGTGAAGTGAGCTGTCATTCCACCAGTCGGTCTATACTGGAAAAATGTCACCGTGAAAGCTTAGGTGAGGTGAGCTGTCATTCCACCAGCCGGTTTATACTGTAAAAATGACACCTTGAAAACTTAGGTGAAGTGAGCGGTCATTCCACCAGCCGGTCTATACAGTAAATATGTTACCGTGAAAACTTAGGTGAAGTGAGCTGTCATTCCACCAGTCGGTCTATACTGTAAAAATGTCACCGTGAAAACTTAGGTGAAGTGAGCTGTCATTCCACCAGCCGGTCTATACTGTAAAAATGTCACCGTGAAAGCTTAGGTGAAGTGAGCTGTCATTCCACCAGCCAGTTTATACTGTAGAAATGACACCGTGAAAACTTAGGTGAAGTGAGCTGTCATTCCACCAGCCGGTCTATACTGTAAAAATGTCACCGTGAAAGCTTAGGTGAAGTGAGCTGTCATTCCACCGGCCAGTTTATACTGTAGAAATGACACCGTGAAAACTTAGGTGAAGTGAGCTGTCATTCCACCAGCCGGTCTATACAGTAAATCTTTTACCGTGAAAACTTAGGTGAAGTGAGCTGTCATTCCACCAGTCGGTCTATCCTGTAAAAATGTCACCGTGAAAGCTTAGGTGAAGTGAGCTGTCATTCCACCAGCCAGTTTATACTGTAGAAATGACACCGTGAAAACTTAGGTGAAGTGAGCTGTCATTCCACCAGTCGGTCTATCCTGTAAAAATGTCACCGTGAAAGCTTAGGTGAAGTGAGCTGTCATTCCACCAGTCGGTCTATACTGTAAAAATGTCACCGTGAAAGCTTAGGTGAAGTGAGCTGTCATTCCACCAGCCGGTTTATACTGTAAAAATGACACCTTGAAAACTTAGGTGAAGTGAGCTGTCATTCCACCAGCCGGTCTATACAGTAAATATGTTACCGTGAAAACTTAGGTGAAGTGAGCATTCATTCCACCAGCCGGTCTATACTGTAAAAATGTTTTACCGAAAAAAATACTTTAAGTGAGTTTAAAGTGACCTGTCATTCCACCTGATTGACCCTATTAACAGCTCAATTCACATAAGTTTTCAATGTGAGTTTCTTACAGAATAGACTAAGACTAAAGTGACTCTACCACCCGCCACTCGAAAAGCTACACACAAAAATGTAAACTAAAGATTACATACACCATTTATGAGCCTAGTCCTTCAAACAGCAGAACTGATACAATATGCATGTAACCACGTCTACCGCACTGAGTTTACAGATTACGACGTACCTACCTATTCAAACACCGAAGTACTAAGTTCTCAGAAACTTATTACCATTAAATACCTACGTTAAATTACGTTAATTATGTAGGTAGGTATAAGGCTAAGTATCGAAAAGTGAAAGTTCAAAGAAAACCTGTACTTTGAGTTTTGAAGTTTAGCGTATAGTCTCGTTGATATTGTATTATTTTAATGTAGGCTAAAGAATTAAAGTTCAGTTTACAATACGTGTTGGTATTAAAAGGCTGTGTAGACTTTAAAAGAGGTATCGTGTAACTGGGTTGTGGCGCTCAGATAGGCAGTCACTCTATGTAAAATACTGGTATGGAGCCGCAGCCGGTTAGACTCAAAGCCAACCCCAACATATGCAGCTGAGAAAAGCAAAAGGCAGATTGATTGAAGGCTGTGTAGACTTAGCTGGGAAATGCTACGCTTCTTTATTAATTACAGGCTGTAATAGTTCATTGATTATTTGATGCGACTGCTGTGTTGGTTCCTGATTTAGAACATGCTGTCGGGAAAACTATTATTCAGTTTTTTCTATTAGAAAATCCAGAGCAGCAGTCCGAATTATAATTGTATGCTCTTTTAATAGCTATAGGCTTGTCACTATAACATGGCACTTGTACTATAACTTGTAAATTGAAGCTACTATACTGTAGGTATACATCTCTGCTTTGCCCTTCGGGAAATACAAGCGTGATGCTATGTTAAGTAACATTAGTTTCTCACCGGATAATATTGCACGACACATTCTGTCGTGCAATATAGCTGACAGTAAACGTAGCTTGGCTCTTTACATTCCATTGACCATCACGACTGATTACGCCAGTTTAAATGGCCTGTCCATTATCAGTCTAACAGCTATTAGTATACAGGATGTTTGGAAACTAAGTGCAAAGTCTTAAGGGGTGAAAGTTGACACCACTTAGAGCATTTTGAGCCATACATTTCTTAGACGAAGTCGGTTTTATTTTTATTTATGACTGCTATTTCCAGGTTTTTTTGTTAATTAGGTAAAGGAATATCAGTTAAAATAAAATAAAACGGACTTCGTCTCAGACATGTATGGCTCAAAATTCTCTAATGGTGTCTACTATCACCCCTTTAAGACTTTGCACCCAGCTTCAAAACAGCCTGTATATTGGTCTAACATCAGAGTTAGTATTCTTTGTGAATGTTAGACTCTTTGTCTGTGTGTGTTGCTTAGTTGTAGATCCAATTCTGATGAAGAACAGAGTCAACTCGGTATCGGGATAAAGACTTCTAATTCCAGCACTTTTGCAATTTTTCAGATTCATTTTTATTTTTACTCAATAATAAGTTTTTTTTAAAGCCTTGGCGAACACCTACTGTTGAATATTTCAGCGTATTTTCACTTTTATTTACTTAACATTCAAAAAAATTGCTAACCAGACTTTAATGAACTTGGTAAAACTATGATTAGAACTTTATAATGGCTTTCTCAACTTATATTGCTGGATTAAGCCTAAGTGCTTACCTCCCGAAGCGTATTTTGCTAAGTTATACACGAATTTTAATGATATTTATTTTATTTATGTACAGGTTTACCAACTAAACACATACACAGCAAGCCCTGGCTGGGGCCTTAATTTATTAGGGCAACCACAGGCATGTCCAGTTAAGTAGCCGACAACCTCCTAGGATGACCTGCGAGAAGCCAATCACAAAAAAAAAAACACATACACAGCATTAACTCAAAGTCTTAGTCATAATATATATCTCGCATGTCTCTAAATTATAGGAAAGCACGGCACTATCAATTAGCGTAGAGATCATCTAATTTAAAACTGCACGCCCCTCCACTAAAATTTCTATACAAACATTTGAAATGTGTACGCAATGCGCGCAATTTTTAACTGGTCGATCTCTACTAGAACACGTATACACAGCGTGTATCAGAAATGTGTGGTCATATAAGGTAAGTAGGCACTGAAGTTGTGTATCTGATAATGTTTTCGCGATTACGATGTTCTTACCACGGAGAAACTTGTTCAGTTTGATGGTGTATACCACACCCTTAAATATGACCCGACATTTCTGATACACGCTGTATAATGGTTTAGACAGGAATATATTCGAATTGAGATTAAAATCGTGACAGTTGTGCCACAAGAGAAATGCTCAAGAACATTAGGGCATAATCTTTTTAGCATCTCTATGTCCTTATCGCAATTTATTTGGAGTCAGCTCAGAATGTCTATGTCTTCCTAAAAGCCTTCTATTGGCCACCATCTCAGTATTTAAAATCGTTCTAGTCATATCATCTTTCACACAGTACGTCTATAGCTTTTAGGTCCTTGCCAATTCGTATGAATATTATAAGAACTGTACATCTTACATACTCATAAATATAATGATGATGTCAAAGTCGACAACAAATTACCTCAAGGTAAAATCTGGGCAAAAAGGAACTCGTGCCTCCGAAAAAAACACGTGGATCATCCAATCCAATCATACTCTACTAGCACGTGTCTAAAGTACTCGTGTAAGTTCACAAATAAAATGTTTAACCGTACTTTAAACCATATTATTTACTATAGGAATTTTGTTATTGCTTACCTACCTATATATATTTACTGCACAGCTAAGACAGCTAACTATTTACACCAAGTACTAAAATTAAATGGCTAACTGAGTAACTATACAAATAAATACAAAAACATATATAATAAATATATATAAACCATTTAAATTGTCGTTTCCTTTTTCTAATGAAACGAAGCAATTCAATCTTAACAATACCAACGTAATTGTTTCATAAAACCTCATTGTTTTATCGGATTCGCACAGGTAATAAAGGCGATTGGGGAGTTATTATTACACACTACTGGTAACACAGCGGTGATGACGTAGGCTTGTGTCACCCCCTTGACCGGAATGCTATACCTGGCGAAGTATATCATTATACCATGTTGTAAATAAAATGTAGATATTACTTGTGTTTCGTACCAAATGTAAAAAAAAACTGAACTCTTTTATGATCCTTTCGTTACTCTTCTGGTTGTCTACCTGTCAAGACCCTTTTCTCAGACAACAAACGGCCATTTTGAATGAAAATTAAAAACATTCACAATTCGGTTCTTTATCAGATTGAAGCCTGGACGCTTTTCACTCTTTACCACTACAAATAAAAAAGTGATGTTATATTTTGAACGCTCGAACAACTAAATCAGACAGATACGCGAGCACCGGCTAATGTTTCAACTCCTAAAAGTTGGAGCGAATATGACTCGTACCGTTTTTACGTAACATTGCATGCAGGGTTCCCATTTCGAAATATGAAAAGTCCTGACAAAAAGCCGGACATTTGCAAAGAACTCCGGACATTTTACTTTTTAATCTTTCTATTTCAGTATTAATTAATTATTATTGTTATAATTCCTAATAATAATTCCCTTAAGTCAAAAAGTCCGGACAAATGACAAGGCCAGAGAAAGTCCGGACGGGGGCCTTAAAGCCGGACATGTCCAGACAAATCCGGACGGATGGTAACCCTAATTGCATGTAGTTTTCAAACAATACCTGTCGTAATTTTGATCCGGAAAACAAAAGATAAAGCCTCAAACAGATGTATACATGGACCACAATTTATTTGATTGTCTACGATTTGTAATCCATAATATTTTATCACTGTGTAACTACAATTAAGTACCCAATATGCATTTATTTTGTGGCTACACGTCGATACAATATTATAGAACAACGATGGCCAACAATTAAATTAATTCTTATTGATATAGTCATCTTTTTGCGGCTAGATGTACCAAAACAGAGCTGGTGTTACAGAATTCTGATAAAGGAGGTGTTTTTTTTCGGCCAAAACTTGTACCGATGTACAAATCACAAGCGAAATTCCTTCAAATAAAATGTGTTATTAGCAGTATTTTAAATCCTCCCATATTCGATAGATTAAGAAATAAAAGAATATAAAAAAACACTACCTCATATCGTAACTGCGTTCAACGAAACGTTCTTAACAGCAGTGGCGGCTGTCAAACTATTCCATAAGTTAAAATATTAAATCGGTGTAGGGATGGGCAAGTGAAAAAAAAAACGATATTTATCGTATCGACATTTTTAAACAGTTTCGATAATTATCGAGTGAAAAATATCAATATATCGTCAGTTTTCACATGATTATTCATATATATGCCCAAAACATTCAAAATTCGTAAAAATAATAGACACGAAGAAAATTGTATTTTTTATTATTGCTCGAGATTAAAACACTTATAATAGTATTAGTATTTTCGTGTACGCAGCCATCTTACTGTTATATTTCATTTCATAAAGACTGGCGGGATTTTTTAAAGTAAACGATGCGCGAGGAGCATGCAAGGAGTATAGAAAGAAAAAGAAAGAAAGAAAGAAAAGAAAAATATTTTATTTGGAACACGCAACCAGTAACATTAAACACGAAACCAGAGTTGCGTTAAAAATATATCGAAATTGATACGAATTCGATACTCTAAAATAAATATAGAATATATATTGTGATTAAATATATTGACGATATATATCGGTAATTGTATGGCAAAATATCAATATTTCGATATTTTTTTACCCAAGTCTGCATCGGTGAGACCATGTGAGACGGTGATGATCATCCGGTCATCGGTCTTTTAAAAGTCGACAGTCAAGGGGACCTAAAATATGTATTTGGGTCATTCTACGATAACGACACGATTAAGTATCGAGGTACCTACGCATACCTAGGTATTCTAAGTCAACAATCAAGTCATATAGTCAGAATAATAATATTGATTAATCAATAATTATTTTTGTATAGCCGTATTATACCATTGCTGCAGCTTGTTTTTCATTGTGAAGGTCGATAGGTAGTAATGACAACGTAACAAGGAATTATTAATTAGTGTGTATGCCAATGGGAATTTAGTTGCTAGGGATATTTGAAATAAAACCAATAAGATGATAATATTTTATTTTATTCCATTTCCTCATTTTCAAAATCTTCTCTAACTAGGATATAGTCAAGGAAGGAGGCAGGTGCTGTGATACAATGTTGATGCGGAAAGTCCGTTTAATCAGAGTCCAGAGTGTAATAGCACAGTTATCGAGATCCAACGAAGGAAAGATCGCAGCCAAATCAGTGTCACATTCAAATGGGTTAGCCAGGTTGTCAGAGGATTGAAGAATACAACCGAAAGTCCAGGGAAGAATAACGAAATCAACAATAAAAAAATCACACACACGAAATAGCACTTCAGAGACGGGAACGAAACGCAGGATCCATCCATAACATAAAAAAAAAAAACATGAACAGTAAATACACGAATAGTAAATAAAAACAATGACATAAAAATAAATAATTATCGGCTTTGGAGCATAGTCTTTTGATTTTTATACTTATTTATTTTTATACTTACGTTTGGTAAGCTAACCAAAGGCTTAAAATAATCTGAACTGTGAAATAACAGTATTTTTTTCATATGTTTCACATAAATAATGTGCTAGACAAAACAAACTATTTTTAATACAAAAATAAGATAATAATCTGAACATTTTTAAATTGATTTATTATTGTTACGTTTATAAACTAAAGTAACGAAACGCATCATGAAACGCAGTGTATCACGAGATTGCCAGCTTAAAATTCTTGGGTTACAAGTTATTAACATCTTTGAACGACAATTTCAGGTGGTACAAATTTATAAATAAATACAATTGTTTTCTTTTCAGAATCTGCAGTGTTTTTCCTGTATTTTAGTACCTTTGTTCTTAAGGTACGTTATTTGGCCACAGTTGTATCGAATAAAAACACCTCCTTTCTAGTCTCAATAAGCTATAGACAGAGTAGAATACAATTCGCACATTGCTCTATTGCTATACAATTCTCTTCAAAGTCATCGGTTGTCCATCAATGGACGTCTGTGGACACCAATAGTCCCAATGTGTATAGGCCACAGGAATAACGATTCAATACCCGGTATTTTAACCCATTCTATTCGGAAAATGTGATATTTTTAGACGAAGAGTTGTATAGCTATAGTTTTTTTTTTTTTTTTTTATATAGATGAAGAATAAAATATAATTTTAAAACTTGCTCAATTTCTTATCTCGCAGCTTTAGAAATCTTAAGGAATCAATCTGTATTTATTTATATTGTTTAAGAAAATACTCTAACAAAATTAAGTTTTCCACGTCTCTCCTGTACTGTATTTATTTACTAATATAAATACACTAGCTGCGCCCTGCGGTTTCACCCGAATATGTTTCGATCCCGTGGGGACATCGAGATAAAAAGTATCCTATGTCCTAAACCAGATCATGGTTTATCCATGTGCCAAATTTCATCCAAACCCGTTCAGCCGTTTAAGCCCGAAAGCGTAGCAAACACACTTACAAAAAACTTTTTTTTTTTTCTATAAAATATTACTTTAGATAATGAAAAAAATGTTTCTACAAATATCTCTGTCATTCCTAATATTCAAAGTACCTAGCAAACACCACACCCTATGAGGAAAACCCCGAAGTAAAATTATATTTTTTATTTTCCGAGCTTTCACAGCTAAATTAGGTTGACCGGTAGACTTAGCTAAAAAAGCTCAGGAATTAAATTTGTTATAACAAAAACATACAAAGCTATTTTTGTCTATTAATCACGAATATGTATTAGGTATCTAAAATCCTATTTTATATTCTTACTTGCTCTGCAATCAACTATAGAAAGGTTTATACACAGGTAATGGATGTTCCCTGATTGATCTCTTTTCAGTTTTTTTTTTGAAAGCATAAAAAATAAAAATGAAGCCTATAGATAGTTTCTTTAAAAAAACAAAACCAACACCAATAGCAATTCAAAACAATAATTTTCCGTATAATTTTTGAAGGTGACTTCTAAAAAATTGTTTGGAAACCCTCCAACAGAATTTTGGTTTTGCCATATCCTAAAATGTCAGTATTGCTAACTTTTAAAGATACATATTTTTACTTACGTACACACAGTATATACAGCACACGATATCACATTGGGAAAAATATTAAAAAGAAAAAAAGTGAAACTTTTTATTCTGAGAGCTCTACAGCTAAATCAGACTCCTAGACAATGACCAAGTATTGCAGCCAGGAATAATAGCCAAGAGTTATGGGAAATGTATGCAGCTCCCCCAAAGCATGGTTACGGCTTAATGTCTGTAGTTATATGTCAGTGTGACGTTGCTTTATTGTTATGGGGGTCCCCCACTTCAGGTTAATCAAAGTAATTGTTTTGTTCGTTATCTGTTCTCGGGCGATAAATTGGAGGGTTGTTTTTGATGTTTAGTGAATGAAATCTGATTAGTTTAATTGTGTTACTGAGATTTTGATTTGTTCTGTTATAAGGGTGGTGAGTAGTAGGGTGCAGCAAATGGTGTGATAAGCTGGTGGTCAAAGAAAGATTTTCCTTTGTATTTTCGTTCTGATTATCGTCGATAGGTACAGTCGCCAGCAGGTCAAGCTACACGAAACTGTAAAATTTCTCCAAACGATTTTAAACCTTAGAATGTTGATAATTATGTTAAAAATCGAATGACAAAATCTGACAGTTTGTGGTAACTTGATGTGCTGGCGACTGTACGTGCATATATGTCGATAGTCGATATAGACGTTTGGCATTATTAAAGTGGCCACTCCAAAGTTTTTAACTTTAATAACTCTTTCTTTTGTAGGGAATCCCTAAAAATAACAGCACCAGAACTCATAAAAGCTTAAAATTATAAACAACCCGTAAACTCAAACCTTCATTTAAAAATCGCATCAAAAGTTATGCTCATAAATCTGCGAAACTATCTGATACCAGCACGTGGCGTCCAGGTCGTTACGAAGCTGATAATTAATCACGAAGACATAAAGTTTTCCACCCCTAAAGGGCTTGTTTTCAAGCCGACGAACTAAATACGACTAAATTGAGTTTTGATTAAGCTAAAACGGGCCTAACTCCACTGCGTAACCGCTGGCAATGGCACGTTGGGCGCCACTTGTAGGTACTATGCTGATTACACTGTAATTTTAATATGTAATCAAGTTACAAATTAATTCTTATGTGAGCCGAGCTTTAGGTGTAATTAACTTTACCCATCAATGTTTTGCTTGTGTAATTTTACGCCTAGATTTATTTACGTAGTGAGGATGAAATTCGATGATCGCGCTTGATGATTCGAATTAAATGCGACGTTGTTTTCGTTTCAACGAAAATGTTTGTTTTATCTTTATGTATATTTCGTGAAGTTTATTTTCAAGTACCTACTGGTTAAAAGGTATCTACGAAACTTTTTGGATTTGAAAATACTAATTAGGTATGTGTTGAAGAAGTGTCATATTATTTTGTCAACCTGAAAAGCTGCTCGTAAGTTTCCCAGAAAAAAAACGCTTTAACATGCTAAAAGCGACTTAGGAAAATATTGGAATTGAATAAGGATTTCTAGATGGGTAAGTCGTTTTAATATAAAACTAAACACTTTCTTGGAAACGAAATTTGTAGCTAGACCATAAGGTTCAAAATAGTTTGAAACTTTCTATCTATATACGTCGTCTAACGTAACTAAGCGACAAAGCAGTTTTCTTTTCACAAAGTTTTCTTATTTCGTCCGTTTCTCAGCTATGAAGTTTACACAGTGAGATGAAATAAAATACAAGGATTATACACATCTGTGCTTACTTGCTTCTGTTGTACACCGAGCCGCACAAGTTTCGATCACGTACAAAATGTGATCGAGTACAAACTAAACGGCTTCTTGCGAGTTATACAGTTCTTCAATCTGTGAGGAGTGTGCGATAACGCATTTAATGTTCAACGAGGAAAGTTCATTTTACTTTGGCGCTTTATGCTTGCTTTATTTCTGTGAATTCTCGGGTAGGTACTGTTGAGCTGAAACAGTAATTTTGTAATTTAGATATGAGTTGCCTTAGCGTGTTAGTTTTGCGTACATGTATGATGGACTATAGTACTCTATGCCACTACCTACTTCTAAGAGGTAAAAAGTCGACCAACTTGTTTAGGAAGCAGCTGATGTAGATCAAAGTTCTAGGCAAGCTGTTACCCAAAAATATTCTGAATCCCTCAAGAAAAACAAGGCCTGAAACAGAATACAAAAGTAGATGTTATATTATCAGCATTCCGATATGATGTAACTAACAGCGAAAGTTGTGAAACTTTCAGCACGGAGGCGTTGAACACCTAATGTTGTGATATTTATTCTATTTCGGATTCATTGAAGCGAATAAGTCTAAATTATGGATATTTTTGCAAGATAATTTATTTCAAGTAACTTTGCAAATAAACTAGAAGTTCTTCAGGAACTTAAATTGTAATCAGTATTAAATTCTCTTTTAGAATAAGCTAAATTAATATCATCATTATCTCCGTATTAATTAATTTGTCTTGCGAAACCTTTCACAGACGTCTAGAACATTACGAACACATACCTTAATTCCTTTAAATATTTTTTAAATCTGGAACCGTTTCGTGTCTGAAAATGTTCTACTTTGAAAATCATTATGAAATGTACCCAGTAACAAACTCCCAAAGCTTACACGTGTGAGCTTATACACGTGTCAATGTTGAAAACCGTTTCTTTGTACCTGTTATAGGCTCTTGAAATGCCATATCGTTACATACATTAACCCGAAAATGGCCATTGCTATAAACCTTTCCGCAGATGGCTACAACTAACGACCCGAGGCGGATATTCCATTATCACCGCGTTTTCCAGGCGGATTTGTGATCGCAGTATGGTGTTATTAATACGGAGGTTGATACTGACCGAAACGCCGCGTTTTACGGACCCATGGGAGGCGCTCCCAATACCCACAAGCAGAACTATACGCAGCCTGAAATATAATCTTCAATGGAATTAATTTCATACGCATCGTGTTTTTACATCGTTTCTCGGGCTGCGGGCATCAATCACTCAGCCGGTAACCGCGTTACGTCACCGCTAATTGTGATCCCGTTCCTCCGAAACGAATGGTTATCGGCACTCGTCCGCGATCGATCGGGCTCGCCGCTCGCGACTCGCTTTTCTTCTCACTTTGTCAGCTTTACATTGAAGTACGAATTCCCTTGGAGCTTTCGGTAGGTGGTATAAACGCGGCGATAGGAGAGCTACGATGCCGGCGCGCTGTTGAAGTGCGGTAGGGTTGTGGGTGAGGGACCTACGGGAAAGTAGGTCGGGCCGGCGACTCCCCCCCGTACCCCCTTCTCTCCGTCTCCCCCCGGTGTTGTCGCTTTCACTGCGTCCGCTCGGGATAAAGCCTAATTTTATTGCGTTGCGTTCGATCGTGTCTTTTACTTGCGGTCAGATGTTTAATATTAATGAATCGGATGATCTAATGCGTGTGGGTTCGTATCGTACTGTATTCTCATATGTTTTCGCTAATTAGTCGCCAGTAACCTAAATATATGCCGTTTCATGCTGGTGAATAAATTTTCCGTACAGACGAAGCTATTTTTGGGTTATCCCAGCCCTTTTTAGGGTTCCGTACCCAAAGGGTGCCAACGGAACCCTATTACTAATCCTCCGCTGTTCGTCTGTCTGTTTGTCAGCGGGCTGTATCTCATGAATCGTAAGAGGTCGACAGTTGAAATTTTCACAGTTTGTGTATTTCTATTGCCGCTATAACAAGAAATAATAAAAATTAAAGAGTCTCCATACAACAAACGAGTTTTTTTCGGCGTTTTTTGCTTTGTGGTACAGAACTCTTCGTGTGCGATTCCGACTAGCATTTGGCCGGTTTTTTTCTTATGATAGAGTCGACATCTAAACTAATTAGATGCGGCTGTATTTCAGTAAATAAGTAGGTGCTGCACAGCAACAAAATTCATCATCGTATCTCCCCACACCATCAACTCGTGGCATTAACTACTAACAGAAACTTACAGAACCTCATTACGCGTTCCCAGTTTTCGCTATAATGTTTACCTGCGGTTTCTTTGTATAGCTACGAGTACATTCAACGCTTGTTTATTAAAGCAAATAGGAGTATGCATTAACCTATATACACTATGAGCTGAAAGAATGCGTCCACACTGTTTTCAATGGCCTGCTTTTTAAATGTCGCAGTTTTCTGCAGTCATGAATCACGCGTTGACAAGAGCCGTGGGAGTTTGCCCGCGTTATAAATTGGTAGTAGTCAGGTATAGTAGCATGATATATTCGTGGCCACCGTGCTTTTTTGCTGATCTAGGCATTAAATTTTTATGGCTTGAAAATCTCATGACTTGGTTCTCGTTTTAATATATCCTGTGATAGGTGCTCGTATATTTCATTCTGACGTATTCCTATCCTTCGGTACGCGCTCATTTTTCTAAACTTCGTGCTCAAGATTGCAATGTCTAAGAAAACAGTGTGATATTGCATTGAAGAGCGCGAGAATTTCCACCGAGCGGTGTAATGACACTTTTATCAAAGGCGTTTTTCGTGCTCGAAAAGATAAATGATATTGATGTGATAAATGATGGAGGTGAAAGCTATTGGCGATAGTATACATTTTTGTATAAAATGAAACATCATCATATTAATACGTTTTGAGATCAGGTAATTGTTTTGAATAGAATTCTGAACAATATTGAATCAGCTATCGTAGAAAAAAAAAACGATTTTCTATAGATTTTGAGTTGGTATAATTTTAACAATAATTCGCGATGCTAAGTTACATTTATGAAATTTGTATGACGCGTTATAAATTTACGATATTAATATCTAGTCAAAAAAATCGTACGGTATTGACAGCGTAGGTAATTATGAGCCTCGTTATGCAGAAGTGGACTTAATCAATCAATCAATCGAGCTTATCGCTGTCCGAAATTGGACGCAGGTTGGTCCTAAAATAGGGTGCTTAATGCCCTTGGGCCCAGCGGTTATAGAGGTTTATTATTTCTTTGTATAAAGGCTGGCTTTTATTAAAAGCCAGCTTTATTTAGCTATCCAAAATATTTTAGATAACTTAGCTAAGTAAATGGCTAAAGGACAGCAGTGCCATCCGACGGCGACGTAGTAATGCTGCTATTCCTGGCCACGCTAACAAACGATTCTCTCTTTCAGTTTAGCGTTTTTTTTCTTATGTTGTTGGTAGGTACATATTTGGCAAGTCAATGACCTTGTGGGCGTTATTTCCACTCAAACCCAAGTTTTATTGATGACTGACGCCGACTCATTTGACACATTTTACGACTAGATTTTTATCGTCATACTTTACTTACAGCGTGATTATATTCTACCTTACAGGCCAAGGGAAGTTATGGGTTTTACTCCTCAGTTTATGGTTTATGATGGAATCAAAAGTTAGATTTTGATAAAGATCTCTCGTTTTCTCGTTGTGTTAATGTGAATCAAAAGTCATCATACCAAAAATGAAAATGGGAAGAATAATTTTACATTTGATTTGTTAAAAACTATACGGAATTTTATGTTCTCCGGTCGCACAATTTTATTTATTAAGGAAGCCACATGGATTTCTATCAGAGAGGGCTTATAGGAAGATGTTATGTTACGAAGAAAAAACAATTACAAAGTGTTTTTTATGTCGAGTAAGTATTGTCGCGTCGTTAAAAATGAAATGTGTTTCCTTTAACATGGTTGCAAAGTGCTATTAAATTTATACGAGAGAGTGTTTCGATGGTCCATATAGCATTGTAACGACTTCCTTTGATGCTTGATTCTTGTATAGTACCTACTATAAGTTTATATTTAACATTGTGTTGTAAAAAGTTCAGACGTTACACACTGAAGCCGTGCTAAAATGAACGACATACATCCCTCCCCTTATTGGCCAAGCGCCCTTTTATTTTGCAATAATAACCAATACTTTTGTCTACACTTGAAGAATATATTTCAAAGAGAACCTACGAACATAGCTAATCCTATAAGGAAATACCTAACAGAAACTAGAGCGCCAGACGAAAGAACAAAAAGGCCATTTACTTTTGACAGAATAAAAAAAATGGCCGTACGTGAAAATTTCCGAGTCTACTTTATCAATTTTATTTATGCTACACTTGAATATAAAATTACTGAATTTAAAAAGGAGCGGAGAGCTTTCTGCCTCCCCGCGGCGTGACATGGGGTATAAATCGTGCGCTGTTCCCCCGCGCCCGCGTCCGCCATTTTAAATAGACGTCATTCAACTCATTTGACGTGTAATTATTTTCATTTCGCAGCTCGGTTTCCGAACGTGACCCGCTCGCGGCCGCATCAACGACATTTTTGTCAGTGGCAAACCTAATTTATGTTTTGTTCTTTTAATTAATTTGAATTTTTCTTGCCTGCCAGCGGTCTCCTAGATCTTTTTATAGCCAACATTTGTTAGGTTGGATGCCGTTAAGATACTGTTGTGCAAAGTCGGAAGCCTCTTTTGTTCTACTTATCAGTACAATGGGACTAGGTTAATTACGTCGTATTTATTGATGGGGATATAAATACGTTTGAGGACACGACGTGTTTGGACACACCTATGTTAAAATCGTGTATTGAAATTCCATGGTTTGGTTATTATTTAATGTTAACGAACTATGTATGATATAATTTATTGTAAAAGCCATTATGCCCCTGAAACCTGATTTCTGAGAATCCTATCTTCTAGATTTATCAACAGTTATGACAGATGTGTTATGATTACAGATACCTACTTGCATATTCATAATACCATAAATCGCTACTACCTAGATCCTTCCAACGTTTCAGTCCACGTATGCTTCAGTCAGATTTGCTTCAAGTTTACGACATCTAGACTTATTCAACGCGTTGCGAAATCGATACGTATTTTATAGCCGTCTTATCTTATAACTCGAGGTAATGGCATTTTTAAGGCTGAGAACACGATTACATTAAGCGTCTGCGATGTAAGCACTTGGAAATAGAACTAACTTGAATTTTGAATTCAAACTAGGAATTTTTAGTCCCGTTATGAATGGCGGCGGTTAGCGTGTGGTTTAACGGATTTTAGGGTGTAGGTACTTTAGAAATAGTGAGAATTCAAAATTTACTGTTTTTCCATCTGTAAGAGACGGTTTTCTGATCGGGAAAAACTGCTTTAGTCCATTGGATACTTTCGTACCCAGACCTAAAGAAAAGTGCTTTATTTCTCACTTTCACATACATTAATTGCATCTCCGTACCTCTACATGCATTTAGTATTGGAACGAAGTTTTGGAACGAAGTTCCTTATCGCGCGTTGCGAAAGGGGGTTAGACGGAAAAAATTAAGACCAAAAGTTGTAACGACACTTTTTGCTATAGTTGTAAGCCGTGCGACGTGCGCGTGTTTCTCTGTCTGTCTCTCTCTCGCTCTCTCATATTCGCAAGCCATTTTTTTTTTTTAATGGAACTTGGTTCCATCCGGGTTTCCCTTGACACCTCTCAAGTTTTTTTATACGTCAGTTAAGGAGCTATGGCATAAAACGGTTTACATCACCAACATTTTCACACCTTTCTTAAATGTTTTTAGGCAGGTACCTACTGATTGTGCCTAAGTGACCTCATTGATGTCTAAAAGTGCCTCGTTTGCTGTTTCCACCTCATTTGTTGACTTCAATGTACTTATTTACTTATACCTCACTACCTGCTGTATCGTCCTGAACAGTTAATTTCATTTTTTATTTTGTGTAGGCGTATCACTAACTGTCAGTAAACGAAAATATCGGGAGAAGTTATGGATTTTTAATGGCGGGCATAGTGCAGCAAGCAAGTGACAGATTTTAATTTTATTTCGTAAGGGAAACCAGACAGTAGTAGGTAGGTACATTAAAAATAAACAGAAATAATTTAACATTGGACTTAAGGCTCGTTCACACTGGCGCGACGCGACAGCTCGACACAAAGGCGCCGCTCGTCGCGCTGCACGCGGTGCCTTTGTGTACGCTGTCGCGTCGCGCCAGTGTGCACGAGCTTTTACCAAATATACTATACGCACTACATTTTCCACAGATTACAACTTTAATAATTACGAACTGTTGGCAAACGTTAACTGTTAAGTCAGGGCAAAATTAATTAAATGAACAAAAGCAACTAAAAATAACGAAACGAAACTTTTGTTTGTGTATTGCATCCTACGGGTCTTATAATAATAGGATATAATCGTCGGTTGGTGTATTTCATTAAAAACGTCTAACGGGCCTCTGCGACTTTACTTCGGCCCTTCGTACGCTTTCCAAAAGTCCGGGATCCCAGGGTCCCGAGAAATTTCAAGAGACGTAAAAATAATAATAAAAGATAGATAGATAGACAGACTACTGTTTATTGTACACAAAAACAAATTTTAAATAAGCCACATACATCGGGTAGTCATAATAAATAATGGTACAAAGGGCAGTCTTTTCGCTAAGTTCATAACGAGCATTCCTTTTCTGAAAGAGGGCGTTGCACTGCGGCGGAAAGCCTATATTATTTTTGTAAACGTATTAAATAAACATAACATCACGCTTGTATTCAACGAAAGGTCTGGCAGAGGGGTACCGTTTAATACACCCACATTTCGCCAGTTATGTTTAAGTTTCATTTGGAAGTAGGCGTGTCTATTGCCATCAACCGGGCACAAATCCAGACTCCCGGCTCCTGCTGAGAAAATTCATATGGAAAAGCCCAATAAGACCGCTCGACCTGGGAATTGAACCAAGGACCTAGCTTAGCAGTACCTAGTGCTTGCGTCCACTAGCCCAACGAGGCAGTCAAATCAACGAAAAAAGAAAAACGAATTTGGCAAAATCGGGAACATTATAAACTGCACCCTAATTACGTAACACACTATCAATAACAATCTGAATCATTTTGAAGCCTATCGCTAATCCATTGCTACATATGTTGGAAAAAATTGTCTGCTCAACAACGTAAATAACGCAATGAATGTTGTTGAACTGTCAAAATGAAAGCCATTCCTACTGTTAGTGTGTTACGCAATTACCCCGTTGCACGCTGGATTGAAGAAAAGTATAGAATTTATAAACCACTGATGGTTTGGTTTGGCACTGAAGCATAGCATTTTATCAGTTTTCCTTCCACGGTCGTAAAAAAAGACTTAAGGAAAGGGTTACAGCCACACTATTCACTACATACTGCGTTTACTAAATTTAAGTCCACCGCCCCCTTCACGATCTTGGATCGACATCGATGTGAATCGGTATAAAGTGTTTTGGATTCTGGTAAGAGAGATCCGTAAGTTCTGGTTTCCGTAAGTGCGTTCGATTCCCGCACGGAACAAATATTTGTATGACCTACAAATTATTGTTCCGGGCCTGGCTGTTTGTGTATGTGAGATTAAATGTTTGTAAACGCACCCACAATACAGGAGAAATTCCTAGTTTGGGGCAACATAATGAAAAAAAGAAAGAAAGTCTTTTCTATTTTTAAATTGACAGTTCTGTTTGCGATAAATAGTTCTTGAAGTCATAAAAAAAAATCTAGACTCAACTATGACAAAACAAGAGCATTTAATGGGCTCTTTGGAAATAGTCTGATTTTACCGATATAATATAAGAAGATAGAACAGCCTATTATTTTGTTTACCTACTTACCTACCAATTTTTGTTATGATTTGCTTTTCTTTCTGAAATAGCGCTGAACCGAAAATATAGCGGAGTTATTGACAAATAAACACATTTTCTTTTTTTTCTATTAAAATAATAACCCACCACAAGAGGTCGCAGAGGCCAAATACGTACCTACAAAACGGAATTCCAAGTTTGGGTCCTAATTACATCTTCATTGATCATGTTCTACAATAAGCTAGCCCTAACAATGTCCTAAATACCGTCCAACCGAGCAAAATCTACTTCTAGGTCATCATGTGGCAAAAAATATACTCAGAAATTCAATGAACAATTTGTTACCTACGGTAATGGTAACTAACGAGGGGAACAAACTAGGACAGTTTTTGTGCACTTTCTAACTGTGCCGACTACTCCGTAATACGTGTTTTGTGACCAAGTTATGTGGGATAATGTCAATGTAGAAGAGCTTTTTAGTAGTTGGTGAGTAGGTAAGTTGCGATTACTTTTGCAAGAATTCACGATAATTATGTAGGTACATAATTATTTTTAAGTCTGGTATCCAATAGACAGTGTTGCGATACATACTGTGTGACAAGAAAAAAAATATAGCAAGGGCATTCCTTTGGAGATGACAATTGAGGTGTTTGCTGATGCCAATTATAATAATAATGATGCTCAGTGGGATAAACACCTGGCTATTTACAAGGTTTAAATTCAAATTTTCTTATGTTTTTTGCAATTTGCAGTTCACTGTTAGGTTGTATGCTGATTAATATATGATTCGCGGCCGTAAGAAAATAATATGGCTTTACAGTCATTAGAATCAACAATACAACTCCTTATGTTAGAATTGGCCTCAAATGTCATGATTTCATGAAATACACTCGAGAGCAATGAATCCGGGTCACTTAAAGAATGTTAAAAATCTCGGAAACTAAAAATGATAGGTTAATGCAATAAATTGTATTTAATAGACAATGTAATACTCCTTAAATGAAAGTAAAAAAAATATGAGTCACCATACATTTTATTAACACAAAATTACATAAAGAAAAAAACTGCTGATCTCTCCTTAAAACAAAAATAGGAAACATGAAATTTTTGAACTTTATTACGACTTTCTTGAATTTTAATACTTCGTATTGCCTCCTCGTGCTTCCATTACTGCGTTTACGCGGTTTGGCATGCTGTACACCAAGTTCCTTATACGATTTTGGGGAATATTCTCCCATTCCTCTGTGAGAGCAATTTTGAGCTCACGAAGCGTGATTGGGGGAGGGTTTCGTTGTTTTACGCATCTGCCTAGCTCGTCCCAAGCATGCTCGATCGGGTTGATATCCGGGCTGCGCGCTGGCCACTCCATACGAGTAATGTTCATCTCTTGAAGGTAGTCATTCACAATCCTACCTGTATGAGGTCGGGCATTGTCATGCATAAATATAGCATCCTCACCTAAATTGACCATAAATGGACCAACGTGATCATTGAGGATTTCTTCCACATATCTTACGCTAGTTAAAGAGCCGTTTTCTATGATCACCAGCTCTGTGCGACTTTCAGAAGAAATTCCGGCCCACACAAGTACAGACCCACCACCGTAGGCTACTTTTTCTTCGATGCATGCTTGCTTGAATCTTTCCCCTGGTCTTCGATACACTCTGTGTCTTCCATCGTGCTTGTAGAGCATAAATTTCGATTCGTCGGAGAACATAACTTTTGACCAATCTTCAATACTCCAATTTACGTGGCTCTGGGCATATCTTAGTCTTGAAATACGATGCCCACGCTCCAGTTTAGGGCCGTTTGCAGGTCTAAGGGGTTTTAAGTTAGATTCAGCAAGCCGACGTCTTACTGTCCATGCACTTGGGTTACTTCCTCCGAGGCGTCGAAACTGATTTGTGAGTTCAGTTCCTGTGAGAAAGCGATTTCGAAGCATGGTGTTCACCAAGTATCGGTCTTCTCGTGCTGTGGTACACCTGGTTCTGCCCGTTCCTGGTCTGCGTAGGTTAGAACCAGTTTCTTCGTAACGTCGGAGAACTCTTTGTACTGTTGACAGCGACACACCGACAGTCCTGGCTGTATCGCGCTGACTCCGGCCGGTTTCCAGCATTGTAAGTATTCTGGTGCATTCTTCAGGCGTAAGCGACATAATTTCAGCTTGAATAATGAATATAGAGCACTATCAACATGGTTTATGTACCCACATAAATGACAGATTACAAACAAAAGCAAAACCAAATGCTGTAATTTCGTAGTTCCATCTTCGAAAGTGGCCCTTTTTCAAATTTGATTTTTTTATGATATAACTTTACAATAACTAAGAAGTTTTAATACCTTCATTTAAGGAGTATTACATTGTCTATTAAATACAATTTATTGCATTAACCTAGCATTTTTAGTTTCCGAGATTTTTAGGATTCTTTAAGTGACCCGGATTCATTGCTCTCGAGTGTAGTCATTCAATAGGGTAATATGAACTTAGAGCGATGTATTGATGATTTTTATGAATATAATTCTATAAATAAATATTTGATACGGCCTCGAATCATATTTAGTTCAACATACAACCTAATACTGACCTGCAAATTGCAAAAAACCTAAAAAAAAAAGAATTTCGCGGGCTAGTTTGGCGCATCCCCATTAAATCTCAATCTTTAATGTATTTATAAAAGTACTAAAATCGGCAGGGCCGTTGATTTAAAATAGACTGTCACACTGAACTTCGAAGTTTAAAATACTGATGTACTGTATGCATTCATAAAGTTTAAAATGACGAAATACGTTAGTTAGAAGGTACGCTATGGCGAATTATTTAATTGAGAATGTTTATCATCGCGATGTACGGAACTTCGAAAGCTTGCTTCATGGACTTACAGAGTTGTATTGTAAGCTGCAGTGCTGTTGCTGTGTTGTTTTAAGTTATAACAGCCGCACGGATTGATCGCAGTTAAGTTATGTGATGTGGATGGTGATGGGTGACCATCCATTATATGTATATCGAGACCGCTACGTGCATCCGAAAGCACGGTGCACACCACAAGCAAAAATGATATACTTATTTTTAAATCAGGTATTCGTTTCGACGTGTGACTTTTATGAATCAAATCAAAATATTTTATTTCACAAATAAACCAACATGGGCACTTATGAAACATCAGAAGCTAGGTGAACGGTTCCAATTGGTGGTTTCCTATGGAGAAGAGCCGGCAAGAAACTCCACGTTTACTCTTTTAAAAATAAGGGGCTTTTACAATGTTTCGAATTACAGTGTTGATAGATATAAACGGAATTTTAACTTAGATTCGTTGTTCTGTTTATCTCGATACAATGCAGAAATCCCATAATATCTTATGAGATTTCTGCATTGTATCGAGATAAACAGAACAACCCCCCCCCCCCGTATCCGGTGAAAATACTATTTCGTTTTATCCCGGGAGAGATACCGGGATTTTCGATTTTAAGGGATTCATGACTTATCCAATAGATATCCCGTGAGAGGTCAAACAATCCGCTTTTCTTTTTCAGATGAGTGATCTTAAAGATAATTATAAATTTTATAAAAGCACATACAGTACTTATTTGTGTTGCTATAGGCATAAACATAATCAGCTTATAATATTCACACTGCTGGGACACAGGCCTCCATTTTAATGATTGATTTCATATAATTACTCATAGTATTTAAACAAATAAACGTACCTATTTTCTTTCTTTCTATAATTGCGTTTTAATATTTATTTTAATTTAATTAAGTTAGAATTTGTTCGTCTCGTAGATATTTGGTAGGACTTGCTTCGTGCATGTGCACCATTAGAGATATGATCTAACATAATCCCCATAGCCTTGAACATCCGTTGACTAGGGATTTAGCTTACTAACGAACTTCCCAAACATTATGGGGTTCATGCCAAAACGTTGTTTAAAGTTAAGAAGCGTTTAAACATGAAAAATGTATGGTTAAACAGTCGAAATCAATGTATAAACTTTAAGCAACGATCCTAACTAATATTATAAATGCGAAAGTAAGTTTGTTTGTTACCTTTTCAAGCCTAAACCACTGAACCGATCATCCTGAAATTTTGCATATACGATGTCAGATGTACAGAAACGGACATAGGGTACCTTTCATCCCGAAAAAAAGTACTGTTCCCGAGGAAAACAACAATTATGTTCTTATGATAATAGATGGCGCCACGTGTCTTTCGAATCATAATTGAATTATAATCCGAATTGATTGTCAGTCAAATTAACGCGAGCGAAGCCGCGGGCAAAAGCTAGTTATAAATAAAGGGTGTTTTGGCGAAATGTGGGTGTACGGTGGGTACACCTCTGGCTAACCCTTCGGGGAAATAAGGCGTCTTGTTATTTTATATACATACATACATACATAAACTATTATGTTATGTTATGTGTAATCCAAATTTGTCGGTGGTTCAGAGTTCAATCAACTTCCTTACTACAGAATATTGTGTTCCGAATTGTGGTCTAATATTTTAATGCAATTACTTACGTCATGCGACCGTTGGCACTCCATCATTATTTAGTTGTTTGCTGCAACATTGTAATTTAATTTATTCACACAATTGAGTCACTTTCATGATATTTAGGCCATTTTCATTTCGTACGTACAATTTCGTTCTTAAATGTTTTGACTATGTTCTCGTGGTTTATTGGCACCGTAAAATAGATAAAAGTATCTCGTATATACTTTTTCTTTCTTTCTATAACCGTCTATATTTCAGTTTGCAGGTCTACCCAAAATGGGCCACAAATTACCCGAAATTCTCGAAATATATTCTTCGACGTTGCTTCAGCTAAAACCACATCGGTTTTCGAATTTTCCGGAAACGTAATATTTTAAATTAACTTACCAGTTCTTTGTATATGTTCAAAAGCTTTTTGATAAAAAAATATGCATTAAAATTAAACTGACGCAGACTCTCTCAGACATCTGATTTATTTAAATTACTAGCAACCCGCCTCTGCTTCGTACGGTTTTTATGACTTAAGTAAACATAAAAAATATTTATTTTATGTAAGTTTAATATTAATGTCGTCCGGAATAAATTCCTTCAGTGATGGTGAAAACAGCATCAAAATCCGTTTCGTGGTTCAGAAGAACAACGTGGTCACAAATACAGACGCGAAACGCTACCTTAATTTATAATATTTATATAATTTACAGAGTCATTGATTACACCAAGGCCGGCCAAACACAGGCACGCGGGTCACAAGGTGGCTCGCCAAAGCATTTAAATTTGCCCGCCAGCACTTCGGTCGGCCGGCTAACCGTCACGCGGTGTCATCGCTTCCACCTGATTGGTCGTCCCGCCCGAACGCAACCGATCCGCGGCGTTCGGGTATTGTCGCAATTTCTACGTACCACTTGAATTTTCGGGTGCATTGGATTACTATTCAGTTTTGTGACAATTTGTTAAATTAAAGTATATTTTGTCTTTTTTTGTGTATACATTGCCTTATGAATATAGTAATTTATACACAAAAATATATATAGTAGAAGTGGTGGCTCGACGCCGCCACAGTCTAAGAAATTTTGCTCATCTGGAAAATCTATTGGCCAGCCTTGGATAACACCATCAGTACCTACTCACGTAACTTTTATTTTAGCCTTTCGTTCCGGGACTGAAACAAAAAGTTACTTATGATGAATTAAAAAACGGCCTTTGACGGTCAATTCCCAGAAGACTTTCAACAAACTCACGCGCCCCTTTATTATTAAAATCACAGGTTTTTATAAAGTTTTCTTTTCTGGCTCCTCTTAATGGACACGACCTAGTTTTGCCTTCTATAAATTATAAAAATATTTTATTAAAAGTTCATTTTGGAAGGGAGTGAGTTTGTTAGAATAATTTCAAGGATTAGAGACTTGAAAACATATTACTAACGAAAAGAAGCGTAAACTAAACGTATTTCCTTCTTTTTTTTTCTTTCTTTCTAACTACAAACTCCAAACAACTAATAATGTGATCTAATGACTTTGATCTTCAAACATTTGGCATAAACAGAATTATGTTTTAAACTCGTTTAGCGCTAAACATGTTGAGTGATTGGCGGTGCAAGTGGGCCTTAGTTATCGGATACCGATGACCGTGTAATCGCTGTCAAATCGATTCAACCGTTACCATGCAGTATTTACTAACAGGACGGTTCCAGGAATGGCTGCCGACGGCAACAACTGACTATGTACTCAAACATTTAAGGGAATCTAAGCTTTAAGACATAACACATAACATATTAAATATGTGTAGGCATTAACTTTATGTAGGTACCTGGTATTTGGCGACCTATTTAATTTTGTGTTGTTTTATATATTATATACCTATTGTTATTCAATAAGGTTCAAATAGGAATGGATGATATACAAAAGAGTTCTTGGACCAGCAACGGGGTAATTGTGTAACACACTAACAGTAGCCAATGGCCGTTTTATTGACAGTTCAACAATATCCGTTGCGTTATTTACGTTGTTGAGCAAACACATTTTTTGAACATATGAAGCAATGAATTAATTACAAATTAAATATCCTTAAAAATTATTCAGATTGTGATGGAAAGTGTGTTACGTAAATTACGTGCTAAAGACTAATTCTCGTAAGTACTTAAAACACATTCGTAATATAGCCGCAATCTTATCTCAGCGACAATCAATGTCAAAAAATTGTCAGAAATGTATGAACATTTACAGATCGACATTAGGATGCGAACGATTATAAAAATAAGAGAATTCCCACTCTAGTAGGTAATATTATTATTGAAAGTTTCTGAATTATAAGAGAAAAAATTGTGCTCTTTTCAAGTAATTTTCCGACCTTTCAAGATAAATGAGGTGATTAAAATTGTAGTCTAAACTTCCACATAAAATATTCCCTTTGAAAATAATTTTGGGAACCTATTGGAGTTTGTGGTAATAGCTGAAAGGGTCTTCATTAACACATTCTTGAACAATATTGTTAGGATGTTTAGAGGGCAAATAATGTGTTCATATTTATGAAAACGTTTGTTTTAGAAATACGCTAAATCCAGGCTGGATATCGGATGACTATGTGTCACGTACTGCCCAATAGAACACAATTAAAGACCACTACGCATGCACGACTACATATCAAGCTATATATTTCCAGTATAAGCTAACTTCTCATTTTACGAAAAGCCAATAAAATGCGAGGTCAGTTAAAACTGGAAATGTATAGATTGATATGTCGCCGTGTGTGTACTACATGCGAGAACTCCATCTATTAATATTAAAAAAACGAGGCGATTTGACGAGCACTAAGCACCTATTCCTTCAGTCAGCTTCAACATTAGGTACCTAATCTTTTAAACCCCAAAAACGTGAACAAAACGTGGCAATTAATCTACGAAAACCACGATAAAGTAGGCAAGAATTCAGGCACCCGAGTGTCACATCTACGCATAACGATGCCCAATCACGTAAGATGGTCACGCTCCACTATGCTCTCCTAATGACTCCATTACGTCGCTACGAGCGGCGACCAGTCGTCATGCGATTAGTCGTAGTTAGTAGTTGTGCTATACGCCTACCGAATTTTCTCGAGACAGATTTTGAAGCACTAAAGGATTATGTTTAATTCGCCTAAAAGTTATTCATGTCGTAAAACAAGGTTGAGTGTTTAAGTAATTTCTAAGTGATTTAACCGAATTTATCGTCATTTTGATTAGCTTTTCGGAGACTTGTCAGTGGAATTTGAAAAGTTATTATGGTTTTACTACGTTTTTGTGTGATAGAGGTTAAAATTGCGGCGACCTTTTAACTCTTTCGGTAGATGCGACTTAAAAATATGGCTTTTTCTCTCCGTCTGTGAAGCTGCAGATATTGAGCCAAGAGTTTGTTGCCCCCGTACACCAATGAGAAAAGGTACTCTACCTTAGATCAAAAATTTTAATGATTTATTAGACGTACAAACACAAATAAATACTCGAGTAAATAAAAATTAGTTCGAGTAGAACTGTATAAGAAGCAACCCATTACAATGGAACTTAAATTCAACTGCAAACAACAAACTTCTTCAGCAAAACTATTATTTTTCACAAACAAAACAAACTCCAAAGCACACCGCTGTATATTCATTGTCATTCCGCCATTGAAACGTATGACTCACTTAGACTGAAAACAAGAACCTCTAAACTGTCACATTACGTAAAAGCTTGCTAGCTCGACAAAGTAGATCTTGTGTAACTGTTACTGCGAAAAATGGAGTCATGTACATTGAATACCGACGGCGGTATATACTTAGATCTATGAATATAGCGTCTTCACTTGTTTTTCTCTGTCGGGTAGTTAGGTGGCAGGGTGCAGGGTACAATGACCCCCACAATGCCAGCGTAGCTACCTACTCCAGTTGAATGCGAAAGCATTTTCTCAACGGACCGTGAGTGAACATATTATTATGAAGCAACTGCTGTTGTTTTCTTTTGCAATTTGCTTTTACAGGTTGTTACGTCATGTCATGTGGGTTAGATGTTTGTTAAATTAAAATGCAGTACGACAACATGTTGTGTAAGAGGTTTATAATTTTGTTGCTGAATTTTAGTTTTAGTTATTGCCTCTGACATGAGTGGGTTTTGTTGATAAAAATGTTCTTACTTTGGGTGCCAGAGTTCATCGAAAACACTTTTTCCCTTAATTGTAACGCTGCATAATGTTTTAGCTTCTTTTTGTACAACTGAAGGTAATAAATAAGTCTTCTTTTTTTAATTTGACTTCAAAGTGTAGCGGAAATTAAGGTTTTTTTTTTAATTGCACTTTAATTGTGCTGAAAGTAGACTAACTATAATATAACTTGTTACTATTAGTAACGCCTGTTAAACTGAGCACCTGCCATCTTATCTCTTTACCACCCTAGGTTGACTGGTTGAGAATGCCTAAGGCATTAAGTCCGCCTTTGTATGTTATTATGTGCGAGAAGTTTAAATAAATAAATAAATAACGTATGTACACACGGCTACATATCAGGCTATACATTTCCAGTATAAGCTGATCTTGCATTGTATAGGATTTCCGTATAATAAGAAATCAGCTTATTCTGGAAATGTATAGCTTGATATGTAGCCGTTCGTACCTACCTACTAAGGTTAATACTCGTACTAAGCATACTACTTAGTAGGTTGAAGAAAATAATTAGAAACTTATGAAATATTTTATCGTCCAGCTAATACAATAAGCAGCGGGGTAATTGCGTAACACACTAACAGAGGCATGGCATTCATTTTGACAGCTCAACAACATTCATTGCGTTATTTACGTTGTTGAGCAGACACGTTTTGCGAACAAATGAAGCAATGGATTAGCAATAGTCTTCAAAATGATCCAGATTGTGATTGATAGTGTGTTATGCAATTATGGTGCAGGCTCACAGATTAACAGCAAGTTGAAATGACATGAGTAGCTTAAAATATTACCTACAGCTAGGTTACTGTAGTGTACCGACATAATAAACTAACGTAGCGGCGCACGCCCACGGAGTGGTCAGTTGCTTGCTGGCGCTCGAACGATGCGGACGTGCGACCTCTGCTGTTGTACAGTGAATTGTTGTTTAATTTACCTACCCGAATACTTCCTATAACGTGGTGAATACCACAGTTACAATATAATATTTGTCAGTGAACCCCAAACTAGACAGTTAGTATGTATCTTAATTAAGTAGTCATTCAAATATTTTGCTTTTAATCTGTCCAAAAATTAATTTAAACAATTTGGCAGTTAGTTGAACTATAAATTGGAAATGTTGCAAAGTACTTAAAATGTTTCATTTGAAATTAAGACATACTTTGATAATGCTAAATGAATACCTACCCAGATATTGAGTGCCCCAGCGATTATAATTAAGTTTTCTCAGAAACATTGTTTTATTACAGGACTGAGGAATTTAGTTAAATTGTATTGTTTTTCATTTATATTTTTCCAGTAAAATTAAATGTTTAAATGAATACTTTTAATAGTTTACGAAAGTAGCTACTTAGATTTGGTTAATGAAAAGTTTTGGGTACGGGATTCGTGAAAAATAATGTTTTTGACACTTTCATAAGGTTTAATACTACTTAGAACAGCTCGTTTTTCATTAAAAGTTATAATTTTTGCTACCGAAGTGTTTCTATTTTATCTTTTATTTTCCAAAGGAAATGTTTCAAAATGGGCCAGGTTTATATACACTACCTCCAAAAAAGAGAAAAATTCCTAGAATTCGGGAAAAATACAGATCATTCATTTAAATGTATACTGTTGTGGTAGTTAATTGATATTTATCCATTATTCTTAACGACTTTCAAGATGGCGACTCACCGATTTAGTTACTCTGTGCTTAAAAAACAATGACAGTTAACCATAGATCGTTCATTCATCATAGAAAGAGAACTGTCAGCTGTCACAATAGTGTCAATAAACATGTCAAACGTTAAATCAATCAAAATGACAGCTTACTGTCATGACGGGTTTTTGTTATGTGTTGCAATTCCAAGTGTAATTTCTTGTGGTTTACCAGCAAACAAAGCCACTTTAAAGTAATTGGAGCGTTGAGAACTGTTTTAAATGTGTTTACCTTATTTTTAATTATACTGTACGGACCTGGCCCAGGCTCCATACATTTTGGAACATATCCTTTTATGACTGGACTAGTTTCTGCCAACACTACCTAACTGTACCGACACTGAAATGTATTTTATTAGTCATTATTAGCTAAGTCAAGGCAGTTATATCTATTTTTACCTAGTCTATAATATTAGGTCACCTAAGGATGCCTATTGCCTAGATAAGAATTCTTCACCTTGTCTATTTTCATGTCGGCAGAAGGACAGTAAATACTTATTTTCGGGCTCAGAATATTCTAGTTACCGTGAACGATTTTACGAGTTTGTCAGCAAAAATTTAGATTTTATTTATTATATAGCGACCCGCGCCAGCTTCGCACGGGAAATATATTGATATTTCTGTTTTATAACTAAGTTAAATATGAATGTATTTTAGACATAAACCTTTGAAAAAAAAGATGGTCAAAATCGCATTAAAATTGTGTAGTTTGGAAGATGTAAGCGGTCACACAGACATACGACAAGCGACCTCGTTTTATACTTACTATCAACTAGCAATTTGCTCCTGCTTTGTACGGGTGCAAAGTACTGATGTGGCGACATGTCAAGACATCGAGATTTTTCTACTACATCAGAGTTAAATATTAGTATACCTATTATACATGGCGGAGAAGTACGTCTCTCTCGTTATCATCAGCCATATTTTGACTACTGTGGGCGTACTATGGGAAGTGTTGGTTATTGCGCAATAGAAAAATCGTTTGCAGTTCAAATCAAATTATAATTTACGATTAAATTAATCACACACTTTAGGTACACGACACAAGTATACAGAACGCGCGACAGTTTCTAAACGTGTTCCCTGCATGACCGCTACCGACCAACCTTTGCTTTTATGCCCAGTTCACATTAGGAAGGACCGATAGTTTTATCACTGACCGGCTGTCGGCTCTTGCTGTTCACACTCTCTGGTCGAGCGTTAGCGTTATGTTGTGGACTCTGTCGAGCGCCGACTGGTGGCGATGGCGCCCCGATCAGTCAAAGACAAACGATTGATTTAACGTATTTCCGACATACACATAACCTTTCGGAATAAATTCTCTAAATGGTGATGAAAACCTCATAAAAAAATCATTGTTTAGTTTAGAAGCGGTCACACAAACATACACGAAAAGCGACCTCGTTTTTTACTATTCGTAGATATTCTGACATATATTTCTAATACTTTAAATTAATATAAAACTCAGAATCCATTAGGAAGATATAAAAAGACAATAGACGGACCTCAATTTTCCTTTTCCCAAAAATAATATACATTTTTATTATCTTTGACGAATGTGTTTTTAAAGATGCTATTAAATCAATATTTAACTTGTAAGTTCTTCTCGGATGTTTTCTTGTAAATGGCCATTTCTAATGATTGGTTCTGAAACTATTGGCGATTTTGCCGCAGAGTGATTTTTTCTTTCGTTAGTTGAAAGTTTTCATTTTACTTTTAAAAAAAATTGGGACTGTTAGTAATTTTTATTCATTGTTAGTGTACAGAGAAGTATTCATTCAGAACGTTTTAGAAAGAAGGTACTTATTTATTTATAAATCATTTAAGTAACATGGTCATCCGGTGAAGGGAAACATCGAGAGGAAACCGGCACGGCTTAGAACCAAAAAATCGAAGACATGACGTGACATCCACTAACGTGACGTGACATGGCACTGGCCCGCGTGGTGGTGAACTTGGCTACGGCCCACTCCCTCTCACAGAGGCTGTGTCCTAGCAGTGTTAAAATTATTGGATGGTTATGCTTATGAATACATTTTGTTAGCTAGTGGGTTAGATTCGTTTCTGTTTCGTATTTTATGCTTCATACCTCTATATATCCATCGGGTTAAAAAAATATCGAATAATGAAGCATACAATAATAAATCCCAAAAGTACTGTTACTACCTAGAAAACGCGATAAGTAACACAGGTCATGTTAAGTTTAAGCTAACTATTTATGAACGAAAATCATTTGAGTGTTACTTTTTGATTATGTATTCTGTACCTATACTTCACCGCCAAAGCTTAAAAGCTAGAAAACTGAAAAGGTTCTTTTTAATATTTTAGTAAAGTTATTTACCTGGTCAATCAAAATTATCGTGCTCGCAATTGGTCTTCCTACGTCTAACAAGGCATCCATAACATACATTTATATATAGAAATACACAAGTCATTATGATTAGCCTTTATTAAATGCCTGATTTCCAAACGGTCCTATGTCCTGGGGGCCTATTTCGGCTGAAGTTACGGATGTTTCCTACTCCGTATCACTTTCGGACATAATATTAGTCCGAAGCCCGAACTAAAAATTAATAGCAATACGATTTGACAGTTTTCCTTACTGCCGTTGTGTTTTGCCCGTCCGAAAACTTAATTAATCGGGAGTAGCGTTCAGTTATAAGTAGATATCAAACTACTTTCGGACGGATCCGTATCTTCATTGATGGACTTAGAGAGTAGGCCCCCTGATACGAGTTGAGTTCAAACCGTCAACGTTCGAGAATTCCACGAGCTATGTCAAACGTTTTGATTGGCTCATAGTGCAAGCCAATCGAATCACAGAACACAGTCTGTGTCGCCAGCCTTACCTAACCTAGCCTATAATTCAATTTACGTGACTCAATTAACGTTGCCTTACCGTATTCGAACAAAAAACTACATTATACTATTAAAAATAATTAAGTAATTGTAATTAAAATCAATGGTTCTTTTCTATTCCAACTAATTTAGTAAATTGAGCTAAAATTATGAAGCACTAGCGTAAAGTAAAATAAGTGTTTTATTATTAAATTAAGCTGAATCACTCTGTGCTTAATTTCATTTATTTCGTTGTTGTTGCCAAGTAATGGTTCGAAGTAATATAAAAGCTGTTATCATCTGGAATCTGGATATAGGTAAGTTTAATGTCTGGACAGTCAGTCTAGTTTCTCCCGTCAAGGTATGTACTTAATGAATCCATTAACCTGTTTGACTTTCATTTTACTGCTTTTTCTAGGTTAGTTAAATACAAATACCGAATTGATACACTACGCCAATTTGCCATGTTTTAACCATTTAGTACAACATTCAAAGAATGACAGTTGTCATTCGAATATACGGACAAGTTAAGTTGGTAGTCAATTTTGGAATTAATTAGGTACTTAATTTCTCTGACTTTATACATATACCTATACATTTTCATTTTACCTTTCTCCAGATAGATTTACAAAACGTAAAGGATTGCTCTTTTTCTTCGGATCGACAAGATTTATACCTACTGGACAAAATTGGAGTTTTCCGATGACAAAATTACATGAAACCGGTTTTTATTTTTACTGTTTTGTAGATGCGTAAATAGCAAAGTACCGTTTGCTTAAACTTTTACGGGTATTATTGCTTTGGATTGCGTCATAAAAATAAACTTAGTCGGGGAGTTTGCTATAATGCAGCTTGGAGATACATAATCAGCCTATAGTGTTCCCACTGCTGGGACATAGGCCTCCTCTCTTTGATAGGGAATGGGCTGTAATCTACCACGCGGGCCCAGTGCGTTTGGTAGATGTCACATGTCTTCGAATTTTTGGTTCTAAGACATGCCGGTTTCCTCACAATGTTTCCCTTCACCGTTTTGAGAGCAGTGGTGATGAAACTATTTACACAAAGTAAAGCGCCGGGCTGTGGAACCCACAACATACAACTCGTAAGTCGGGGCCGATAACACTGGGCCACCACTGCTCTCGTGCTCACTTGCTGTCACTGCTTGGAGATGGATATGGATAATTAACATACATTTTAGGTATATCAGCATATACTTATGCAGCAAGTATTTACTTCCCTGCATGGCGGTAGCTTTTATGTTAAACTTTTGATGTTAGTTTTTTATAAAATTATGAAGGGTTGGTTACCTGAATGAAGTAAGTGTTAGAAAAAATATATAAAAGTAATCTAATGTAATATGTACACGGTGTTGGCTCGATCTCTTGAAAAAAATTTACAATGGTTTTCTTCTTGGAGTACAAACTTTTTTTGTTAGGACCACGCAGGGTAGGACCTTTTTTTTTAAATGTTTTTGTGGCAACGGTGTTTGCATGATGTCGTTTTCCAGTGTTGTTCTATGGCAAAAAATAACTCTAAACTCTTTAAACTATCGTATTACAAATGCCTCGAAAATCTCAAAAAACGGGGGCAGAAAAATTTACATAATTTTTCAACAATTTATTATTCGAAAAACAACAGAACAAAACTTACTCTGTATGCATAATTGATTATTATCGAGAGTTCATTTTGTTCGCAGACTTGCAAACAACCCGAGTGAAACAATACAAGTTTCACTCATTGAGATGACTCGGAGTCGAGATGAGTTCGTAATTACATAAGTAGCTACGACCTATCTACATTAGGGCGATGTTTTTCGAAGTTTCCTTTTGCGAGTTTATTCTTCTACCCATAGATACGTTTGTAGGTATGTTATTTATTACTCCTATGTGGTCTTGAGTCCCTGAAGAATAGGATTTATCTACGACGGTTAATAAAAAATTAAGTATCTGCCTATTATATAATTTCATAAATACCTGATTGGATTTGACCGATAACCCATACGTAATATGGCTTGATATTTTAACGTTCGTCAATCAGAATGATTCTACTTTAATATCGGTTTTATTTGAAGTGGTGAGTGGCTAAGAAAACATTTCATGTACATAGCTGTGCTTTTAAAATATGAAAATTATTTCTTGCCTACCTTAATTTAGTGACTTGGTGACTGCGAACCAAGCCGCCTGTATAGAGTTGTGACTATTGTTTATTTTCGTTCTAAACTTGAAAATTGCGTTTGTAGATAACAACCTCCAAAATATGTTGAATATTCAGCCAGTGTTACAAAACGAAAAATAATCTCTTTTATAATTAAGATTTCGGAATTAATTGTCTGAGATTTATGCTCTAAAAATGTAATTAGTATTTGTGAAAAATACAATTCATGACTACCAAATGACTTTTAGTACTAAAGCCATCTATTGTTAATTATTTGTTTGCTAATAATATTCTTTCAAATAACATTTTAAATTACTGCCTTGTAAGTCTAGTGATAGTCGTCGCGACTGCTAAGGAAGTGGTCTTGGGTTTGATCATCAGTTCCGGCAAAATTTTATCAGCCCGCAAACTGGATTGGTTCTCCGGTTATGGAAAAAGGCCAATATGAGACGTAAACATTACTGGCGATATATGAGTGTGTGTATGGGTGTATACACATCTGCCTACCCTTCGGGTAATACAATCGTGATGTATGGACATGATAAATGATTTTATTTCTGTAAGTAGGTTTGTACAAACACTTTTACACGTCAATCATATTTATTAAACTAGATGAGGCCGGCGTTTCCATGTTTCGGATACCATGGCATATCATGCAGTAAGAGCGCAGGACGGATAGCACGGCATATCATCCGCCGTGCTCTTGTCACTAGTGTGATCTTTATAAGAAACAGGATCGACGGCATCAAAAAAAGATTTTGTGAAAATCTCCCATTTTCTTGCCGACTGTACAATTTTAATCAAAATCTGTGAAAGCCGATATAAATTTCTCAAAAAGTTATGGATGGTCTCCTAAGTCTGTTTTCCCGTAGCTACAACGATTAAGGTATCCTCGCCACAAAAATCCACCCTGTATACGTGATAACTCCAATAATCTGATTTTACACTATGAGCATTTAAATCTCTAAATCATGCTACAAATCGAAATAGTTAGGTATACATGTTGATCAAACTGTTACATGTGGGTCCTTATAGCAGCAGGTGACTTACAAAGAAAAGATAAAAACAGAAAATGACTAATTTTAAACTTATTATGTATATACCAAACACTACAGACATACAAGGGTACCTTTAAAAATAAACAATTATTTTGATATTCTTAAAAAAAAGCGTCCATATATTAGTAATGAGTATGACTACTGACAAATGCGTGCACTGACTGGACAGGTCCACTCAATCTGTGTTGTTCTTTCCTCAAAAGACCATTACAGACACTAATCTACATCATCTTCACATGATCTGACCAAGATTATATCTGGACTTTAGAAGAGACTGTGACCTCTGAGTTTGTTTCGGCCTTTCTTCTCAGAGTAGTAAGATAGGAAACGCCGACTTCATCTAGTTTAAAAAATATGATTGACGTGTAAAAGTGTTTGTACAAACCTACATATAGAAATAAAATCATTTATCATTTAATGGCTGGTTTCGAACCCACAAGGAACCCGTTATAGAAATTTTGTTAGGACGTGGTATAGGTTCTATAGTGTGATGAAATGAAATGTTCCTTCGGTATTAAGAAATTAATTTAATAACAAAGATGTCACAACTGAACACAGTTTATAAACAATTACTCAAAATAGGTTAATTATAAATTACATGAATGACGCGGGCAACGGTTGGTAACCGACTGGTGTGCGTGTGTCGTCGTGGTATTCAAGCTTAGCAGACGTGCGATGTCATAGGTATGAGCTCACAAGTTTGTGTGCACGAGTGGGTATATACCCTACACTGTAATAGAACTATGGAACTGTTCACCCTTCTTTTATTAGGTAAGGGATGACTTGTAAGTAGGTACAGTGCGCTTCTTGGCAAATATCTTCTAGTGAAGCAGGCACGTATAGATAATTACAGTACAAGCATGCTAAGATAATTTCTTGTAGCATTAGTAGCAATATATCAGGAGGGTCATGTTTACCAATAGACGTCTATTTATAGGCAGTAGAAGCATTTATTTGTAATACCCCGTATGGGGGAATGGATGGGGGAACACTTACACATACATATTCGCAGCAAACACAATTCTAGTTCAAGGCTAAACTAATAAATTACGTCGCTAAGTAAATTATATTCCAAGAAATGATATGAAAACCACTTTTACACGACATTAATTATTTATTACATACATTTGCGCAGCTTACCTTCACTGTTACAACTACCTTTTCGCGTGTAGCCGGCCTATTTTTAATCAAAAGCCATTTTTCGAATGGCTAGCCAATTAGGTACCAACTAAAGCCCATATTTTAAGTGTTAAATGCCAGGGGTCGGTAAAGTGGAAACTGCATACATTTTGTTAGAAAAGCCTTTAAAAATGATAATGACCTTGTGGGCATTTGTTCTTTTATTGTGCAGTCATTTAGCCTTCCTGCTATAGCCCTGTTTAGTTTCAATGGACTTCAGTAAGAGATTAAAGTAGTTACTGTGGTTATGCAAAGTGGAAATGGTTAAACCATCAATACGTGAGCATGGTACATAAAAATATTAAATTTTGTAAATTCAGTAGAAATGAAAAAAAAAGTTGGGTTTCTGATAAGCAGTTCAGCATTAAAAAGCAAACTTTTTTTTATAAATAAGCTGTACTACCTAGGTCGTTACATTCAGTAGCTGTTTCTTAACTAAAGGGCACATGCAGCAAACATAGACTTCAACCTAGCTTCTTCCCGCGGCTTCGCCTGCGTTTTTCTATCCTTCGGGAACAGTACTTTTTTTCTGGATGACAACTCTATGTCTGTACTAGGTACCCTATGTCCTTTTATGTACCCGTTTCTTTTTTCTTTTTTGTCTGGTTTTTTGTTTGTCATCAAATAACTTGTCCCGCTTTGGGCGGAGCGGGAGAGCGTGTCAGACTTTTACTGACTAAAACCCACTCGTGTTCTTTCAGTAGCCTGTGCGCCAAGGCCACGGTAACTCTTTCGAACAATCCGCAACCCTGACAGGCATCGGCCCTATTGGACCCCGTCAATTAGTGCTGACATCTCTTTGAGGTGCGCGCGCACAACGCGCCGTCTACCCAGGTCTGGTCCCTACCGGATGGCGAGCTACCCATTGCTTGCCATCCGCAAGCCCGCGCCTACGTTGGCCGGGAATCGGCTATCGATTCCCGACGCCCAGGGCGTCTCCTCCTGCGGCGACTAGGGGCGTGAGGGCGCAGCCATTGCCTCGCCCTTACGCGCTCGGCCTCCTTCTTCGCGAGCATTACTGCTTCGCAGAAAGAGGTGACGGCGTCCTATGCCCTCTCACTCCGTACCATGGCCTGGACCAGGGACGGACGCGAAAGATCACCACCGCCGATCACCTCCGCGAGGACACGTTGTTGCTCCGCCCAAGCTGGGCAGACCTCGGCCGTATGTTCCACCGTATCCTCCGGGCGATCCACACAATGGTAACACCCGGGCGTTTCCTCCAGCCTTATCCGGAACAGGAACCTCCCGAAACAGCCATGTCCGGTGACGACCTGCGTCAGGCGGAAGGTGAGGACGCCGTGGTGCCTCTCAATCCACTCCTCAAAGAGGAAACTTACTGCCGCAATTGTGGGGTGCCCAGCACTGGGTTGCGACAGTCGCACTCTCCTTGCCGCCATGAGATCCCGCCGGAGCTCTGTCCACTGTGCCGCGATTTCTCGCGGCAGCGGAGTTACGCGCCGGCGTTTTGCCTCCTCGCGCCATTCCCATATTATGTGCGCGAGGACTTTTGCCTCAAGATCCCATGGTGGCAATCCGGCAAGGAGCCTCGCCACCTCACTGGAGACCGTGCGGTATCTCCGGACCAGCCGGATGGCCATGACCCTCTGGGACGCATTCAACTAGCGGGCTGGTTGGCACCTCAATGAACGCGGCCACACCGGTGCTCTTAAAGGGCCACGGACCGCACGATCCCCGCGTAGAGCCTCCAGCGGTAGGCTTTTGGACCCCTGGTTTGGGCAGGAGCCGCTTGAAGGCAGCCCCGACTCGCTCCAGTCTGGGAGCCAAACGTCGGAATTCTGTACCCAAGACAATGTGTAGTTATGAAAATTTCATGATGATCGGTTGAGTAGATAGGACGTGAAACTGTAATAAACACACTTTCGCATTTATAATATTAATTAGGATACAAAAATGCGCGTGAAAAGATGCTTCAATCTACAAACATTTACTATTATTATCATTCCTCTACGCATCTAACCCAAAACCGATCTCCACGACAAAACGTTAAGTGGGGGCCCATTTTGTACAGTGATTTATAGTCCCATAGAACATATACACGTGCTATATCCATATACACCGCTATAAAACGTAGGGACAGCCTTCGCGAGTTGCGGCTCGTCATAAATCTACATCACTATGTTCGTTCCCCACTCCCCTCAGATGTTCCGTAGAAAGGCTTCGATGTAATTCGTACAATCCATCTTTCCCCGCGACACTGACCGGAGTAATTGCCTGCTAAAAGTTTCTGAGATAGGGTTAAAGGAGCTTCAAGATTTGTGGTGATGTAGGTTTTTTCTAAATGGATAAATAGGTACTAGGTGTATGATCGAATTTCTCGATTATGGAAAACGATTCCAATTACTTTATTTTTTTACTTAGCCTCTGCCGTCTCGCTCCTTGGCAAAGGCTCTCCATTCGAGCCCATGCATAATCAGCCAATAACAATCCCACTACTGGGACACAGGCCTCATCTCTGTGAGAGGGAGCGGGCCATAATCCTTCACACGAGCCCAGTGCGGGTTGGCGGACGACATGTCATGTCTTCGAATTTATGGTTCTAGGTCACGCCGGTTTCCGCACGATGTTTTCCTTCACCGTTTTGAGAGCAGTAATACGAGCCCACGCGAGTTATCTCTAACAAGCTGTGTGCCTGATGAGATTTTCGATGGGCAAAAATGACGAACTTTCATACAATTCATCCCCCCCCCTATTTAACCACTTTCGTTTTATTATAACTCTTGTGCAAAATTTCATGCTTCTAGACCCAGCGGTGTTATCTGCAGTGTTTTTTTTTTATTTTTTATTAAGTAGGTAGATGATTTCGTTCACCTTCCCTCGTACCGTAACAAAAAAACAAGGATGCATGCACACGGGTTTGTCGCCAAGACTAAACAGTGGAACATATTATAACGCAATGTCTCTTCGTACGTATATACCTATTATGGGCCGTCTGGTTTCCGTCGCCTTTTTTGTGAGGTTTAGGGATGCTACTTATAGAAACTAGCCTTTATGAGCTGTAGAGGTGAGGAAAAATGTAATCTTATCTTCTGCTCAAACAGAATGCTGAGAACGCACTTGGGTATCGTGAAATACGATATAAAATTCAATTACTTAACGGTTTAATTTTACAAATCAAAGAACTTTTGAAAATGGAATGTAGACTTATAAATGTTGTACCTATAACTTTTAAAACGTTTATAAGTGGAGAACAATAAAGGTACTGAATTCAAGATTGTAGCTTTTTTAATCAAGGCCTAGGTTTTAATAATTCTCCTTTCCTTTAGTTATCCATTTACCGCGGTTTACTGGCTAACACATTCCGAGAAGCCATTCACAGACCACCGCTACAGTAGACTGACCTTGACAGAATACTGCTGTAAACTTTTAGATTAATTCCACCTACCTCATTTTCAGGGCTTTATGTTTTTGATTGATTGTACGATGAAATACTAATAAATGGTTCTGTTTTTTTCAGGTATGTACCCGTTTTAAAACATTTTGGTAAGATCGTTCATATTATATTTTGTTTGTTATTCAAAATTTTGTTACATAATCAAAAACATACACTTAACATTTATAGCACCGCCGACTAAAATTGTAAATTTGAAAAAAAAAAGTACGATCGAAAATATCTTACAGAATGAAAAACAGATGCTTGCATTTCTGAACGAGGATGAATATTTTATGTATCATTTCGCAGTCCCGACGAATTCATCTCCACTTGAAAGATTTATATCGGGCGAAATCTCGAGTTTACGGGCGGCGTACGGTCTAAACGGTCCGACATATTTCAGCAGATACGTTGCAATTTTTTCGCTTCTGCATTTTTCGCTCCCGCAGAATCTGTATGCAGTCGATCGATTCGCACTACCAAACATTTGGGAGCGATTTGAATTTTTAATGCCAATTTTATCGCACTCTGTATTTTTCTGCTTAATGAGATGGGCGATGAAATGTTTTTTGGAGCGTGAATAAACCTTTTTGCGAGTTTACGTCGTTCATTTTCAACTTTGTTTAATATTGAATTTAAAACTCAATTATATTTGTAGTAACACGTAAAATTCTCGTGTCAATTTTATATTGATTCATCTCATCCAATATTTCTATGAAAAGTTGAAGTAGACACAATATACATACGAAAATATTAATATCATTTGAAAAAATGTTCGCATCACTAGGTACTATTGATATGAGAGTCAATATACCTACTGTTATAATTTGATCATGTCCTTTACTGCGTAGACTTTACTTTATTAGGTACGTAATATAGTAGTATAATAAATAGAAGTAACGAGGCTATGTTTTTGATTACGTTATTAATTTGATTCTATTTTAGTACCTATGGTAAAACTGTAGCTGGAATTTTAATTCCACCCATGGTTGGACCAAAAGTTATGAATCTAAATCTAAGTATAGATATGTGTCTCTTTAGGAATGGACATGCTCGCCATAAAAACCATGTTCTGTTCTTTGACTCATGTTTTTCTTTCATTGCACTTTATTTTCTGACTTAAAGCAATCGTTTATCTCGCCATCACTGTCTGGGCCTACAACGTACCTTTGTCCAATATTGGCTACACAACCATATCCATTGACGAGTCACTTACCAGTTTGATGAACCTATTATATACCAAAGAAGCGTTGGTTGCCAATGTTTGTTGTTGGCCTGTTGTTCTTTCATGACCTCTGAATGCTCTGAGAGCTAACGGAGGGAAATAGGTCGATAGTTGCCTGCAAGTCAATCAGCCACCATTTATGTAGTAGCTTTAAACCTTTCGATATAATGTAGTAATGGACTACGTGTGTCGACATGCAACGCGCGACGGCTCAAAGGACTATAGGTAATACATTCCTCGAATCGAAATACCAGTAAATCATCGAGTTGCTTCTCTGAATTGGCAATCAAATATGTGTTGTGTACTAACAGTTAACTTATCTGAAACTTACAATAACATCAAAATGTACAATGTTATAACTTCGGTCCATCCTGGATTTCTTACAGAAATTGTACTTTCTGTCTTGAGCGCAGAAACCTTACTTGAGCGTTATGAACGACATTTGTTCATTATTTAGGTTCTGACCTTTCAAGGAAATACGGAATTTTCGTAAGATCACTTTTTTACCGTTTGTCACAGAGGTTTTTCTCGAGATCTATGCAAGCAGGAATTTGAAATTTAGTATAATGTTACGTTTTGATGAAGCACACAAGGATGGCCAGTCAGACTGATTTTATAAATTATTTTCTTGTAATTCTGTTTTTATTTTCCCTGAAAATAAAGAAAATTATTAAGTACCTTGTGTTATGGCAAGTCACATTTTTTTAATAAGTTTGCTTCTAGCCAACAGACATATCCACCGTTCCTACGCGATCTTACGCCATATTCACTGTAACCACTCTCTCTTCATTAACTTATGAAATACAGTTATCTCAAAGACTAGAATGACATTAATTAATGGGGACGCTTTTAGATAGGCATCCCTCACGTGAAAGACACTGAAATTATTAAATTCGCTTGACCTATTTACCGGGTCTCTATTGTATGTCACAGCGTAGCGAAATGTGCCACCTTTCAGTCAGTTGAAGCAGCTGTATAATTTGTATGACTGTATAAGCTTTTGTTTATTTTCTGGTTGTCCACTATTTATTACAGTGATATAGAATTAAACTTGAAGTCTTCTCGCATGGAGATTTTAGTTTGCAGTTTGCTTTAACCAATGTTTAAAGCTTCGTCTCTGACTATATTAACTGTACCTAAGTATGTTTTTGTCGAAATCGATTTCGTCAGAGTCGCGGGAAACACCTAGATAAGAGACGCACGGAACCGGGAAGTATGGCAGAAGACAGGACCAAGCATAGGGTGATTCCGGGCTAAAATGATAATGATGATGGAGTATGTTTTTCGAATGTTGCTGTTCTAATAAGCAAGGTCAAGTCTTAAATACATTTACTATTTATTATTTCAAAATTAAATGCTCTAAGAAAAGTTCCTATTAATATTAATGAGAGAACGTTACGCGTTAGCTACGTCTCGAAGCTTCACGAATATAAACAAATCTAGTTTCAACAAAATAACATTAATTCAATCGTCTATTTTTGTAACAATGATAGACACGGTTCTCCACGTTTTTAATACATTTATCCAAGTTTGACCTTTTTGCTCCGTACTTAAGTGTCGTGGATAAAATAAAAATTTGTATCTTGATATTTTTATCTTCCAAGCTTGAGACATATACTATTAGATCTTTTAAACTAGTCTTTGTCCCTACGTGTTATGAACTCAAGAACATAAGTAAAATAATAAAAGCTATTTACTTATTCTTGGAACTAATACTTACTTACTTGTTTGTAAGCACGTGCCAAATACTCGACTCAAATATTCAAAATCGAAATTGACATTATTGGAGTTGTAATAGGACCTCGCCAGCCATGAGGACTTAACGAAAGCCTCCTCCGAAATTATTCTTAATGGCATCATAAGCGGTTTTTCCCAGCATTCAATTTATTTTCATAAGATAACTCGTTGGGAAAATTAAACGAAAATAGAGTGATAATTTGGCGAATAAAAATAAAAGAGCGACTGGAAAAAATAACTGTTGTTGTTTCATAGTTGATTGTTGCTGGTACAGGTACTAAAGGGCTTAATGTCGTGACTGGCTGTTGGACAGTACAGACTTGTTAGGATCAAAGGCACGTCATACAGTAAAGCATCCGTACAGAGGTCTGCGGCGCTCGCAGCGGTATCGATTTTCCGCAGTCTGTGGCGGGGTAGAGGAGAACGGTGAGGGAGGCGGGGATCTCAGCTGGGCGCCCCCTTCCCCCTGTAAACATAAACACAGGCTCCGGCCGCTCGCGTCTCAGGATCGACATCCGCCGAGGTGAAATAACGACACTGAATATTTATGAAGCCCTCGTATCACGGATTAAGATTCGACTTTTCTAGGTCATCAATTCGAAATTCGAATTTGTTAGGGGCTAAGCCGACGGGCTGGTAATCAGCCAGTGATGAGGGTAGCTTATGAAAAACTTTGTAATCAGTGTTGCCACAATAGAGTTGTTCGGTTAGAATCGATCGCTTTGTTTGTAGTTATTGTTAGGGGCATGTACCTCACCGTACATGCATTGTTAATTTAGCGTGGAACATTTTGCGGTAACTAATTAAAGGTATACATATACAACGCTTATGTCTGTGGATGAAAGATTAATGAAGCGTTGAAGGCATACGTAGTTGGCAATGAATTTCTGGTTTATATAATAGACTTTTTAACGGTGTGCTGTTAGTTATTAAATTCAGTTATTTTCATATTTATGATGGCTATACTTAGTGGTTATGACCCAACTTTTTAAAGCTCAATCAACAAAGATATCCAGCAAAGGAATACGTGAAATAAGATGAAGGTCACCATCAATCTTTCTCCATGGCTGGCCCATATAATTTCGAACGATTTGACAGTTTTTTAAAAGTGTGCTCTGGAATAAGCGAATGAACCTTAAGAGCTCTTACAGAGGAATGAAAGAGACACATATCACACATTATAAGACACCGTCACAAAATAAAGTGTTTGTACACTTTATTGTCGCTAGTTTGGAGTGGCACCCACTTATATCTTGCCTCTACGGCTAGACTATTATTTATACTGGTAGAGAAATTACTTAGCCACCTCACCTAGTAAGTGCTAACTTTAATGTCATCTTCAAGACTTATTTTATGCTAGTATCTAGCGACCTGCCTCTGCTTCGCACGGGTTTTACGACTTGAAAAAATATCGAGTTTTATTTTATTTAAGTAAGTTTAGTGTTAAATACACACACGCAATCCTCACATAAACCTTCCAGAATAAATTCACTAAATGGTGATGAGAACTGCATTCTGTTACGTAATTAAGAACAACAATGCTGTCACACAGGCAGACACGAAAAGCAATTGTGATTTAAAATATGAAGGCATAGATGATTATGAAAATTGTGAATTCATTGAAATTGTTTCGGTCTGTTTTTCAACTGAAACTTTCAACGCAGAAAATGTTTAATAGAAAAGTTGGTAGTACCAAGTGATAGTACGTCATCACAAACTTGATAATGACAATAAGTAAAAAAAAAATCGCGTCAACTTGAGAGCCTCCTCCTTTTTTTGGTCGATTAGTAATTGAACAGAAAGTCATACAATATTAATTATATTAATAGGCAACGTGCGGCCCTTTCGCTATCAGTAATCTACCAGACAATCAAAAGCGAATAAAGAATCAGTTAGTTCCCACTGACTAAATAGGTGCCTACATTTTTGCTTCGAATTTTCATGGTAAGTAAATGTTCATATCTATTGAGTCGTTTAACAGTGATCTCAGAGTAAGGCAGTACTTACGCGTACTTTACGGACTGAATACCTCACGGCTCATAGACCGATTTCCCCGTCCCTTTGTGTGACGTCACATTCAATGTAATGTAAGCTCACCGCAAAATCTATACTGAGACCCTTCGCGGGGACCAGGTTATAATATATACGAACGTGTGTGTGTGTGTGAGGCTTTGTGTGTGCGTGAGTGGGGTGTAAATGTGTGAGTTGAGGAAAAGATAGACCAAATGTATCACATAGATTACACTCGATGGAAACTTTATATCCCAAAGATATGCTGAAGGAAAAATATTGGCTTCGACAGATGCTAGGATTAACTGGCGCAAAAGTAATAATTAACATATCATTCTTTATCACCATTAAGCTCATAAAAAGTGTGGATAAGCAAAAGCAATCAGTCACTCGATACCAATTATCTTCGTAATATGCGAGGCTTCGAGTTTCCAGTCAGAGAGGCAAATTTCAATGATAAAAGGAAAAATATTTTACAAAATAATATGATATTTTCTTTTTGTGAGTTTGTATGTGTTCATCAGCTTATGCATTTTATGATAATCTTTTTGCGTATTCTGATTATATTCAGAACGCGCATAATTTTACAGCACAAGTCTCCACGAAACGAAGCTTCATTTGAAGCACCGACTGCCAATAAAGTTTTTTTTCCTCTATAATAATTCTACCTTTATACATTAACTTATAACGGATACTTTGACGTCACAGACATAACAGACATAACACATAATGCCACCCATAAAATGCTTAGCCATAAGATAAGGGCATCACCACACAATTATGTAGGTATCTTACCTACAGTCAACTACATTCACTACCTCTTCATTAAGATAGCGGGTACGGTGAAACCCTTAAATAAATGTTACCTTAATGCTACCTACGAGTGTGCTCTATGGGGTATTTTTATGAGCCCATAAAATCCGGAATCCAAGTACATTTAGGGGCTGCTACCTAATATCAATTTACTTGCTATTCTTCTTGTGTACATAAAAGATTGGAGGATATTTTGCAGGCTTAATTGAATCTTCAATTATGGCGAGTTTCGATATTATACCGTTTTATTGATATAATAAAGGTGGGTTATTTTTATTGCAATTAAGTGTGATTTGGTATTTTGGGTACTGGCCACGTTTAGTAAATACTTTTATATTCTATGTTAGGAAATATTATTAAGTAGGTAAATGTTTTGACAAAAGTTCATTGCTCTTTTAACCACCAAACCCACGTTTTCTGTTGCCATATTTGCTAACAAAATAATCGCTTCTAGTTCGTAGATTTAGATACAATTATTTAACCAAAAAATATAATATCCTAGCCTAACTAAAACTATTAGCCCCACTTGCACGTTAACGTTTAACGTATTCGGGTTAAATAAATAAATGTAGAGTTTTGTAAACTCGGAGTTAAGTAATTAATATTTTAACTCTTATTACGCGTTGCGCTACTAAAAAGTAACACCGGGTTAGTTAACCTAGTAATACCCAACCTCAGTAACCCCTTTTTTTTTTTTTTTTTTTTTTTTTTTTTTTTTCTCTGAGAAATGCTTTATGCATTCCCGCTCGTGGGGGGACGAGACGGGATATGTGGGACTCCTGTCGGAATGACAGTATACCCACTAAAACTCAGCGGTGTTCCCACATCGCCGTGATGGGAAGGCCATGGGAATCCGGCTCGGCCTTTGCATCCACAACCCTCCCGGCGCGTGCCCGCCTAGCTGGCGGGCCCCGCATTCCCCCCAGCTTGGGGGGCTACGGGAATGGCCGGGAACACCTGGCCATTCCCGTCCGACACTGGTGGAGGCCTGTGCAATACAGGCAAGGGCGCCCCCGCACCCGCTGCCTGCTGGCCTCCACCTGGGAGGAGTCGGAGATGACTATCAAACTGACGTCTCCTTCGACCCCTCCTCCGCCTTCGGAGCGCCGCCGCGTGAGGATCGTCCTCCCGCGCGCGCTCAGCCGCCTCCTTCTGGGACATGACGTGTTCGCAGAAGGAGGCGACTGCCGCCCAGGACCTCTCATCCTGCAGCATGGCATTAACCAAGCCGGGAAGTGAGAGGTCCGGTCCGATCACCGCGATGAGACTGCGGCGCGTCTCGGACCACGACGGGCACACCTCGAGGGTGTGCTGCGCCGTGTCGTCCACCGCGCCACAGTCGTGGCACGACGGCGTCTCCTCCCGTCCTATCCGGTGCAGGTACGATCCGAAGCAACCGTGTCCGGACAGCACCTGCACCAGACGGAACGAGAGAAACCCATGCGACCGCTCGAGCCAGTCTCGCAACACTGGCCCAATCGCGTCTAGGGTTCGGCGGCCAAAAGCTGCGGTGGCGAGCTCCCCCGTCCAATGGAGGACGATGGCATCCCTCGCCTCCCGCCGGACGGCCTCCCGCTCTTCCGGGGCTGGGCGTTCTCCTCCCGCTCTCCGCCCCGCCGTCCATTCATATACTCTGGCGAGCACCCACGCCTCGAGTTCCCAAGGAGGGGTGCCGGCCAGAGCACATGCTGCCGCGAAACCCACTGTGCGGTAGGCCCGCGCCGCCCGCTGGGCTATGGCCCTTTGGGGCGCCCGCAAGGCGGCGGCGTTCTCCCTCCTTTGGAGGGAGTCCTCCCAGATAGGAGCCCCGTAAAGGGCCATACTCCTCAAGATGCCGGCGTAAAGTTGCCGGCATCGCGCGCTGGGCCTCCCCAAGTTGGGTAGCAGCCACGAGAGAGCGCGCCTGCGGCCTTCAGCAGGCGCGACGACAGCCCGCTAAAATGCGGACCGAAGCGCCACCTGCTGTCGAGTACAAGGCCCAGATATTTCATCTGGGCCTTCACCTCAATTCTGATGCCCTCCACGAAAATGTGGGCATCAGGTGGGGGGCGCCGCCGAGGCCCGTGGAAGAACACGGCCTCGGTCTTGTGCAGCGCCACCGTTAAACCTAGGCGGCGGATCCTCCCCGCGACCAAGGATCCACCCGCCGAGGCCAGATTGGCCGCCTCCCTAAAACTCCCCCCCCGGGCGGTGAGGAGAGTGTCATCCGCATAGCAGATGACACTCGTGCCCCGAAGGAGAGTTCCCCGCAAGAGCCAATCATAGGCGATGTTCCAGAGGACAGGTCCTATGACTGACCCCTGCGGAACGCCGGCTTCGACGGCGTACCGCCGGACTTGGCCAGCCCTATTAACGAGGACGATCGTCCGATCCTCTAGGTAGCTGGCCAGCAGACGACGCATGTATAGGGGCACTCCGTGGAATCGGAGTGCCTCTAGGATGGTGGAGTGGGGAACGGAGTTGAAGGCATTGGCTATATCGAATGACACAGCCAACAATCCGTCCCTCGCCTCCATCGCCCCCTTCACCTGGCCCTTGAGGCGGGCCAGCGCGTCCACCGTGGAGCGCTCAGCCCGAAAACCGAACACTGCGTCCGACAAGTCCGGCCCGATACTCCGCAGGTGGCTGTTTAGGCGGCCAGCGATTATCCCCTCGAACATTTTGCCGACCTCATCGAGCAGAACGATGGGCCGGAATGCCGAGGGGGAGTCCGCCGGGCGGCCCTCCTTGCGAAGGAGGCACAACTGCCCCTCCTTCCACGGTTTCGGGAACCTCCCACACGCAAGACATGCGCTGAAGAGGTCCCGAAACCTCTCCTCCATTTGAGTGGCAGCGATCGCCACCACTCTTGCCGGAACACCGTCGGGGCCCGGAGCCGTCTTCTTGGCGCGGATGTGGACAATCGCCGCGCGGAGTTCCAACTCCGTGACAGGGGGGGCCTCCTCTTCTTCCTCAGCTGGCGGAGCTATCCCTAGCGGTGCGCCCATCACTGGTGGGGTGAAGTTGTCCCTGCACGGGAATAGGGACTGAACCACCCCATCCAAGAATGAGGGCTCCAGGGTCTCGGCCACTGGGGGACCAAAGGGGCGCAATTTGTTGCGCGCCGCCTTATAAGGTCTCCCGTAGGGGTCTCTGTCGAGACCCTCCAGCATCTCCGCTCTCGCCGAGTCTCTGGCGGCGGCGATGGCCCTATCGAGGACCATTTTTGCCTCCACATACACCTCATAGAGGTGGTCCTCGTTGGCGTGAGCTCGTCGACGCCGCCGCCGGCTTCGCGTGTAGGCCCTTCTTGCCTCCACACACGCTGCTCGTAGCCCCGCCAGCTCCACCGACCACCAGTACACGGCGCGCCTGGGTAGTGGTCGGCGAGACCGAGGCATGCTAGAGTTGCATACCTCGGTCAGAGATCCCCTCAGGCGCCCCGTCACGGTATCCACATCCAGGCCGGCGGAAGGCGGCGAAAACCAATCCTGGATGAACGCCGCCTCCCCTGCTGCCTCCCTGTCCAGGCGGGTGAGAGCCCACCGCGGGAACGGCGATCGCCCCGAGAGGGGCCGCGTCTCTCCGGGGCCACGGGTGGAGATATCGAACCGTATGTAGCGGTGGTCCGACATAGTCTCCACCAGGTCCACCCGCCAGTTTAATACGCGCGCGGCCAACGCCCCTGCGTTGGCCAAGCCGTCCTCGTCACCCAGCCAGCTGCCCGGGATTGAGTAGGGCTCGGCGACCACCGCTACGTTCACCAACCACTCGGCCATGACCTGCACCACCAAGTCCTGGGCTGCCCTGCAGTGATTGGCGTTCGCCTGGAGGATGTGGTAGTTGGAAACCATTATTCCAACATCCCACATCCCTCCTCGGCTACCGCCGCTGGAGCTACAGCGGCGACGACGGCGGTAATGGTAGCAGCAGGGCGAACCTGCGCCGGCACTATGCCCTTCCTCGCGGGCGGCTTGCAGCTCCTGCCCGTCATCCTGTGGTCCGCGGGGCGGCCACTGGCAGCACACGCCGCGCAGCGTAGCGTGGCAGCGCGGCAAGCGGCACTCTTGTGTCCCTCCTGCCCGCACCGGAAGCAAGACTCTCCCCAGTCGGACTTGGAGGGACACGTGGCTCGGGTGTGGCCGAACGCAAAGCACTTGAAACAGCGCATAGGCTGGTCTTCAAGTGGCCGGACCACAGCCGAGCTGAGCCCCACAAGCAGCCGTCCTTTGGTCGCAGTAAGGACGGCCCCGGCCGCAGCGACTGGGCACTCGACGCGGATGGTGCCCATGCCGCGGCGCCCGGGCCTGATAGCTCCACCCTTCACTGCGCCAGCGTCGCAGCCTCCGGCCGTTGCAACGGCCGCCACCACGTCCTCTTTGGTGACCGAATCGTCCAGATCGGCCACCTCCAAGGCTGCGGTCTTTACAGGCCTGACGACTGTTGCCGCATCCGCGATGACCTCCTGCAGCATTCCCGCGAAGAGGTCCGCGTTTGCGCCGCGCTGCTCCCCCGAAAACTCGAAAATTCGAGCCCCAGCCAGGGTACGGCGGCACGTGATGTTGCCGATCCCCAGGCGGGAGGGATCCGCGTTGGTACGAGCCCGTCTTAGGACGGACTCGTACGTCTCGCCCCTCTCCACGGCCTCCGGGGTGATGGTCACCACGACCGCCGCGGTTTTGGGAGGAACCAGCTTCTTCCCGCCGCCGGCTAGACCCTTTTTCGCCGCTGGGGCAGTTGCACTGAGGTTGGGGGTGGACCTTTGCCCTTTTCCTCCCCTGACCACTTTCGTCCACGGCGGGTTGGACGGGGTGGTGGAGGGAAGAAGGGCGTCCTCTTCCTGTGAGTTCCGGGGGGCTGCTGCTGGAGTGGCAGACGACCCGGACGCTCCCTCCGCGCTCGTGGTGGGCGTTTGAGAGGGCGTGCTCCTCTTGCCCTTGCCCTTGCCCTTGGAGGGCTTCTGGGCCCGGGGCTGCTCGCCCGATGCCGGGCCTCCCAGAGGCGCAGGTTCCGGCTCCGTCGGCGGTGAACTCTTATCCGCCGCTAGCGGCGGGCGGAGCCGCTTCTCGGGCAAGAGTCGGTCCTCAATGCCCGCGAAGCAGCCTCTGATGAAGGCCCTCTCCTCCATGACAACCCCGCGGATTATTGCCTCGAGGCTGGCTGGGGAAGAGGGGTCCTCTACCCCCGTACCTGGGGCAGATTGGGCAGACCCGGCCGTGACCTCAGCCAGCTTCTGGTGTAGCTGGCTGACCTCCGCTTGCAGGCGATCCACCTTCGCCTGCAGCTGCCGCGTCTCGTCTGTGGCCGTCCGCTTCACCAGCTCCAATACGATGCCGTGCATGCTGGCGGCCCGGCATTTGAGAGCCTTCTGGAAGGTCCCCTTCAAATTGGAGGACTTTGAGGCGACCTCCAGGACCTCCTCCTTGTCCTCCTCTGCCATGCGCTCCAATTCCGCCAGGGAGTGGTCAGCATATAGCACATTAGACGCACCATAGCCAGCCCTCGACCTGGCGGCTTGCGCCTGCCGCTCCTTTGCGGCGACCCTCTCCTCCAGGTCTTCCTGGAGTTGCACCCGTTTCGTCAGATTTAGCTGGCGCTCGGCGTCCACTAAGCCCACATCGTGAGTAAAAGCCGAAGCAGAAGTCGAAGCCTTTTTAGACTTCGACTTCTTCTTCGACCTACTTGCAACCGACTCCGAGGAACCCCCAGACCCGAACCTTAGATCGGCCCTCTTCCGCTTGGGGCGGTCGTTTTCGGCCGCCGACGTGTCCATATTGGACTCGTCAGCGTCCGACAACTCGTCCGGCCTGCTGAAAAAGCTGGCCACAGACGGTGCGCGGTCAGCTTCCGACGCCAAAGCGCCGCCGGCGTGGCCCTGAGAAGGGCCGTTGAGTTGGCCCTGAGAAGGGCCGTTGGGTTGGCCCTGAAAAGGGCCGTTGGGTTGACCCTGAGAAGGGCCTTTGGTTTGGCCCTGAGAAGGGCCTTTGGATTGGCCCTGAGAAGGGCCTTTGGGTTGGCCCTGAGAAGAGCCGTTTGAATCACCCTCGGAGGAGCGATTCGAGTTAAAACAAAGACGCCCGGAGGCGTCACGGCTCGGCTTCTTCGGCATATTCACAGACGACCGCGTTTTTGTCTGCGAGTCACAGCGCACTTTAGCCGCCGGTCTGCCACTCCGTTACGGTGGTCAGACACGGCGTTGCCCGGGGGAAACTACGTGGAAGTATGCGCTGTGGGGGATCCCCCACCTCAGTAACCCCTACCCTATCCTAGTAACCTAACATAGTGTTTTTTGAGTTGGGAACATTGCAGTTCAATTGACGAAAGATAAAATAGAATTAAAATGTTTGTGCCCAGATAAGTTATCCAACCAAAAATGAATGAACGAACAATTAATGGAAATTGTATCCCCATATATTAGGTACACTACATGACGATAGGTAATATTTTATTGTCTTTCAATTTTACAACATGACATTTCATTTTAATCGTATTGTATGTGGTTTCCATGGAGATTTAGTTTTGATTGACAAAAACGACAGATAAGGAAAAATATGTTTTAAGTGTTTGTAATTTGTATTAATTTTTATATGAGTTCATGAATTATTACCTGCTGATATAGTACCTACCGAATTTTTATTTACTATAACGTCGAACTATATAAAATACAAAATAAGTTATCGGCAGTACCTCATAACTTCAATTTATTTGGACATTACTAACACTAACCCAGAGTTTAGCGACTTAACTCTCTCACATCGGTGAGTTTAATATTTAAAAGTTTAACCTCTAATTCTTGGTGGCGTAAGATGAATTGTTTGATTAACCCTGAGTTAGCTATTAACTCTGAGTTATTTAGGATAACCCATGACCGCGCAAGTGGGCCTTAACAAACTAAAATATGGCGTCGAAAAATCCTCCGCATTGCTGCCTGACTAGTAATGCACCCAAGAGACTGGCGGCATTGGCACGTTGTATGGCAATACTTAGCCTCTGGCCAAGGTAAAAGCCAGCCCTTGGGTCACGGGAAGTGTCAACAATTCGTTTGGAGATTTCGTTGAACGAACCATGAGCACTCGGACCCCATGGCCCGAGGGATTCAACCCGAAACGGCTCGAAAATATAATTGCCGATAAGGTTTTTATGCTTTCGCCGCTTGAGGTTTTCCACAGTCGCAGCAGCAGCGCCAGCACAGCACGCCGAGCCAGGAAGGTGGGATGGCGCAGGAGTATCGACCCACTTTGCGTCCCACACTACAGGCCTACCCATCTTCCCTGGAAATAAAGAAAACAAAATAAATTTTATCATGTAAATATTCTATTAAAATTGTGTTGCTCTGTCGAATAGGTATGCCCACGTTATCTATTCTTGTAAAGGTTATAGCAGGCGGCGTAGCAAAGTTTCTAGTTCGTAAGATAATAACCTTTTGGTACAGAAACACTACATCGACAAACAACTAGTCGGACGAAACGTTAAACAACGCATATACTTTCCATTTCACCAGAAAAAATATTGTAAAAATTAAATAATATACTCGTAGTAGGTAATTATATAAGTCAAGATTAATGTTTGGTTTTCATACTGTTACTACGCCGTAGCGGCATGATAAAGACGCTACGAGGCTACGAATACTGTCTTGTCGTACCATTTTGAGCCGGCCTGCTACGCGACGAGACAGCTCATTATTCTGAAACTTAAGTTTGTGCATTGAACATTGTGTTTCGTCTGTGGTTGTTTAATACTGTAATATACTATTCTTCCATATGTAGCAGCTACCTATATAATAAATTCACCACACAATATAAACAACATTTCACCTACTAATGAAAATTTTCGTCAAATCCATACTACATATTACCACGTTACGCTCGAAAATTAATAAGGCTTAAGCGACGTTGGCAATATAAAGCGCGTCGTAAATTAAACGCATTATTTCGATAATGTTCCGCTTACATTACGTATTATGTGTGACTTACGATTTGTTTTACGCTGAAAGTGCGGCAATGTATGCTGGTTACATTCGGGTAACCGTTGCCAACAGCTTACCGCGCAATGCGTTTATAATGCGTATGTGTGCTGTTGTGTTTAAGTTGCTATGTTTTGTGCTGGCTAGTATGCGCAAATATAAGGGTGTGTTCATATTGCTTGTGTTTCATTTAATAATATCAAGCAATAATAATTTTTCGTCCTACTGGGTGATTTGGAACCGTTATTGGTCATTACTCTTGGTAATTATCCATTGGTATGGTCCTTATTGCCAAAATAATATTATATTTATTTCTAAATACGATAAAATATTCATAGAGGGTTTTCCAACAAGGCAGCTCAAGACATTCGTACGTACTAAGGACTCGGTGTAAGATTAAAAACCGCCATCTAAACAAAATGATGGCTTTATGCACAGTTCAGTTTGGCAATACATCTTTCACTAAATGACAACTTGAAACTACATTTTTTTCAAGAAAACGCTGAAACTCAATACATTAAGTATTTTCTTCCTCTACATAATTATTAAGAAGGACATTCCCTGCGAGCAAAACAACACGACAACTGATACTGCGGGCGGTTTATACATTCGTCGTTCGTAGGCCGAAATGAGACGTGAATAATTATGTAATTTCGTGGATAGCACGAATGCCAGACGTGAATGAGTGACCTCCAGGGAGGTTGGGCTGTAAAAATGTTGCTCCCAGGATACATACATAACTACGTATGTGGATCATACCTACATCAATGTATTATTTACCTATGTATGAAATTCATGTTGAGAGTCTCGTTTGTCTAGTAGTCCTTAGTGCAACTGCTGAGCGTAGGGGGATTTGATCCCCGGGTTCGACAATTTTTTCATGGCTTTTTCTAACATTGGACATTCTTAGCAGCAGCCCGGTGTGTGGATTTGTGGTTGGTTAATGGGAATGAATTCGCCCCAACTAGCGAAATGATGGAACTCAGCCTACTCCATCGGCGTGATGTTATTCAATGTCTCGCATTGCAAAATTAAAAACCGAAACATTTTACAAAATATGTATTACGAACTCTTGACTATTTCGAAATCGCTCTCCCTGAATGGGTGTCTAAAACGACGAGTACAGGCTTCTATCAATCCAAACGAATACAAAAACGAGTTAAAAAGTTCTGGAAAATTCTCGTATTTTAACATAACACTTTTATTTGACTGTGCCTAGTCAAATAATTATTATTTATTTATTTCATTCTTAAGTATCAAAATTCACGACGTAATTTGTGATTTTCTTCTGAATAATATGAACTTGAACAGTAAACTGTCCAGACTGGTACCTAAGGGACATATTTAGTCTTTAACCAGTAAATTCTGGCTGAACATTGCCTAAGTCGACTGCAAGATAATAACAATTTATGGGCGGTCGACGAAACATCTGCGTCGACCTCAGAGGTCGGATTATGACGATAATTATAGATATTTCTAATATGTCGCGACTGTAATCCCGAAGGATAGATGGAGGTGAATTTCTTGTCTGAGACATCCTTGAGTAAACACGAATCTTGCAATCTTTGCAAGGACCAATCGACAAGAAAAAACTAAAAGATTAATGTATTTGAAACTTTAAGATTGACTGGTAAAGAATATCAAATGGCGTATAGCTTGCCTTATGTACCATAGTATTCTGAACCGGGAAACTGCTATAAGGCAACCCTGTTACTATACGCTTAAAATCATTTGCATTATTAGGTATTTATATCAATGGCTTAAATATCTGCTGGCCAAAGTGAAGTGAATCCCGCTCGAAATACGAGACGAAATTTACTCGCACCGATTGTGTCAATTAACTTGTATGGAGGTGTTCGAACTGGCGCGATGAGTCGCTTGACTTCCTGATCATTAAAAATAATCGGCGCACGCAGTCTCGACCCTCGTCTCACGCTGGATTTGCTTGAGTGTAGCCAGAGCTTTAAATGATCTCCAAAGTTCAGAGCACTGGGTACGTGTTATAAAATTCCGCGTAAAAAAATGTAAAACAATGCTATCCACATTATACAATTCGTGATATTACTTCATGGATTCAGTTTTGTTGGTGTAATCAAATTATTTTGTCGATCAGCCATATCTCTATTGACCGTTGGAAATGAAAATATTCACCTGAATGAATAGTTGTTCGATTAAAAACGAATGGAATTCATGATTGGATCATATCTGTTGGGATTCCGTGTACGGAGATATGAAGAATTGCATAATTGTAGATATCTAAAATCGTTAATTGGTTGGGTAAGCATAATGAATACTAAAAAACCAGCTTAAATTACTGTTGGAAAAAATATCTACTTAGACAGGGTGGGAGAGACATCGACTCGCAAACTGTAACCATGAATTGAGCACATCATTCTAGACCCCCTAGCGTAGAAAATGTTCTTTTCGTCGGTTATCAAAAAAAAAACTTCTGTTTCATAGAAAAATCCAATACCTACGCGGTCAAAATGTATGGATTATCATATTTTTTTTAATAACCGACGAAACATTTCAATGCTGGGGGGTTCAGAATCTTGTTCTGAATCCATGATAACAGGTTGCGCGTCGATGCCGATGAAAACTACCTATTTAATAATATAAATGAAAACTACCTATTTAATAATATAAATGAAAACTACCTGTTTAATAATATAAATTAAAACTACCTATTTAATAATATAAATGAAAACTACCTATTTAATAATATAAATGAAAACTACCTATTTAATAATATAAATGAAAACTACCTATTTAATAATATAAATGAAAACTACCTATTTAATCATATAAATGAAAACTACCTATTTAATAATATAAATGAAAACTACCTGTTTAATAATATAAATGAAAACTATCTATTTAATAAAAGAATACAATACCTACTTATTTTTACTGCCTAGCAGCGTTGCGTGTGTCGTTCATGTATGTTCCATTATGCACCTGAGGCATTCCAACTTTTTTTTAGGGATTGCAACGCACCTGCAAAGATTCTGGTATTAAAGATATCCGCAAACGTATTTTCTTTCTTTATAAGCCCCGCGGCGGCGGTGTCTACAAACATCCGGTAGGTCGAGCGCGTTTTTGCCACCAAAAAAAAAAAAAATGGATCGAAGGGATGTAAACCATTAGCTACTACTGTCAATCCCTTAAAAAAGTGAAAACACTGCATAATCAGCCTATATTGGTTACCTATTCTTTCTTTTAATGAAACTAAATAGTCGATGCTTCGCAATCGAAACTAGGTAAACTACATTAGATTCTATTTAAATTATTTTTCGTAGCCTTGCATAAAAAGGGTTGGAGAGAAAAAGGAATCTATTAACCCAGTTCCACACAGGCAGGTGCTAACAGTTATTCTTAATTAAATACGAGAAAGTCTTATTAGCACAAAAGTTTGTTTTAAGGTTTAACTTTGAATTTAATTTTTAAGACTTCAGGGAATTCTAGTGTCAGGTGGAAAGTTTCATGAAAAAGAAATAAACATATTTTTGCACAGGTACTACACATTTCCAAGGAGACAGTTATACAAAAAGTAATATTTTTAGCAATATTCTGTAGGAGCATTACAGATTTTTCATAAAATACTCTCTAATACAAAACTACACTATTATATTCTTTTGTAGCTTTCACTTAAGGGGGAAGCGCCAGGTTACCCGCGAAATTATAATTCTGTAAAAACTTACACGTTACGCTCGCGAATCATATTTTGTTCAATATACAACCTGACATTGACCTGTAAATTACAAAAAACGTAAGAAAATTTGAATTTCGCGGGCAACCTGGCGGTTCCCCCTTAATAGATATGATATCCGAGAAATGACGCCAATAGGACTCCATAGATCAGTCGTTCCGCTTAATCTGTCGTGTCAAACACAGAACTGATCGATCTGGTCGATTTATTAATACTCAGCCTGAAGCCAGTCTCCATTCTCCAGCTATAAGCAATAGTTAGGTTTAAAGACCATGCAAGAAAAGCATTTGTACTTCATACTATGTCGGTGGTAGTCGAAATTAAACTCTAATTTAAAGAACAAAGGTTCGAGTATTGGATTATCAATGGAGTCTTAAAGTTCCTTTATTGTCATGTAGGCCTAAATCCTAATGGCAATTATCTAAATAAAAATTATGTTTATAAAGTTCTTTTTTTAAATTGGGTATACCAAGGTATTACTTTTTTTATTGTGTATTATTAAAAATGGTTTTCTTTAAACTAATGAGAATGTCGTTTTCATGTAGAAACTTATCTTTCATCTTTTTTAACCTAGGTTCTTTGTGGTGCGACCAAACGTTCACTAACTAAGCTATTAATTCCCGGATATGTGATCAGGCAGCAGTCGAACCACACAAAATAAGTAAAAAAACTCAACCTAAAAGAACTGCTTGCTATTGATTAACGTTGGTCTAATAATAAATTAAAGTACAGGCATGGTATTTTTTGGTGCCTCTTATTAATAGCTTAATAAACTTCACAATTTCTTCTTCTACAATTTTATGAAAATGAATGAATAGAATTGTTTGTTAATATAAATTCCATATACTTAAGTACCTAACAAATGACTAGCTATTGCTCGCGACTTCGTCCGCATGAAATTTCTTTTTTAAAAATAAAATATAACCTATAACACTTGGCCATACTGTAGCTTCCTATTAGTGAAAGTATTTTCGTAATTGGATCAGTAGTTCCGAAGACTACCCCCTATATACAAACTCACAAATTTTACATAAAATATATAACATTTTTATACTTGTATTATTATAAAAAAGGCATAGTTTAAGGACGTGGACGTTAAAATATTTCACGAAAATAAGAACACGGAATTAAATATACTGTACCCACCCTAATGAGTAACATCTCATTCCTACTGTTTCATTTCACGGTCAATTTCTAAGAAGGAAACGATCACATATGTCATGTCTTCACACAGCACAATGGGCACGTGTGTTAAGGGAGTGCGTTCGTTATTAGGCAGAAAATTGGAGTACTTTCACATCTATTTTTTCGCTGTAACTTTTGTTGCAAAAAATACAGGAAAAAATGTCTGAAAAGAAGACATTGTGTTTATTATTATGAGAAATTTGTGCTTTAGAATCAACAATGAAATCGTGAAAAAAAGCTCTGAACTCACACACACAAAAAAAAAACACAGTCGAATTGAGAACCTCCTCCTTTTTTTGAAGTCGGTTAAAAATCTATTTCAATCTATTTATGTGAACACAAATGTATAGCACAATCGATTTTTCCCGTAATTTGTAATATTTGCTAAACGGTAAGCAATTTATTGAGAATACTTTCGTTTTTGTACGGTCAAGGTCATCTGCGTTATACAGGCCCTTAAAGACACATGTCCAGAAGTTACCTTCAACTCTAACAAGGTAACTGTGCAAGTGTGATTTCAGGTTTTTGCTTTTGATACATTAATTGGGTCACAAAAAGGTAGGCAAATAATCAACGTTTACTTGGGACGGGATAATATACAGCGTGGCAGGCACAGCCACGAGCAAACTGAAACTATGAACTCAGCACATGATTCTAGACCCCCAAGGATAGAAATTTTACGTCAGTTATAAAAAAAAAAACTTTTTTATAGAAAAGTGACAACCCATGCGGTCAAAATTTATGATGCAGCTAATGGCACGTGTCCAGGAGTAATAAAAATTTCTACATATAAAATATTTTCCTAATCATCAAAAGCCATTCAGAGCGGTTTAGCCCAGAAAACGTAATAGAAAGACATAGTTACTCGCACATTTAAGATATTAAAACTGTTGTTAAATATTGTTAAGAAATCAGTTGATCTAATAGTAATTGTAAGACCTCATGCCGCCTGTGTTACAGGTTTATCCTAGTACAGGCATCATACTTTGTAATACCTATATTATTTCTAAGATTTTTACTGTATTTTTTATTAATAAAACACGTTTTTAAGAGCGTTTCGATTACCTCAGGTAGCTATCGAAGCATTTTTTTTTTTTTTTTTCATTCGCGGTACATTTTAACCTCTTGAAGTAATTATCTTTTTTAACGGAGCTGATGCTGATCAACTTCTTTAAAAAGGCTGACGTTTAAACATGTATTATATTTTCAGTAAAATTTAATCTGAACAGAAAAGTAATAACAGTATGTATAAGTTTGTTTTACATATTCAATTTCCGGTGATATCAAACAGCCTGCAGTTTTATTACGTAACATTTACGAGTATACTATCAGTCACAATTCCTTTCATTTTACAATTCAACAATAATCATTGCGTTATTTACGTTGTTTAGCAGACGTTTTTTTTTGCAATGGATTAAATAATCCCTTTGTAGATCTTTGACCGTCGTTACGGGTGGTCGAAAGCCCGAAAGTCTGACAAACAGTCTTACCAAGGGTTATCGTATTACCCAGTAATTGGGTTGTGGAGGTAAGATAGGCAGTCGCTCCATGTAAAATACTGTTATTCAGCTGCATCTGGGTAGACTGGAAGCCAACCTCAACATAGTTGGGGAAAGGCAGGCAGGTGATGGATTAAGAATCCCTTTTATTTTGAATTAGCTGCTGCCCGTGGCTTCGCCCGCGTTGACGTTGGAAATTATCCTACATGAACGTGCTACCAGGATAAAAAGCACCCTGTGTTACTCCTTATAATATCAGCTATTTGCCAGTGAAAGTCCCGTCAAAATCGGTCTAGCCATTTCGGAGATTAGCCGGAACAAATTGACAGACAGATAAAAATTGTAAAAAAATGTTATTTTGGTATATGTACCGCGTATACATCCATATACAGTTGGTAAAAAGCTGTTATTTTTTAACCGACTTCACAAAAAGGAAGAGGTTCTCAATTCGTCTGTATGTTTTTTTTTTTTTTCTTTGTGTGTTAGCTCAGAACTTTTTTCTGGGTGAACCGATTTGGATGATTTTTTTTTTATTTGATAGGTGATGCATCACATGTGGTCCCATTTAAATTTGATCAAGGTCTGACCAGTAGTTTTTGAGTTATCCTTAATACTGCATATTTTTCCACTTAGTTTATATGGATGATGTGTTAATAATTTCCTGTCACTGTTCTTTACACACCAAGTAGTGGTATACGAATTTGTATGGGGTAGGTACCACAACTAAAAAGTGAAAAATAAAAACTTTTTTACAAAAAAACAACCGACTTCCATAAAAAACACTAAACGACGTGACAAATAACTTTAATTTCGGAAGTCGGTGGCCGAAAACGAAAATACAAAACCAAAGACACCGACTTCCGAAATTAAAGTTATTTTTCACGCCTTTTAGTGTTTTTTATGGAAGTCGGTTGTTTTTTTGTACATTACAAACAGACACCACAATTTTATTTATCTGTATAGATTGGGGCGCTGAAATATTTCGTATCAAGACTAATCCAATGAATGTCTAGTAGGTTAAGAAGTAATAAACTATCTCACATAGAACCACTAATAATTATTAAGGGTTTTCTATAATCTTCTGTAGTCGGGTTTTTAATTGCTTACCAAACATAAAAGCACATTCGGTTTTCTATTTTGTCTTTTAATAGTTGCAAAAGTAGGGTATTGCAGACCGCGTGATTAAGTTAAAGAATATGCTACATTACATGCTAGTACATTGCTGGTTCCTGAGAGACAATTTCAAGTTAGTCTAGTACCGTTCTAAGCAGATGAGTAACATTAGCTGCAGTCGCTATAGAATTTGTTAATGTTGGGGTTATTCAGGGAGAATGTATAATAATGTTTTTCGTTTCGTGGTTGTCAAAAGACTGACTAGTTTAAGTATTTGTTACGAGCATGAGCTGAAGAATTATGAATTCGATAATATTTATGAATTGCAATATCAACAGGGTGTTTATTCTAGCTAACCTATATTATAATTAAATAAGGTAATTTTTCCCGTATTTTTCCATACGATTTTTATAAAAATGAGTTTTCGTAAACCTGACTGTTTTTGAACAAGATTTGAATTTTCGTGGCTTGTCTACCACATTATTCGGCAAAATTAAAATAATAAATTAAATAACAAAAATATCTTCTTTTGTTTTTTACATTTCTAAGGCTACTTCTTTCTTGACTTTGAGTCAAAGGTTTGTTCTTAATTTACGAGTACAAGTTTTTTCGAATTCCGTAATTACGGTAAAAAATATTTTCACTTTTATTTTTAACAATGGCAAGCCAAAGGTCTCTTTTGTTTTTTAATACAGGGACTTAACTAAATCTTATTCACAGGCCTAAGGATACATATTTAGTAGATAAAGGTAAAGTTTGAAAAAAAAAGAATAGGACTTTGGGTACTTACTCATTCGGATTAAATATTAATGAATATTAAAATCGATCAATTAAATTATCTTTTGATTTCACAAAGTCATACATACATCTAACGCAAAATGAATAGGTACAAACTTTCTGCTAATTAGCTTTTAAAAGCTTTTAGTCATTGATTCAATTCATCGAACGAATTAGGGGTGCCCATAAAATGTTTCGATACCTGATCGGAATGGGTTCAGTGAACTCTTTATTATCATTAGTGTTCAAGTGACACTGCGGCAGAACGATTGCAAAATTAGTAAAACGAGAAAAAAATCCCAATTTTGACGCGTCATAATTGGGGTATTTCGTGTTTGGATCACCTCTATTTCCTCTTCAGAATAAACAGTCACTATGATGAGTGATCATCATCGTTGGCAGCCTAGTTTCACCCATGGTTGAGATTAGGCCTCGTCCCTTTAGTGCCATGCCTCCCTTGTCTGTGCGAGAGCACACTTTCAATGCCCATTCATTGCGTTATTTACGTTGTTGTGATCAATTAGGCTGCAGCGGTCTTACCCCCGATTCTCTGTACGACATCTACCCAAAAATCTACGATCACAGACATATTATCTTGTTTATAGAAATGGACATTATGTTGGGTACTGGACTGACCTCGATTTTTTATCATAAAAATATGAGTGTTCAATTTTCCAAGTGTGGCCAGGCCAGGTTTTCCATCAATTAGTCATTTTTACCACACCCATATTTGATTGGTTTCATCGTTCAAATTACCGTGTTGACGTTTGACGAGGGCGCGCCGTATCACGGAATAATCATTGTGATGTTCAATAGATGGCGAAAATATATTTAGGCCAAGATTGATAAACGTTACTTAGCACGGACTTTGGCTTAGAATGTTCCCGTAATCCCGTCTCTCTACGAGTATATTGCACTTGTAGTTTGACGGTTGTGCTACAGTGAACCTAGTTTTCTATATCACAAACACTAAAGGATGATTTCCACCAAACGACTCGCACCGCATCGGATCGGAACGGATTTTACAATCTTTAAATGATATTAAATCGTATACTCACTATTTAAAGTCTATATTACCAAGCCGCGCAGAGCAGCTTGACCGCGGGCATCTTCCGCGAGACGCGATCGTAGCCGAAAGTGTGCTGTGATGCGCGATCGGCTCTTTTCGCCTGTCATCGTATCTTTCTTTTCCTCTTCTGTGTTTTATGATTATTTTCTTCTTCTTCTAATGCAATAGCCGACAATACTACTTCAATATCAACTATTTTCAAAAATTAGAACACGTTAACACAGTAGGAATTAAAAACGTATACGTTCGCAAGCGACGCTACGGAGCCGATCGTATGCGTCGACATCCTGCCGGACGCGATCGGCTGTCGCCGCATCCGTTCGTATCCTATCCGATCCGATGCGATGCGAGTCGTTTGGTGGAAATCATCCTTAACAGTTATAGGTTTATACCCGTTTTCACAAACACTAGGCGATACTGTGGAATGCCTAAACAAAACTTAGCGCAAAATCCAACGTGCAGTATTATTTAGGCATTACATAATGTCGCCTAGTGTTGGTGAAAACGGACACTAGTCTGTCTAAGCAGAGCCACAAATATTGAAGCAATTCTAACAACAAGTTTGACTAGTTATTGACTTTCAGGCTTTGACTTTCAGGCTTTTGACTACTCGAGTGTTTACAAATACATTAATTTGAATTCCATATGTGAATCCCTTTTGTGTTTTAAATGGAATTGTTATGCAAGAAATGCGTGAATGTACAGGATTTAGAATTCAGGGGATGACGATCATTTAATTTATTTCAGATTCGTCAATATTACATTTATGGGAATGTCCAGTTTATCCAAAATAATGGCAAATAGGTACCTTTCTAGATTATGCACAGATAATCCGTTACGTATTGCTCGGTTTATAGAGAAGACTTGTTTTCGTGTATGATATTAGGAGATTTTGTTTTGAAAAAATGTCCTTCAAACGTTCTAAAAAGAAAAATAAACCTAAATGTCGAGCAAAAGAGAAAGTTACGTAAAATACTTGAACCCTCTTTCGTTACTTACGGCATCATCTCGATTCAACTTTTAATATTTTCTTTGAAATTTTCCATCGAGAAAAATATCGCTCCCACACTTTTATGTCCGTACACATAAAATGTTGTCTATCTCCCTACTCGTACATGCGTCTGAAGGTTGCCAAGGTGACAAGAAGCCATCAAATTATATATCGGCCCCTCCACTTCGGCAGTAAATATTTTACATTGCCAATTTTTTCCCTCGTACTATTTTTCCTTTTAGGTATACGTTGCCGAATCCAGTCCCACTTCTGAGGGTCGCATGTAAAAATGTAGCCTGAATAGCGTCGGTACGTTAAAAGGACGAATAGGTCTATCTCTACAATTGTATAGAACGTTGATAATAGGGTTGTCAGAAGCGGAACGACGTTCTAAAGGCGTTTTACGTGGTAAATAAGTTTTCTGTATATTTTTGCGAATATATTCAGAAAAAAAAAATAAAGGTTAAAGGTTTTCGGGACGTTTCAAATTTTTATAATCATATTTCTTCTACCAACATAAAATCAATATTATATAACATTGTGCGTTACCGTCATGTGGCGACAATGTCGCAAAGCTATAAAACGCTGTAGAAAAACTACGGGCTATAGGTTTAAAGTTTTACTATATTTTTACGATCTTCGCGGTAACGACTAGGTTCAAACTGACCACGAACTAAACATTAACTTTTAAAAATTAATATTTTGTTTAGATATTTTGTTAAATTTTATTCAGACTAAGCTTGTTAAAAGCAGCATGCCAGACTAGCTTTGCAACTTAAAACAGTATTTTTTGCAAAACATTCTTACTACAACATTGCAATTCTTTCAACATTTTTTTAAACGAAAAAGTATAGACGAACACAAATGTACGCAATGTACATGTATTTTTTTTGTTAAAGGCGGACATAAGTTTTTCATAATATTATTGTCCTTTTTTGCTAACTTTATGGGGCACGCGTCACAAAGGCTGTATTATCCTGTTCCTATTGGAGATACGTGAATGATATTTCAGTCACGAAACGACCTGAATTGAGTCGTCAAATTATTTCCCATGTTTCAAGGTTACCTTCAGCTTTGCTATTATTTTTTTATTTCACAAGAAGAATATGCTAATGTGCTTATTCTGGGAGATCTGTATTAAAGGTTAAATTCCTTGTATATTGGAAAGTCTACGCCTGGGTAGATATTAGGATTTATAACACCTATTTATGATTTCTTCTGAATCTTAAGACTTGAACATATACCGTCTCATTACAAAACATTTTTCGTATTTAGAACCTTATTCGGACTGAGATAAAGTTCCTAATACAAAATTGACAATTAAGACACGGGTTTACAATCTCTCTAAACTGCGACAAAAGAAGAGTTTTCTTGTTTTTTACTAATGCCGATATATATTCATATGCCATGCACAAACATCACCCAAAACAAATAACTTAAGGCCATTCAAATAACTGTCTTGATGCGCTTACTGAATATATGCTACGTTACATTATAGCCATAACATATTGTTTATTTTATAGCCGCTTGCAAGTTAGGCAGACGGCCAGGCGCGTTCGCTAATCTAACGATCGCAGCCGGGTTGCATAGTGTCCAATGCGTACTTGCGTAGCGCTTGCGGCCAGTCATGGTACGACAGATACGCTGCTGCATTCTGGCTGCGGCAACGTGATTGCCGTTGCGTCAAATGTAATGTAAGGTAGTTGTGTATAGAAAAAATAGTGTATAAAAAAAACCTACATTTTAAACACAACATAGGTATACCTTTGTGCACAACTTTCGAAGATTTAAGCTACTTGACGATTTCTGCAATACGTTTGATTTTTTCATTTTGTTGAATTGCTAAAAGTTTTATGATCTCTTACAATTTATTTCAACGATCTAATTTCAATACCGACATTAACATTTTCTATACACTCATATAAATAGCACAAACATAATGGACAACGATACAAATCGACGTCAAATTATGTAATGCACATGAAAAATACAATGCATACCTATATCAAAAGAAGGTTTCGAAATGTCGTAAATATTTAAGTGCGCTCCTTGAGAAGTTACAGACTCCGATCATTATGTTGTAAAAGTTACGCTCAGTAATGTTTGCCGAGATTGCTACGAAATCGTCCTCCTGAATTCTTTTGTTTACAAGGAATTCAATTAAACTCAAGTGTGATATCTCTGCCAGTATTTAATTAAAAAAATCTTTATTTCAACCGACAAGACAAATCGAAAAAGACAGCTTATTTATCTGAGGTTGAATGGAAGTTTAAAATTAAAATGGCGACTCCAATGGTTTTCCAATGAGGGGGAGCAATAATTGTTCGTAGGCTGGGATGCAAATTGGATCGCTGCTCGGTAGGAGATTGTATATATTTGTCAGATTCCGGTTAATGATTTTTCCTGCGATTGTACTTGCAATTTTGTTTAAAACTTGGTGTATTCTTTGCTGTGTTTGAATTACCATCATATCTGTATACCTACATTATTAGCAAATAAATGATTTCTGATTTCTGATTTCTGATTTCTGATTTGCGTTGATACTGATTTAATTGAACGTGAAATATTAAAATAATAATCTTTATTTTTGCCAAAAGAATAACAAACTTACAACAAATTTAACACTAGTACTTATTTTCTATGAATCTTATAGATTAGATACCCAATTAGTAACTCAATGCAGAATAATAACTTCTGGTTGCTACGAAACCGATTCACCCGTATTAGTTAAAAACTGTATTACGATGGGACAGTATTCCTCGTTCTCATTTACAATATTATAATAAGCCGAATTGAGAGAAAATAATTCGATAATCTCACTTTCAAAATAATACAAAGCAAATTTGTGGGTAAAATGTCTCACACATTACAAATTCAAATTGTTAGTTAATTTATTACTTTGTAGGTAGTAGCGTAAGGTCACATAGTCTAAGTAGATAAAAATTGTAGATGTTAAGTTTGTTTACAAATATTTGTATTGTGTTTTTGTTACTTTGTATAAAATAAATTCAAATTGTTGTTTATTTGGTTTTTTACTTTGTAGGTAGTAGCGTAAGTTCACATGGTATAAGTAAAATTTTTAGGATGTTAGGTTTGTTTACAAATATTCGTATTGTTGACGTGTTACTTTATATAAAACATTTCGGAAGTCGGTGTCTTTGGTTTTGTATTTTCGTTTTTAGCCACCGACTTCCGAAATTAAAGTTATTTTTCACGTCTTTTAGTGTTTTTTTTGGAAGTCGGTTGTTTTTTTATAAAAAAGTTTTTATTTTTCACTTTTTACTCGTAGTTGTGGTACCTACCCCATACAAATTCGTAGGTATACCACTACTTGGTATGTAAATAACAGTGACAGGAAATTATTAACACATCATCAATATAAACTAAGTGGAAAAAATATGCAGTATTAAGGATAACTCAAAAAGTACTGGTCAGACCTTGATCAAATTTAAATGGGACCACACGTGAAGCACCAGCTATCAAATAAATAAAGAATCATCCAAATCGATTCACCCAGAAAAAAGGTCTGAGCTAACACGCATAAAAAAAAAACACAGACTAATTGAGAACCTCCTCCTTTTTAACCGACTTCACAAAAAGGAGGAGGTTCTCAATTCATCTGAATGTTTTTTTATTTTTTTATGTGTGTTAGCTCATAACTTTTTTCGGGGTCAACCGATTTGGATGATTCTTCTTTTATTTGATAGCTGATAGCACGTGGTCCCATTAAAATTTGATCAAGGTCTGACCAGTACTTTTTGAGTCATCCTTAATACTGCATATTTTTTCCACTTAGTTTATATTGATGATGTGTTAATAATTTCCTGTCACTGTTATTTACATACCAAGTAGTGGTATACGAATTTGTGTGGGGTAGGTACCGCAACCAAAAAGTGAAAAATAAAAACATTTTTCCAAAAAAGCAGCCGACGTCCAAAAAAAACACTAGATGACGTGAAAATTTACTTTAATTTCGGAAGTCGGTGGCCAAAAACGAAAATACAAAACCAAAGACACCGACTTCTTAAATTAAAGTTAATTTTCACGTCTTTTAGTGTTTTTTTTGGAAGTCGGTTGCTTTTTTGGAAAAAACGTTTTTTTGAAGTCGGTTAAAAAGAGTGTTTTAACACTCTCGGAGAAATCGGGTTTCTAACCTGACGCTATTCCACAGAGGCCACGTCCAAGTCCATAAATTTTATAAAAATACGTGCACGTTATAACGTTATCGTGGACGGAAATTTTAAAGCGTCTTCATATAATTCCATACATTTTACTTCCCTGTGTTATCGTGTATGCCGTGACGTTGAAGTGAACGTCAACGATAATACGTTACGTTGTAAATTATATAAAAAACGGTCATTGGCTGATGTTACGTTCCAAAATAAAGAACTTCCTTTATGTTCATTAAATCTTCTTATATATAAAAATCTCGTGTCACTGTGTTTGTGGACGCACTCCTCCGAAATGACTCGACCGATTTTTATGATGTTTTAATGTATATTTGGTTGGTATGAGAATAGGTCGTAAAGTATATTTCATACCGCTCCCACGGGATCGAGACTTATGCGAGTGAAACCGCGGGGCGCAGCTAGTATTTATATATATTCTTGGTAAATGGACATCATTATATTTCCTGTGAACCACATTCATGATAATGAATATTAAATCGACGTTTTAAATGCCACATTGAATTAAATATGAGCAACGGTAGGTACTAGAAAATGTAATTGAATGTATAGATTATGTAGTGTGCAGGTACCTTTTGTATTTGATGACATAGAATTTATCTCCGCATCTTACACCCCTTCTTTGTTTTATCGTTTCAATAGACTGCATGAAAAGATAGATGGCCTTCACCGCGAGTGGAGGCTGCTTTATGTGCACTATAAAAATATACCTTGCTTAATAGTGCAGTGACGTCATGGTGGAACTCGGTGGAAGTTGTGAAGTCATGTTTCTGTTTCATAATTAGGTTGCAAGTTCTGAGTTGAGCTGCACGATTACTGACAAGTGCGTGCCCTGACTAGAAGGCCCACTCAATCTGTGTGGTTTTTCCTCAATAAACCATTTCAGACACCAATCTACATGGTCTTCACATGATATGACCAAGATTATGCGTGGACTTCAAAAGAGATTGTGATTTCTGAGTTTGTTTCAGCCTTTCTTCTTAGAGTAGTCAGATAGGAAACGCCGAACTCATCTAGTTTTTATTAAAATATGATTGGCGTGTAAAAGTGTTTGTACAAACCTACTTACAGAAATAAAATGATTTATCATTTACCAGCTGCGCCCCGCGGTTTCACCCACATTATAATATTACTTAAATTAAAAAAAAAACTCTTAACACACTACTAAAGTTTCTATATTAATATAATTCGAAAGACACGTGGCGCCATCTATTATCATAAGAACGTTATCGTTATTTTCCTCGGGAACAGTATTTTTTTTCGGGATGAAAAGTACCGTATGTCCGTTTCTGTACACCTGACAACGTATATGAAAAAATTCAGGATAATCGGTTCAGTGGTTTAGGCGTGAAAAGGTAACAAACAAACTTACTTTCGCATTTATAATATAAGTTAGGAAGTTAGGATAATTTGAGGGAGTGACGGGCTTTGTGTTTAAATGGCTAATTGGTTACTGAGATCTATCGATTGACGAGTGATTTGATCACGGTGATCAGCGGTCATGTGTTAGCTAAGTGATTGTTATTTGCATAGGCATTATTTTGGCTTAGAGGGGGCATAAAGTGTCTGTGTTGTCGTTTTGTTTGTCCGATTTCTTTGTTTTGGAACTTAAATCGATATTCAGAAGGGTGAGAGAGTCAGTGCTCTGACTCTCATTTGCCTTGTCATTTCAATAAATAAAAAATTAACCGATCTCACATGTTAGCGCAAAAACCTAACGTCACTATTAGGAAAAGCAAAGACGAAAATTATGAGTTTCGTATAAACCTCAAAATAATTAGTTATTAAAACAAACTAGATACTTAATAAAGGTTGACATTTCGTGTCTTTTGTATCTTAGTAATTTGTGAACTGTCAAAAGATGTTAGTCCGTGATTTTTCAGAGTTAAATGGCATTTTGGAAAGCCCCTGGTTTCATTTTAATTTGATATTTTTCGCAAACATTTTTTTTGCAAATTGCGGGCTGACGGATTTAGGAGAGTTTTCCGTGAAATGTTCAGATTTTTTACAGATTATTTAACCTTAATCTGTATCTCAATTTTGTATAATATTAAATGCAAACTATACTACTAATATTATAAATGTGAAAGTTTGTGAGGATGGATGGGTGGATGTTTGTTACTCTTTCACGCAAAAACTACTAAACGGATTTGGAAGAAATTTGGCACACAGATAGACCATGACCTGGATAAGAACATAGGCTACTTTTCATCCTGGATCGCAGACGAAGTCGTGGTCAACAGGTAGTATTCTATAATCTTATGAGAAACACCGTTTCATTTGTAACTTTCAAGTCCCCAGTGTGGATGTTGAGTTGGTCATGTTTTGAATTACCAGATAAATAATATTGATTCTTACCTTCCTTGATCGAAGGTGATACGTGATTATAACAAATTTATACTAATTAGCTGTTCAGAATTTAATTAATAATTTATCAGAAAGCTACATTTCAAATGAGAAAATATTCCGAGGTCCACATTAGTCACGCGCAAACTTCACCTGACCCAAAAGTTGTTATTGTCCAGGCAACGATGTCATGCCCACCAACTCGCACAGGGCCACCAACCCGCACTGGGCCCGCGTGGTGGATAACGGCCCAATCCCTCTCACGGACAGGAGGCCTGTGTCCCAGCAGTGGGAACATTATAAGCTGATTATGTATGAATATGATTATGTAATGCCGTCATGCACATAATGTTTATCAAGCACCACAGGCCTTAGCTATAGACGAGATAGGGACAGAATTCAACAGATATTATAGAATAAAAGACCCATACGACCATTTGGAACGAACCTCAGAGGGACAATACACCGAGAAAGAATATCAAAGTCCTATTTTGTAAATGTAATTGTCATTATGTATTCATAAATGTAGGTCCTGGATAGCTATGGCCTCCCCTCGCTTCCCTCTCCGGCCTCCAGGGAAATGGCTGGCTAGAATTTTGGAACATAAAATTTTCAAGGCAACGCTACAAGCGTCCATGTAACCTTATTTCTGACATGTCTTTTGTGTTTTGTAAGAATAAAAATGGAGTATGCTCGTAGTTTTCCATCGCCCGTTTAAGTCGTGTATAAGTAACGTGACGTGAAATGTGCGAGAAAAACGTTTGTTCTGACATAATGTAAGTGTTTTGCATAACAATAACATTAGAATAGTTAAGTGGGTATTTTGAGAATGGATATCTAGGTTGAATTCAGTATAACATTGCCCTTTTCAATGTTTTTTTTTTTTTTTTAGTAGTAAGACAATTATAAAGTTAACCTCGACGTCGTCGACGTGGTCGACGTAAGTCGACCACGCAATTGCTTTATCACCTTTGACAAGCACTTAAACAAGTAAATTGAAACATCACTATTATACATAAACGAATAGACCTTCTCGTTTTATGACGTTTAAGTGATATTCAAACTTAAGATGGTAAAGTCTTTCTTTGGAATGCGCTGCCTCTGAACATCAGGACGGCAACCAGTCGGTTATCTTTTAAAGTGAAGGCACGTGAACATATTCGCAAGAAGTTGGCAGAATCATCTCAGTGCTAATTTGCTGGATTCGTTTTCTCCTCTACTTATCGTTATTTCTCTTGAGAATGTTTATTTTCGTTATATGTATGTATTAGTATTTATTATTTTTCGAGTTATCTATCCCGTATGTTGCACTTGCCATGTTTTGTCTCTGCATCACCCTAGGGTAGAAAATGCCTCAGGCATTAAGTCCGCTTATGTACAGTTTTTTTTTACTTGTTCTTAAAGTTTTAATAAAATAAATCAATTATGAGGTCAACTTTACCTAGATTCCTTCGTTGGCCTAGTAGTCGCAAGCGCTACTGCTGAGCATGACCCAATAACATCTTGCCCGACCTGGGAATCGAACCCAGGAGCAAGATGCAAGATGTTATTGGGTTTTTCCATCTGGAAAGTCTCAGTAGCAGCTCGTGATCTTGATCTGTGCCCGATTGATGGCAATAAGATCGCCCTCTATTACATGGGACTTAAACATAACTGGCGAAATGTGGGTGTACTATAGGGTGCATCTCTGTATGGCTAACCCTTCGAGAAATACAGGCGTAATTTTACGTTATATTTATTGAGTCTAAAAAGCATTAAACCGGATATTACGTTAAGGACCTAAACAAATCAAAGTTCACTTTAAAACTCCCATCATCACAAAATATTGAGCGAAAGACTACAACTTCTACCTGTCATTAACACTCTTTTGACGTCATATTACAATGTTTAAAACCCAATATTGGTTTCGTTAAAAATAAACCGACGGCTTTTGTGAAAGACAATCAAAGTTTAAATCGGGCGGGAGTTCTTTGCAGAGCGCTTCTAACTTTTAACTAGAAGAGTTCGCTTGATAACAGAACATCGACTTTCCGCTTCGTTTTACCTGACGCGGCATAAACTGATAATAGCAAACGTCTTCCAACTTTAGTTCTCCGATGACGGAACGGAGAGGGTAGTAGGGACTGCGGAATTATACAGAGTACAGTTTATCAATATAGAGTTGACCAATAAGGAACTACTGGGGTTGTGGTAGGTGTAAGTGGAAAAGCAAATAGGTGGATTATTTGACCAAGATTATTTCCTGATTTTTATATATGTACCTGCACATTGACATTGATGAAAATTATATATATGATGGAAAAGGTACGCCTCTCTCGTTATTATCAGCCATGTTTTAACTACTGTGGGCGTTCTATTGGAAGTGTTGGTTATTGCGCAATAGCAAAACCGATTGCAGTTGAAATCAGAATTATAATTTACGAACAATTTAATCACACTAGCGAATCTCTGCACTTCAAAACCTCTGAGTTTGCTTCGGCCTTTCTTCTCAGAGTAGTCAGATAGGAAACGCCGACCTCATCTAGTTTAAAAAATATTATTGACGTGTAAAAGTGTTTGTACAAACTTACTTACAGAAATAAAATCATTTACCATTTGATGGCTGGGTTTGGGGTGTTTAAAAACGAGAAGAGTATCTAATTGACAACATAGGACAAACATTAATAGCAATCACCAATTGGCATACACAATTGGTCAGATAGGTACCTAACCATCGCTTATCTGTTATTAACACAAAACTTTAACTTAGGTAAGAACCCATGTTAAAGTTTTTTTGATTAAAAGGTAGGTAAGTGAAACCGTTCTTTATAAAACTGAAGGTAAAAACTTCTTAAACTGATACAAACATTTTTGTCTTGACAAAGTCTAAAGCTGTTGTATCGAAACAATACCTAAAACTATCCAGTTAAATCCCTAGTGATCCACCCAACCTAACAGTTGTTTACCTATATTTACACATCATCATTCAGTTTACTTCCTCTTGTTTCCTGTTTATTATTGTATATATTATATGTAAATAAGTATATGTTTTATGTATGTATGTATTTATTTTATATGTAAACTAGGTTTAGCCGGCCTGGTTTCGCACAGGGAGCACTAATTATCTGACACCTAACCTACCTACCTACCCTACCCTACCTACCTACCTACTTGCCTACCTACCTACCCTACCTACCCTACCACAAACCTTGTCCTGACAATAACGAACACAAAAAAAAAGAATTATCCAATTTAGTGCAGTCGTTCGGAAGTTATGCGCGTACATATATTACGGCGATTCATTTTTATTTATATAGATTTATGTAGATGGTACACCACTGAAAACCTTTTTTTTTTTTTTGGTGGGAAATCATCAAATGACTTCTCGCGCTCTGGGCGGAGCGGAAGGGCGTATCAGACTCTGACTGACTAAAACCCACCCGTGTTTCTTCAATTGCCTGTGCGCCAGGGCCCCGGTAACTCTTTCGAACAATCTGCGACCCCGGCAGGCATCGGCCCTATCGGACCCCGTCAATTTTATATGTAAATGGTACACCACTGACTACCTGCAGTATTGTCTCTCCTTCTCACTTTAATAAATCCAACGGTTGTCTGTAAAAGATCGCTTTTAGCGATAAGACCGCCCATTGTGTCATCCTATGTAAAATTTCTACATTTTTATCTGTAATTTTTATGGTGTACATACAAAAGACTATATTATATTCTATTCTATGATACCTATATACCCATCTGTCTACCCAGTCTGAGTGGTCTGCTTTCTTACATTTTACCCAAGAATACGATCAAAAGTTATTCTATTCATATTTTTGAATTATACAGTGAGACGTCTAGACTTGAGTAGGTACCTACTTATTAAGTCTGTGGATAATTTTCATTCAGCATATTCAATAGGCTGACGATATATTATTGTAGGTGTCCTTGGAAGCAATTTTAGCACATTCAGGGAAATTAATTGTTCATCAAACTGACTCAGTACGTTGATTTGCCACGTTATAGCCATTTCATGCAACTGTCAAATAATGACAGTTTTGATTTGATTATACATAGGTATGGGCAATTTCAGTTGACGCTAACCAATTAACCTCTCCGAGTTTACGTACCTAGAATACCCGTCCGATCACCATGTTCGGCAAGCCTATCCCTTGGGAGAAGCGAGCCAAATACTTGGGTGTCACTCTAGACCACAGACTCTCTTTCGGTGAGCACATAAAGCAGGCGCGTTCGCGCGCCACTTTCGCTCTCGGTAGACTCCACTTCCTATTGAATGCACGCAGCAAATTGTCACTCAAGTGCAAATTGCGCATTTACACAGCGTGCATTCGTCCTATCATGACCTACGCGAGCGTGGTTTTCGCACACTCGAAACCCCACCACATCCATAGGATGCAGACCCTCCAAAACCGGTTCCTCCGTAGGGCAACCGGCTCCCCTTGGTTCGTTCGGAACGAGATCCTCCATCTCGACCTTAAAATCCCCACTATCCGTCAGTTCATGAAGCGCATTTCCAAGCGCTTCTTTGACTCCGCGGCCTCACATCGCAACCCTCTGGTTGTCGAGGCTGTCAGATATGCCCCCTCCCGCATTAGTCGTACCCGCCGTCCAAGGCATGCCCTGTCCGACCCCGATGACCCCATAACCCTCCTCCAGGAGAGCAGTAGGGCCAACAGTACAGTATACAAACACAGACCGCCATCGTTCCGACCTCGCCGCCGAGGTCCTACGCGACGCCCCCGACGTAATTGTCCCCCCCCCCCCCGACCCTTGCTCGACGACGCGCCAGCCCGCGCCGTAGCTGAGCCTGTAGTTTTAAATTCCCCAGTATAATAATAATATAATTTAGATCCAGCCTGTCCCATCTTGCTGCCCTCCCCTCAGTGACGCCCTAAGCCGAGGTTCGTACCCCACAGGGGGTGCCCTTAGCGTGCGGTCACCTAAATTTAAGTATTGTTCGCCCCTGGCTGGAGGCTTTAAGTTAGTAGCTTAAGGCACCCACAGGTTTGCCCGGTTAAGTAGCCAGGACCTTAGTGGTCACAACTACGAGCTGCCAAATAGGAAAAAAAAAAAAAGAAAAAAGTACCTAGAATAATCGGTATGCTATGGTTTTTCGATTAATAATGCTTTTCCTCACTCATCAAATGCCTTTTTCCAACTATTTGGGGTCGATTTCAAGTCAAACTGGACGCAGCTGAATTCCTGTATTTCTGGTTAAGTAATCGTAAGTGCACCTTCCAAACGTTTAGAAGCAAATAGACGTTATGTTCAAGCAAATAAGTAGATTTTATGTTTTTTGACAATAAATTCACCCGTATCCATTTAAAGGCTTCTTCGAATAGGCGCGACACTCGACGCGAATCGCACGCGGCACAAAGAGAGCGCTCGTCGCGCGACAGGCGGTGCCATTGTGTCGCGTGCGATTCGCGTCGCGTGTCGCGCCTGTTTGAAGGAGCCGTAAGGGCATGAATGAGACCCATTAAAAGACAATAGGCTTCTTCTGTCTGGATCTGGAATCTGGAACTTGAGATAAACTGTAAACAGTTTAGATGTTACAAAATATGAAATCGTTTTCGTACCCTATGTGTTTTCACAGAAAGGTAGTAAGCATTCTTTATCTATAAACAAAACTGAACATAAGAATCCATTGTCTTATTCAGTAAATAAAAGTTAAAGTTCCATTCTCACTGCTGCATCTCCTAAAGGAGTAATAGAGTAAAGATAAAAGTGTGAAAGAGCCTTGTGTTTCAAGAAATTACATGCTTAAATGCGAAAGTTGAAACCCGATAGTGTGGCGTGACCTCTCCACTACTTTTGCTTTGTGGCACAAACTTATACAAGATGTGTGTTTAACTGCTTCTTTTACGGTTTCTTGAAGGTTTTTTAACCACCGTTTAAGGTCTGGTGATAGGCCTAGTTCTATTTTTAGGCTGTGGTTCCCGTATGCCTCTGATGAGGACAATAAATCGTGGTTAATAACCTTTTGAAGTGAAAACTTTTTTAGGCACTTTGCATTCTTTCTGGACAGCGAACTAAACTGAACTGTCACGCACCGGTCGGTGACGCTGAATCGCGTGTACTCGGCTCCAGTCGTAAGTTTTCACTTCTATAGTGTAGTGATAAGCGTCACCATCTTTTTGAATATTATCGCATTTAAGTTTTATTAGGTGGTGTCGGAATCATGACGTATAAAATGTACCTTCACCGCCACTTTTAATTTGACACATTTTATACGAGTAATAGCCAGACGTTCGAAACTTAATAAAATATTTTAAAAAAAAACTTTTGTGTCTAAGGAGTCATTGGCCCTGTTCGTAGATATAATTAGACTTTATGTTCCATCTTAAAAAATAAAACTGACAACTTCGCTACTGAAAGTAGGCTACGCAATAAGGAAAAATTGTTTCATATCATTTATAAACAAAAAGAAAAGTTTTCTGTATTAGTCCCTAACATAAGTGCTTTGTGATAAGCACCGAAATCTTGGGACAAAGTTTCACCTCCGTGCCGAATAGGGCCGCCTTATGGCACAGAAAAGGTCAGAACTCGAATGCTTTCGACTACTTAGGTTTTTTATCAGATGCTGAAGAAATGTAGTGAAAGTAACTGTTTTATTAAACTTTATTTCACTAAAGAGGATTTTTAATTTTCTTACTGTGTACGTAGCTGGCGCAGAAATAGGGTTTCCTAGAAGAGCGGTTCCTTCGCATAATAATGGCTGGCAGGAATATCTGTCATTTTCACCAGTATTCAAAAAACGTTCTGTATTTGGACAGCCGCCTAGCCGTTATTATCGATGTTCTTTTTTTTAAGAATTATTATTTATTTAGTTTACCAATTCTTTACAATTTTAATAATCGTTTCGGAAGTGGTTTTTTCATGTTTTCTATTTCAAAGTCTCTTTCCTACAATGTGATAAATTACGAAAATATTATCAGAACAGCCGAAAATTGAAGCGCAGTCCTCTCGTCTCAACACAGCGACGGCGACTGATTTGTGAAACAAAAATATGCTGGAAGTTCCCGCAACGTGCGATGGAAGATGACTTCTTTCATGAACTAAAAACGTCATAAGTGCATAAAGCTTGTAGCCGTAATAAAACTAAAAATAAAAGGAATTTCAAAAAATTAATCCACAATTTTTTTCGCCTTGTATTAATACAAATAATCATCAATTTTTTATTTATCCTATTAGTCACTAAAATACGAGAAAATTAGAGGTAACTTCGTGATGTTGTTTTATCGAGAAAATTTTAACATTTTGTGTTTCTGTTCCACAAAAAGTTTGATAATATCACATTTCATCATTTGTCTCATATTATTTTTATTTTATACCTAAGGCTTATTAATTTCATGAAAAATTCAATTTAAGATAGGCAATTCTGGTTACTACCCGCTCTTAAGGTATCAAAAAACGTTCTATATTTGGACAGCCGCCTAGCCGTTCTTGTGTGTCCGTTCAACGCTTATTTAGTGAAGTCAAATTAATGGAGAATTAAATATTATCGATGTTCTTTTTTTTAAGAATCTAGACGTGGAGATACTAATTCATTAAAATGTAGCATGCTTTTGTATTGTTGGTTATAGGCATTTGATCGGTTTTAATTAATTAATATTTGAGTTATCACAAATCATGAACGTCTGTAATATAGCAATAATCATTAAACTTAACTAAAACATTGGTGATCGAAGTATTTACCTAGTCTGAATTATCACAAACGATGCTGCAAATTCAGCCGTTTTTCACACAATATTTTTCATACAACCTTTGATTAAAAAGCAGTAGTTCTACGTCAAAAAAAAAACCACATTGGTACACATTACTATACAACATTTTATCATGTTAGTACAAAAGAAATGTTAAAATATGTAGTTACATGAAAGAGCGACCAAATATATTATTATTCTTCCTTTTTATCCAGTATAATTGTAGTAAAAGGCTACGTCATACGGACAACAAAACCACTATTTGTATGTTAATTTACTCTTGTACTGCTTTGTTTGGGTTAGAAAAATGGCATTATTATACAAGTATTTGTAAAAAGTTTTGGTGAAATAAGTTCTTAGTATTTTACAATGGGTTTTTGTCATAGGATTTTGTACTTTTTTTGTAAGTGCTTATAACGATCGTGTTTTGTTTAGTGCCATGCTGTGCTGTGCTATGATACGGTACCTATACCTACACAATGTTCTTCCCCTGCTTATTCTGTCCCGCTCCTGGGCAAAGGTGGTAATATTAGATTGGCTTTTACTACTCTCACAGAGAGGAGGCCTGTGTCCCTGCAGTGGGAACGTTATAGGCTGATTATTGTTATTATGCTTTACT